>CM065589.1:2081772-2681772 GCA_033119425.1 Bufotes viridis | reverse complement strand
ATGGAGGAGCACCAGCCTCTTATATCACAAGGTAAGACCCGTCATGTGCAGTGTGTACACGTGTGTGCAGTGACATGTAATGGAGGAGCACCAGCCTCTTATATCACAGGGTAAGAGCCGTCATGTGCAGTGTATACACGTGTGTGCAGTGACATGTAATGGAGGAGCACCAGCCTCTTATATCACAGGGTAAGAGCCGTCATGTGCAGTGTATACACGTGTGTGCAGTGACATGTAATGGAGGAGCACCAGCCTCTTATATCACAGGGTAAGAGCCGTCATGTGCAGTGTATACACGTGTGTGCAGTGACATGTAATGGAGGAGCACCAGCCTCTTATATCACAAGGTAAGAGCCGTCATGTGCAGTGTGTACACGTGTGTGCAGTGACATGTAATGGAGGAGCACCAGCCTCTTATATCACAGGGTAAGAGCCGTCATGTGCAGTGTATACACGTGTGTGCAGTGACATGTAATGGAGGAGCACCATCCTCTTATATCACAGGGTAAGAGCCGCCATGTGCAGTGTATACACGTATGTGCAATGACATGTAATGGAGGAGCACCAGCCTCTTATATCACAGGGTAAGAGCCGTCATGTGCAGTGTATACACGTGTGAGCCGTGACATGTAATGGAGGAGCACCAGCCTCTTATATCACAAGGTAAGAGCCGTCATGTGCAGTGTATACACGTGTGTGCAGTGACATGTAATGGAGGAGCACCAGCCTCTTATATCACAGGGTAAGAGCCGTCATGTGCAGTGTATACACGTGTGTGCAGTGACATGTGATGGAGGAGCACCAGCCTCTTATATCACAGGGTAAGAGCAGTCATGTGCATTGTATACACGTGTGTGCAGTGACATGTAATGGAGGAGCACCAGCCTCTTATATCACAGGGTAAGAGCCGCCATGTGCAGTGTATACACGTGTGTGCAGTGACATGTAATGGAGGAGCACCAGCCTCTTATATCACAGGGTAAGAGCCACCATGTGCAGTGTATACACGTGTGTGCAGTGACATGTAATGGAGGAGCACCAGCCTCTTATATCACAGGGTAAGAGCCGCCATGTGCAGTGTATACACGTGTGTGCAGTGACATGTAATGGGAGAGGTACCTTATTCCTTCTCACATTACATGAGCAGTGAGATGCCCATACACTGCTATGGTAGTTAGTGCTCAGATATTCTTAGAACTCCCAGTGCGGAGAACATTTGGTGGCCACACATTCTCCACCTCTTTTCTGTTAGGCCTCTTGCACACGACCGTATGTCTTTTGCGATCCATTTTTCATGGATCCGTCGTACCTTTTTTTTTAACCATAGTGTTTCCATTCCTTTTCCATTGCATTCCTTTTCCGTTCCGTTTTTCCGTAGTAATTCCGTATGTGATACGTTTTTTGCAGATTGGAAACGGAAGCATGGCATATACAGTATACAGTAATTACATTGAAAAATTGGGCTGGGCATAAAATTTACAATAGATGGTTCTACAAAAATGGAACGTATACGGAAGACATACGGATGCATTCCTTTTTTGTTGCGGAACCATTGACTTGAAAAGGAGCCACGGAACGTGATTTGCGGGCAATAATAGGACATGTTCTATCTTTGAACGGAAATACTGAAACGGAATGCATACGTAGTAACTTCCGTTGTTTTGGCCCATTGAAGTGAATGGTTCTGCATACAAACCGCAAAAAAAGGAACAGAAACAGGAAAAAAATATGGTCGTGTGCATGAAGCCTTATTTTGGGGACCTGTCCTGGAGATAGGTGCAGGTCACAGAGGTGAGACCGGCACCTTTCTGACATTGACGGCATATCCTACCTGTGTGACATCCATGTCTGAGATGGGAATACCTCTTTAATTCCCGCCTCAGCAGAGACTCCAAAATGAATACCGACCTCCAGACCACAAAATTTAAACAGAACTCTAGACAGATCTATAGATGAACACAGGCCCCTAGACCTCAAATTCATTCAGACTCTAAATTTATGCAGACCCCACATCCGATCCCACTTCTTTCTGACTCCCCCCCCCCCCTCCGATCTTATTACTCCCACCCGCCGTCCCCAAATTTCAGACCCCAGACCAGATAAATCTATTGCAGTGTCTTGTACTTGTCAGTTTTACACTGACACTTTGCCTATCAGACTCTCAGACTCTACCTTTTGGCTTCCTGTCAGTGCACTCCAGTCCTCAGATCCATGATTATTGGAAGCTCCGATGTCACATGTGATTATTGTACAGACACAGACGTCTCAGTGATGATTCCCGGCACTCACAGTACACGCCATTAGGTCCATACAGACCGTATTGTGATGTCTATGAATTCAGCCTAAGACATCTGCTTTACCTCATGGCACATTATCTTCCTATAAGTGGACTGCCGCCCTGATCCGATTATCCATAACAATGTTACAGATGGTCTCTCGGTAGATTTCACAATACAAAATGCGTGTAGTATTGAATAGATTTCTTAGACCTGATGAAGCCGGTGTACTTACTTTAAAATTCCATGTCTGAAGGTTAATAGTAAAATGAGCATTTTACAAATCCAGCTAGAAAGTGAGTGAGCTCGTGAGTCTTGCATTTCCAAGCTGTGCTCCTATAGATGGACAAGCTCCTGGCAGTGCACCTCCTGCCCTGCTGCTGATATCTCACGCCTGCTCAGTACAAGCAGCAGATAGAATGATAAGCTGTAATCCCACACTGAAACCGCTGCTGGAAGAATGAGGGATCTCTCACTACAGAGCCGGGGAAATGCAGCCTGTGCTGTGTGAGATTTCAGCAGAAGTTCCTTTTAAGTGGGCAGGACATGAAATCTTCTAGTGAGTACACCGACATCATCAGGTCTAAGACCTATTTAATAATGAATGCAGTTTGTGGTGAGGAATGTGGTGAGGGATCTTTTAAGTGAAATTGTTGTATTGGTGTTGATGGGCAAAATGTGTTGGCAAATTACAGGACTGGTTGTCAGACGTGGTCGGGCTTGTTAAAGTAGTTCGATGTTCAGGTACAAAGTAATTAAACCGTCCCGAATTCAATGACGCAGACCGTCACCTTTCTGTATCATGGGAGATCTCTGGACCCACGCAAAAATCTTTATTCTTATGCCCTTCTTGTAATGGGAGTATCATCACCGTTCAGCCTTTCCGAAACGGAGCAGAAGAACGGAAAGGATGGTTTTAAAGCGGAGACAAAAGTTCTACATGCACAACTTTTGTCTCTGCTCCAAAATCATCTTCTGAGCAGACACCTGACGGACCCCATTATAGTCTATGGGGTCCTAAGAGCCCCATTTGGCTCAGCTATCTGCCTTCTCCGTCCTTCTCCGAAAGGCTGAATGGTGATGTGAACGAAGCCTAACTGGGTGTTTCAGGGTGGTTACAAGAAAAACATGAACATTCCAAGTTTATATCCATACATGATATCATATTGGCAACAGCAAGCAGTTACTACATAATAAGAGCAAAGTGCACTTGCATTTAATTCTAAATAATGAATCAATGTCCAAATACTGGACTCAATGGGGTCATGTACATCTCGACCCATTCTGTGATAAACATTTCCTAGAATTCTGGGAACATAAGATATTTCTGTCCACACCACATGTTTCTAAACCTCCACCGCATTCATCTTCATTGTATCCAAAAATGTCATAAAGGCCTCCCTTGAGAAGCCTCAGCACAATTAGAGATGACCTTGAGAATGTGCTCCAAGGCCTAGTTATTGGGTAATCAAAATAGAGGACATGATAAACACCAAGTAGGGATACGATTCTTACTAAAATAAGGTTGATCTATAAGACTAAAATACATGTATATAATATCAATCGTCACTTTTATGTACCTTATATGAATATACCATTAGCAATGACCTCATTACTCTCACGGGCTTTTCACATTTTTCAATATTTTCAAGCTATGCTTTAATATATGTAATAAAAATCATGACTGGGTATAAACTAGAATTCTAACTTATTACTTCGTTAGTAAGTTATAGAAAGCTTTATCAGGCTAGAATCACACATGCAGTGTTTGGTGTCGATTCAAAGCAGATGGCTTCTACCTCGCCTTCCTGCTGGATCCAGTTCCAGGCCAATAGGGATGTAAGTTTCTATTCTTTCTTTCATCTTAACAGAAAATTCCAGCAAGAATTCTGATGGAAATGCAGAAGATGAAGATATCATGGAGCGCTCTTCAGGAGAAAAGCTAATTACCCATAATGTACACCCAGGACTTCACAGTACAGATCTATCATATAATCCTCCTAATCATGAGGAACTTTCTCATAACCAATCACAGAATGTTACCACAAGTACTGGTCAGAAAGGGGGGGAAAGAGGTGGCAAAGAGTTTGCATACACTTCAGGTCTTTCTACACACACATCTCGCACAGTAGAGAAGCCCTACTCATGTTCAGAATGTGGCAAGTGCTTTACAGATAAATCATATCTCGTTACACATCAGAGAAGTCACACAGGAGAGAAGCCATATTCATGTTCAGAATGTGGGAAATGTTTTACAAAAAAATCAGATCTTGTTAAACATCAGAGAATTCACACAGGAGAGAAACCGTATTCATGTTCAGAATGTGGGAAATGTTTTACACAGAAAGCATTTGTGGTTATACATGAAAGAAGTCACACAGGAGAGAGGCCATATTCATGTTCAGAATGTGGGAAATGTTTTACACAAAAATCAGTTCTTGTTAGACATGAAAGAAGTCACACAGGAGAGAAGCCGTATTCATGTTCAGAATGTGGGAAATGTTTTACAGTTAAATCAAATCTTGCTAGACACGAGAGATGTCACACAGGAGAGAAGCCATATTCATGTTCAGTATGTGGGAAATGTTTTACATATAAATCATATCTTGTTACACATCAGAGAAGTCACAGAGGATTGAAGCCTTATTCTTGTTCAGAATGTGGGAAATGTTTTACAGTTAAATTAAATCTTATTACACATGAGAGAATTCACACAGGAGAAAAACCGTATTCATGTTCACAATGTGAGAAATGTTTTATCTCTAAAGCACAACTTCGGAATCATCAGAGAAGTCACACAGGAGAGAAGCTAAAAACAAATTGAGAATGTGGGAAATATTTGAAACGAAAATCAGATGTTGATAAACATCAGATAATTCATATGTGAAACCATTTTCACATATTTTAACCTATTAGGTCATTTGTGGACCTTAAACAGTCAATAAGCAAGTTTATTTTTTGGTTGGAACTATCCTGGGTCTCCTAGACATGAGCAGGATCCATGGAAGAAACATATTGTGGATATAAGGAAGAGAAGAAGACACTTGTTTACCTCCAGAGCAGTGAGCATGGATTGTCCCCATGAACCTTGCTTCTTATCACTGTATTCACACCTCCACCCACACTGTGCGAGAGTCCAGGGTGACATGGGCAGAAGTAACGACGCTCCATGGAATTGTTTTATAACTTGTGTAGACATATTATTATTAGATTGTCATTCAAACAGTCTTTAAACGGGTCGTTCGGACCTGGAGGTGTTTCTGGTAGACCCCCCCCCCAGTGTGGCCAGACCTGCAGAGGACATCATACTTACCTGATCCCCACTACTGGATCCTTTTCTCCCCTTTCCTCTGCAGTTATTGAGTTTCCCTATGTCAACATCCACTTCAATACAGATCATGTGGCTGTTTCTGTAGATAACTGGCTGCAGAGGGGATATGTCTTATGTATATATCTTGTATATTTGTTAGGCTGTGACCAAGGTCTGGTATGGACCGAAACTCTAGTATTGGCTCCGTATTTTCTTAGCTGGAGCATAGAATAAAAGACACTTCACTTGCATCTTATCTTTGTATGTGCTGTGGTTTCATCGTGGATACAGGTTCTGACATTTTGGCTGATATACTTTCTACTAGTGCTGTGGCATTTATTGTAGAACAAACACCCCCATTAAAGGGGTTGTGTCATCGCGTATATTGGGGGGCATAGAGCTTTTACACAGTTTTTATTTCAGGTTTTATATTTGAATTTAAAATGTCCATTGATGCCACGTGATGGCTTCTAGATGTTAAGAACAGTGGGTTTGGAACTACTGTGCCAACCAATAAGGTTAGAACTTCAGCTAATCCTAGGGGTGTACTTCTGGCAGTCCTCTAATTTTCACCCTTTAACCAGGCTGTTTGTTCCTGAAGTAGCCCTGGACAGTTGGGGTGAAGTAAGAGACACTGATGTGTGGCACAGAGGAGTGAGGCAGAATCATAGTCGGGAACGGGCCTAGGTCAGGGCAGGCAGAGTACATGACAGTCTGTGAAAAAAGGCAGCAAGGGGTCAATACAGTAAACAGGCAGAGGTCAGGTCAGGCAGATAGGAGTCAGGAAACAGGCAGAGTTTGGTATGTGGGCAGAAAAACTGAACTGCACACCTTTGCAGGAACTAGCAAGATTGAAAACCTATTGCTCAGGCAGAGAATGAGACAAACAGCACAGCATATATAGCAGAGCTGATTTATACATTAGAGGCAGATGTACACAGAGCCAAGGAGGCTTTAACTCATGCCATACTGCAGAGTGAGGCGAGGTTCAGTGAAAAATTCCAGAATACTTTTTCCCCAATAGACACCAGTGCTGGGGTGATGTGGGAGGTAGGGCGTAGGTAGTGCGATGATGTCATTTAACACCACCAGTGTCGGGATTCAGACAACGCAGGTGAAGATCAGGAGAGGCCTGTGGCGGCAGTCAGATGAGTATTGGGTCACTGATGGAAGTAGGGTTGTTTCGGGTATCGAAGTTTCAATACATATTCGATACTTTTAGCTGGTATCGATACGATACCGGGATTTGCCTTTTATCGATACTAGGCTGTGCTACTGCACAGCCTAGTATCAGAGAATCTGGCGGCCATTTTCCCTCAGCAGCACGGGGAGAAGGAGGCAGTCTCTCCCTCCCCCTGTGCTGCGCTGCCAATGAGGAGAGACGGGCGGAGGAGGCGGGGTCACTGGCCACCAATGAGGAGTGACGGGAGGAGGAGGCGGGGTCACTGGCCACCAATGAGGAGTGACGTTTACTATACAAATACAAGCAGAAGAAACTCATTGCCGGCACCTGCCTGTGACAGGGTGCTGTGATCCGCGACAGTTAACCCCTCACTGAATGTTTCTTCTGCCTGCATTTGTATAGTAAACGTCACTCCTCATTGGTGGCCAGTGCGCCCGCCCCCGTCCCCATTATTAAATACATTGGTGGCCAGTGCGCCCTCCCCATCCCCCCTTCCTCCCTTCAGTAATAAAAGCATTGGTGGCAGTGGCCACAGGGTCCCCTCACCTCCTCCTCATTGGTGGCAGTGGTAGTGATCGGAGCCCCAGCAGTGTAATGCTGGGGCTCCGATCGGTTACCATGGCAACCAGGACGCTCCTGAAGTCCTGGCTGCCATGGTCAGCTCCCTGCTGCTGTGTGCACTGTGCACAGGGCAGCAGGGAGACTGTGAGATCCTATTCACCCTGATAGAGCTGTATTAGGGTGAATAGGATGAAAAGATCCCAGGTTCTGCCCCTAAGGGGGAAAAAGTTATTAAATAAACTGTAAAAAAAAAAAAAAGTTAAAAAAGTACACCAAAATATTAAGTATAAATCACCCCCTTTCCCAATTTTACATATAAAATATCTAAACAATAACTAAATAAAATATTACATATCGCTGCGTCTCAAAAGTCCAAACTGTTAAAAAAATCCTCTTAAGCGGTAAACGCCCAGAAAATAAAAGAAGAAAAGAAAAACTGCACAATTCGCCATTTTATTTTAGTCACCTCGTCCCTCCAAAAAAATAGGATAAGACTGTTGTATTATGGGCCGGACATTCCATAAAATGAGGAATGCACGCGGCTTTTTTTGGCATTTTATTTTTTTCGCGTGGTATCGAATGGTATCGAGTATCGCAATACTTTTTTGTGGTATCAATACCGAATCAAAATTTTGGTACCGAAACAACCCTAGATGGAAGCACTATGAGGGGACTATTAGCAGCACTATGTATTTGTCACCACTATGAGGTGGGGAATTATACGTGCTGGGCCACTATATGGGAAATTATAAGCTCTGGCGGCAATATAAGGACATGAATAACTTTTATGAGTACTATGGGGGTGGGATTGAAAGCACTGAGCCACTGTAAAGAGCATTATATGTACTGGGGTTAATACGGGGGGATTCTAAGTATTGGCCACTATAGGAAACATTGCAAGTACTGGGTTCACTATGGGAATACTGAACTGGGAGCACTACGAGGGGCATAATAACTACTGGGCCACTATAGGAGATAATAAAAACTACTGGTGACATTGTAGGGGAGCATGATAAATACTTGGGGCACTATAGGAAGCATTATAACTACTAGTGGTAGTATCTGGGGCAATATTTTTCTTCGGCTACTAAAAGAGGGGCATTATAACTACTGAAGACACTATAGGGCCAGGAAGCACCACAACTCCTAGCATACTTGAGCAGCCTACAGCTATTAGGGCATGCTGGGAGTTGTAGTTTTGTAACAGCTGCAGTGCCGCAAGTTGAGCATCCCTGCTATAGGGCATAATAACTACTGGGGCACTTTAGGAAAAATAATTTCTACACTATTACTACCGTAGGTACTCTGGGGGCATGATTACTACTGTGGGTGCTATAGGGGCATGATTACTACTGTGGGTGCTATGGGGGGCACTACTACTAATGGGGGCACTCACGGGAGCATTGTCGCTATTAGAAGCACAGTTATTGGTGGGACTTTTGGGTTTGCTATTAGTACGGGTGAATTTTCTGTATAGCAGGATTATTTTAAATACAAAGCACACGTCCAGCTCACCTTTGGGGAATTCCCAGAAGCACAGAAAAGACCTGGATAGGATGTACCCAGCGGTGTAGCTAAAGGCTCATGGGCCATAGTGCAAGAGGTCCGCTTGGGCCCCCTTCCCTCAGTGCTTCATAGCTAGGTGCAGGGAAGCACATAGCTTTCATGCTGAAGGCTACTGAAATGGCACCAAATGCTAAATTCTTGACCTAACCCCTTCCCTCCAGCCAGAGGTGTAACTTCACCAGCATGCACTTTCTATAATACTGGTGTCTTTGGACCCCCTCTGGCTCCTAGGCCCGGTAGCGACTGCTACCTCTGCACACCTTATAGCTACGCCTCTGGGTGTACCAATTTTGACACAAAAATAGTTTGTTTATGCAAAAGATGAAAAGCCAACAGATGACAGTGTCTACGCGTTTCAGGTCATTACATACAGACGCTTACTCATGACATTAAGCATAAAATGCCCATAAAATTCCCATCCGAGTGTCTTTAGTGCCGGGGCTTGGACGTTGGCTGCCTCTCCACTCGCTGAACATAGGCAGAAGGCCTCCACAATCAGCGGCTGACCGGTAATGGATATATATAAGCTAGTCTCCGGTGCTTATTGCGGATTCCATTCCGGTGTCCATGTGGACACGCTCGCATACTCCCGGTGTAGGCAGGATCATGATCTATGGGGAGTGGACACTTGGCGCCCTGGGATTTGTAAGCAGGCACATAAAGGGTGGCCTCCCAGGTCGTCAGTGCCCACTGTTATTCTTCCTATCCAGGTGCAGGTCAGTTCTGCTTACTTCTGAGAGAAAATTGCTTGGACTCCGTCCGCTCCAGTGGAACCCAGGATTTTCCGTGAAGCATTCCTTCACCTGGCAACCAGCTCAGGGACTAATGCACGGTTTGGGACTTCTCCTGGCTTTCCCACAGTTTTGTGTACCTGTTATTTTGCTCCAGCAAGTTACCTGGACTTTGGTTCGTTTTTGTGAATAAACACTTTTGATTTGAACTTAACTGGTCTGTTTGTTGGTGCCTGGCATTACAAATGGAGTGAGGCAAAAAAAGGAAGAGACCACTGTGGTACTCAGCAGAAGTGGCCAAAATCATTAAAAACAAAAAGATGGCATTTAGTAAGTATAAAAACACCCAAAACGAGGATGACCGGGAAATCTATAAGATGAGGCAGAGAGAGGCCAAGCAAGTTATAAGAGCTTCTAAAGCTCAGGCAGAATAGAAATGAGCTCAGTCATAGACATTCTTCAGATACATAAATGAAAAAAGGAAATTAAAACAAGGAATTACCAAATTAAAAACAAAAGAAGGAAGGTATATGGAAGAGGATAAAGAACTAGCTGACTGCCTCAATGAAAGGAAAATGAAGGAGAAGGACCTCAGTTAGGGAGGAAGACTAATGAATCCTTTGATGCATGTGTCTTTACAGAGGAAGAGGTTCTAAGTCGGCTGTCCAAAATTAATACAAATAAATCACAGGGGCCTGATGGGATACACCCAAAGCTATTAAAAGAGCTTAGAGGTGTACTAGCAAATCCATTAACAGATTTATTTAGCCAATCACTGGTAACAGGTGTCGTCCCAGAAGATTGGAAATTAGCAAACGTTGTGCCAATTCACAAGAAAGGTAGTAGAGAGGAATCGGGCAACTATAGGCCGGTAAGCCTGACATCAATAGTGGGGAAATTAATGGAAACCATACTCAAGGAGAGGATTGTGGAACATCTAAAAACCCATGGGTTGATTGATAAAAAACAGCATGGGTTTTCTTCAGGGAGATCATGTCAAACTAATCTTATTGACTTTTTTGATTGGGTGACTATAATAATAGATGGCGGAGGTGCAGTGGACATTGCCTATCTGGACTTTAGTAAGGCTTCTGATCCTGTCCCACATAGAAGACTTATCAATAAACTGCAGTCTTTGAGCTTGAGCTCACATATTGCTGAATGGATTAGGCAGTGGCTGAAGGACAGAAAACAGAGGGTTGTAGTCAATGGAGTATATTCAGACCATGGTATTGTTACCAGTGGGGACCTCAGGGATCTGTTCTGGGGCCCATATTGTTTAATATCTTTATCAGCGAAATTCCAGAAGGCCTCAATGGTAAGGTGGGTCTTTTTGCTGATGACACAAAGATCTGTAACAGGGTTGATGTTCCTGGAGGGATACACCAAATGGAAAAGGATTTAGGAAAACTAGAGGAATGGTCAAAAATCTGGCAACTAAAATTTAATGTCGATAAGTGCAAGATAATGCACCTGGGGCGTAAAAACCCAAGAGCAGAATATAAAATCAGTGATACAGTACTAACCTCAGTATCTGAGGAAAGGGATTTAGGGGTCATTATATCAGACGACCTAAAGGTGGGCAGACAATGTCATAGAGTAGCAGGTAATGCCAGCAGAATGCTTGGGTGTATAGGGAGAGGCATTAACAGTAGGGAGGCGCTCGTGCCGCTCTACAGAGCACTAGGGAGACCTCATTGGGAGTATTGTGTGCAGTACTGGAGACCAGATCTGCAGAAGGATATTCAGAGAAGAGCTACTAAACTAGTACATGGACTGCAGGACAAAACTTACCAGGAAAGGTTAAAGGACCTTAACATGTATAGCTTGGAAGTAAGAAGAGACAGAGGGGATATGATAGGAACTGTTAAATACATAAAGGGAAGCATCACGGTAAAAGAGGAGAGAATATTTAAAAGAAGAAAAACTGCTACAAGAGGACATAGTTTTAAATTAGAGGGGTAAAGGTTTAAAAGTAACATCAGGAAGAATTACTTTACTGAGAGAGTAGTGGACGCATGGAATAGCCTTCCTGCAGAAGTGGTAGCTGCAAATACAGTGAAGGAGTTTAAGCATGCATGGGATAGGCATAAGGCCATCCTTCATATAAGATAGGGCCTGGGGCTATTCATAGTATTCAGTATATTGGGCATAAGGCTATCCTTTATATAAGATAGGCCGGGGGCTATTCATAGTATTCAGTATATTGGTCATAAGGCCATCCTTTATATAAGATAGGGCCGGGGGCTATTCATAGTATTCAGTATATTGGGCATAAGGCCATCCTTCATATAAGATAGGGCCGGGGGCTAGTCATAGTATTCAGTATATTGGGCATAAGGCCGTCCTTCTTATAAGATAGGGCCGGGGGCTAGTCATAGTATTCAGTATATTGGGCATAAGGCCATCCTTCATATAAGATAGCGCGGGGGGCTAGTCATAGTATTCAGCATATTGGGCAGACTAGATGGGCCAAATGGTTCTTATCTGCCGACACATTCTATGAGTTGCGCGGCCTGAGTGTCTGTTTGGTAAAGAGAGGGATTCCCAAATCAGAGAGCAAAACTGTAAGACCAGATTCTGCAGATTGTAAAACATCCCCAGGAAGATATAGAAAAGATCTAGGGAAGGATAGACATAAGTCTGAAATAGTAATAGAGGAAGTATAGACAGTCACTATAGTATAGTATGTACTAATAATTTTGTTGTCTGGCTGGAAAAATTAAAGGGACACCCCGTACTGAAGTTAAGAGACCTGGTGGGTCCACAAAGTGGTCTGTGTGTTAGTCCTGACTAGGTGTACCAGGAAGACTGTCTGAGGGAGGAGGACCTAGACTAGGTGTACCAGAAAAAGTGTCTGAGGGAGGAGGACCTAGACTCGGTGTACCATAAAGAGTGTCTGAAGGAGGAGGACCTAGACTAGGTGTACCAGAAAGACTGTCTGAGGGAGGAGACTAGGTGTACCAGTAAGAGTGTCTGAAGGAGGAGGACCTAGACTAGGTGTACCAGAAAGAGTGTCTGAGGGAGGAGGACCTAGACTAGGTGTACCAGAAAGACTGTCTGAGGGAGGAGGACCAAGACTAGGTGTACCAGAAAGACTGTCTGAGGGAGGAGGACCTAGACTAGGTGTACCAGAAAGACTGTCTGAGGGAGGAGGACCTAGACTAGGTGTACCAGAAAGACTGTCTGAGGGAGGAGGACCTAGACTAGGTGTACTAGAAAGAGTGTCTGAAGGAGGAGGACCTAGACTAGGTGTACCAGAAAGACTGTCTGAGGGAGGAGGACCTAGACTAGGTGTACCAGAAAGAGTGTCTGAAGGAGGAGGACCTAGACTAGGTGTACCAGAAAGACTGTCTGAGGCAGGAGAACCTAGACTAGGTGTACCAGAAAGAGTGTCTGAGGAAAGAGGACCTAGACTAGGTGTACCAGAAAGAGTGTCTGAAGGAGGAAGACCTAGACTAGGTGTACCAGAAAGAGTGTCTGAGGGAGAAGGACCTAGACTAGGTGTACCAGAAAGAGTGTCTGAGGGAGGAGGACCTAGACTAGGTGTACCAGAAAGAGTGTCTGAGGGAGGAGGACCTAGACTAGGTGTACCAGAAAGACTGTCTGAGGGAGGAGGACCTAGACTAGGTGTACCAGAAAGAGTGTCTGAGGGAGGAGGACCTAGACTAGGTGTACCAGAAAGACTGTCTGAGGGAGGAGAACCTAGACTAGGTGTACTAGAAAGACTGTCTGAAGGAGGAGGACCTAGACTAGGTGTACCAGAAAGAGTGTCTGAGGGAGGAGGACCTAGACTAGGTATACCAGAAAGAGTGTTTGAGGGAGGAGGACCTAGACTAGGTGTACCAGAAAGAGTGTCTGAAGGAGGAGGACCTAGACTAGGTGTACCAGAAAGACTGTCTGAGGGAGGAGGACCCAGACTAGGTGTACCAGAAAGAGTGTCTGAGGGAGGAGGACCTAGACTAGGTGTACCAGAAAGACTGTCTGAGGGAGGAGAACCTAGACTAGGTGTACCAGAAAGACTGTCTGAAGGAGGAGGACCTAGACTAGGTGTACCAGAAAGAGTGTCTGAGGGAGGAGGACCTAGACTAGGTGTACCAGAAAGAGTGTCTGAGGGAGGAGGACCCAGACTAGGTGTACCAGAAAGAGTGTCTGAAGGAGGAGGACCTAGACTAGGTGTACCAGAAAGAGTGTCTGAGGGAGGAGGACCTAGACTAGGTGTACCAGAAAGAGTGTCTGAGGGAGGAGGACCCAGACTAGGTGTACCAGAAAGAGTGTCTGAAGGAGGAGGACCCAGACTAGGTGTACCAGAAAGAGTGTCTGAAGGAGGAGGACCTAGACTAGGTGTACCAGAAAGAGTGTCTGAGGGAGGAGGACCTAGACTAGGTGTACCAGAAAGAGTGTTTGAGGGAGGAGGACCCAGACTAGGTGTACCAGAAAGAGTGTCTGAAGGAGGAGGACCTAGACTAGGTGTACCAGAAAGACTGTCTGAGGGAGGAGGACCCAGACTAGGTGTACCAGAAAGAGTGTCTGAGGGAGGAGGACCTAGACTAGGTGTACCAGAAAGAGTGTCTGAGGGAGGAGGACCTAGACTAGGTGTACCAGAAAGAGTGTCTGAAGGAGGAGGACCTAGACTAGGTGTACCAGAAAGACTGTCTGAGGGAGGAGGACCCAGACTAGGTGTACCAGAAAGAGTGTCTGAGGGAGGAGGACCTAGACTAGGTGTACCAGAAAGACTGTCTGAGGGAGGAGAACCTAGACTAGGTGTACCAGAAAGACTGTCTGAAGGAGGAGGACCTAGACTAGGTGTACCAGAAAGAGTGTCTGAGGGAGGAGGACCCAGACTAGGTGTACCAGAAAGAGTGTCTGACGGAGGAGGACCCAGACTAGGTGTACCAGAAAGAGTGTCTGAAGGAGGAGGACCTAGACTAGGTGTACCAGAAAGAGTGTCTGAGGGAGGAGGACCTAGACTAGGTGTACCAGAAAGAGTGTCTGAGGGAGGAGGACCCAGACTAGGTGTACCAGAAAGAGTGTCTGAGGGAGGAGGACCTAGACTAGGTGTACCAGAAAGACTGTCTGAGGGAGGAGAACCTAGACTAGGTGTACCAGAAAGAGTGAAATTTTGGTTGTGGTGGCTCTCTTCCAATCAACTAAAGTATGGTGCTTCAAACCAAGAAGAGGGGACACCCACCCTCTAATAAATGAATGATTATATAGCTAAAAATGGGTGAGCACTCATACATCCGGCATCAAACTGAATTATAAAAAGTTTTTTAATAAGATCTATCAATACACTTCAATATAATAAAAAATAAAACAATAAAAACTAAGAACAGTAGTAAGATCCCGTATATTCAGTGATTGTATTGTCGCAGGAGGCAAATCTATAAGTATACGCAAATCTGTAGATGTATAATATATGGCTGAACTTGATTTGCTCAGATCCTGCGTCAATAAAAGACACTGATATTAATGATTCCACGTGTAGGCAATCTCCTTTACACCTTATAATTTTCCATAGTGCCACTTGGAGTTCTTTGCAAAAAAAAACCCCAAAAAATGCGTAAAGTCTATAGCTGTACCTCTAAATATCCTATATAACCGCAGAAGTCTCTATGTGTTAGTAATATATATGGACAGCCAAAGTCTCTAGGATATTATTCTGCTTTGTGCGCCGGCCTCCACGCGTAACCGGAAGTAACCATAACCGGAAGCAACCTTGTGAAACGCAAATGCGTTCCATCACCGCCAACGTGCACACATGGCAACCGAGCGTCCGCGCCATTCTACTGATACAGGTACCCTAAACCAGATTTTGTACATGATTGTCACTTTATATATGGTTCACTTTGTATATGATATTTATATATCCTGAGTCCAATGAAGTTAATTGACCTCAGGATCCGCCCCCACTTATTTTGATTATGGGTGGCTATAAAATGCCTCACTTTGTTGGTGTATGTATGCTTGACAAAGGCTTACCCGCCGAAACGTTGCATCTGGAATAAATCACACATTTTGGACGTGCTGTCTCCATTTTTTTTTTTTTTTTTTCAAAATCTTGTTTGGACTATTGACGTACAAGGGGACCTTTACCACCCCCTGGAGGCGAGCACCCGCTGCTCACAGGAACCAAGGAGTGCTGTTCATCCCTGTTTTTCTACTAATGAATGGTAATTTTTATGGACGGGCACCCTGTATCAAATTAAGAAGTAATGTCTACTACACAAGCTTACGGAACCTTTGCATACACAGAAGAGGATGCACAGAGAATTATAGGTAGGAATAACGGCAATGCCAATTTTCTATCTGTTCCATCCACTGAACTACTTGAAAGGAGATGGGAATCCGAATCTAAACACTTAATCGCCCTACAACTCCACCAGGACACATTGAGTGACTACCACAAAACACAAAAAATACCAAGAGGACTAAGATCAAGACTACGTCCAACCCAATTTCTAGATAATACCTGTTTCTGTGCCAGGTTTGAACAGATATCAAACAAATACTCCCTGGACCTAATTCTATTGAATATCGAATTTCTACATGAAGAAATCTCAAATTGCAATACCAGAGTACTTGAACTAGAGAGACAACTCTCAACGAATTTACCTACTGGTGGTTTTACCACAATAAAAGAACAGGTCCAGGTACACCTTAATAAACATCGGGCAGAGACAGAAGAGACAAAAATGGCACCGCGATACGGAGGACTACCAGAAAGGCAATATTTATCGATGGCAACAAAGTGAACAACCAATGAGGAGAAAACCAAGAAAGATGGGAAGAGAAGGCACAGGATCAGCAACGGAAGACTCGGATTCTTCAGACACGGCGCCTTTTTTAGCCCTAAGAGACGAGACGGGACATCAACCATACACCGCCCCTGGAGAAGAGGAGGACGGAAGCACAGGAGGCAGAACAAAGCAAACAGGACAAGCAAGGAAACCTCCCTACAGACGATACCCAGCCAGGAACAAGAGAGCAACTTAGTGGTGAACATCTCATCACACACCCTGACACCAGATGAGACCATGCTCCTGAACAAAGGTATGTCTTTCACTCCATTCTCCAATATAAATTGGTTTACCCTTGACATTGAACTGAAAAAATTCTTCAGAGCACTAAGACTCAAAGCATTCTTTACAAAGGGGAACTCATCTCAGAACGCACACCAATTGAGGCCAGTAGACCTACACAGGCCATTTCACTTAGAGATTGCGGTTTGAGAAACAAAAGTACATTTTTTCCACCTACAACGGATCATAGTGTGGAGACATATATTGAGACCCTAACAGATACAAGAACTTAAACTAAGAAGCCCACAAGGGATTCATCAGAGAAATCTTACCAAAGGTGAGGAAAAGGCCATTTGGGACCTCAAGAAGAATAAAGCCATCACATTAAAATCAGCAGACAAGGGTGGTGCTGTAGTGGTCCAAAATACCACGGATTATACCGCCGAGATCACGCATCAATTATCAGATACAGCGGTCTATGAATTACTAGCAGGAGATCCGAAATTCTAAATTATGGGGGAGATCAATAATCTCCTTCATCAAGCACTTACAGATAATGTGGTCAATCAGAGCCTTGTTGACTATCTAAAAGTAACAGATCCAGTGACTCCAGTGATCTATTGTTTACCTAAGATCCACAAACGGTTACAACAACCACCAGAACGCCCTATAGTGTCAGGAAATGATTCTCTTTTTACAACACTAGCCACTTTCCTAGATAAAATGTTGCGTCCATTCGCCACTCAGTCAAATTCCTATATAAGGGATACCACAGACTTTCTGAAGATATGAAAATCACATCCTCAGCTATCTTGGTGTCATGTGATGTGGTAAGCTTGTACACATCTATCTCACACACAAAAGGATTACAAGCGGTGAGAGAGGTATCGGACACATCTGAACATCCCCCTCTTCTGAACAAATTCCTCATGGATCTACTCAACATTGTTTTGACCAAAAACTACTTTTTATACCAGAATGACTTCTATATACAGCGCCGAGGGACCGCCATGGGATCGAATGTGACGCCGACATACGCTAATATCTTCATGAATCAATTTGAAGACAAGATAGTATATAAAAGTACACTATACGTGCATGTACTATGTTGGTGTAGATATATAGATGATGTGTTTGCCATCTGGAACAGTGACATTCCCACACTACAGCAATTTTTGGATCAAGCTAACCCAGAGCTACAGTTCACAATGGTACACTCATCCTCACAACTACAATTTTTGGACGTCCTAGTATGCAGAACACCTGACAATTCTTTAATGACAGATTTATTTGTTAAAGATACAGACAGGAACAATCTTCTACAATATCAAAGTTTCCATCCCAGAAGACTGGTGAACACACTACCTAGATCACAACTCAAGCACAGGCCGGACTTAAGGCTGCAGGACTGGGGGTAGGCCTGGCATGACAAGGGTTTGGAGGGAGTGGGTTGGGATGCTCGGGGTTAATGGAGGTGGGGGGGGGGGCGGGGGGCCGTTAAGGGTGGGGTTTAGGGCTTATAAGGGGCAGTGAGGGGCGGGAATAGGATCAGCTCACATGGGATAGCAGTCTTGCAGCAGCCCCTGTCCTTGCTGCTGCATTACCTCTTGAGGTGCTTACCTTTGTGCCCATAATGGCTTGTGTAGAGGCGTTGCTGTCGCAGCTCCGGACGGCGGCAGAGAGCAGGGGACCCGAATGGCTTCAGGAGACAGTTAGAGGAATGCTGCCGGGGTCAGGGGATTCGGCCTCGACAGCCCCCCCTATTCGCCGGCCGCGGAGAACCAGGCCTCCGGCGCGCCTCAGTCCGGAGGAGACCCCGAGGGTCCGGCACCGGGTAAGGAGCCCCTCCAGGGACCCTCCGGTACGCGCAGCAGGTGGAAACAGCAGAGCCAGGCAGTCGCGTGCCGGGAGGAATCCAATTGTACGGCGGGACCCAGGGCAGGAGAGACCTGACATCCCTGCCCCTGACTCAGCCCACGTGGGAGCGGGACCAGGATCGGCAGGTGGGAAATGGCGGCCTCTGGTGGTCGAGCTGCGGAACGACAGGCTCTGGCATCTCTAGCTGCTGGAAGGGGCACTGGTAGTGCTGAAGATGGGAGACCCTATGGAAGGGAGATCAGCGCCGGTCAAGCTCCACGACTTCACGTTCCGGCTGGTGGAATCACAGCGTCCACACAGCCAGGTGAGACACATGGGGAATCGTCAGTAGCGGGGGCAGTTTTTGGGAGGGGTCCTGGAATTGGGGGAGGTGTACAAGGGTCTGTTGCAGGGGGGTCTGTTGGAGGCATTGTTAGGGGGGTTGAGGGATTTAGTACAAGGGTTGGTTAATGCAGGGTCAGGGACGGGGTCTCCGGTGGCGGCCTGGGGTGTACAGGGGGAAGGGGTTTGGTGGGTCTTCAAGGGTTCCCGGGGAACGCCCGGCGGATAAGACCGTGGGTAATGATAAGGAAGCGGGTACGGAGAAGGATGGGGTAGAACCGCGTCTGGATGATGGGGCGAGGGGAGAGGTGTACGTGTGCTTTGAAGGGCCGCTGGGGGCCCACCTTAAGCCGGAGTTGAAGGAAAAAATATGGAAAGGGGACTACGTGGACATTTTCTCGTTGCTCCCGCTGGAACGGTTCAATTTGGATAGGGATAGAAAGGAGGATAAGCGGAGGGAGGACAAGGACAAGAGGCGGTGCCGTTTGATTCCGCTGACTTTTTCAAACTGGACGCAGGCGTTCGTGATCCTGGCCAGTGTCATTGGGGAGAAGGCGCCGGAAAATTGTTCCGCGCTCTTCTGCTACCTGGATGCAATAGGTGAGGCGTATCAGACGTATGGGGGGATGGGGTGGTTACGGTACGACGAGCAATTTCGGCAACGGAAGGCTGCTCGCCCTACCATCAGGTGGGACCATAAGGACATCGGATTGTGGATGAGGGTGATGGCTCCGGTCAGGGGGGGGCAGTCCTTTCAGGGGGGAGCCGGGGGCTCTGTGCAAGCGGAGCGCTCGGCGACCTCGCAAAAGGGATTATGCTTCCTGTTTAATGAAGGGGGATGCAAGTATGGGGACAAGTGCAAGTTTAAGCACGAGTGTTCCTCATGCGGTGGGAGTCATGGAGCACAGCGGTGCTTTAGAAGCCGGAAAGGGAAGGGTTGGGGTGATTCGGCTGGAAAAGGGGCAGACACCCATTCGGTTAACCGAGATGGTGCCCTTCCTAAATAGGTATCCGAATTCGGAAGCGGCCGGTTTTCTGTTGGCAGGTTTTGAGGAGGGTTTTCGTATCCCGTTTGTGGAGGGTGAATTTTTGCAGCGGACTAGGAACTTGAGGTCTGCTGTGGAGCTTCCAGGGGTGGTTACAGAAAAATTGCAAAAAGAGGTGGCGTTGGATCGCATGGCTGGTCCCTTTGGGGAACTGCCGATGCCGAGCTTGCGGGTGTCTCCATTGGGGGTAGTGCCGAAGAGGGAGCCCAATAAATTTCGCCTTATACATCACCTGTCGTTTCCAAAAGGGGGGTCGGTTAACGACGGTATTGCGCTGGAGTTGTGCTCGGTGGTGTATACGTCTTTTGATGAGGCGGTTCGTTGGGTTCGGCATTATGGATGGGGGGCGTTGGT
Organism: Bufotes viridis; assembly: GCA_033119425.1. Classification (NCBI taxonomy): domain Eukaryota; kingdom Metazoa; phylum Chordata; class Amphibia; order Anura; family Bufonidae; genus Bufotes; species Bufotes viridis. The sequence goes on along the minus strand of CM065589.1, from coordinate 2,661,524 downwards.
GGCAAAAGTGGATATTGAGGCGGCTTTCCGTCTTCTTCCAGTTCATCCGGATTGTCAGCACTTGTTGGGTTGTTTTTGGGGTGGGGGGGTTTTCATTGATCGTTGTTTGCCTATGGGTTGTTCGGTTTCGTGTTCTTACTTTGAGACATTTAGTACGTTTTTGGAATGGGTGGCGTGGGAATGGTCGGGTTGGGGTTCAATTATCCATTATTTGGATGATTTTTTGTTTATTGGGCCGCCAAATTCGAAAGGGTGCTCTGTGATGTTGCATTCATTCGAAGTTATGGCACAATTGTTTGGGGTTCCTTTGGCGTCCATAAAGACGGAGGGTCCTACGACGGCTCTGAGTTTCCTGGGGATAGTCATTGATACGGTAGCTATGGAGTGTAGGTTGCCGGAGGACAAGGTTGAGGATCTTCGTAGGGTGCTTGCGGCATCTTGTGGGCAGAAAAAGCTGCGTTTGCGGGAATTGCAGTCCCTTCTGTGGAAGCTTAACTTTGCCTGTCGGATAATGCCAATGGGGAGGATTTTTTGTAGGAGGTTGGCGCAAGCAACGGCAGGAGTGCAGGCCCCTCATCATTTTGTGCGGCTTACCCGGGAGCTCCGGGGGGACTTGTGGGTGTGGGCATCCTTTCTTACACAGTATAACGGCCGGTCTTTGTGGATGGCGGACGGGGTGTCGGCAGCGGATCTCGACCTGTTTACGGATACGGCAGGGGGGGTGTGGGTTTGGGGTGTATTTACAGGGTCACTGGTGTGTAGGGGAGTGGCCTATGCAGTGGCAGAAGGAGGGCTGGGTGAAGAATTTGGTGTTGCTGGAACTCTTTCCCATTGTTGTGGCTGTTTCCATTTGGGGGGAGCATTTCAGGAATAAGAAGGTGATAATTTGGGGGTTGTGGAGGCCATTAATCGTGTTTCGGCTTCTTCGCCTCCAGTTGTCTGCTTGCTTCAACATTTGGTTTTGAAGTGCTTATCCTTGAATGCTTGGATTGTAGCATCCCATGTACCGGGGGTGAGTAACTCAATTGCGGATGCTTTGTCTCGTTTTGAGTGGGATCGGTTTCGGGTGCTGGCGCCGGAGGCGGACGAACAAGGAGCGAGTTTCCCATGGGATCTGTGGAATCTGCCATTTGGTCAGCTGGCGACTTGGTGAGGGGATCCTTGTCGGTAGGGAGTTGGGCGGCTTATGATAGGGCTTGGGGGCTATGGGAAGAATGGAGAGAGTGTTTTCGGGGGTGTGAGATGGACGACGGGGCTTTGTTGTTGCTTTTTGTGGGACACTGCAGAGAGGGGGGTTGGTCGGTGTCCAGAATAAATAAGTTTATGGCAGGGATGGCTTTTGGGTGTAAGTGTCGGGGTATGGGGGACGTGACTAAATCATTCTGGGTATTGCAGGCTTTGAAGGGTTGGAGGCGGCGGGCCCCGGGCGGGGATCAGTGTAGGCCGGTTTCCTTCGAGTTGTTGGGGGATATCTGGGAGCATTTGGATAAGGTCTGTGTACCGGTTAGGGAAGTTAAGCTGTTTTAGTTGGCATTTTCGTTGGCTTTCTTTGGGGCGCTGAGCATTGGGGAATTGGTTAGCCCGAGCAAGTGCAGGGCGAGAGGACTGCAGAGTGAGGATGTGGTTTTGTTTAATGATAGGGTGGAATTTGTTATTCGGAGGTCGAAAACGGATCAGTTAGGTCGAGGTTGTCGGGTGGTTTTATATCAGGTGCTGGGGTCGGATGTGTGCCCCGTTCGTTGTTTGCGGCAGTTTTGGGGGGTGTGGGAATAGTGGGGGTGGACCGTTGTTGGTACATGACGACGGGTCCTTCCTTTCTCGGTTTCAGTTTATTACGGTATTCCGAGCTTGTTTGAAAGGGTTGGGCAAGGACCCAGTGTTGTTTGGGGGGCATTCCTTCCGGATCGGTGCTGCCACGGAGGCGGCTAGGCGGGGATTAAGTGAGGAGGCCATTCGGCGCATTGGGCGGTGGGAGTCTCTAAGGTTCCGGTCTTATGTTAGGCCGGCGTTGTTATAATACGGTGGGGAAAGGTTACGGTTTTTGGCTGGGGGGACGTGTGGGGAGCTGTTTTTGCTGTTATGTTTACGCATGGTTTATTGTGTTTCTTTCAGGTGGTTTGGCGTGCCTGGTGTGGATTATGGGGCACTCATACGTGTTTTGGGGAGCGTTGCGAGCAGCGGTCAGGCCAGATGGACGGCAGTTGGGATTTTCTAGAGAGGTGGCGGTGGTTCGCTGGTTGGGGATGAGAGGTATGTTGTGGAGCCGGGTTCTTCCGGAATTTTACAATTTTGCTAGGTTGGATTCATACCCCAGGGTTCTGGTGCTGCATGTAGGGGGTAATGATTTGAGGGGGCGCCCTTTTCGAGAGCTTACGAAGGACATAAAGTTCGATTTGCTGCGTTTGTGGGCTCAGTTTCCTGGTATGGTTACGGTTTGGTCAGATATGGTGCCGCGTAAGCAATGGAGGGACGCTCGGTCAGTAGAGAGGTTGAACAAGGCCAGGATAAAGGTCAACAGGGTGGTGGGCCATTTCGTTGTGAGGAATGGCGGTGTTACGGTTCGGCATAGAGAGCTTGAGTCCGGAGAGGGGGCATTCTGGAGGGGAGATGGGGTTCATTTGAACGCAGTGGGTATCGACTTGTGGTGTTCAGGTTTACAGGACGGAATTGAGGTGGCTCTACGGGTGTGGCGGGACACAAGGAGGTGAGGCGTCGCCCCCTTGGGTCGTTGGCGGGGGTGGGTTCTTGGAGTTAGTGGCTATGGTGGCTCTGGCGTGGTGGGGAGGGAGCCAAAGGGGCTCTGGACTGCCCAGGTATTGGATGTTGGGGTGTGAAATGGCGGGTAGCTGCTTACGGTTGCCCATGGTTACCGGTTCTGCCTACGAGCTGGCGTTCATCGGCTGGAGGTATTTTAATTTAGGGGCGTGGGCAGTTACCCGTCAGGTTTTAAGGTGCTCCAAGGACCCTCTCCGTGCTTGTATGTTTTTCTCGGGGTTCGGGGAAGTTTTTTCTTGGGCGGCCCTTCTGGTGGGAAAGCCTTGGATTGGTTAGGTTATATATGTTATTTATGCTTAAATTATTATTATTATTAATAAAATGGCTGCTGTGGCCAATAAAATCCACCAGAGGAGTTGTGTCTTTATTGGTAAAAAAGCAGGGTGTAGAGCAAACGACTCGACAATACGCGGGTCATGAGAGTTCGGCGTATTGTCAGTGATGAATCTGTCTGTATACAAAGAATAAAGGAAATGCAAAGAAAATTCTACAACCTAGGTTATCCAGACAAACTACTGAAGAAACATCAGAATGATGTTATGAAGATACCCAGAGAAAATTTACTAACAGTCAACCCCAAGAAGGACACAACAAGAGTACCATTTGTGAGCACATATGGACATCAAAGTAATTAAATAAGTCAAATCATAAGACAGAACTGGGACATTGTCCAGAGAGGCCATCCAAATATTGAGATTTTTCAACAACCTCCCATTATGGCATACAAGAGACCTAAAAATCTGAAAGATCTATTGGTACAGTCATAGGCCCAGTAGGAGGCCTAACTCAAACATTCTTAGCCCCTCGGAAAAAGGGCTGTTATCCCTGTTTAGGCTGCAGTAACTGTAATGCCAAGGTCCACATTTCTTCCATCCCCACACGGGCAGACAGTATAAAATCAGGCATTTTCTCACTTGTCAGACGACATATGTGAAATATACATTACAATGCCCCTGTGGCCTACTTTATGTAGGGGAAACCACGATGGAATGTAAAGAAAGGATCACAAAACATAAATCAACAATAAGGAAAAAAAACATAGAACAACCTGTACCAAGACACTTCATTGAAGCGAATAACAACATCAGTCAATTGCGGTTTCGAATAATTGATAATGTCCCAAAACAACGAAGAGGTGGTGACCGGGAGAAACTCCTCAAAAAATGGATTTATGAGCTCGACACGCTCACACCCAGGGGCCTTAACATTGACTTAGCCCTGACTCCTTTCCAATAATTCCATATTGACTAAGATTAAGCGAATGCTAAAAATTCTCTGTACTCATACATTGTTTGTATCTTTTTGGAATGACGCACATCTAATGTTTGGACTCCATGGACTCACAACCCCCTCCCCCCCTTTAAGTGCACTACTACTGGTAGGGTAAGATACCTGTATCATAGAAGCGCAACTTCAATGGCAGCAATCTTCTGTACAACTAATCGCACATTGTAGGCACTTGAGTGCTTATATTGCACCCCCTACTCAAATGTTGTACATCCCTATTATAATTTAATTGCCTTATTGCTACAAAGTGCTGCATTTAATACGCGCTATGTCTTACACTACGCAAGTGACATCTTTATATATCTCTGTTTTATACACAAAACATGGCATATTTATGTGTATTCTATTTTACATATAGCGCATCAGTAGTATTCACAATAGCGCATCCAGCATCACAGCTGGCGCATGCGCATCTCTAACTACATTCTGTATGTGTTAACTTAGTTTGCGCATGCGCTGTACTACAAGCGCATTGAGATGCATACTTAGAGTGTATTGACAATGTAAGGCACGGCTTGCTCCACGCCTGCGCACAAAGCAGATGTCTCACAATGAGCCAATTAGGGCTGATATGGATGCAGGCCCTTCCAGTGACGTAACAAGGTGGAGCGCAAATGCGTTCCACCAATGGCGTAACCGGAAGTAACCATAACTGGAAGCAACCTTGTGAAACGCAAATGCGTTCCATCACCGCCAATGTGCACACATGGCAACCAAGCGTCCGCGCCATTCTACTGATACAGGTACCCTAAACCAGATTTTGTACATGATTGTCACTTTATATATGGTTCACTTTGTATATGATATTTATATATCCTGAGTCCAATGAAGTTAATTGACCTCAGGATCCGCCCCCACTTATTTTGATTATGGGTGGCTATAAAATGCCTCACTTTGTTGGTGTATGTATGCTTGACAAAGGCTTACCCGCCGAAACGTTGCATCTGGAATAAATCACACATTTTGGACGTGCTGTCTCCATTTTTTTTTTTTTTTTTTCAAAATCTTGTTTGGAATATAGCATTGCATATGATACATTTCTGTGCATAGTAATGATAAACATCCATGAAGTATACAGATATAAACCAGGAGCATGCTATCCTACCTGTATGACAAGGATAGTCCCTAGCTGCTAACTACAGCTACTATAGAGGAGCAGAAGAAAGACATGCAAATACATATGTAAACAGATGCAAACAGGCTGTAATGTGGCATACCAGCGATGCTACCGTGGGCTTAGATGTCGAGGATGACTCCAGAGGCTTCCACACCATGTGCTACCTCAGGCAGGGATGACTATGAATGAGGAAAATGGCTGCTGAGTGCAGGGATGATGATGTCACTTAGTTCATGGGTCACAAGCTATGGGAACTGAAGTAGACCAAACTTCTAATAGGAATAGCTGTAATGTATGTAAGCGGCCACTAGATGGTGCTGTTACACAACAAGTAATAGAGAATTATACAGAACATATATTGAATATGCATGAAACTATACATAAATTAACATAAATAACAGTTACATTCAGGCCTCTTGAAGCATGATCTGCTGGGTTGTGCTTTGTGTCAATGTAATGCCAATGCTCCGTATTTGTTATTTCCCGAATTTTCTAGATTCTATTGGCGACAAAGATATGGAATCTTCGAGCTTCATTGTTTATGTATCCTAGGACAACTTGTGAGTCTGTCCTAAAGTATTCTTCATCTATTTTTAATTCCAGTTCTTCTCTCAGAAACTTGGTTACTGATGCTGAAACAACAGCTGCTGTCAGTTCAAGTCTTGGTATTATCTGAATACTGGTCGGAGCAACTCTGGCCTTCCCCATAACCAGGGCTTAGTGTATCTTTCCTTCTCCTATTACTCTGATATAGGAGCACTGACCATAACCAGGGCACAGAGTATCTTCTCCTATCACTCTGATGTAGGAGCACTGACCATAACCATAACCACTGGCATCTGAAAAGTGATGAAGTTCTGTTTTCTTGTACTTTCCAAAATCATGAGGTACAAAACATCTGGGTATCCGAACTTCTCTCAAGTTTTGCAAGTCTCTTATCCAACTTCTGTCTGCATAATTCTTGTAGTATTTCTTTTTCTCTGAGGATCACTGGGGCCAAGAATCCCAATAGATCAAATATAGAAGCCACTGTGGAAAGAATACGGTACGTCTAGTTGCAACTTTTTCTTCCGTAGATTCTTCAAAGAAGAACTTGTCGTTCTCTACATTCCATCCCAATCCAAGTACGTTCTGAACTGGAAGATGATCATAATTGAGATCTACATTCTTCATTGTTGATGCACGTTCAGAGTCACTGATGGATTCCAGTACCTCTCTGTTGTTTGAGAAGATTTTGTGAAGGCGCAGGTTTCCTCTTGCTCATAACTCTTGGCTTTCTTTCACTAGTTTGATTGCAGATTCTGTGGACTCTAGACTTATAAGACCATCATCTACATAAAAGTTTTTCTTCAGAAAATTTGCTGCTGGTGGGTAATGCTTCTTATTCTGCATGGCCAAGTACTTCGTATCATAATTGGGGCAATCTGGAGATGATGCTGCTCCGAACAAGTGTACTTTCATTCTGTATTCTGCTGGCTCTGTATGTGTATCTCCGTCCTCCCACCATAGGAACCTCAGGAAGTCTCTATCTTCTTTCTTCACATGAAACTGGTGGAACATCTTTTCAACGTCACACATGACTGCTACGGGATACTTTCTGAATCTACAGAGTGTTTGTAAGATCCGGTCCTTTTAGTAGATGATCATTCAATGCAAGACCATCTTATTTTGCTGAGCAATCAAATACTACTCTGATCGTGTCTGGTTTCTTAGAGTGGTAAACACCTTGATGTGGGATGTACCACACTTCTTCTTCTTTATGTTAATTATTAACTTTCTCTGCATGTCCTTCTTCGAGAATTTCAAATAATCCTGCTTGAATTTGGGATCTCTTCCCATCTTTTTCTTCAAACATTTCAACCTTGCTAGGGCAAGATTTCTGTTATTTGGCAGACGAGGTCGTTCCCTAAAAGGTAAGGGCATTTTAAGATGACCTTGTTGATTTTGCTGAATACTATCTTCTAGAATGTGTACGAACTTTATGTCTTCTTGGGATACACAATTTTTTTTAGAACTTATGTCTGCAAAGTCAGACTCTAGGATCTTGATTACTTTCGCTGGACTTACAGTTGGTAACTCTTGGACAGATATTCGATGACACAATCCTGTCATCTGTCTTGAGTTTGCAATCTGCTGTTTTCCTCCAACAGCTCTCCATCCTAGATCAGTTTGAACAGCGTAGGGTTCACCCTTTCCTCCTGTGATTACCTTTTGTGGTACCAAAGCTTCGGGACAATCGTAACCTATCAACAGTCTAACACCAAACTCCTTCAGCGGGGACATTTCATGAGATATGAGAGATAGGTGCTCCCATTTATTGGCTGTTTCACAGGTAGCTATGCGATCTCGATCTAGAGGTATGTCGTCTTTTGTATAACCTGGAGGTAGATCTAATGTGCAGTTTGAATGAAGTCCTCTAACTCTCAGTCCTTTGACCCTTTGACTGTTCACTAATGTGTCTCTCCCATCATTGTGGTGAGTTTGAGCTTCACTGGTTCTGTAGCCACTTGTAATTTCTTGAAGATTTCTTGATCAATGAAGGGGACGTCACTCTGGGCATCCAGTAGCGCATAGGTGTATACCTTATGTTCCTCCTTTTAGGATTTGAAATGCACACTGGGGGATACAGAGGACATAGACGATATACCTCCCACCGAGGATAGCTTGTCATTGCCTCTGGGCAGCCTGGCACACATGAGCGACTATATGCTGCAGTGCCTGCGCAATGACCACCAAGTTTCCCTCATTCTTACTGGTGCTGATTACTGGGTGGCCACCCTTCTAGATCCCTGCTACAAGGACAACGTGCCGTCCGTACTTACGTCACTGGAGCGTGAACGGAAGATGCGCAAGTACAAGCGAACGCTGGTAGAGGAACTACTGATGGCGTTCCCACCTGACAGTGGGGGCTCAGTGGAAGTATGGAGGAGGAAGTCGCCAACACAGAAGTGGCACCGTCAGCACCTCAGAAAGGTTAGTATGGGGGAAATGTGGAATATCCAGCACCACCATCTGATACGGACCATCTTAGCAGGAGGAAGTGTTTCAGGAACACGGTGGAGCAGTACATGTCCACACGCCTACACGTACTGACTGATGGGTTTACAAATTGGTCACATGGCCTGAGCTTGCCCTTTACGCCTTGGAGGTCCTGGCCTGCCCTGCGGAAAGTGTATTGTCTGAACGTGTGTTTAGCACGGCGGGGGGGTTATCACAGCCAATGTAGACAAGCTCACATTCATTAAAATGAATCAGGCATGGATCCCTCGGGATTTGGCCAGAGTAGAGAGGTATACCAGGCGCACCTAGCCATTTTTATACTCCAGCGCAGTTTTTGCATTCTGTTTGCTATTTCCCAATGTTTTAGGGTCTCCACAAACGAAAAAATAAAAAACAACTAAAAAATAAAATAAGGTTGGTGACCTCCTCCGCCACGTCAGCCTCCTCCGCCACTGAGACGTCTGCCTACAGGCTCAAGATTGTTATGTCTTATATTGAGTAGAGAAGTATACCGGGTGCATCCAGCCCTTGTTGTACTCCAGCGCAGTTTGTGCGTTCTCTTTGCTATTTCCCAATGTTTGGTGGTTGAAAGTCACCAACCCCTCCCTCCCAAATAAAAAAATAAAGGAATTACAATAAGACGACCCACTTTGCATCCATCCAACTAATGTGGGAAAGGAAATTCTTCTGTGTAGTATGTCTGTGAAAGTCAAGAATTTTTTAAAAAAATTAGGAACACCCTTTCATCCGTCTTAACTGTTGTAGGAGAGGAAATTCTTCTGTGGAGTGTGCCTGTGACTGTTTCCAGTGGCTACTATATATTCTCTCTTTCTACTTCCCTTGTTGCCAGATATAGACCTACCTTCCTGAATCTCCATTCTGACCTCGGGTGGAGTTGCTGTGGAGCTGGTGGAACAGTTGGAACTGGTGTTGTCGGATCCCCGGTTCTCTCCTGTTTGTTGTCTCCCTTCGGGGATTGTATTTCGTGTTAATGTTGTTTGTCCTTTCCCTGTTGTTACCCTAGGTGTCAATGGTGAGGACTAGTGATCCAACCGCCCTATTCTTTATCTAGGGCTTCTTCCAGGGTAAGCCAGAGACGAGGTATGTAATACTCCCCTTCCCTCTTCTCTGCGCCGCACGTCTGCTATCAGCCTTATCAGACATGATATTATATCTGGCCTTTATTCTGAAAAAAAATAAAACATTTTTTTTTCTCCTCTATGGATCCTATTGCTGCTTTGGCTAAGCAGTTGCAAGGTTTGTCTCTTGCAGTAGACCTTGAGCCCAGTGGTTGCTATGGGTAACCAGGTCAATCCGAAACCTAAGGTTGCTCTCCCTGACAGATTTTCTGGAGGGAGAGACAAATTTGTGGTCTGTGAGGCCTGTAAATTATATTTCAGGCTGCGCCCAAATTCCTCTGGTAATGAGGAACAGCGGGTGGGGATTTTATCTCCCTTCTTCAAGGGGATCCTCAATCCTTTGCTTTTTCGTTGCCAGCTGGTTCCCAGGCCCTCCGGTCGGTAGATGAGTTTCTTGAGGCCCTGGATCTCATATATGATGACTCTAACCGAGTCTCTCTAGCTGAGTCGAGATTACGGCGGATTAAGCAGGGAGATCGGTCAGCGGAGGTTTATTGTTCCAAGTTCCGAAGGTGGGCCACGGATACTAATTGGAATGACCCAGTTTTGCCAGGGGTTGTCAGAAAAAATCAAAGATGTGCTTGCGCTGTGTGAGACTCTTATATCCCTTGAGGCCGCTATGTCACTATCTATAAGAATTGATAGGCGCCTTAGGGATAGGCTGAGGAGTTCTTGCCCTTCATAAACTTTTCCCAAGCAGGAGTCAGTTTGTTTTGACTCAGATGAACCTACAGATGGAGCAGGGGTAACACTCCCACCCTTAACCCAAAATTCATTATCTCATCGCCATTGAGAAGCAATTGTTTCACTACTTTAGTTAACTAAACTGAACTTAACCAATCTCAGAAAACAGGAGTCTTAACCTTGCTACATCCGTATGCAACTAGGGGGAGCCACTCGTCAGGTTGCTCTTCCTGGGGCTCTTCGTAAATCTGGGGTTGTTTTTTCTGTGGTCGCAGGGGTCATTTCATTAATTGCTTGTCCATCTGTACCCAAAAAGAAACAACCGTCAGAAAACTACTGACCCCAGGTTGTGCGGAGGATAACAACCTGGGTGTATACATTTCCTCCATACGAACATCTCAGTTTGTTTTGCCAGTTATGGTAGTTTCAGGTAATAAAAATGAGACGATTTCTTAGACAGTGGGGAGGGGGTCAATTTGGTGGAGGCCCAATTCGGTCAGACTCTTGGTTTTTCTTTTAGTCTGTTACTTAAATTTATCCCCATATGTGCTATCGACTCTTACTCAGGGGAACCTGACACACAATGTACATAACATACATCTTCGGGTGGGGCCCTCTATAATAAGTTTATTTTTTGCCATGTCCTGGAAGGTCTTCCTACTCCTATGGTATTGGGTCTTCCCTGGTTGGTAGCGTACAATCCTGTTGTTGATTGGCAGACCAGGGAGATATTGAAGTGGAGTGAGCATTGTAGGGACAATTGCTTAAGTAGCAGTTGCTCAGCCTCCTCCATTACAACCTTACCAACATTTGTGTCCAATTTTGAAGATGTTTTCTCTGAGAAGGGGTGTCAAGAGTTACCACGCCATCGTCTGTATGATTGCCCGGTTAACCTGCTCCCTGGAGCAAAGTTACCTAACACCAGGTTATATAATCTTTCTGGCCCTGAAAGACAAGCCATGAAGGATTATATTTCCGAGAGTCTGGCTTCTTCATCCGTGGATGCAGGCTTCTTCATCCGTGGATGCAGGGTTCTTCTTTGTGACCGAATATGTAGATAAATTCCTTCAAAAATATGCAGTTGCAGCTCCCTCTTATTTGAAGGACTCGAGTAGTGTCCTGGAATTAATAAGGCAATCTGAAAAGTGGAATGAGAACATTTGGATCGCAACAGTTGATGTTTGTTCCCTATACACTGTAATACCAAAGGATTTGGGGTTGCGTGCAGTTAAGGATGCTTTAGATGGGGGCGCATCAATGAATCCTGAACAGGCTAATTTTATATTAGAATGTGTACAATTTTGCTTGGAGCACAACTATTTCTGCTTCAAAGGAATCTATTATTTGCAGCAAGTCGGGACGGCGATGGGGGCGAAATTCGCCCCCAGTTTGCGAATATTTTTATGACAGCCTGGGAGAAAGTTTTTATCGATCCAAGACGCGGCAAAGTTGGAGAAAAGGGCAAATTGAATATCTGGAAAAGATATATCGATGACTGCCTGCTGGTTTGGGAAGGAAAAGAAGAGGGTTTGCGAGAATTTATTGAACATTTGAATGATAATCAGTGGAACTTAAGATTTACTAGTTACATGAGTCAAGTTGCGGTGGATTTTTTAGATCTGACAATTTATGTACAAGATGGAATTTTCAAAACTAAAACCTTTTTTAAAAAGACAGATGTTAATGGATATATCAGTACAGACAGTTGCCATTACCATCCCTGGCTTAAGAACATCCCTAAGGGTCAGATCGCAAGAATTCACCGGAACTGTTCAGACGTCGCGGTTTTTAGGGAGCAGAGTCGCATCATACAGAAGAGGTTCATAGAAAAGGGTTATTGTGAGAAAGAACTAGCAAGCTATAGTGAGAATATAGAGAAAGGAAGTGAGAGAAACAAAAAAGAGAAAATTACAACTGACTTTAATTTCTGCTTTATGACAGGATATAACACCCAAGTGAATCAATTGAAAAACATAATTAAGAAGAATTGGGCTATCCTTAGAAACGACCCAGTCATAGGAACAAAAAATCCCAGAGAGACCGAAAATAGTGTTCAAAAAGGCCCCGAATATAAAGAATAAAATTGTACATAGTGCGATCCCAGAAGATAAAAAGGGTAAAATGCGCAATTGCTTTAATTGGTGCGGTTTTTGCGCTGCGTGTAAATCAAGGCATTCGAAAGAAAGAGAAAGCAAAACAGCAATAGTCCACTCGAATTCAAAAAATTTAGATCTAAAAATAAAAGGCAATTTGTCATGTGAAAGCATTGGGGCTGTCTACATGCTGGAGTGCCCGTGTGGCCTCCAGTATGTGGGCAGAACCACACGCAAGATCAAAACACGACTATATGAACACGTGAATAATATAAAAAAAGGTCTTGAAACACATGGAGTTTCTAGACATTTCAAATTAAGACACCAAAAAAATCCCTGTGGCTTGAGATTTATGGGACTGGAACTGGTTGAAAAGAACTGGAGGGGTGGTGATTATATGTCCAAAACAGATCGATGCGAGGCATGCTGGATTTATGAGTTGGGAACCTTGCAGCCTAAAGGTTTAAATGTTGATTTTGACATCAGATCAAGTTTGTGAACAGGCATGCATAAAATAGTTTTTAGTGAAAAAAATCGGATCATGCGAAAAATTCGGTGAGGAGAAATCGCATCATGCGAATTATACTTTATAGTTTCCATTGAATTAGGCATTTTATGTTTTATCCTTGATTTGTAAGGGTTAAAAAGAGCAGGAAATGGTTTAAAAAGAGGATGGGGTGGGGGAGGAAGTAGACGCCCCTGACGAAGCTCTGTGAGTGAAACCCGGGTCGGGCAAGCGACTGGATGTGTTTAATGCTGTTTTAATTCTGACTCTTGTGAGTATATAATAAAAAATTGGCAGCTATGTTTTAAGGAATTACTGCACCAGCGGAGTGTTTTATTGCCTTATAGTGCATGAAGTATGTATATCGATGAAGAAAGACACCACAATTGAGATTTACCACTGCATAAGATCTGCCGGCATCTAGTAAGTAGACTGGTGAAACTAAGTGGGGAAAGTGTCTCAACGGTATTTCACGATTATATGTATTTCTGGAAGAAGAAGAAGTATACACCTGATTGTTGGACGCGCGGTCTTAACCCCTTTCTCTCTATACCGCAAAGTGTGAACTGGTCTCCACACACATACAAGACCTGCAGCGTAGTACCATAGGATCTTCACTGGTGACTAATTAATTGTTATAACAATTACATCGTCCGCAAAGAGAGTGAGTTTATGATCACAAGGTTCCACGCTAAGACCTGACACTTCCGGTTCCCAACGGATCATCTCTGCCAAAGGTTTTATCGACAGCACAAAGAAAAGGGACGGGAGTGGACAACTCTGTCTGGTGCCTTTCTTTAGGGAGAATGAGTTATAGGAGACTCACTCGAGCACAAGGGTTGAGTATGAAGCTGAGATGACTCAATATATGGGTCCCAGAAAGCCAAACTTTTTCAACATTGGAAAGATTTAAGACCAATTGATACAGTCAAACGCCTTCTCTGCATCAAGGGTCAGAAAGGTAGGGGACCCAGAGTCTTCTGCTAGTTGTAGAAGGGACAGAAGCCGTCTGATATTGTCCGCCACCTGACGTCCTGGGATGAAGCCAGTTTGATCTATGGATATTAATGAGTGTATAATAGTTGCCTGTTTGCTGATATTTTGGCACAGACTTTTACGTCATAGTTTAGCAGCGAGATCGGTTGATAGCTAGCTGGTTGTAGAGGAGATTTACCAGATTTGGGGATTGTGACGATTAAGGCCCCCAACATCTCCCATGAAAAACACCCCGATTTCATCGCAGTAGAGTATACGGCCAAGAGATGTTATAAAAGGGGTGGACAAAACATTTTGTAATACATGCTTGAGAATTAGTCAGGAAGAGATCCCCAACGGAAATAGGCAGATTCAGTTTCTCTGGTTGCTCAGGGGGTAGCTTTGGGAGGTTGATTTTCTCCAAGAAGGTGTCAATCCTTAAATGGGTAGGTTGGGTGGTTGAAGGGTCATTATTTAGGTTATATAGCTGGGATGCCTCTAGGGCTGAGGACAGGTTGCCAATAGTGATGTCGCGAACATAAAATGTTCGCGAACGGGCGAACCGCCATAGACTTCAATAGACAGGCGAATTTTAAAACCCACAGGGACTCTTTCTGGCCACAGTAGTGATGGAAAAGTTGTTTCAAGGGGACTAACACCTGGACTGTGGCATGCCGGAGGGGGATCCATGGCAAAACTCCCATGGAAAATTATGTAGTGGACGCCGAGTCGGGTTTTAATCCATAAAGGGCATAAATCACTTAACATTCCTAAATTTTTTTGAACAACGTGGTTTAAAACATCCAGTGTGTGTATACGATCAGGTATGATGTTGTATCGATCAGGTAGTGTAAGGGTTACGCCCGCTTCACTGACATTGACAGACCAAACTCCCCTTTTAATGCACCGCAAACAGTTCATTTGCACAACCGCAAACTCCCCATTTGCACAAGGTTGGATACCAAGCTAGCCACGTCCCGGTGATGTCATTGAAGGTTTCTTCCTCCACCCAGCCACGTACAACACCAAGGGTCCCCGAAAGGTGAATTGAATTGATTTTGCGAACGGGGAGATGGTTAAAAAAAACGCTGGCTCCCTCCCCTTTGTTTTAATCCACGGTGACTGCGTCTGCGCCGTGCAATTTACTGTCACACCCGATATGAGTGGTATTTTCTGTAGTATTATTCTCATCAGTTTAATCCCTCTAACGTCCCATATCAGGACGTGTATTGAATGGATTTTAGATAAGTGGTACTATGCGTGCTAGGTACTGTGCCACCCGGTATGAGTGGTGGGCACTGGCAGTGGGCACTATGTAGTCTGTGGGCCTGCAGCTCCTCACACACGGGCAGGCCAGGCAACTGCAATATGTATATGGAGAAAAAAAAAAAAGCAGACTAATGTTGCAGCCCTAAAAAGGGCTTTTTGGGGTGCTGTCAGGACGCTGTCCTTACAGCAGAGATCAGATGAGTCTTTCAGGACTATCGATTTCCCTATTAAATCAGCAGCAGCTATACTCTCCCTCCTCTCACTAAGACTGCAGCTTCAGAATGAATCTAAAATGGATGCTGTGCAGGAGGTGGGAGGGTCTGGGAGGGAGGGTATGCTGCTGATTGGCTGGAATGTGTCTGCTGACTGTGAGGTACAGGGTCAAAGTTTGCTCAATGATGATGTATAGGGGGCGGACCGAACATCGCATAGGTTCACCCGCCGCGGCGAACGCAAACAAGCTATGTTCGCCGGCGAATAGTTTGGGACATCTCTAGTTGCCAAGTGCTGGGATGATGAAGACATTGAATTCTAGATCTCTGAGTTAGAGATTTTCAGGGCTTAGCCCGGAGCGTTCCAGATTTGTTGTCCGATGCATAGGATTTGAGATGCCGGAAGGAACTTATCAAAGGCGTACCTGACCTGATCTTCAAGGTGTAGCCTAGCCCTGGAGAGCTCTGCAATAGGAGAAGGGGGGTTTAGCCTCCAGACAAAGTGAGGGATCCGGGAGGGGGATTAAGAGACTGAAAGGGTAATGGGCGCATGGTTGGACCACCGAATGGATCTGATTTCTGCCAAAGGGGTTTTATCGAGTAGGGATTTATCTACCCAAAACATATCTATGTGGGAATAAGTTTTAGCAGGAGCCAAAAAGAACCATCTTTGCCAAAGCCCCCGGCAGGTAATGATGGCAGTTGTATAACGCGTTTCTCTCCTCTCTTCACACAGGTATGTCTGCATTGTATCTGCTCAAAACTGCTCCAGCTTTCCCTGATATGTCTGCCATGCTCTCCACTGCTGAGCCCCGCCTCCTGTACTGATCACATGATGGTGACATCACCCCAGGTCCTTCACCCCCTCTTCTTGTCTCCACTGCTGAGCCCCGCCTCCTGTACTGATCACATGACAGTGACATCACCCCAGGTCCTTCACCACCTCTTTTCCTCTCCACTGCTGAGCCCCGCCCGCTGCACTGATCACATGACGATGACGTCACCCCAGGTCCTTCACCACCTCCTCTCCCCACTGCTGAGCCCTGCCCCCTGCACTGATCACATGTTTGAGACATCACCCCAGATCCTTCACCACCTCCTCTCCTCTCCCTGAGCCCCGCCCCCTGCACAGATCACATGACGGTGACATTACCCCAGGTCCTTCAGCTCTGGCAGTGCAGCAGATACCGGGCAGGTCCTGGTCGGTAGTCAGGGCTCTTGTTCTCTCTGGTATCAGCCATTCCTCCAGCCTGCAGGTAAGATGAGCTGTGAGGAGACAGTGTGGTGGAGAGCTCAGACATGTCACCTCTGGAGATTCTCCTCCATTACACACAAGGAATCCTTCTCCGCTCCTCAGCTTAGTATGATGGGGGGAGTAGTGGGGATAGTGGGGGTTGTCATCATTCGCTGGCCCCTGACTGTCCTGGTGAGGGGCCCCTGCCTCCAGGAGGAGAATGAATGGAGCGGGGCCCGGCCTGAGCTCAGCTCTCTCCAGTCTCTTCTCTAGGAGTTCTGGACACAGCTGAGCACAGCCCAGAGGTGGGACCTGCATCTATCAGACACTTATCTCCTGTGGAGCCACCAGAGATCTCCATGTTGGGGCCCCTGGAATCCATGTGGTGGGGGGCCCCTCCAGGCTCAGGATGTGCGGTTCTGGAGGTGACATCTGGTCTTGTCCCCTGGATGATTTCCTCTCCTCTTCCCATAAAGGCGCCTGCAGTACTAGAAGCCTCCAGCTCCTCCAGTTCTCTCCTCTTCTCCTGAATGACCCCCGAGGATGGACGGGAAGGAGATCAGCAGAAAGAATATTAGACCTCACCTTGGAGATCATCTCCCTGCTGAGCGGAGAGGTAAACTTCTCTAGATTTCTCTCCTCTGTATTGTATTCTGTAACAAGTCAGACATCGGGAAGGAGAATCCATCATAGGAAGTGATAGGAAGAGTCCAGGGTCCTGGAGAACGGCCCCCAGACCTTCCAAGTGACGGAGAACCTGAAGATCAGCCCCCAGTATGGTGAGTGATGTGTCATGTGACCAGTGACCAATAGTCATGTAGGAGCCATGAGGAGGTAAGTAGGCACGTTGTACCAGGAGGAGAGGCCGGAGGAGAGCACATGGCCCCTGAAGGGTTTATTCCCTAAGTGTCTCTCTCCATCCACAGGAGTACACAATAGTGAAGAAGACATCGGGGGACTGTGTGACTCCCATCATCCATCTCCAGGAGTCAGGAGGGCGGAGCAGGACCCCTCCCCATCACAGAGCCTCCCCTCACCCCTGATACATGAGCAGAAGATCCTAGAGCTCACCCACAAGATGATGGAGCTGCTGACTGGAGAGGTGACACTGCTGGGAATGCTGGGAAATTCTCCAGTAACAGCACTGGAGGGTCTGGGTGATGGCGGTGTCATTGTGTTGTCAGGTTCCTATAAGGTGTCAGGACGTCACTGTCTATTTCTCCATGGAGGAGTGGGAGTATATAGAAGGACACAAGGATCTGTACAAGGAGGCCATGATGGAGGAGCACCAGCCTCTTATATCACAGGGTAAGAGCCGTCATGTGCAGTGTATACACGTGTGTGCAGTGACATGTAATGGAGGAGCACCAGCCTCTTATATCACAGGGTAAGAGCCGTCATGTGCAGTGTATACACGTGTGTGCAGTGACATGTAATGGAGGAGCACCAGCCTCTTATATCACAGGGTAAGAGCCGTCATGTGCAGTGTATACACGTGTGTGCAGTGACATGTAATGGAGGAGCACCAGCCTCTTATATCACAGGGTAAGAGCCGTCATGTGCAGTGTATACACGTGTGTGCAGTGACATGTAATGGAGGAGCACCAGCCTCTTATATCACAGGGTAAGAGCCGTCATGTGCAGTGTATACATGTGTGTGCGGTGACATGTAATGGAGGAGCACCAGCCTCTTATATCACAAGGTAAGAGCCGTCATGTGCAGTGTATACACGTGTGTGCAGTGACATGTAATGGAGGAGAACCAGCCTCTTATATCACAGGGTAAGAGCCGTCATGTGCAGTGTATACACGTGTGCGCAGTGACCTGTAATGGAGGAGCACCAGCCTCTTATATCACAGGGTAAGAGCCGTCATGTGCAGTGTATACACGTGTGTGCAGTGACATGTAATGGAGGAGCACCAGCCTCTTATATCACAGGGTAAGAGCCGTCATGTGCAGTGTGTACACGTGTGTGCAGTGACATGTAATGGAGAAGCACCAGCCTCTTATATCACAGGGTAAGAGCCGTCATGTGCAGTGTATACTCGTGTGTGCAGTGACATGTAATGGAGGAGCACCAGTCTCTTATATCACAGGGTAAGACCCGTCATGTGCAGTGTGTACACATGTGTGCAGTGACATGTAATGGAGGAGCACCAGCCTCTTATATCACAAGGTAAGAGCCGTCATGTGCAGTGTATACATGTTTGTGCAGTGACATGTAATGGAGGAGCACCAGCCTCTTATATCACAAGGTAAGAGCCGTCATGTGCAGTGTATACACGTGTGTGCAGTGACATGTAATGGAGGAGCACCAGCCTCTTATATCACAAGGTAAGACCCGTCATGTGCAGTGTATACACGTGTGTGCAGTGACAAGTAATGGAGGAGCACCAGCCTCTTATATCACAGGGTAAGAGCCGTCATGTGCAGTGTGTACACGTGTGTGCAGTGACATGTAATGGAGGAGCACCAGCCTCTTATATCACAGGGTAAGAGCCGTCATGTGCAGTGTATACACGTGTGTGCAGTGACATGTAATGGAGGAGCACCAGCCTCTTATATCACAAGGTAAGAGCCGCCATGTGCAGTGTATACACGTGTGTGCAGTGACATGTAATGGAGGAGCACCAGCCTCTTATATCACAGGGTAAGAGCCGTCATGTGCAGTGTATACACGTGTGTGCAGTGACATGTAATGGAGGAGCACCAGCCTCTTATATCACAGGGTAAGAGCCGTCATGTGCAGTGTATACACGTGTGTGCAGTGACATGTAATGGAGGAGCACCAGCCTCTTATATCACAGGGTAAGAGCCGTCATGTGCAGTGTATACACGTGTGTGCAGTGACATGTAATGGAGGAGCACCAGCCTCTTATATCACAGGGTAAGAGCCGTCATGTGCAGTGTATACACGTGTGTGCAGTGACATGTAATGGAGGAGCACCAGCCTCTTATATCACAGGGTAAGAGCCGTCATGTGCAGTGTATACACGTGTGTGCAGTGACATGTAATGGAGGAGCACCAGCCTCTTATATCACAGGGTAAGAGCCGTCATGTGCAGTGTATACACGTGTGTGCAGTGACATGTAATGGAGGAGCACCAGCCTCTTATATCACAGGGTAAGAGCCGTCATGTGCAGTGTATACACGTGTGTGCAGTGACATGTAATGGAGGAGCACCAGCCTCTTATATCACAGGGTAAGAGCCGTCATGTGCAGTGTATACACGTGTGTGCAGTGACATGTAATGGAGGAGCACCAGCCTCTTATATCACAGGGTAAGAGCCGTCATGTGCAGTGTATACACGTGTGTGCAGTGACATGTAATGGAGGAGCACCAGCCTCTTATATCACAGGGTAAGAGCCGTCATGTGCAGTGTATACACGTGTGTGCAGTGACATGTAATGGAGGAGCACCAGCCTCTTATATCACAGGGTAAGAGCCGTCATGTGCAGTGTATACACGTGTGTGCAGTGACATGTAATGGAGGAGCACCAGCCTCTTATATCACAGGGTAAGAGCCGTCATGTGCAGTGTATACACGTGTGTGCAGTGACATGTAATGGAGGAGCACCAGCCTCTTATATCACAGGGTAAGAGCCGTCATGTGCAGTGTATACACGTGTGTGCAGTGACATGTAATGGAGGAGCACCAGCCTCTTATATCACAGGGTAAGAGCCGTCATGTGCAGTGTATACACGTGTGTGCAGTGACATGTAATGGAGGAGCACCAGCCTCTTATATCACAAGGTAAGAGCCGTCATGTGCAGTGTATACACGTGTGTGCAGTGACATGTAATGGAGGAGCACCAGCCTCTTATATCACAGGGTAAGAGCCGTCATGTGCAGTGTATACACGTGTGTGCAGTGACATGTAATGGAGGAGCACCAGCCTCTTATATCACAAGGTAAGAGCCGTCATGTGCAGTGTATACACGTGTGTGCAGTGACATGTAATGGAGGAGCACCAGCCTCTTATATCACAGGGTAAGAGCCGTCATGTGCAGTGTATACACGTGTGTGCAGTGACATGTAATGGAGGAGCACCAGCCTCTTATATCACAGGGTAAGAGCCGTCATGTGCAGTGTATACACGTGTGTGCAGTGACATGTAATGGAGGAGCACCAGCCTCTTATATCACAGGGTAAGAGCCGTCATGTGCAGTGTATACACGTGTGTGCAGTGACATGTAATGGAGGAGCACCAGCCTCTTATATCACAGGGTAAGAGCCGTCATGTGCAGTGTATACACGTGTGTGCAGTGACATGTAATGGAGGAGCACCAGCCTCTTATATCACAGGGTAAGAGCCGTCATGTGCAGTGTATACACGTGTGTGCAGTGACATGTAATGGAGGAGCACCAGCCTCTTATATCACAGGGTAAGAGCCGTCATGTGCAGTGTATACACGTGTGTGCAGTGACATGTAATGGAGGAGCACCAGCCTCTTATATCACAGGGTAAGAGCCGTCATGTGCAGTGTATACACGTGTGTGCAGTGACATGTAATAGAGGAGCACCAGCCTCTTATATCACAGGGTAAGAGCCGTCATGTGCAGTGTATACACGTGTGTGCAGTGACATGTAATGGAGGAGCACCAGCCTCTTATATCACAAGGTAAGAGCCGTCATGTACAGTGTATACACGTGTGTGCAGTGAGATGTAATGGAGGAGCACCATCCTCTTATATCACAGGGTAAGAGCCGTCATGTGCAGTGTATACACGTGTGTGCAGTGACATGTAATGGAGGAGCACCAGCCTCTTATATCACAGGGTAAGAGCCGTCATGTGCAGTGTATACACGTGTGTGCAGTGACATGTAATGGAGGAGCACCAGCCTCTTATATCACAGGGTAAGAGCCGTCATGTGCAGTGTATACACGTGTGTGCAGTGACATGTAATGGAGGAGCACCAGCCTCTTATATCACAGGGTAAGAGCCGTCATGTGCAGTGTATACACGTGTGTGCAGTGACATGTAATGGAGGAGCACCAGCCTCTTATATCACAGGGTAAGAGCCGTCATGTGCAGTGTATACACGTGTGTGCAGTGACATGTAATGGAGGAGCACCAGCCTCTTATATCACAGGGTAAGAGCCGTCATGTGCAGTGTATACACGTGTGTGCAGTGACATGTAATGGAGGAGCACCAGCCTCTTATATCACAGGGTAAGAGCCGTCATGTGCAGTGTATACACGTGTGTGCAGTGACATGTAATGGAGGAGCACCAGCCTCTTATATCACAGGGTAAGAGCCGTCATGTGCAGTGTATACACGTGTGTGCAGTGACATGTAATGGAGGAGCACCAGCCTCTTATATCACAGGGTAAGAGCCGTCATGTGCAGTGTATACACGTGTGTGCAGTGAGATGTAATGGAGGAGCACCAGCCTC
Organism: Bufotes viridis; assembly: GCA_033119425.1. NCBI lineage: Eukaryota > Metazoa > Chordata > Amphibia > Anura > Bufonidae > Bufotes > Bufotes viridis. Next base: position 2,639,830 of record CM065589.1, on the reverse strand, counting down.
TTATATCACAGGGTAAGAGCCGTCATGTGCAGTGTATACACGTGTGTGCAGTGACATGTAATGGAGGAGCACCAGCCTCTTATATCACAGGGTAAGAGCCGTCATGTGCAGTGTATACACGTGTGTGCAGTGACATGTAATGGAGGAGCACCAGCCTCTTATATCACAGGGTAAGAGCCGTCATGTGCAGTGTATACACGTGTGTGCAGTGACATGTAATGGAGGAGCACCAGCCTCTTATATCACAGGGTAAGAGCCGTCATGTGCAGTGTATACACGTGTGTGCAGTGACATGTAATGGAGGAGCACCAGCCTCTTATATCACAGGGTAAGAGCCGTCATGTGCAGTGTATACACGTGTGTGCAGTGACATGTAATGGAGGAGCACCAGCCTCTTATATCACAGGGTAAGAGCCGTCATGTGCAGTGTATACACGTGTGTGCAGTGACATGTAATGGAGGAGCACCAGCCTCTTATATCACAGGGTGAGAGCCGTCATGTGCAGTGTATACACGTGTGTGCAGTGACATGTAATGGAGGAGCACCAGCCTCTTATATCACAGGGTAAGAGCCGTCATGTGCAGTGTATACACGTGTGTGCAGTGACATGTAATGGAGGAGCACCAGCCTCTTATATCACAGGGTAAGAGCCGTCATGTACAGTGTATACACGTGTGTGCAGTGACATGTAATGGAGGAGCACCAGCCTCTTATATCACAGGGTAAGAGCCGTCATGTGCAGTGTATACACGTGTGTGCAGTGACATGTAATAGGGGAGCACCAGCCTCTTATATCACAGGGTAAGAGCCGTCATGTGCAGTGTATACACGTGTGTGCAGTGACATGTAATGGAGGAGCACCAGCCTCTTATATCACAAGGTAAGAGCCGTCATGTACAGTGTATACACGTGTGTGCAGTGAGATGTAATGGAGGAGCACCATCCTCTTATATCACAGGGTAAGAGCCGTCATGTGCAGTGTATACACGTGTGTGCAGTGACATGTAATGGAGGAGCACCAGCCTCTTATATCACAGGGTAAGAGCCGTCATGTGCAGTGTATACACGTGTGTGCAGTGACATGTAATGGAGGAGCACCAGCCTCTTATATCACAGGGTAAGAGCCGTCATGTGCAGTGTATACACGTGTGTGCAGTGACATGTAATGGAGGAGCACCAGCCTCTTATATCACAGGGTAAGAGCCGTCATGTGCAGTGTATACACGTGTGTGCAGTGACATGTAATGGAGGAGCACCAGCCTCTTATATCACAGGGTGAGAGCCGTCATGTACAGTGTATACACGTGTGTGCAGTGACATGTAATGGAGGAGCACCAGCCTCTTATATCACAGGGTAAGAGCCGTCATGTGCAGTGTATACACGTGTGTGCAGTGACATGTAATGGAGGAGCACCAGCCTCTTATATCACAGGGTAAGAGCCGTCATGTGCAGTGTATATACGTGTGTGCAGTGACATGTAATGGAGGAGCACCAGCCTCTTATATCACAAGGTAAGAGCCGTCATGTACAGTGTATACACGTGTGTGCAGTGAGATGTAATGGAGGAGCACCATCCTCTTATATCACAGGGTAAGAGCCGTCATGTGCAGTGTATACACGTGTGTGCAGTGAGATGTAATGGAGGAGCACCAGCCTCTTATATCACAGGGTAAGAGCCGTCATGTGCAGTGTATACACGTGTGTGCAGTGACATGTAATGGAGGAGCACCAGCCTCTTATATCACAGGGTAAGAGCCGTCATGTGCAGTGTATACACGTGTGTGCAGTGACATGTAATGGAGGAGCACCAGCCTCTTATATCACAGGGTAAGAGCCGTCATGTGCAGTGTATACACGTGTGTGCAGTGACATGTAATGGAGGAGCACCAGCCTCTTATATCACAGGGTAAGAGCCGTCATGTGCAGTGTATACACGTGTGTGCAGTGACATGTAATGGAGGAGCACCAGCCTCTTATATCACAGGGTGAGAGCCGTCATGTACAGTGTATACACGTGTGTGAAGTGACATGTAATGGAGGAGCACCAGCCTCTTATATCACAGGGTAAGAGCCGTCATGTGCAGTGTATACACGTGTGTGCAGTGACATGTAATGGAGGATCACCAGCCTCTTATATCACAGGGTGAGAGCCGTCATGTGCAGTGTATACACGTGTGTGCAGTGACATGTAATGGAGGATCACCAGCCTCTTATATCACAGGGTGAGAGCCGTCATGTACAGTGTATACACGTGTGTGAAGTGACATGTAATGGAGGAGCTCCTCAGTTCCTTGTCACATAAAACGTGATTTATACAATAGGTCATTTCCTGATGCCCATTTGTCCCATTTTCCTGTACCTGTAATAAAAGTTGTGATTGGATGTAATCGGGAATTATGGACCTTGTCAGGCAGTTAGGGCTCATGCAAATGAACGTGTTTTCTTTCCGTGTTCGTTCCGTTTTTTTGTGAACCGCATGCGGAACCATTTATTTCAGTGGGTCAGCATAAAAACGGATGTTACGCTTTGTGCATTTCGTTTCTGTATGTCTGTGTTTCCGTTCTGCAAAAGAATAGAACATGTCCTATTATTGTCCGCATAAGGAGCTTGGTGTTCCGTTCCGCAAAATACGTAATGCACACAAACGTCATCCGTATTTTTTGCGGACTGTAAAATACATACAGTCGTGTGCATGAGCCCTCAAAGAAAGCTTTGTAAGGCTGGAATCACACAGGCAGTTTTTGGTGCAGTTTTCTTTTTGCTCATTAAATTGAATGGCTTATTCTTCTCCTTCCTGCTGGCTCCACTTCCAGCCTAAGGGCTCATTCACACGAACGTGTGCCGGCCGTTCCGTGCATTGGGGACCGCAATTGCGGTGTGGCTGTCACAGACAGATCCAGACCCATTCAACTTGATTGGGTCTGTGATCCGTTCGTTCCGCAAAAAAGTAGTGCATGCGGAGGCACAGCCAGAAACACCACGGAAGCACTCTGTAGCGCTTCCGTGGGGTTCCACTCCGTCCTTCCGCACCGGATCGAGTGAATGGGTCCATGATGCGGGATGCACACGGCCGGTGCCCGAGTATTGCGGACCCGCTGTATGCGGCCCGCAATATGACCACGGCTGGCACACATTCGTGTGTATGAGCCCTAGTAGTGTGAGGGATGAGAATCCATTTTGTATGAGTATTTCTTCCATCTTGTACATATGTGGAAAAATTAATGAGCCAGCTGGCAGGACGTAGTGAGTCTCCGTGTATATAGATCAAATGGTCTTAAGTACAAGGCCAAGGTAAGCAGCTCCCTCACTCCCTTATCAGAGTCTGACATACAAGAGAGAGTTATGTTCTTTCTGAGTTTGGGATGTACCGATGAAGAATGTTAACTTTCCCCACGCCTCCACAACGGCACTACCTGGAGGATATCCCGCCTTCTCAGGGACAGGAAACAACTGTGAGATCAGCCAATAGCTCTCACCTCTCCAGTTGTTTCCTGTCCCTCTGAAGGCAGGATCGTGGATCAGCAATGTGGCACAGGGCTCCTCCCTCCTCTTGGTGTAAATCCGACGTGCGTTGGTAACCACCAGCTTCCGTTCCAGTGGGACCAGCAAATCTGTGGTAACAGAGCATTTGTGGGCCTGGGAACACTCCTATCGTCCTCATGACGTCCGAACGTGGGCATCAGCGTCAGCGCATTAGGGGCGGGGTGATGACGTCATCACGCCTACCAGGAAGTGAAAACGAGGAACGCCGGCTTCTCTGTATTCCTCGTGCGGAGGTGTACTCAGCGCATCTCCTGGGCAACATGTCTCTGCAGGGGAAAGCGACACCACCAGAAAACCAGCAGATGTCTCCAGCCCGGTAAGCCTCCTCCCTGAGTATTATGATTGGGGTGTATTTTGTACTATCCTCCTGTATTAGGCACGTGCTCCTTTTTAGGTGGCGCTTTCCCTTTTAAAAAAAAAAGGGAATTATATGCAACAATTGTCTACTGGCTTGTGTTTCCTAGGGGAGAAAAAGCATTAATGGAGAACCGTCCCTGAAAAGGAAATGTGCCATATGTAAGAAAGCGCTCCCTGGCTCTTCCCAAAAAAAACAGTGTCAAAAATGCTGCAACAGGGTAGTTTCTGAGAAAACCCTTTCCCTTGTTGAGAGTCTGAGGACCATGATTAAAGAGGAAGTCGGTGCAGCAGTAGAGGCAAAACTGTCCGCCCTCCCGTCCAAAGCCTCCACTTCAAATACCACAATAGTGGAACAGGCTTCTGATGTGGATGAGGGAGAAATTTCTTCCGACACAGATTGTTATGTTTCTGAAGATGCTTCGGGATGACCTCTATGTTCAATTGAAGGGGCAAAGTCTCTTTTGAGGACTATAAGAGCCACAATCAACTTGGAAGAACCGAGAGAGCCATTGTCAGCTCAAGACCAATTGTTTGCAGGTCTTGCAGACAAAAAAAAACGTTTATTTCCGGTCTATAATAACATAAAGACCCTCATACAGAATGAATGGAAAGACCCTGAAAGAAGACAAGCTGCCTCCAAAAGGTTCAAAAGAAAATATCCATTTGTGGAGGAAGACTCAGCTGCCTGGGACAAGACTCCTAAGGTTGACGCCCCGGTTGCTAGGATCTCCAAAAAATCTGCTTTACCCTTTGAAGATCTAGGGTTGCTTAAAGACCCCATGGATAAGAAGTGCGAGTTGCTTCTTAAAAAAACTTGGGACTCCTCTACTGCCATATTAAGGCCAGGAATCTCTGCGACCTACAGGGCCAGGACCTTGTCCTTGTGGCTGGGACAGTTAGAGGAACACATTGATTTTGGTACCCCTAGGGAAGATATTCTGGCTTCCATCCTAATGTTAAAACAAGCCTCCAATTTCCTGGCTGATGCCTCGGTCGATATGGTAAAGTTATCAGCTAAGACAGCTGCTCTTTCCAATTTATTCCGCAGGGCGATCTGGTTGAGGTCCTGGTCTGGAGAAACAGTATCGAATAAATTATTATGTTTACTACCATGTGAGGGCGATCGTCTATTCGGCACCGCACTGGATGACATCCTTGAAAAGGCTTCAGACAGAAAAAAAAGATTCCTGATGGAATCAAAATTCTATCACCAAAGATGTTCCTTTCGACCCCAGAGACGTAATAGGCCTGACGAGAAGAAAAAGTACCAATCTCTTCATGGCAGATGTCTAAAGGAAAAAGTAAAGGTTTCTTGTTTAACCCCGACAAGTCCGCTCGCTACTCTCCCCAATGACGCCAGAGGAGCAGTGGGGGGAAGACTAAAACTCTTTTACGCAGCCTGAGAAAATATTCAGGCCTCTCCCTGGGTACTATCTATCATAAGAGAAGGGTACCGTTTGGAGTTTTTACATCTTCCTCCAGACAGATACATGGAAAATTCCAGACTACAAGGGGAAGATCGGGAAGCGATGGACCAGCAGATTTCCCTGCTCTTACAAAAATAAGCCATAATTCTTGTTCCAGTAGAAGATAGAGGATGGGATTTTATTCTCCACTCTTCGTGGTAAAAAAAGCCAAATGGCTCCTTCAGGGCAATAATAAATCTGAAAAGGTTAAACAGGTATATTGTATACAAAAAATTCAAGATGGAAACTGTAAATAAATCTGCTGTCAATTCAAAAGAATGTTCAGAAATATCTAAGGATAGCCGTGTGGTTCCAGGGGAGTCTCCATCACTTTTCATTTGAAGTTCTGCCGTTCAGCCTTTGCTCAGCCCCAAGGATCTTTATGAAGATCATGTCAGAGGTTAAATTTTTTTTCATCTGGCAGAAATTCTGCTCATTCCATATTTCGACGGCTTTTTTATCGCAGCACCATCAGAGAATCTTCTTCAGGTTAAGCTTCAGAAGATACTTGTCACCCTTGCAGACCTAGGCTGGATTATAAACCGGCAGAAATCCTATCTTCTCCCCTCACAAATAAGAATATTTCTAGGAGTGTTATTGGATTCCCAGATGATGACCTCCTTTCTTCCAGATCAGAAACGACAGCATCTAGCCTACAATATCAGGAAGCTCCAGCGGCAAAAAGTATCCTCGATCAGGGAGATAATGTCTATTTTAGGTATTTTGACCTCCACAATTCCATTAATAAAATGGGCTCAGTCCCACTCAAGAATTCTTAAGCCATTTCTATTGGAAAAATGGGACAAAAAAAATTGTCCCTGAACAAGAAGATAAAAATTCCGCCGAAGGTAAAAATCTTGCTGTCCTGGTGGACAAATCAGACAAATCTATATAGGGGGTTAGAGTGGTGACAAACAGACCAGATAGTCATTATGACCGATGCCAGCAAACAGGGATGGGGAGCCCATATGGAAATGGCCGTAAGTCAGGGCAAATGGAAGACCAGGCTACATCAAGCTTCCTCCAATATGCGAGAAGTAAGTGCGGTCTGGCAAGCCCAGAAAGCCTTCTAGTTATTTACCTTAAAAGTCCAAGTGGCAGCACTAAGCGCATTTTTGGGCACTAAATTGTCAGATCGAAATCCTGTTAAAAGATTTCTTAAAGGAGCCTGTAGGATACACCCCAGACTTAGATCTTCAGTTCCTCCTTGGGACTTAAATCTGTTCTTGTCAAAATTGATGCACCCTCCATTTGAGCCTATTAGTGAGATACCGTTAAGGATGTTGACACTAAAGACAGTATTCTTGTTGGCCATTACTACAGTTAGGAGAGTGGGGGAGATCCAGGCCTTTTCTATCCTACCCCCTTACCTTACAGTGTTAGAAGATAGAATTATATTAAAACATGTCCCGGAGTTCCTCCCTAAAGTAGTGACTAAATTCCACTGTCAACAAGAAATTACTCTCCCGTCCATTTGTTCTCAGGCGAGATCAGAGAAAGAGAGGTTATTTCATAACCTGGACGTCAGGAGGTGTGTACTCTAGTATCTTGAGGCAACGAAGGATCTGCGAAAATCTAACCAACGTTTGCAATATCTGGGACTTCATCGGGGGAATGCAGCCAGCAAAGCTTCCATTTCTCAATGGATTAAGTCTTCGGCTTATGAGACTGAGGGGGTTGCTCCTCCGCCTATGAAGGCTCACTCCACTAGAGCATTGGTAACATCTTGGGCTGAGGGTGCCTCAGCTTCTCTGGAAGAAATCTGTCGGGCTGCTACCTGGTCTAGCCCTTGTACATTCCTTAAACATTATAAACTAGACATTTCTACCAAGAAGGACTTATCCTTCGGTCGGAAGGTCTTATCCGCTGTTGTCCCACCCTATTGTTTCCTCTGTTATTCCTCCAGGTAGTGCCGTTGTGGAGGCGTTGGGAAAAGATAAAAATTACTTCTACCGGTAATTGGATTTTCCTTTAGCCTCCACAACGGCACGAGGAATTCCCACCCCCCCCCCCAAAAAAAAAATATATATAATTATGTTATAAAGATGCATGGATGTGTAGTCATGTTACAAATTATCTTTTTTGAAATTTTCACTGAAGCAAGTCAGTTTTATTTTGTTTGTTTCATGTTGAACTTTATTCAATTTTGGCATCTACTTCTGAGGTTATTAACTGGAGAGGTAAGAGGGAGGGGGCCTTTTATTGGCTGATCTCACAGTTGTTTCCTGTCCCTGAGGAAGCGGGATATCCTCCAGGTAGTGACATTGTGGAGGCTAAAGGAAAATCCAATTACCGGTAAGAGTAATTTTCATCTTTTGAGATAAGATGCTGCAGAAGCTTTTTAATTATTAGAATTCTGTTACTATGGTGCGGAAGTATTGCCTTTTATGAATAACGAATCAAATCATTAGTTTCGATTTCCACCCCTTTGGTGGTGACCAGATTTGTATGTGATTATCTGTAGTGTTAAAAAGAGGCATGCTTGTATGGCATAGAGAGAGAGAAAATTTGATTCAGCAAGTGTGTCTGTGTCAGCTCTCTTATGAGCGCTCATTAACAAAATTTCAATTGGAACCCCAACAATCATAGAGGTGGGGGTTTTGCCCCAACAATAGGAATGTTATATGTTTCTATTCTTTGTGGTTTGAAAAAAAAAAAACACAAATTCCAATTTTTATCTTCACAGAAAATTCCAGTAAGGATTCAGTGGAAACGTTCTTCTCCCCAAATTATAAAGCCAAAGATGAAGATAGCATGCAGTGCTCCACAGAAGAAAGCCTCATTACCCTTAATCCAAGACTACACAGTACAGATCTATTGTATAATACCCCTAATCATAAGGAGCATTCTAACCAAGTGCACATTGTTACCACAACTACATGTCAGAAAGGTGGTAAAACGTTTCAATGTGGTAAACAGTTCTCAGGACTTTCTACACAAAGAACAATTTACACAGGAGAGAAGCCATACTCCTGTTCAGAATGTGGAAAGTGCTTTACTGACAGATCAAGCCTTGTTACACATGAGAGAAGTCACACAGGAGAGAGGCCATATTTATGTTCAGAATGTGGGAAATGTTTTACACAAAAATCAACTCTTGTAAAACATGGGAGAATTCACACAGGAGAGAAACCATTTTCATGTTCAGAATGTGGCAAACGTTGTGCACAAAAATCAGATCTTGTTAAACATAAGAGAGTTCACACAGGAGAGAAGCCGTATTTATGTTTAGAATGTGGAAAATGTTTTACACAGAAATCAGAGCTTGTTACACATGAGAGACGACACTCAGGGCAGAAGCCGTATTCATGTTCAGAATGTGGGAAATGTTTTACCGTTAAATCAAGTCTTCTTACTCATGAGAGACGTCACACAGGAGAGAAGCCGTATTCTTGTTCAGAATGTGGGAGGTGTTTTGCACAGAAATCAGATCTTGTTACACATGAGAGAAGACACACAGGAGTGAAGCCGTATTCATGCTCAGAGTGTGGGAAATGTTTTACAGTTAAATTAAGTCTTGTTTTACACGAGAGAAGACACACAGGCGAGAGGCCATATTCATGTTTAGTGTGTGGAAAATGTTTTATTTCTAAAGCACAACTTAAAAACCATCAGAAAAACCACACAGAAGAGAAGCTTTATTCAGGTTGAGAATGTGGGAAATGTTTTGTTGCAATAGCGTCCATTGCACACCACTGTCCAGCTCCTCAGAGGGCACAGGTTCTTCATGACTTAACCCACTTCCACCTCTGTCTTGGTGGCCTGGACCAGCTTGCATTCCACTTTTCCACCCACAGGTCTGACTGCTGGTATCTCTTGGCTCCTGCAGGCTGCACTCCACCATAAGGTCCCCTGGCTCTGTCTGTAAGGCTTATAGGCACTTCCCAGCTCTTAAACATTCAGAGCCTGCACCCCAGTCTTCTCCAGTCAATGTCCATGTACTGACATCTGCCTGTTTACAAATGCAGCAGAGTAAGGCCTCTTTCACAGAAACTATAAGGATTGTGTCAGGATGTGTTCAGTAAAACTCGCACCATTTTGCAAGAAAGTTCGGTCTGTATTCTTCACTCAACTGTTCCATGTCATGGTACTACTCGAGGCCCCATGCAGGAGGTCACGATGATATCATTGCGACCTTCTGCACTGTTATATTGCCTCATGGGCTTCAGGCCTAGCAATGTAGGATTTTGTTTGTACATGAACCCTCTGATTGTAAAGAGCTGCGGAACATGTTGCGACTATATAAATAAAGACGACTTCTTTTAGTCAATTGTTTTAAGATTTTTTATTAAATAGCAAGTAAGACAAGTAGAAAATCGTATAACAAGGTCCTTATCACATCGTAGGTTCCAAAAGAGATATCAATGAATAAAGAATATAGCGTGTACAGATGACCGTCTCTGCTAGGTATCAAATAGAAGCTGAGTGAGTGGCCCCCTCTTGTGTCAGAGTGGTAGTGCAGGCAATGATAGAAAAAGCCTCTGAAATTGTGTTAGACTACCCGGTGATTGTACAAACACCCCATGACATACAGGGCATATTAACACAGGTTCAACCTCAGCATATTTCGATGGACAGACTACTCAGACTCCAATGTGCACTCCTCATGCTGCTAACATTTCTTTCAAAAAATGTCCTACTCTGAATCCTGCTACTTTGTTACCAATTACAGATTCAGAAATGGGGGAAGGGGGCATAGAAGGTAAAGCCAGCCTCCTAAATGACATGATGGAACCTGACCCCCATGACTGTGTACAATTAATGCAACAGGAAACATCAGGATTTAATCATATCCATGAAAACCCCCTTGATAACCCTGACTTTGAGTATTTTGTAGATGGAAGCAGGTTGATGGGAGAGGACAGCCAGTTCCACACTGTATATGGAGTGGTCACACAGCATAAGGCGATAGCTGAACCACTGACACCTCACATGTCAGCCCAGGAGGCGGAGCTGAAGGCACTCACTGAGGCGTGGAAATTGGCTAAGGGGAAAAAGGTGAACATCTACACAGACTCAAGGTATGCTTTTAGTATTGAACATGACTATGGACCCATATGGTGGGCTAGAGACTTTCTAACATCAGCAGGCCAGCCAATTAAAGATAAAGACTCTGTACTTGAACTTATGAACGCCCTGTTCTTACCAGAGGAGGTTGCTATTATTGAGGTAAAGGCTGATACAAGATGTACCACAGTGGAAGCAAAAGGCAATGATCGAGCAGACAAGGCAGACAAACAAGCTGCACTCCAGCCACTAAATACTGACGCCACCCCGGTGAGAGCTTTGAGACCCAAGGACATTTTCAATAAGTACATTTCAAAGAATGTTCGAACAAGCCCCTCCAAAAGATAAAAAAACTTTGGGCCAAACAAGGGGCAAAAACCCGATCAACATGGAATTTGGAGAAACAAGGACAAAATTTGTTTACTGCGCCCTCTATACCCAGCTGTGGCCCAGGAGGCTCACAGGCCCATCCACCTATCAAAAGGTGCCATGGTAAGTGTGGTTAATGCAGGGTGGATTGCTCCAGGAGTTTCTACAGTAGCCGCTCGGTTTGTACAAGGATGTATGGTCTATGCATTGAATAATCCCGGTCAAGTGGTGAAGACTCCAAGCAAGCACACCCTCAGGCCACTTTACCCATTCCAGAGACTGCAGATAGACTATATATGACTGCCTAAGGTCGTATATGAATTTGTCCTTGTGTGTGTTGATCTCTTTTCAGGATGGCCGGAAGCCTTCCCAGTAGCAAAGGCAAATACAAAGAACACAGCAAAGAAGCTGGTCACTGAGCTGGTTTACAGGTATGGTGTCCCTGAAGTTATTGAATCAGATAGGGGTTTCCACTTTACAGGAGAAGTAATGAGGGAAGTGATGCAGGCTTTCCGTACAGCATACCATCCCCAAAGCAGCGGCCGCGTTGAGCGCCTAAATGGCATGCTCAAATAGAAAATTCAAAAAGCCATGCAGAAAACTCAGCGGCCTTAGCCAGAGTGTTTGGCTTTAGCCTTATACTCAGTCAGGACCACTCCAAACAGAAGGACAGGATTATCCCCATTTTTGTTTGGAAGCGCCCCCAGATTAGGATTGTATTTTCCACAACAGTTACAAATGAACTATGATAGCCCAACAAGCTACATGCGGGCCCTCACAAAGAGGCTTGAGCAAACCCATAAACAAGTGTTTGCTTCCCTTCCAGATCCAGAGTCAGTAGAAGGAATACACAGTCTGCAACCAGGAATGGGTGGTGATAAAAAGATATGTTGGGAAAGGCCTGGATCCCAGGTTTGATGGTCCTTTTCAAGTCCTGTTGGCTACTCAAACAGCAGTAAAGGTTGAAGGAAAGCCTAACTGGATACAAACTTCTCACTGCAAGAAAGTTCTGATGCCCAGGGATGAGGATCCCCCTGCTGATGGCCGCCCTAATCCTGGGAACAACGGCCCTGTACCAACAACTGAAGGATAACTGGGACAATGCACGTATGGTGACACCACCAGGTGCTGTTTACAGGACTCAATGACACTGACAGTTAAATTGGATGTGTACTCACAGTCCCGTGAGTTCAAGAATTCTGCCTTATCTGCCAATCCCTTTGACATTTAAAGAACTTATTCATTTGTGGTCGTGGTTAATGATGGCGAGAAGGAACTGACCCCATCTACGGCCTCCTTAACACTAAAGTGGCTAGAATTATGCCATAACCGCGGCGATGTAGGGCTGCCTGAATAGAGGGCATCCCCTTAAGAGTAGTAATATGAAAGGGAGGGTGGGAGGGGGAAACGAAGACGAGACGTTCATTGAGGGAGGGGTGTATGCCGGATATAAAGGCAGATACACCCCTCCCACAAATGCAGGCCAATAAATCGGGCTTTACACTTGTGGTCGTGGTTAATGATGGCGAGAATGAACTGACCCCATCTACGGCCCCCTTAACTCTAAAGCGGCTAGAATTATGCTGTAACCACGGCGATGTAGGGACGCCTGAATAGAAGGCAAAACAGCAAACTGAAAGGCAGGATTTCCTTTATTACAACACAAAATTACAGGACCAGATTCTGAAAAGCAAGCGACATTTCGACCTTAGGATGAGGAATATACCTGCTAAAACACGATGACCGCCAGCGACCTAACTTTTGGATGACATGCGCCGGCACCTGATTTTTTGAAGCAGCGGATGCAGCCCCGATGCGGAAGGAATGACCCGACACCGAAGCTGGATCCACACCTAAGCTGGCCAACAGAGGGCGTATATGGGACACAAACTGGTGGGTTGTGGGAGGCGACTGGCCGAAAGGCAATAATGGACTATTTGGCCCAAGGCCATCTAATGCTGCCAGTAGCTGATGGAGTACACGGACGGGGCACCAACGGTGTACTGTGTGGAAGAATGACACCTGAGCTCGGAGGACCCACCTGTGACGTTTTCGACACTGGCAATAGTAAATAGAGACCCTCAACACTCGGAACCAGTTGGCTAATTGATACGAACTTACTGCTGTTGGAGGAGCTCGTGAACTCACCAGGTCTCAAAAACCCATAAAAGGCTAAATAAATAGCAGCTTTGAGTACTAGGCTAAGGAGGAAACCATAAGGACCCTTGTCTAAGGCGTCAGAGAAATCACGGAAAACCTGACCTGAAATGGCTTGTTTACGGACCCGTCCTCTCACGCTACATTTACCCAGACCCCTCAAAGCGGCCTTAACAGTGTGGGCAGAGAATAAGGAACCCCGATCCGGGTAGCTCACAGCCAGAGAGGGCTGAACCCCTGCTAGGTAGGACCTAACCGTATTATGGGATAACTTCAACTCAGAGTGACAAAACCCTATGAAGGCAAGAATATATTCTACAAAGCTGGACTGCCCCTGAGGGAACCGCCCCTGGAACCTACAATATGCGTTCCACCCTGTGTGGTAAGCCCTGGCCGTATTAGGTGAGAGAGATTTAGCAAGCAACGTGTGAGCAGTAGCTAGGTGTTTAGTTAGACCAGGACTAGTGACTCGTATGGAGGAATCGTGGAACCTGTGATGTCCGCTTCTGGCATGATCTGAAAGAAAAGGGAGGTATTAGCTCGTGACAAGGCATCCGCTGCCATGTTTTGTGTACCAGGCAAGTGTGCACAACTAAAATGGAAATTATGTATCAATGAAAGCTGTACTAGACGCCTCAGGAGACTCATAATATGTAAGGATTTAGACAAACTGCTGGTTAAAATATCGATAACAGCTGTGTTATCTGTTACAAACAAAACTGAGCAATTAGACCAATTCCTACCCCAAACACGGGTGGCCGCGACAATGGGATACAACTCAAATAGTGCTGAGGTCTGCAAGAAACCCAGGATTCGTCTGACCTCGACTGGCCACTCGCCTGCCAACCAATGGGTGCCAAAAATGGCTGCAAACCCTGAACTTGCAGCTGTGTCAGAAAATATTACAGGAGAACTACTACATATTGCGGGAATGAAAAGGGAAATTCCATTCCACTGGTGGAGAAAGTGATCCCACATGTGAAGATCCGCTAGAGCCAGACTGTCTAAGTGCACCGGGCTGTCCTGACAAGGTGCTGAGGGGAGGAGTGTCAACAGACGAGAAACAAATGACCTGCCTTGTGGGATTATACGCATGGCAAAGTTCAGCATGCCCAACAGCGATTGTAATTCGGCCTTAGTGGTTACAGTAGTAACCGTGAACCTGTGTATCACTTCCCTGATCCTGACCAGTTTATCTGTGGGTAACTTCGCTAGCATGTTCTGAGAGTCTAAAACAATGCCCAGGAAGGTGATGACAGTGGACGGACCCTCAACCTTCTTAGGGGACACTGGGACGCCTAACCGAGAGAAACAATCCAGAAGCTTCTTGAGACCTAAAGGGGCAACTCCTGGCCTTTCTATCAGCAAGAAGTCGTCTAAATAATGGATGACATGCTCACACTGTACCTTGTTCTCTAACACCCAGTGGAGGGCCTGTGCCAACTGATCGAATAGCCACGGGCTGCTTTTAGAGCCAAACGTGAGCTTCAAGAGAAGTAATACTGGTCTCTCCACTTAATACCATGCCACTGCCAGAGGGCCGGCATGATCGGGAGAAGCTTAAAGGCGTCGGATATATCCGCCTTAGATAAAGCTGCTCCAGGACCTAAGTGCATGATAATAGCTATGGCTTGGTCAATGGAGGAATACTTCATGCTAACCTCCTCCGATGGGATGAGGGAGTTGAGACTAGCAACATGGGACCCATGCGGGGCTGACAAATCAATGATGAGTCTTTCTTTCTTGCTGAATTTGCCTGTGACTACCCCAACCGGGCTGACTCGCCACTGCTGAAAAGGGGGAGTTTTAAAGGGACCGATGAGGAAACCTTTGTCCAACTCAGCTTTAATCAACACGTCTACTGCGCTGGGCTTTCTACCAGCTGACTGCAGGTTTTTACACTCGTAAGTAGATTCTGGCAATGAAACCAACCCGGTGTGAAAACCTATGGAAAAACCTGATGACAAAAACTCCACAAAATTGGGATCGGGAGGCCCTAGCAGATACCACCGAAGGCAATCAATATTGATGACACTCACTCATAGGATGTGCCCTAAAACAGTTAGTACAGATGTGCAACAAAGGACATTGGCTGAAATTACATTCAGAAAAATCATAGTTGTTGCAAATCTGAGCCTTACCCAGGTATACAACAGGCCAACCTAACTTATCTACTGATCCTGAAGGCCTGAGGGCGTCCGGTCCAGACAGTGAACTAGAGGGGCTAGTCTGAAAACCGGCAGCGGACTTGTGACACCACTCTGCGGAGTGGAAAATGGATTGACACAACGTACAGGATGGTGCTTTAAGACCAGCGAAGTGTCTACAAAACAGCTCGGTATCTAAGCTTGCCCAGTTTGTTACAAACTGAAACTGCGAGAGAGCCGCGGCGGCCTTGGCGGAAAAAGAACAGTGGTAATCATAAAATGAATTATACCCCAAATCCTTGACTCTAAACAGATATAAGTCAAGCTCCTCCCTTCTATCGGGTCTGACAGAACAAACAACAGCTCTGTACAGGCTGAAGGCCATGACAAATTCAGGGATTGTCAATTTGCGGTTCAGTCTCAGATCGCGACCCCTCAATACAACAGATACCTCACCACAGGCAATAACCTTATTGTCAGAAATATCCCTGGTGGCAATTAACAGAGAAGCGAGATTAACATCCCTACCCTCAAGAATGTCCTTTCTGATGTTCGTCGGGACAAAATGGGCGGGAGTGAGTACAGGCACAGACGTCGTTGCACGAGGGGGATCTGCTGCTGACGTCGAAGCCACAGGCACGTCTGGAGGTGAAACCTGGACGACAGAGCTGCGTGATTCTATAGCTTCCAACCTAGCCTGGAAACTATTAACGGCTGACGTGAGATTATTTAACATGACGTGCAATTGATCAAGAGACGTCTGCACCGTAGCCACAGGAACCTCATCTCTGACGTGGGCCCACTAACCCTGTTAGTAGTCGGTACAATTCGGCCTTTCTGGCGGTAGCCGGGAAAGGGATACCCCTCCTAGAAAGCTCTGACGTTAGTCTAGAGATAGTCCAAGAGCGCAAGGACGGTATACTGTCCCCTTCCGACATGCAGGTGACATTTTTGTCCACGGAAGCTTCAACAATGTCTGAAGCGCGCGACATCACAACTACGGAAAACAGCATACAACAGTGTCATGGACTTGGGACTGTAAACTTGTGTAACCCCCTGTGCTGATTGACCCTGGTGGACATTACGTGTGAACCGAGAGTGAGACGGATAAAAGAAGACATCAGGACAGAACAAGGAACCGCCACCCTGAAATTCTGGCACACACGGACACCAAATGCTCACCCGAACTGGATTAGCCTTGAAGACTGACGGCTGCAATAGGAAGACAAATAGCACACCCTGGACAGAAGACAATGATAAGAAAACGACCCGCACCTGACTGAACCCCCACCCCCATCTTCTCCCCTACTACCTGATCTGAAAGCAAAACTCTGGCGACACTTGGGAAAAGGGAAGCACGGACCTAGAAATGAACGTCAAATCATGAAACATCAGTGTACAAGCGTAAACAGGAATTAAAACGTAACAATAGTAATGCGGAAAAACAAAAGTGACTAAACTGAGCAGAACAAACGCTGCGCTGCGTGTACAACTAAGCCTAGCACAAAGAGGCAAACGGCGTAAAACCATGCTGTGCAATAGTACTACAATATTGTACCAAACCGAGAGTAAAACCTGATTAACCTACACAAACACCCTCAGCCTCTCTCCCCCTTTTTTTTTCCTTGGGAAAATATGACAAAATATGCTACAACTTTAAAGAGAAGCCTGCTGACAAACTACAAAGTGGGTGCCTAGCATAATTGCCTAAACCACATATGTACCCCCCCTCCCCCCCCCCTTATATATTAAGTATTTATTTACTCTTCCCCAGCAAAGCAGGGATCTGACCTGTGCACTGACCTGGAGCAGGCAGACCTGACTAATAGACCACTGAGCCTGCTCCAGTTCTGCCCCTCTACCTTCCTATCTAACTGCACGGCGGCCCGTGCAAGACTTTACCGCTGCGCTGGAGTTAGGAACATGCTGTCCCCTGCAACCCTACGACGAATGGCCTCGTGGGAAGCCGCATGTAGCTCCCTTGCCGATCATTCCGGTGCGGTGGTGCTCCCCCTTACCTTGGGGAGCAGAGACACCGCCGGCCAGACTACGTGGACATGGCTGCTGGATGAGGCAGCATACTTACCTTTGATCGAAAACTTGTGAGCCAGGAACGCCGCCGACACCTGCTTCCACGTGTGGTAGGTAAAAATGAAGATGAGACGTTCATTGACGGAGGGGTGTATGCCGGATATAAAGGCAGCTACACCCCTCCCACAAATGCAGGCCAATAAATCGGCCTTTACACATGTCTTGTTGGCAGTTTGTCTCACAAAGAAGACCAGGGCCTGATGATCAAAAGTATAACCCCACTGCAGCCTCTCTCCCCGTAGCAGGGTGGGTGGAGGCTCCCTGGTGGCAAGACAAACAATAATGCAAGTAGTGTTGATTATAATAGTAGCATATGTTGTAGAATATGTCATCCCTGATGAAGGAATACGCATATTCCTAAACACGTCGAATCAATCTTGACACTTACAGGCCCCCGTACCTGAATGTGACGTCACATAGGAACGCTCCTAGTTACAAGCCATAAGCTTCCCCGTGTGCGCTAGCTGCCGGCCGGAGCTGCGCAATCGCAGAGGGTTGAAGCAGAAGATGCCAAGGAGAACTGCTATCTCCAGAGGAGAAGTGAATACAACACCGAAGAAATGTATACATGCTTTCTACATACAAAATATAGGTGTGGATATATAAACTTGCATTGAGGATTATCGCATACTTTAGACTATATTAAGGTTGTTTCATCTGCTCAGCGCGGGATGCTCTTGTGTTCTTGGATTGTGCAAACCTGTCACTGAGTCACGGCAGAATACTCAGTTTAACAGCAACCCAACAGTGGACCCTCCATTTAAGTGGCAAGGTATAGGTGACCAAACAACAAAGTGTGGCAGCGCAAGTGAACTATGTGAATATTAATATGCTGGGATTAAGTTTGTTTATGTGCGCCAACAGGTTTTGTACCAAATGGAGAAACTACCAGGATTATTGAGAGGTCTTGGGAACTGAAGCAATACCCGGAAGGAAATCTGGACCTATCCCAACTGAAGTACCTCTGGGTTATTGTGTCAGTTCCAAGATATCTCAAAATGGTGGAATTATGAGGGATAAGAATCCATTTGGTCTGAATATGTCCTCCATCTTGTTATGACATCTGGAAAATTACTGAGTTAACTGAGAAGCAAAGACAAGCTATTTTTCTCTTGCTTCCCTATCAGAGCTTGACATACTCCAGAGGGCCATGTTCTGTATGTAAGGATGAGGAATGTCAGCTCTGGGATAAGATGCTACAGAAACCTTTTTGTTTTTATCTATTATTATGCGAATCTTGTTAGTATATTTCAGAAGTATTGCCTTATAAGTAACCAATTTCCACCCCTTGGTGGTGTGCCAGAATTGATGATTTTCAGTGATTTAAATATATCTGCTGGTGTCTAATAATAAAGGAGTGTATCTGATTACGTGTCTGCGTCTGCTCTCCTAACTTCTCATGAGAACATTTCAATTGGAATTTGGACCCTGACAATTATAGAGATGGGGGGGTTTCCCCGACACAAGTATATATAAAATAACAGTTTTATCTAAAACAATTAAAAAACACACAAGAAGTCCCACGACCTGCAAAAAATAAATGCAAAACGCCCCCACACACATACACACACAGGTACAGCATACGTAAATACTTCCATGATTGCCCCTTTAGTACAAGGCACACAAAGAGATGCAACCAATCTGCACCCCGCAATTGTGTTACAGAGGTGCTATTGAGACATGGGCATCCCTCCTCACGAGGACGTCATCTATATACCGACTGTACAATGTATTAAGAATAAATATGGCGCTGATCCGACTATCCTATATAGACATTTTCCTGGGATGGTGAGCAGCATCTGTCTAACAGACAGCAGGTGTCTAACAGACCCATTACCAAAAGAAACACCCAGATAGATGTCGGATTGCTGCAAAACTCAGCGTGCAGTTATGTGTCAGGCAGATATTCTGGTCTGATGAGACACTGGTTCTTACCACAAGAGGGCGTAAAAGTGCTGCCCCGCTGCCTATAAATCACTCTCAGAGGCTACTATTGGGTAGTGTACCTCTTAGTGAAGATGGTTGACATGCCTCTATGATGTAAATCTTGGCTGTTCTGACCTGTTAGAAGATGGTGGGAGCAGTGGTTACATGAGAGCACACATAGCAAACAGGATCTAGATGGCCCAGACCAGTTTTCAGCAAACTGCGGCTCTAGAGCCGCATGTGGCTCTTTAGCCCCTTGAATGTGGATCTTCCAGGTGCGAACACATATATGTGCCTCACTTGGTCATTTATTCAGGAGTAATAGATCCAGGCCACCAATATGTCACCCAGTTCCAGCATGTAGATAGGTTTACCAGTGATGTACATAGGGGGCCTGGAACCCAGGAGGGCTGAGTATCACTATCAAAGATGGTGGGACACTATTTCCCTTGAGAAAGCGGAGCGAAACATACGTCGGGGTGGGCTCTCCTCTCAGCTAGAAGCCCTTGTCCTCCTCTTCAAGTGTCCCTCAGGTATACTAATTGTGGAATACATGTGCCTCGTTGCTGTATTGTATGTGCATAATTGCCCATCAGGCTAGTTCAGTTAGGCACTGTTCCATTTTATATTGTATATTCTATATTGGGGGTGTTATTGTTATCAGCAATGCGATAGGGTTTTCATCTACCCTGTATAGCAGAGATAATCGGGGCCTTCTGTGCATGGGAGGAGAGTCACATGTCTTGGCTACCATTTGTACTGCCGCCATATATTCTATGATATTGACATTATGTAAATATCTGTTGTTGGTCTTTTTATCAACTAATAAAGTTTAAAAAAATGTATTGCGTGTCCCTTTATGGTTATTTGGTGATATATTGTATAGTCACGCATTGTATTGTGATTAAGTTGCAACGGCATTATCTTTTGCGGCTCATTGAAGCGAATAGGTGCGGCTCGGACGCAGACCCAAAACACGTTCGTGTGCATGAGGCCTTAGGCTACATGCACGACAGTTGTTTTTTGCTGTCCGCAAATTGGGATCCGCAAAAAAACTGAATGGAGGATTCCTTTGTTTTCACAGATCCCTTGTAATAAATGCCTCTCCTCGTCCGCAAATGAGAAAAAAGTAGGACATGCACTACTTTTTTTGCTGAAGGGAAACACGGACGCGGAACACAAACGGATGACCTGTCAGCATTTTTTTGCTGACCCATTGAAATGAATGGGTTCTTATCCGATCCGCCAAAAAAACTATATTTGTAGGACCAATGGATGTCACACACTAGTAGAAAGTATAGGAGCCAAAACAAAAATCTCTGAAACCACGGCACAGACAAAGATAACATTCAAGTGAAGTGTCTTTTATTTCATGTTCTGGGTATGATACTTATAGAGCCGACCCTAGTGGTTTGGTCCATCAAGACAAACATGTATAAGACATAGATAAAGGGAACAATTATTATTTTTTAATCTTTAAGAAGGGTGTTTACCCCTGGTGGTCTTTCTGGCAGAACCCCCAGCGTACTCAGACTTGCAGAGGTCTGATCCACTTGCCTAATCCCCGCCACTGGGTTCCGGCTCCTTCGCAGATCATGGGTCTCTCCATGTGAACATGACTGGCCACAGCGGGGACGTGTCACCCATGCCTTATGTCACTGGGTCATATGGTATATGGGTGACACTTCACTGCTGCAGCCATGTGACCCATGTCAAACCGGATGATTACAAGTGGAGACCAGAGATGCGGTGGAGTGGGGAGCAAAGAAGCCAAGACCCATTGGTGAGGATCAGCGAAATAGGATGCCTTATGTAGGTCAAGCGTCGCTGGGGGTTCTGCCTAAAAGGACCACAGGGGTGAACAACCCCTTTACAGAAGAACTTGTCACGTTGAACACAGTGTTTGAGCTGCAGGCGGCATGTTATACAGCGGGAGAAGCTGAGCAGATTGATATTTAGTTTTACGGGAAAAGACTCAGTAAAACTTGTATTTCATACATTTAAATTCCTGCTCACTCTGAACTTTGACGTCAAGAAGGAGGTTCTATCAGCGACTGACAGCTATCTCTGTATGTATAGTCCTGGAGGGAAGGCTGTCAGTCACTGATAGGACTGCCTCCTTGACATCAAAGTTCAGAATGAGCAGGAAGTTAAATGTATAAAATACAAGTTATACTCAATCTTTTCAGATAAAATGTTATATTCATCAGCTCAGCTCCTCCTGCTCTATAACAAGCTGTCTGCAGCTCGACACCATGTCCACGACAAGTTCCTTTTAAAGACTAATTGAATCATGATCAAGTACTGTATTAATATGTCCACATACATTATAAAACAATTACATGGAGCGTCGTTACTTCTCCCCATGTCACCCTGGACTCTCCCGCAGTGTGGGTGGAGGTGTGAATACAGTTATAAGAAGCAAGGTTCATGGGGACAATCCATGCTCACTGCTCTGGAAGTAAACAAGGCTCTTCTTCTCTTCCCTATATCCCTAATACTTTTCCTTCATGGACCTGGTCACAGTGACCTCAAGGAAATATAATCCGGTTATCTAGGAGATCTGGGATAGTTACACCCAAAAAAAAAAACTTCTTATTGACCCTTTAAGGTCAATGAATAACCTGATATGCTAAAATATGTGAAAATCGTTTCATGTATGAATTGTCTGATTTCTACTACGATCTAATTTTTGTATAAAACTTTTCCCATATTCTCAACATGAATACAGCTTCTCTCCTGTGTGACTTCTCTCATGCCTAACAAGATTTGATTTATCTGAAAAGCATTTCCCACATTCTGAACATGAATATGGCTTCTCTCCTGTGTGACTTTTCTCATGTGTAATAAGAGCTGATTTCTGTGTAAAACATTTTCCACATTCTGAACATGAATACGGTTTATCTCCTGTGTGAATTCTCTCATGTGTAACAAGACTTGATTTGACTATGAAACATTTCCCACATTCTGAACATGAATAAGACTTCTCACTTGTGTGAGCTCCCTTATGTGTATCAAGTTGTGATTTATTTGTAAAACATTTCCCACATTCTGAACATGAATACGGTTTCTCTCCTGTGTGACGTCGCTCATGCCTAACAAGATTTGATCTATCTGTAAAACATTTCCCACATTCTAAACATGAATATGGTTTCTCTCCTGTGTGACTTCTCGCATGTGTAGTAAGAGCTGATTTCTGTGTAAAACATTTGCCACATTCTGAACATGAATATGGCTTCTCTCCTGTGTGTTGTCTCTCATGTGTAACAAGTTTTGATTTTTGTGTAAAGCATTTCCCACATTCTGAACATGAATACTGTTTTTCTCCTGTGTGAAATTTCTGATGTCTAATAAGATTTGATTTAACTGCAAAACTTTTCCCACATTCTGAACATGAATATGGCTTCTCTCCTGTGTGAATTCTCTCATGTATAACAAGATATGATTTATCTGCAAAACATTTCCCACATTCTAAACATGAATATGGTTTCTCTCCTGTGTGACTTCTCTCATGTGTAATAAGAGCTGATTTGTGTGTAAAACATTTCCCACATTCTGAACATGAATATGGCTTGTCTCCTGTGTGAATTCTCTCATGTCTAACAAGATATGATTTATCTGTAAAACATTTCCCACATTCTGAACATGAATACGGTTTCTCTCCTGTGTGACTTCTCGCATGAGTAACCAGATTTGATTTATTTATAAAGCATTTCCCACATTCTGAACACGAATACGGCTTCTCTACTGCGTGTCGTCTCTCATGTGTAATAAGAGATGATTTCTGTGTAAAACATTTGCCACATTCTGAACATGCATATGGCTTCTCTCCAGTGTGTCGTCTCTCATGTGTCACAAGTTCTGATTTTTGTGTACAGCATTTCCCACATTCTGAACATGAATACCGTTTCTCTCCTGTGTGAAATTTCTGATGTGTAACAAGAGCTGATTTCTGTGTAAAACATTTGCCACATTCTGAACATGAATACGGCTTCTCTCCTGTGTGAATTTTCTCATGTCTAACAAGATATGATTTATATGTAAAATATTTCCCACATACTGAACATTGATATGTTTTCTCTCCTGCGTGAATTCTTCTGTGTGTAGGAAAACCTGAGCTTTTTGTGAACTCTTTAACACAATGAAATCTTTCACTCCCTTTTACATTTGTATGTGTGGCAATATTGTGTGATTGGTCAGGAGAAGGTTCCTCATGATTAAGGGGAATATATGATAGATCTGTACTGTAAAGTCCTGGATATACATTTACGGTAATGAGGTTTTCCCTTGAAGAGTGCTGCATGATGTCCTCATCTTCAGGTGACAACATGAACTTTCCCTCAGAATTCTTGCTGGGATTTTCTGTGAAGAAAAAAATTGGAATATGTGTTTTTTTTTCAGACCATAAAGAATAGAAATGTATGACATACCTATGAGGCTGAAAGGATCCACCAGGAAGCAGAGATATAAGCCGTTCATTCTGAATCCACTTCTGGCTTTGGCTAAAAAACTGCATGTGTGATTTCAGCCGTAAAAAGCTTTCTATAATTTTCTGATGACGTCTAGGATTCCGATTTACATCCAGTTCTGCCTTTTATTACATACAGTAAATCAAGCAAATACTGTAAAAGCCTCACCATGTCTGAGAACCAGTCCTGTACCATGCCAACTATTTCACATAAAAGAATCCATCACCTAGTGGCGGATTATAATTGGGGCGTTTGGGTGGGGGGCCCAGCACCGACCCAAACGCCCACATACTGTGGCGGGGCACAGGAGCGTATAGTTCCCTGCCCTGCCGCCCATCACCGCCATAGGATTTAGGCCTATGTGATGGTAAAAGCCCGATGTGCATGATGACGTCATTGCGCGCCTGTATAGTGGTGCGCGCAGGCTTTGATGTACGCGCGCCTGCCTCACCATTCAGCACGCAGGTAAGTATTAGCCTTTTTTTTCCGTGTGTTGTGTGTGCTAACTTTGGGGGGAGGGGGAGAGGAGATATTAATGAAGGGAAAGTGGGGGCATGTTTACATGGGGGCAAATTAATGGATGGCAGTTGTGGGGGAAAATTAATTAATAGATGACGGCGTGGAGGCAAATTAATTAATGGATGGCAGTGTGGGGGAAATTACTCTATGGAGGCAGTGTGAGATAAACTACTGTATGGGGGCAGTGTGAGGGACATTACTATATGGGGCAGTGTGGGGGAAATTACTATATGGGGGCAATGTGGGGGAAAATACTCTATGGGGGCAGTGTGAGAGAAACTACTGTATGGGGGCAGTGTGAGGGACATTACTATATGGGGCAGTGTGGGGGAAATTACTATATGGGGGCAATGTGGGGGAAAATACTCTATGGGGGCAGTGTGAGGGAAATTACTATATGGGGCAATGTGGGGGAAATTACTATATGGGGCAGTGTGGGGGAAATTACTATATGGGGGCAGTGTGGGGAAATTACTATATGGGAGCAGTGTGAGGGAAATTACTATATGGGAACAGTGTGGGGAAATTACTATATGGGGCAGTGTGGGGAAATTACTATATGGGGCAGTGTGGGGAAATTACTATATGGGGCAGTGTGGGGAAATTACCATATAGGGGCAGTGTGGGGAAATTACTATATGGGGCAGTGTGAGGAAATTACTATATGGGGGCAGTGTGGGGAAATTACTATATGGGGCAGCTGTGGGGAAATTACTATATGGGGGCAGTGTGGGGAAATTACTATATGGGGCAGTGTGGGGAAATTACTATATGGGGCAGTGTGGGGAAATTACTATATGGGGGCAGTGTGGGGAAATTACTATATGGGGGCAGTGTGAGGAAATTACTATATGGGGGCAGTGTGGAGGAAATTACTATATGGGGCAGTGTGGGGAAATTACTATATGGGGCAGTGTAGGGAAATTACTATATGGAGGCAGTGTGGGGAAATTACTATATGGGGGCAGTGTGAGGGAAATTACTATATGGAAGGCAGTGTGGGGGAAATTACTATATGGGGCAATGTGGGGAAATTACTATATGGGGCAGTGTGAGGGAAATTACTATATGGGGCAGTGTGGGAGAAATTACTATATGGGGGCAATGTGGGGAAATTACTATATGGGGCAGTGTGGGGGAAATTACTATATGGGAACAGTGTGGGGAAATTACTATATGGGGCAGTGTGGGGAAATTACTATATGGGGCAGTGGGTGGGAAATTACTATATTGAGCAGTGTGGGGAAAATTACTATATGGGCAGAGTGGGGGTATTTACTATATGGGTAAGTGTGGGGGAATTTACTATATGGGGCAGTGTGGGGGGAATTACTATATAGGGGCAGTGTGGGGGAAATTACTGTATGGGGGCAGTGTGAGGGAAATTACTTTATGGGGCAGTGTGCGGGAAATTACTATATGGAGCAGTGTGAGGGAAATTACTATATGGGGACAATGTGAGGGAAATTACTATATGGGACAGTGTGAGGGAAATTACTATATGGAGCAGTGTGGGGAAATTACTATATGGGGCAGTGTGAGGGAGATTACTATATGGGGCAGTGTGGAGAAATTACTATATGGGGCAGTGTGGGGAAATTACTATATGGGGCAATGTGGGGAAATTACTATATGGGGCAGTGTGGGGGAAATTACTATATGGGGCAGTGTGGGGAAATTACTATATGGAGGCAGTGTGGGGGAAATTACTATATGGGGGCAGTGTGGGGAAAATTACTATATGGGGGCAGTGTGGGGAAATTACTATATGGGGCAGTGTGGGGAAATTACTATATGGGGTAGTGTGGGGAAATTACTATATGAGGGCAGTGAGGGAAATTACTATATGGGGCAGTGTGGGGAAATTACTATATGGGGCAATGTGGGGGAAATTACTGTATGGGGGCAGTGTGGGGAAATTACTATATGGGAACAGTGTGGGGAAATTACTATATGGGGCAGTGTGGGGAAATTACTATATGGGGCAGTGTGGGGAAATTACTATATGGGGCAGTGTGGGAGAAATTACCATATGATGGGGCAGTGTGGGGGAAATTACTATATGGGGGCAGTGTGGGGAAATTACTATATGGGGGCAGTGTGGGGAAATTACTATATGGGGCAGTGTGAGGGAAATTACTATATGGGGGCAGTGTGGGGAAATTACTATATGGGGCAGTGTGGGGAAATTACTATATGGGGCAGTGTGGGGAAATTACTATATGGGGACAGTGTGAGGGAAATTACTATATGGGGCAGTGTGAGGGAAATTACTATATGGGGGCAGTGTGGGGAAATTACTATATGGGGCAGTGTGAGGAAAATTACTATATGGGGGCAGTGTGGGGGAAATTACTATATGGGGCAGTGTGGGGAAATTACTATATGGGGGCAGTGTGGGGAAATTACTATATAGGAGGCAGTGTGGGGGAAATTACTATATGGGGCAGTGTGGGGAAATTACTATATGGGGCAGTGTGGGGAAATTACTATATGGGGCAGTGTGGGGAAATTACTATATGGGAACAGTGTGGGGAAATTACTATATGGGAACGGTGTGGGGAAATTACTATATGGGGGCAGTGTGGGGAAATTACTATATGGGGCAGTGTGGGGGAAATTACTATATGGGGCAGTGTGGGGAAATTACTATATGGGGCAGTGTGGGGAAATTACTATATGGGGCAGTGTGAGGGAAATTACTATATGGGGCAGTGTGGGGAAATTACTATATGGGGCAGTGTGGGGAAATTACTATATGGAGGCAGTGTGGGGAAATTACTATATGGGGCAGTGTGGGGAAATTACTATATGAGGCAGTGTGGGGAAATTACTATATGGGGGCAGTGTGGGGAAATTACTATATGGGGCAGTGTGGGGAAATTACTATATGGGGCAGTGTGGGGAAATTACTATATGGGGCAGTGTGGGGAAATCACTATATGGGGAGCAGTGTGGGGAAATTACTATATGGGGGCAGTGTGGGGAAATTACTATATGGGAGCAGTGTGAGGGAAATTACTATATGGGGGCAGTGTGGGGAAATCACTATATGGGGGCAGTGTGGGGAAATTACTATATGGGGCAGTGTGGGGAAATTACTATATGGGAGCAGTGTGAGGGAAATTACTATATGGGAGCAGTGTGGAGAAATTACTATATGGGGCAGTGTGGGGGAAATTACTATATGGGGCAGTGTGGGGGAAATTACTATATGGGGGCAGTGTGGGGAAATTCACTATATGGGGCAGTGTGGGAAATTACTATATGGGGGCAAAGTGTGGGGGAAATCACTATATGAGGGCAGTGTGGGGGAAATTACTATATGGGGCAGTGTGGGGGAAATTACTATATGGGGGCAGTGTGGGGAAATCACTATATAGGGCAGTGTAGGGGAAATTACTATATGGAGCAGTGTGGGGAAATTACTATATGGGGCAGTGTGGGGAAATTCACTATATGGAGGCAGTGTGGGGAAAATTCACTATATGGGGCAGTGTGAGGGAAATTACTATATGGGGCAGTGTGGGGAAATTACTATATGGGGGCAGTGTGAGGAAATTACTATATGGGGGCAGTGTGGGGAAACTACTATATAGGGGCAGTGTGAGGGAAACTACTATATGGGGCAGTGTGAGGGAAATTACTATATGAGGGCAGTGTGGGGAAATTACTATATGATGGAGCAGTGTGGGGAAATTACTATATGGGGGCAGTGTGGGGAAATTACTATATGGGGCAGTGTGGGGAAAATTACTATATGGGGGCAGTGTGGGGGAAATTACTATATGGGGAAGCAGTGTGGGGAAATCACTATATGGGGCAGTGTGAGGAAATTACTATATGGGGCAGTGTGGGGAAATTACTATATGAAGCAGTGTGGGGAAATTACTATATGGGAGCAGTGTGGGGAAATTACTATATGGGAAGCAGTGTGGGAAATTACTATATGGGGCAGTGTGGGGAAATTACTATATGGGGCAGTGTGGGGAAATTACTATATGGGAAGCAGTGTGGGGGAAATTACTATATGGAGCAGTGTGGGGAAATTACTATATGGGGGCAGTGTAGGGAAATTACTATATGGGGCAGTGTGGGGAAATTACTATATGAGGGCAGTGTGGGGAAATTACTATATGAGGGCAGTGTGGGGGAAATTACTATATGGAGCAGTGTGGGGAAATTACTATATGGGAGGCAGTGTGAGGGAAATTACTATATGAGGGCAGTGTGAGGGAAATTACTATATGGGAGCAGTGTGGGGAAATTACTATATGGGGGCAGTGTGGGGAAATTACTATATGAGGCAGTGTGGGGAAATTACTATATGGGAGCAGTGTGGGGGAAATTACTATATGGGGCAGTGTGGGAGAAATTACTATATGGAGGCAGTGTGAGGGAAATTACTATATAGGGGCAGTGTGAGGGAAATCACTATATAGGGGCAGTGTGGGGAAATTACTATATGGGGCAGTGTGGGGAAATTACTATATGGGGCAGTGTGGGGAAATTACTATATGGGGGCAGTGTGGGGAAATTACTATATGGGGGCAGTGTGAGGGAAATTACTATATAGGGCAGTGTGGGAAACTACTATATAGGGCAGTGTGGGGAAATTACTATATGGAGGCAGTGTGGGGAAATTACTATATGGGGGCAGTGTGGGGAAATTACTATATGGGGCAGTGTGGGGAAATTACTATATGGGGCAGTGTGGGGGAAATTACTATATGGGGGCAGTGTGGGGAAATTACTATATGGAAGCAGTGTGAGGAAACTACTATATGGGGGCAGTGTGGGGAAATTACTATATGGGGCAGTGTGGGGAAATTACTATATGGGGGCAGTGTGAGGGAAATTACTATATGAGGCAGTGTGGGGAAATTACTATATGGAGGCAGTGTGGGGAAATTACTATATGGGGCAGTGTGGGGAAATCACTATATGGAGGCAGTGTGGGGAAATTACTATATGGAGGCAGTGTGGGGAAATTACTATATGGGGCAGTGTGGGGAAATTACTATATGGGGGCAGTGTGAGGGAAATTACTATATGGGGCAGTGTGGGGAAATTACTATATGGGGCAGTGTGGGGAAATTACTATATGGAAGCAGTGTGGGGAAATTACTATATGGGGGCAGTGTAGGGGGAAATTACTATATGGAGGCAGTGTGAGGGAAATTACTATATGGGGACAGAGTGAGGGAAATTACTATATGGGGGCAGTGTGAGGGAAATTACTATATGAGGGCAGTGTAGGGGAAATTACTATATGGGGGCAGTGTAGGGGGAAATTACTATATGGAGGCAGTGTGAGGGAAATTACTATATGGGGCAGTGTGGGAAATTACTATATGGGAGCAGTGTGGGGAAATTACTATATGGGGGCAGTGTGAGGGAAATTACTATATGGGGCAGTGTAGGGAGAAATTACTATATGGGGGCAGTGTGGGGAAATTACTATATGGGGGCAGTGTGGGGAAATTACTATATGGGGCAGTGTTGGGGGAAATTACTATATGGGGCAGTGTGGGGAAATTACTATATGGGGGCAGTGTGAGGAAATTACTATATGGGGGCAGTGTGGGAAATTACTATATGGGGCAGTGTGGGGAAATTACTATATGGAGCAGTGTGGGGAAATTACTATATGGGGCAGTGTGGGGAAATTACTATATGGGGCAGTGTGGGGAAATTACTATATGGGGGCAGTGTGGGGAAATTACTATATGGGGGCAGTGTGGGGAAATTACTATATGGGGCAGTGTGGGGAAATTACTATATGGGGGCAGTGTGGGGAAATTACTATATGGGGCAGTGTGGGGAAATTACCATATGGGGGCAGTGTGGGGAAATTACTATATAGGGGCAGTGTGGGGAAATTACTATATGGGGGCAGTGTGGGGAAATTACTATATGGGGCAGTGTGGGGAAATTACTATATGGGGGCAGTGTGGGGAAATTACTATATGGGGCAGTGTGGGGGAAATTACTATATGGGGGCAGTGTGGGGAAATTACTATATGGGGGCAGTGTGGGGGAAATTACTATATGGGGCAGTGTGAGGGAAATTACTATATGGGGGCAGTGTGGGGGAAATTACTATATGGGGGGAGTGTGGGGGAAATTACTATATGGGGGGAGTGTGGGGGAAATTATTATATGGGGGCAGTGTGAGGGAAATTACTATATGGGGGCAGTGTGGGGGAAATTACTATATGGGGGCAGTGTGGGGGAAATTACTATATGGGGCAGTGTGGGGGAAAGTACAATATGGGGCAGTGTAGGGGAACTTACTATATGGGGGCAGTGTGGGGGAAATTACTGTATGGGGGCAGGGTGGAGACGTTGCTATTGGGTGACATTATTTTTGTGGACACTATACAGGGATTATTACCTGGAGCACAATATAGGGTGTTGGTATTATTACTGGGGGCCCTCTAGGGGACATTATAACTGCTGTAAACACTATAGGGATCTTTGGGGTCAGTTATCAAACTGTTGTAGTAGAACTGGCTTAGTTGTCCATAGCAACAGATTCCACCTTTCATTTTTGACAGCTCCTCTGGAAAAGGAAAGGAGGAATCTGATTGGTTGCTTCGGGCAACTTAGCCAGTTCTACTTTACACCAGTTTGATGAATGACCCAAATTATGAGAAATCTGACGTGTCTGTGTAACAAACTCTGTAGAGACGAGGTGCGGATGGAGGAATTAGTCATGGCGGTCAGGGTCAGATGGAGGAGAAGAGGAAAGAGAAGGTCTGCCTGACAGGAGAAGTCCCTGGATGTAAGAGGTATGTGGTGCTGTATCCTCACTGCTGTGACCCGCGTCTCATCTTCTCCTCTTAGTCTTTTTTGTGATAATCATATGTATTTTAAATTTGGCAACTAACATTTTAATTTGTCACCTGCAGTCCTATGTAACAGCCCAGATAACACAATAATTCACTGTGTTGTGTGGGGTGTTACATAGGACTGCAGGTAACCATCTATGACATCTGCACTCAGAGAGCTATGATATGGTGGGGGTCCGACTCCTGGCCCCCCGCCAATCAGCTGTTTGAGGAGACCGCGATGTCCCAGTGAGCGCTGCAGCGCTGTCCATTTGATAGCGCTGCGCTTGGTATTGCAGCTCAGCCCCAATCACTCAGATGTAACAGAGCTGCACCTCGGCCATGTGAACGATGAATGTGACGGCATATGGCCGAGGAAGAGACTGTGACGCTCACAAAGCACCGCAGCCTCTTCATACAGAGAAAAAACCTGAAACTTAAAATGGAGGGGGGGGGGGGGCGTGGGACCGAGTTGGGTAGACAGCCCCCAAGGCCTATCATGCACTTAATCCACCCCTGCCATCCCCACATTCCTCACATTCATTATTGAGTAAACCTTGGACCTGATGACGTCAGTGTACTCAGTGGAAGAATTTATGTCATGCCCACGTGGAGCCTAACCAAGCACTTTTAGTGCACCACCTCCTTCTTTTCTGCTGCTAAAGTCTCACACTGCTCAGTACAGGCTGCAGTCTCCCTGGCTTTGTAATGAGAAAGCAGCATTTTCCGTGTGGAATTTCAGCCTCTAATTCCATGTGCTGCATCTGTAGCAGCGGGGGAGGAGGTGCACTGAAAGGTGCTTGCCAGTTAAGACATAGTTGGGCAGAGACTGAGTATAGCTCAGAAGTACAAGATTCATCATGCCCACTGCCACTGTCTAGCTGGACTTGTAAACATTTTATTATTAACCTTCTGACATGGAATGTAAAAAGTAAGTACACCGGCCTCTTCAGGTCTAAGTGATCTATTTAATAATATGTGCAGTTTGTATAGTGAAATCTAGGGACAGATCCTCTTTAATATCGTTATGGATAATCTGATCACGGCCTCCAGCTACATTTAACGAGATAATGCGCCATGAGGTGAAGAGCGCGGCTCCGGCTGAACTCACGGACATGACAATGCGATCTGTAAGGCCTAATGGCCGCACAGTCTCCAGATCTCAGGTTTATAGACATCTGTAGGATGTAGTGGAATAGACAGAGGGAGGCCATCAATCAGACTCTGTAATAAAGGTCTCCAGCACCTTGTTGGGTCCATTATACTAAGAATTCAGGATGTTCTAAGGGAACGAGGGTCCTATCAAGAATTAAGAAGGTGGAGCTAATGACGTGTCCTGTGAGTGCAGGGAATCATCACTGAGACGTCTGTGTCTGTACAATAATCACATGTGACATCGGAGATTCCTGACAATCATGGATCTGAGGACTGGAGTGCACCGAAAGGAAGCCAAAAAACACCACAACTAAACATCTTTAACCACTTCCTGCACCGTGTTGTAAATGTACGTCATGGCAGGTAGCACATTCCTGCACCGTGTTGTATATCTGTGGTATAACAATAGCGCCTGCTCAGGAACTGAACTGCCGCTATCAGCAGTGGGTGTCACCTGTAACATGCATCTAACACCCGGCTGCAAGGGCCAAGATTGATGCTGGGGCACATTCTGCCCATTCACCCCTTAGATGCTAGTCAGTAACGACTGCTGCATCTGGGTGGTTTACAGATGGAGGGGGCTACCTCTCTACCCCATCAGGCCCCCTGCGACACGATCACAGAGTCCTGATCGTTGCTATTGCCAGATACACTGGCACAATACACTGCAATAGATAACGCTGCAGTGTATTGTGCCAGCGGTCCATTGTAACAGTCCCCGAGTAGAACCTAAAAAAAAGTTAACAAAATAATAAGTTTCAAGTACAAATAAAAGCTTTACGTCTTATCCCCTTATTTATAATTGGTAACGAAATGAATAACCGGAAGCTGTTAAAAGATGGTGTTATTTGTTCCGTGTTGTGAATGCTGTTAAAAAAAATAATAAAACACGACAGAACTGCTGTTTTTGTCACCTTAGCTCCAATAAAAAGTGATCAAAAAGGCATTGAAAACTACAGCTCGTCCCACAAAAAACAAGCCCTCAAACAGCTGATTTGACAGAAAAATAAAAAACTATTATGGGTCCTTGATATGGCGATGTAAAAAAGTGCTTTACAAAGTGATTTTATGATGCAAAAGTAGTAAAACATGATAGAAAACGATATCTATATTTATCTCCTATATACCTCTAGTTATCATTATATGTACCGCATAGCGAACCCCATAAGAAAAATAAATAAAATAATGGAAATTGTATGATGCATAAATCATAAAAAAAACTGTATAAATTCAGAATCAAAATAATTTTATCAACCTGCAGAATATAATTAGAATTTCACTTATACCTCACAGTGAAACCCATTAAAACACAGACAACTGCAATTTCTGCCCAACTCACGCTAAAAAACTCCCCTCACAGAGCTCAGCCAAATGGCGCTCCTTCCCTTCTGAGCAGTGCAGTGTCCCCAAACAGCAGTTTATGACCACATCTGGGTGGAGAAACTTTGAACTACATTACACGGTGCTTTTTATCCTTTTAACCTTTGTAAACAGGAAAAATTTGAGGCTAAAGCAACTTTCTCTTAGAAAAAATGTGTTCTATGAAACACCTGTGGGGGTCAAACCATCACTACACCCCTAGATGACTTCATTGAGGGCGGGGTGTAGTTTTAAAAACAGAGTTATGTCTCGGGGTTTCAAGGACATCTCAGGTTTGACATGGTCACTCCAGTAAAATCTGTATCTCAGAAGCTAAGTGGTGCTCCTTCCCTGCTGAGCCCTGCTGTGTGCCCAAACAGCACATTACAACCACACATGGGTGTTACCCTACTCAGATGAAATGCTGTAACAATTTTGGGGGTTCTTTTTTACCTGTTAATCCTTGTAAATTTTTAAAATGTTGTGCTAAAACTACATATTATCGTTAACAATAGGATTTTTTGTGCTTAACTGTAAAATCCTTTTCTCGCTGAGTTCATTGGAGGACACAGAGGACCACGGGTATAGCTGCTGCCACTAGAAGGTGACACTAAGCAAAAAAAGTGTCAGCTCCTCCTCTCAGATATATCCCTCCTGCAGACACTGAGCTAATCAGTTTGTACAAAAGCAGTAGGAGCAGCCAGGAGAACAAACAGAACACAATAAAAAGGAAGAAAACCGGAGATGGGTCATCATCAAGAACCAAAAGGACCCATCTAGGAGAACCAGCAATGTACATACAGGGTGGGAGCGGTGTCCCCCAATGATCTCAGCGAGAAAAGGATTTTACAGGTAAGCATAAAAAATCCTATTTTCTCGCTCATACCATTGGGGGACACAGAAAACCATGGGATGTTAAAGAGCAGTACCATGGGGAGGGAACAAGAACAGAACAAATCGAAAGCCGGTCCATAGGGCCCCGCACAGAAATGCAGGGGAAAGACACACCAGGAACCCTTAAAAGGGACAGGAAGACCCATTCCCCGGAAGGCCAGCCAGAGAGCGGCTGAATACGCAGAGGCTCCGGCTGGGCAGAAGAAAGAACAGCCCAGGGAATATAAGGCCCGGTTTAGGAGACTTCAGAAGAAGTGGAGAGCGCACAGAATATCCACAAGGTGGACAAGAATGAAGACAAGACAGTCACCAAAAGCTACGGAGCGACTGCGGAAGATACAGGAGAGAAATACATAGCCTGGATCCAGAGGAAGAACTGAAAATAGCGTCTGGATATCAAGGGCCAAAGAAATCCAGATGTGAAAAGCTTGCCCCCCATGGGGGAAGAAATAGGGATGCCCGAAGACAAAGGCCCCACACACCACACCGGACTGCCAGAAGAGAAGAACACTCCAGCGGGACAATGAGGAACAAGTCAGGGCTAGAGAACCTGGAAGTCAGGCATGAGAATGGCCCACAAGAAAAAGATTCCAGAACAAGAGAGGAGAGAAGCCGTCTGATACTCCGCGGACGACTGCCTGAACTGCCAGACCTAATCGGAAGCTGCAGACAGGAACCAGAGACAGGAAAAATATGCAAAGAAAAAAAGTCAGCAAACCTGCAAAGCAGGGAGGTCTGCCTCCTACGGACACTAAGCTAAAACTGATTATCTCAGTGTCTGCAGGAGGGATATAGCCGGGAGGAGGAGCTGACACTTTTTTTTCTTAGTGTCGCCTCCTAGTGGCAGCAGCTATACCCATGGTCTTCTGTGTCCCCCAATGATATGAGCGAGAAATATCAATTATTATTTTGATGCCTCGGTGCTTATAAATTCTATAATACACTTGTGGTGTCACAATGCTCACTGCATTCCTACATTAACTCCTTGAGAGGCTTACTTTCCACAATGGCGCCTTTTGGGGGTGTTTCTTATGTTTTAGCACCTTAAAGCCTCTGCAATCAAGAGATTGTACCTTAAAATCTTATGAAAAAAATGGGAGGCCCCAAAATCCACAAGGGTTTGCTTTAATTCTGAAGTCGGAATTTGAGTAATTTTTCTGTTGTTGGAAAGGAGCACGCGAGGTCCCAAAACAGTCTCCAGGGTGGAATGAATAGCATGTAAATAGGAGTGCAGCTAGTGGACCATCGAAACGGGCAGACAATAAAACTTTCTGAATGTGTGGAGAGAAGATCAGGTAGTGGCATTACACACCTGAGGATCGGGCGCTTGGGGACACACAGACCATGAGACCCCTACAGAATGGCTAGAGTGAGCCATGGTCCCTTTAGAGTGGTGCGCCTCAGCTATAGACAAACTAATTCAGAAGAAGGTAGAGGATTGTGAGGCTGAAAGACCCTTCCTGGGACCCTCAGGAATGACAAAGGAAGCTGTCTGAGAAAGAGAGATTCAGATCATAGGATCAGAAGGGCAGAAAGAAGGCAGGAGGAGATCTCTGCTGAGATAAACAGGGCTGTGGAGTCGGAGTCGGAGTCGGAGTCGAGGAGTCGGAGTCGGAGGCAATTTTGGGTACCTGGAGTCGGAGTCGGAGTCGGCAAAAAATGGACCGACTCCGACTCCGACTCCTACTAGATTTAAATTGGAATAAAAAAAAATTGGAATAAAAAAAAGCAAGTTTAAATGTCCCAATTCAGATAAAGTTATAATTAATTACTTCTCTACTGTAAGAATAAAGGCCAATGCATGCAGTGCGTCACGTTACCGCTAAACAAAGACGTTAAGTGACCGTGAAGAAGCATGCTTTTCATATGCTTTACTATGCAGTTAAAGGGACACTGACAGGCTGATATATCTGCTGGTATTCATCAGAGGATTAGGAATACAACTAGACGACTGTTACCCCCAGTTGAGGTTTACTTGTGTTTAAAAATGTTTTAATCAATATGCAAATTCTCTACCTTTGTGCCCAAGGGGCAGGCGCACATGTAGAGTACTGGCAGCACTAGGACAGTAGCGAGGAGGAAGAGAGAAAGCTGGCACAGCCTCAGCATAGCCAGACGAGGCTGCTGCCAGCACTCTACACGCACGCCTGCGCAGGAATTCAGCGTTCGGCTAGCCTGAAAAAAAAGGCCAGTGCAGTGAATAATAACGAGGGGAACAGCGCTGGGAAGCTGTACTGGCGCGGCTGGGCACAAAGCCGCAGGAGACGCTGCCCCATTGGGCACAAAGATAGTGAATTTGCATACAGATTAAAATGTTTTTAAACACAAGTACAGCTTAACTGGGGGTAACATTAGTATAGTTTTATTCCTAATTCTCTGATGAATACCAGTATATATATATATCTTTAGCTGGAAAATCAGCCTGTCAGTGTCCCTTTAAGGAGCGGCAATACTTACACTTTCCATTGTCTTGTGGTCTGCTGTTACAGGGAACCCATGGTTATCCTCGCCTCTCACTGATAACTGATTAAGGACTGGAGACACTTGTATAAGTGAAGGGAATGGAGAGTCAATAGTTCAAGACTGAAGCTGTAAACCATTTGAAAAACTGCTATCATTCAGCTAAGGCTATAAAACATGTAAACTCAGATTGTTAGCTTAAATTTTAAACATGACTATGGGATTCTACTAGGAAAATCATGTTTTAAAATAAATGCCCCTTCCCCTGCCCCTTCCTGGATCCTCCCACTGCTCTATCTTAAGCAGAAGATCAGCACACAAAGGAGAAGGCAGCAGCTTCTGCTCAACTACCTCTCTATGCTAGAGGAGATTAGAAAAACTTGGTGGAACAGCTTCGTATTTGCATATTATATACAGAGGAGTCGGAGTCGAGGAGTCGGAGTCGGAGTCGGAAGTTTCAAAATCTGAGGAGTCGGAGTCGGAGTCGGAGTCGGACAATTTATCTACCGACTCCACAGCCCTGGAGATAAAACCCCGTGACCTGTAGTAAAATGGAGGGAACTGGCCAGAGGACGACCTTGTCCTGATGAAGGACCAAGAAGGGTGAGCAACTAGACAAGACCGCCAACTCAGAAACCCTGTGGAAAGAAGTGACGGCAACAAGGAAGGTCACCCACTAAGAAAGGAGGCACACGGAGATGTCCTGTAAAGATGGGTATTCTCTTCTTTTCAGGAGTACTCAGATGAAGAAACCATTGTTTGGACAGTTGAACAATTGAACAGCATTTAACTTGGTAACTGAAAATTAACGGTTTCAGCAGTAATTAACCCTTTTTTCTGTGCCCCACTGGGGTACTGCACTTGAGATCCAGAACCGGGTGATCGCCATTGCCATTTGGGGACCTCAAACAGGTTGGAATAGAAACACTGGAACCGTTCATTGTCTGGTACCAGGACAATCACATCTTGGAGTAGAAGCCTCTGAATGGCTTGAAGCAGTGCGAAGCCTTGGCTGGGAGGATAGACGAGCAGTCCAAAAAAACAAACAAGCGGAGGCGTGGAAGACAATTGTATTTTGTTTTCATCCCAGACGACTTCCTGTACCATCTGAGACATCGGTAAGTCAGATGTCCCCCCTCCACCCACACACTCACCGAAGCTGGCTCGGATGGGGGCTGAGCATCATGTGGAGACGGACTTTGAGGAGGAAGGCTTGGAGGTGATAAGACGGGGGGTTAAACACCTGCATCTTATTCTGCTTCTGATGATAAGTCTTGTGTTCCCAAGACCTAGGGCTGGGAAAACAGCATAAGGAGCGAAAATAAGGTCTGCACTTTCTGACAAGGTTGGACCGTGCGGACCTGTTCTGTGGCAGATGGAGGCTCCTGCCCCTCGCTGAGATTAGAAATGATCTCATCAAGAAGAGGTGGATGGAAGGGCTACGAGTGCTCTTTTTGGAATCTTCCGTGGACCAATAGGAAAGCCACAAAATCCTGTACATGGCGAGTAGGCCATGGAGACTAGCAGTGAAAAGCGAGGCATCAGTCTGGCTGCTTCCACAGAAAATCTGTAGGGTAACGTCTCCAGGTTCCTTTGGAGATTCGCCTATGAGGATACCACTGCGGAGACTGGAAGCCCAACTCTGCGGGGTCCTTGCTGACCCAAGTAGAAGTAAAGACGGAAAGCTGCCCCAATGGCTTCAAATATAGACTTAGAAAAGGACTCCAGCTTTCTGCCTCTCAGGTCGGAGAATGTAGCTGCAGCTGCCATGGGTGGAGGGATATGTATAGTCAGGCGGCAAAACTGGAGGGTCTACGATGGGAGGTGAGGACCACTTTCTAACCAGATCCCCGGGGAATGGGTATAAGAGGTCCAGATGATTTAGCAAAGCATCCATGAGGGGAGTTCTACTCTTTAGACAGAAAGGAATCAAATATGAGAGGTTCAGAAAACCCACTGGAGAGCACCTTGAGCGCCAAAATGAAAACCCTTCTTGGACGGCACAGGATTCCAGGAGGGTATCAACAACTGCCATAATCAGGCCGTCAACCACAGAGGAGATTTTGGATGACTGCTTATCATCTAGAACATTCTCTGCATCAGAAACCTCATCTTCTGAGAGGACCTGTTCTCTAGAGGACGCATCAGATACAGGTTCCCTCAGGGGAGGATGCAGACGGGCTTCTTCCCTGAGTCCTGGCAAAGAAGAGGTTAACTTACTATACCTGCAGGAAGGGTTGAGGATAGCTGGAGCAGATCTTGTCCGTTCTATAATGGTGTCGCCCCAAGAACATAGCAGAGTAGCTGCAGAGTCCCTGTAAGATGCAGGCCGTCAAGAAAGAGCCCTGATGTCTAGAAGTGAGGTGTGGAGGAGGAAGGAGGAGGTGGAGTCAGGCAGTGGGGGAGAGAATTAGTGCCAGGAAGGAGGCCCCGGCCTCTGCGAGGCGGCAGCTCCAGTGGCGGGAAGCTTCTTTCCCTCATGGTCCTGCTCCTCCTGGCCCTGATGCTGCGTGTACTGAGGAAAGAGTGCAGTCGCCACCAGAGCCTCACGGACGGCCTAGGGAGCCATCACCCCGGCAGCAGAGAAGGAAAAAACATTCCTGCAAACCTCCGAAAGCAGATAGGTAGAGCTGGCGGGCGGAGTGGCTCCTAGTGGCAGCCGCTATACCCCGTGGTCTCTCCCGTGTCCCCAGTGACATGAAATAAGAAAAAGATGCATCTGCGCCATTGTTTTTATGGTATTGGCTATGACGCGGGGAGGTTATTCTGCGGTCAGTACGAGGACGGCGAGATCACGTTTATCATGTGTTACTACTTTGCATCGCCTTCTGACAGCCAGAACTTTTTATGGTCTCGTCTGCAGAGCTGTGTGAGACCCAATCTTTAGCGGGGGAGCGCTACTTTATTTTAGGGAACACAACTTTCTGGTCACTTTTTAGGAGAAGCAACGCGATAAACAATAGCGAGTCACACGCTTTTCTTCATTTTCACTGTGCAGGAAAAATACTTTTATATTTTCTTATTTTGGACGTTTTCAGACGCGGCGGCGACGCCTTTTAGGGTGAGTTTATGTTTATTTTTTATTTGGGAAAGAGGAGATTAGAATTTTTAATATTTGTGTCTTTTTAACCTTTTTAAAAACATTTTACAATATGTGCAAGCGCATGAGGCTGACCGGTCCACAGACAATGGCGGCCTCGAGATACCGGCTATCCCCGAGCCCTGTTATGGCCGATGTTCTGAGAACGTGGATGGGTCTTCTAACTGTTTGCCATATTGTGTCTACCCTATACGTCTATTTCACCTGATGATGGAGTCTTAAAGGAGTTTTCTGGGATTTCGATATTAATGCCCTGAAGGCACCAGGACAGAATCTGAGGTCACTTTCCCCATCCATGATCCCATACCTGTGGTGACATCTCCTGGAAGGTCCTCCTCCACCTCACTCTTACACCGGGGATCGCCCATCATCCGCTCTTCTTCATCCTCCACTTTAATATCAGTCACATCTTCCCCCTGATTTGTCATCTGTAACAATTCAGGACAATACAGCAGACGGGTGGGAAATCTAACAGATCCACAGAAGAGACCCCCACCATCTATGACCCCCCTATGACTGCAGGACCCCCTATATAGATGTGTATAGGGCTCAGCTCCATCTACCTGAGGGTTCTCTGGGGGCTTCTCCTCTGGACAGTCCTGGGAATACAGAGGACGGGGACATCTCTCTGGGGGATTTCTCCTCCTGGATCCATCTGTGGAGACACAAGCACACAGTGGCTGAATACGTGGCCTCCATTACATGTCACTGCACACACGTGTATACACTGCACATGACGGCTCTTACCCTGTGATATAAGAGGCTGGTGCTCCTCCATTACATGTCACTGCACACACGTGTATACACTGCACATGACGGCTCTTACCCTGTTATATAAGAGGCTGGTGCTCCTCCATTACATGTCACTGCACACACGTGTATACACTGCACATGACGGCTCTTACCCTGTGATATAAGAGGCTGGTGCTCCTCCATTACATGTCACTGCACACACGTGTATACACTGCACATGATGGCTCTTACCCTGTGATATAAGAGGCTGGTGCTCCTCCATTACATGTCACTGCACACACGTGTATACACTGCACATGACGGCTCTTACCCTGTGATATAAGAGGCTGGTGCTCCTCCATTACATGTCACTGCACACACGTGTATACACTGCACATGACGGCTCTTACCCTGTGATATAAGAGGCTGGTGCTCCTCCATTACATGTCACTGCACACACGTGTATACACTGCACATGACGGCTCTTACCCTGTGATATAAGAGGCTGGTGCTCCTCCATTACATGTCACTGCACACACGTGTATACACTGCACATGACGGCTCTTACCCTGTGATATAAGAGGCTGGTGCTCCTCCATTACATGTCACTGCACACACGTGTATACACTGCACATGACGGCTCTTACCCTGTGATATAAGAGGCTGGTGCTCCTCCATTACATGTCACTGCACACACGTGTATACACTGCACATGACGGCTCTTACCCTGTGATATAAGAGGCTGGTGCTCCTCCATTACATGTCACTGCACACACGTGTATACACTGCACATGACGGCTCTTACCCTGTGATATAAGAGGCTGGTGCTCCTCCATTACATGTCACTGCACACACGTGTATACACTGCACATGACGGCTCTTACCCTGTGATATAAGAGGCTGGTGCTCCTCCATTACATGTCACTGCACACACGTGTACACACTGCACATAACGGCTCTTACCCTGTGATATAAGAGGCTGGTGCTCCTCCATTACATGTCACTGCACACACGTGTATACACTGCACATGACGGCTCTTACCCTGTGATATAAGAGGCTGGTGCTCCTCCATTACATATCACTGCACACACGTGTATACACTGCACATGACGGCTCTTACCCTGTGATATAAGAGGCTGGTGCTCCTCCATTACATGTCACTGCACACACGTGTATACACTGCACATGACGGCTCTTACCCTGTGATATAAGAGGCTGGTGCTCCTCCATTACATGTCACTGCACACACGTGTATACACTGCACATGACGGCTCTTACCCTGTGATATAAGAGGCTGGTGCTCCTCCATTACATGTCACTGCACACACGTGTATACACTGCACATGACGGCTCTTACCCTGTGATATAAGAGGCTGGTGCTCCTCCATTACATGTCACTGCACACACGTGTATACACTGCACATGACGGCTCTTACCCTGTGATATAAGAGGCTGGTGCTCCTCCATTACATGTCACTGCACACACGTGTATACACTGCACATGACGGCTCTTACCCTGTGATATAAGAGGCTGGTGCTCCTCCATTACATGTCACTGCACACACGTGTATACACTGCACATGACGGCTCTTACCCTGTGATATAAGAGGCTGGTGCTCCTCCATTACATGTCACTGCACACACGTGTATACACTGCACATGGCGGCTCTTACCCTGTGATATAAGAGGCTGGTGCTCCTCCATTACATGTCACTGCACACACGTGTATACACTGCACATGACGGCTCTTACCCTGTGATATAAGAGGCTGGTGCTCCTCCATTACATATCACTGCACACACGTGTATACACTGCACATGACGGCTCTTACCCTGTGATATAAGAGGCTGGTGCTCCTCCATTACATGTCACTGTACACAGCTGTATACACTGCATATGACGGCTCTTACCCTGTAATATAAGAGGCTGGTGCTCCTCCATTACATGTCACTGCACACACGTGTATACACTGCACATGACGGCTCTTACCCTGTGATATAAGAGGCTGGTGCTCCTCCATTACATGTCACTGCACACACGTGTATACACTGCACATGACGGCTCTTACCCTGTGATATAAGAGGCTGGTGCTCCTCCATTACATGTCACTGCACACACGTGTATACACTGCACATGACGGCTCTTACCCTGTGATATAAGAGGCTGGTGCTCCTCCATTACATGTCACTGCACACACGTGTATACACTGCACATGACGGCTCTTACCCTGTGATATAAGAGGCTGGTGCTCCTCCATTACATGTCACTGCACACACGTGTATACACTGCACATGGCGGCTCTTACCCTGTGATATAAGAGGCTGGTGCTCCTCCATTACATGTCACTGCACACACGTGTATACACTGCACATGGCGGCTCTTACCCTGTGATATAAGAGGCTGGTGCTCCTCCATCATGGCCTCCTTGTACAGATCCTTGTGGCCTTCTATATACTCCCACTCCTCCATGGAGAAATAGACAGTGACGTCCTGACACCTTATAGGAACCTGACAACACAATGACACCGTCATCACCCAGACCCTCCAGTGCTGTTACTGGAGAATTTCCCAGCATTCCCAGCAGTGTCACCTCTCCAGTCAGCAGCTCCATCATCTTGTGGGTGAGCTCTAGGATCTTCTGCTCATGTATCAGGGGGTGAGGGCAGGCTCTGTGATGGGGGAGGGGTCCTGCTCCGCCCTCCTGACTCCTGGAGATGGATGATGGGAGTCACACAGTCCCCCGATGTCTTCTTCACTATTGTGTACTCCTGTGGATGGAGAGAGACACTTAGGAATAAACCCTTCAGGGGCCATGTGCTCTCCTCCGGCCTCTCCTCCTGGTACAACGTGCCTACTTACCTCCTCATGGCTCCTACATGACTATTGGTCACTGGTCACATGACACATCACTCACCATACTGGGGGCTGATCTTTAGGTTCTCCGTCACTTGGAAGGTCTGGGGGCCGTTCTCCAGGACCCTGGACTCTTCCTATCACTTCCTATGATGGATTCTCCTTCCCGATGTCTGACTTGTTACAGAATACAATACAGAGGAGAGAAATCTAGAGAAGTTTACCTCTCCGCTCAGCAGGGAGATGATCTCCAAGGTGAGGTCTAATATTCTTCTGCTGATCTCCTTCCGGTCCATCCTCGGGGGTCATTCAGGAGAAGAGGAGAGAACTGGAGGAGCTGGAGGCTTCTAGTGCTGCAGGCGCCTTTATGAGAAGAGGAGAGGAAATCATCCAGGGGACAAGACCAGATGTCACCTCCAGAACCGCACGTCCTGAGCCTGGAGGGGCCCCCACCACATGGATTCCAGGGGCCCCAACATGGAGATCTCTGGTGGCCCCACAGGAGATAAGTGTCTGATAGATGCAGGTCCCACCTCTGGGCTGTGCTCAGCTGTGTCCAGAACTCCTAGAGAAGAGACTGGAGAGAGCTGAGCTCAGGCCGGGCCCCGCTCCATTCATTCTCCTCCTGGAGGCGGGGGCCCCTCACAGGACAGTCAGGGGCCAGAGAATGATGACAATCCCCACTACTCCCCACTACTCCCCCCATCATACTAAGCTGAGGAGCGGAGAGGGATTCCTTGTGTGTAATGGAGGAGAATCTCCAGAGGTGACATGTCTGAGCTCTCCACCACACTGTCTCCTCACAGCTCATCTTACCTGCAGGCTGGAGGAATGGCTGATACCAGAGAGAACAAGAGCCCTGACTACCGACCAGGACCTGCCCGGTATCTGCTGCACTGCCAGAGCTGAAGGACCTGGGGTGACGTCACCATCATGTGATCAGGGGGCGGGACTCAGGAAAGGACAGGCTAAGAGGGGGTAAAGGACCTGGGGTGACGTCACCGTCATGTGATTAGGGGGCGGGGCTCAGCAATGGAGAGGAGAAGAGGTGCTGAAGGATCTGGGGTGACGTCACCGTAATCTGATCAGGGGGCGGGGCTCAGGAGAGGCGTAGAGAAGATGTGGTGAAGGACCTGGGGTGATGTCACTGTCATGTGATCAGTGCAGGGGGCGGGACTCAACAGTGGAGTGGCGGTAAAGGACCCGGTATGACGTCACTGTCATGTGATCAGCGAAGGGGCGGTGCTCAATAGTGGAGAAGAGGTGGTGAAGGACCTGGGGGCATTCACCATCATGTGTTCAGTGCAGAGGGTGGGGCTCAGCAATGCGGAGGATAACAGATGGGGAAGGACCTGTGAGGATGTCACTATCATGTGATCAGTGCAGGAGGCGGGGTTCAGCAGCGGAGCAGAGAATAGGTGGTGAAGGACCTGTGGTGACGTCAATGTCATGTGATCGGGGCGGGGCTCAGGAGAGTATAGGAGAAGAA
This sequence comes from Bufotes viridis, assembly GCA_033119425.1. Taxonomy (NCBI): domain Eukaryota; kingdom Metazoa; phylum Chordata; class Amphibia; order Anura; family Bufonidae; genus Bufotes; species Bufotes viridis. Next base: position 2,594,901 of record CM065589.1, on the reverse strand, counting down.
GTAGTGAAGGACCTGGGGGTGATGTCACCATTATGTGATCAGTGCAGTGGGCGGGGCTTTGTATGGTGGATGAGTGATGAGTAGATTTGAGGGAGCTTCTGTTTTAAGTTCGTTTTCCAAAGTTCGGGTTATCGTAGCATCCCGTTATGGATTCCGCTACCACAGACCATAACGGCATTTGGAATCCATAAGGGGATGCTTCAATGAACCCGAACCTTGGACAACACTAAGGACCTGGGGGTGACGTCACCATCATGTGATCAGTGCAGGGGGCGTGGCTCAGTACTGGATCACCTCTTATCCAATCCAGTGCTGAGCCACGCCCCCTGCACTGATCACATGACAGTGACGTCACTCCCAGGTCGTTAGTGTTGTCCAAGGTTCGGGTTCAATGAAGCAGCCCCTTATGGATTCCAAATGCCGTTATGGTCCGTGGTAGCGGAATCCATAACGGGGTGCTACGATAACCCGAACTTTGGACATCGAACTAAAAATAGAAGTTCGTGTGGCAGGGGGCGTGGCCCAGCACTGGATTGGAAAAGAGGTGACCCAGTACTGAGCCACGCCCCCTGCACTGATCACATGACGGTGACGTCACCCCAGGTCCTTCGGCTGTTCAACAGTTCGGGTTGGTGGCAGCCGCCCCTTATGGATTCCATATGCGCTATTGTGGAATCCATAACGGGATGCGCGAGTTACCAAACCCGAACGCCGAACTTTTTTTTAAAGTTCGCTCATCTCTACTGCTGACATTTTTACTTTTTTTGCTATTAATCAAAAATGACCGGTATGTCATGTGTGCTTAAGGACTCGGGAAACATGCCGTACCAGTATGTCATGTGTCCTGAAGGGGTTAAAACTTTTTGGATCATTTTTTATCCTCGTACTCGCTGTATTCATGTAATTGTACCTCTATACTGCAATGCAACTCACCGCCCTGATGTTCATGCGCAGTCACTCATCCACACCACGTCAGTAGCGCTTCACCACAAACTATCGCATGCTTGAAAGTCGGTGTGAATTACCGCCAATACCCGCATGCGACATTGTGTATAAATACCATCTGCGTCACATATCGCATAAAGAATGATTGGCACTATTAAATCACCTTGCAGGACGCCTCTCTCGTCCCCTGAATCCACATATCTGTAACACAGAAAAAATGTCATTATCTATGAAAAAAATTCATATCTGGTCTGTACTCTCAATGTAATGATGTGTCTGGCGCTCATGTGACGGGAGCCCGTGCCCTCGATCTCATACCCACTGTAACACGGTAATCTACACTTAGCCCGTGGGGTTTCAATGTACCAAGGCCATGTAGCCATTCTAATTCGCATTTCTTCAAGAATAAGTCTATCCCCTCCTCTTTTCAAACCATTAACTCTTTCTAAAATCATGAATTTCAGATCCTGTTCCTTATGCTGTTTCTCCGAAAAATGTTTAGCCACAGGAAGATCTTTCCTTTTATCTCTGATCGACTGTGGATGGTGATTTAATCTCGCCTTGATGTCACACGTGGTCTCCCCTACATAGAGCAAGTGACATGGGCACCGTAATACGTATACTAGCCACGAAGAATCACAAGTAAAATATTCTTTAATATCGAATCGTTCCCCTGTCTGTGGATGCGTGAATTCCCCACCCTTCTGTAGATTCACACATCGTTTAAAAAAAAAAAAAAAAATTTTGAAAATTTTTTCTATTTTTTAATACTGCAGTGGCTTTATATGCGTTCACGTCACTGGATTTCTGTGCAGGCTGGCCCACACCACGAGATATGACGCCGGAATGAGCGCAAATATATATATAAAAAAAAATGATGTACCCTGCAGATGGATAGTGTTCACACCATGTGTTTTTCCCCCCAAAAAAACAGCAAGCTGGATGAATTGCATAGAATTGCAGAACGCGTCTCTCTGTCCTGATGAACTGATGAACTAACTAGAGCCAAGGGATTTTATTGTGGTTTTAAAACGCACTTGCACTGTGTTGTAATATGTGACTGTTTGTATAGATGTTTATGTGAGGGTGCGCTGCGCCGGCACAAAGCACTTCATACAAAGACATCGATGGGGAGATGTACCAAGAACACAATCTGAGAAGATACTTGAAATAGTTGAATGGACTGAATTTTTTTAACAACACTTGACCTTGTATCATCTGTTATTAATTGCAATCAATTGATGAAATAATTCTGTAGACATGTAATAAAAAGCTGGATCTGTATATAGACACCAGAAGGATGTTGGTCGGTGCACTTGGCTTGAGAAGGATCCCGGAAGGGGATTGAAACGTTGCTTATTTTGTGTCATATGTGTGAATAAAGACACTGCGGTTTTTTTTACAAGAAGAGTGCTGCGTTGATTTTTCATGGATTATATATATATACACTCACACGCACACAGTATACTGTCCTCTGGAGTACATATATACAGTATACTGTCCTATGTAGTATATACACAGTATACTGTCCTCTGTAGTGTATATACAATATACTGTCCTCTGTAGTATATATACAGTATACTGTCCTCTGTAGTATATATGCAGTATACTGCCCTCTGTAGTATATATACAGTATACTGTCCTCTGTAGTGTATATATACAGTATACTGTCCTCTGTAGTATATATACAATATACTGTCCTCTGTAGTATATATACAATATACTGTCCTCTGTAGTATATATATACAGTATACTGTCCTCTGTAGTGTATATATACAGTATACTGTCCTCTGTAGTATATATATACACAGTATACTGTCCTCTGTAGTATATATACAGTATACTGTCCTCTGTAGTGTATATACAATATACTGTCCTCTGTAGTATATATACAGTATACTGTCCTCTGTAGTGTATATATACAGTATACTGTCCTCTGTAGTATATATACAGTATACTGTCCTCTGTAGTATATACAGTACACTGTCCTCTGTAGTATATATACAGTATACTGTCCTCTGTAGTATATATACAATATACTGTCCTCTGTAGTATATATACAATATACTGTCCTCTGTAGTATGTATATAGTATACTGTCCTCTGCAGTGTATATACAGTATGCAGTCCTCTGTAGTATATACACAGTATACTGTCCTCTGCAGTGTATATACAGTATACTGTCCTCTGTAGTATATACACAGTATACTGTCCTCTGTAGTATATATATACAGTATACTGTCCTCTGTAGTGTATATACAGTACACTGTCCTCTGTAGTATATATATACAGTATACTGTCCTCTGTAGTATATATACAGTATACTGTCCTCTGTAGTATATATACAGTATACTGTCCTCTGTAGTGTATATACAGTATACTGTCCTCTGTAGTATATATACAGTATACTGTCCTCTGTAGTGTATATATACAGTATACTGTCCTCTGTAGTATATATACAATATACTGTCCTCTGTAGTATATATACAATATACTGTCCTCTGTAGTATATATATACAGTATACTGTCCTCTGTAGTATATATACAATATACTGTCCTCTGTAGTATATATACAATATACTGTCCTCTGTAGTATATATACAGTATACTGTCCTCTGTAGTGTATATATAGTATACTGTCCTCTGCAGTGTATATACAGTATGCAGTCCTCTGTAGTATATACACAGTATACTGTCCTCTGCAGTGTATATACAGTATACTGTCCTCTGTAGTATATACACAGTATACTGTCCTCTGTAGTATATATATACAGTATACTGTCCTCTGTAGTATATATACAATATACTGTCCTCTGTAGTATATATACAGTATACTGTCCTCTGTAGTATATATACAATATACTATCCTCTGTAGTGTATATATATATATATATATATATATATATATATATACAGTATAGTGTCCTCTGTAGTATATATATACAGTATACTGTCCTCTGTAGTATATATACAATATACTGTCCTCTGTAGTATGTATACAGTATACTGTTCTCTGTAGTATATATATATATACAGTATACTGTCCTCTGTAGTATATATACAGTATACTGTCCTCTGTAGTGTATATACAGTATACTGCCCTCTGTAGTATATATATATACAGTATACTGTCCTCTGTAGTGTATATATAGTATACTGTCCTCTGTAGTATATACACAGTATACTGTCCTCTGTAGTATATATACAGTATACTGTCCTCTGTAGTATATATACAGTATACTGTCCTCTGTAGTATATATACAGTATACTGTCCTCTGTAGTATATATACAGTATACTGTCCTCTGTAGTATATATACAGTATACTGTCCTCTGTAGTATATATACAGTATACTGTCCTCTGTAGTATATATACAGTATACTGTCCTCTGTAGTATATATATACAGTATACTGTCCTCTGTAGTATATATACAGTATACTGTCCTCTGTAGTATATATACAGTATACTGTCCTCTGTAGTATATATACAGTATACTGTCCTCTGTAGTATATATACAGTATACTGTCCTCTGTAGTATATATACAGTATACTGTCCTCTGTAGTATATATACAGTATACTGTCCTCTGTAGTATATATATACAGTATACTGTCCTCTGTAGTATATATACAGTATACTGTCCTCTGTAGTATATATACAGTATACTGTCCTCTGTAGTATATATACAGTATACTGTCCTCTGTAGTATATATACAGTATACTGTCCTCTGTAGTATATATACAGTATACTGTCCTCTGTAGTATATATACAGTATACTGTCCTCTGTAGTATATATACAGTATACTGTCCTCTGTAGTATATATACAGTATACTGTCCTCTGTAGTATATATACAGTATACTGTCCTCTGTAGTATATATACAGTATACTGTCCTCTGTAGTATATATACAGTATACTGTCCTCTGTAGTGTATATACAGTATACTGTCCTCTGTAGTATATATACAGTATACTGTCCTCTGTAGTATATATACAGTATACTGTCCTCTGTAGTATATATACAGTATACTGTCCTCTGTAGTATATATACAGTATACTGTCCTCTGTAGTATATATACAGTATACTGTCCTCTGTAGTATATATACAGTATACTGTCCTCTGTAGTATATATACAGTATACTGTCCTCTGTAGTAGTATATATACAGTATACTGTCCTCTGTAGTATATATACAGTATACTGTCCTCTGTAGTACATATACAGTATAATGTCCTCTGTAGTATATATACAGTATACTGTCCTCTGTAGTGTATATACAGTATACTGTCCTCTGTAGTATATATACAGTATACTGTCCTCTGTAGTATATATATATATACAGTATACTGCCCTCTGTAGTATATATACAGTATACTGTCCTCTGTAGTATATATATATACAGTATAATGTCCGCTGTAGTGTATATACAGTATACTGTCCTCTGTAGTATATATACAGTATACTGTCCTCTGTAGTGTATATATACAGTATACTGTCCTCTGTAGTATATATATACAGTATACTGTTCTCTGTAGTATATATACAGTATACTGTCCTCTGTAGTGTATATACAGTATAATGTCCTCTGTAGTGTATATACAGTATACTGTCCTCTGTAGTATATATACAGTATACTGTCCTGTGTAGTATATATACAGTATACTGTCCTCTGCAGTATATATACAGTATACTGTCCTCTGTAGTATATATACAGTATACTGTCCTCTGTAGTATATATATATATATATATATATATATATACAGTATACTGTCCTCTGTAGTATATATACAATATACTGTCCTCTGTAGTATATATACAGTATACTGTCCTCTGTAGTATATATACAGTATACTGTCCTCTGTAGTATATATATATATATATATATATACAGTATACTGTCCTCTGTAGTATATATACAATATACTGTCCTCTGTAGTATATATACAATATATTGTCCTCTGTAGTATATATAAACAGTATACTGCCCTCTGTAGTATATATATAGTATACTGTCCTCTGTAGTGTATAAATACAGTATACTGTCCTCTGTAGTATATATACAGTATACTGTCCTCTGTAGTATATATATACAGTATACTGTCCTCTGTAGTATATATACAGTATACTGTCCTCTGTAGTGTATATACAGTATACTATTCTCTGTAGTGTATATATACAGTATATTTTACTGTGCAGGCCTTTCTACAAGATCATTAATAAATATATTGAAGAGAATAGGGCCCAGTACTGACCCCTGAGGTACCCCACTAGTGACAGTGACCCCTCCAATACTGACCCCTGAGGTACCCCACTAGTGACAGTGACCCCTCCAGTACTGACCCCTATGGTACCCCACTAGTGACAATGACCCCTCCAATACTGACCCCTGTGGTACCCCACTAGTGACAATGACACACCCAATACTGACCCCTGTGGTACCCCACTAGTGACAGTGACCCAATCTGAGTGTGTACCATTAATACCCCCACAAAAATGTCAGTGTCTCAACAACTTGTCATGTGGCCTTGAGCATCAAGTACAGCTTGACGATGACGTCTCCTGCTGTTCACAAGTCATCTTATTGTCTGCTGAGGCATGGCATCCCACTCTTCTTGAATTGCAGTGGGATTCAGGTCTGGAGGAAGTGCCGGCCGCTCCAAGTGAGGTCCCCCAGTCTCCAGCAGCCATTCCCTAATGATGCAACCTCGATGAGCTGGAGCAATGTCCTCCATGAAGATGACATTAGGCCTGTGTTGTTCATGCTGAGGCACAGCAACTGGATTCAGGAGATTCTACAAATAGTATGGGCTTGTCATTGGACCATTCACACAGTGTAGAGCAGTTCTGTATTGACTAGACACACCTGCCCACAATGTAACACCACCACCACCAAAGGCTCGTCTGGTGAAAAGAGTGGCTGATGCCGGGCGCTCTCCTTGACATCTCCAACATCGTTGGCAGCCATCATTTCTGCTCAGCGTGACTCGACTCTCATCAGTTAACAGCACTGATGCCCACTGGTCTCTTGCCCAGCATAGATGCTCCCTGGCCCATACAAGACGATTGCGCATATGGTCAGGAGATACGCTAGTAGGTACAGACCACGCTGATCTAAAAGTGACACTTGGGTGCCTCTCAACACCCTTAAATGTGCCTGGCATCTGGTTCAGCAGGGCATTGTTCATAATGAAGCGGTCATCAGTGTGGGATGTGGCCACAGGACGTCCACTTCTCTGCCTTTCTGTGACTCTTCCAGTCTCTGTATCTCTGATACAACCTGCTGATGACACTTAGTGACACTCTAAGCTCAGGGGCCACTTCCGTCTGAGAACATCCTGCTTGAAGCCTTGCAATGCCGAGGTACTGTAGATCAATTGTTAGGTTTTGTCTTGTCACATGATATCAAAATGTGAACAGCATGATGAGGAGGACTGTTCAAATACCAATTCTAATTGAAACAGGTAATTTATTGGGCGATTCATGGATCAAACACCTGTAGTGAATTTTGTTGTTAATCTGCTTGTTAGAAATCAGCAAGTTGTGCTAAAAGTACTGAAACATTGAACAGTCAAAAGTTTAGAGGAGGTCATATTAAGATCGCCTGTAGTTTCATCCTGAAATTTCACTCACAAGCCAAATATCCCTAAGTTTTTGTGAGTAGCCTATATATCGGTGGCGTGGATCGCTTGTGATACCTGACCTGAAATACCTGAACATGAACTCAGTGACCAAGTGATGCAGAATTGTATGAATGGAGACTTGTTCTTGAATTATTAGTATTTTTTTATGTCTCCGATACTGGCCAGTAGGTCGCACACTCTTTTGAGCTCTAGTTTTTGAATAATGGATACACAATAAAAAATAACCTAACACTCACCTACCTGTGCCGTATGGGCAATACCAGGGGCCAGTGGGCATTACAGGAATGTATAGGCCGACTCACAGCAAACTCCTCAGTTACCTCCAGCATGTAACCATGCCTGCTATGGGAGGGGGGAGAAGGCTGTGAGCCCCACCCAAGACTGGCTGATATGGCCCGGGCCTCACAGGTGCACCTTAATATAGCCTGTGGATGGAAAACAGGCGACATCTACATGGGAGTTTATACACCTCCAAAAATTATATATACAAAACAACTGAAAGGTGGCATGAAGCAGGATATGCTCAACCCAAAAATTGTTGTGCAGATATATATACAGGGGAGCAGATCCTGCACTTGTGGCTCGTTGCTAATGGCGATCCCCAGCAAAAATGCATACGGTGTAGGATGCCCGCAGCGGACCACAAGTACCACAATAGACATCCTACACAAGATGGCAATTGTGTAGGATTGTTTTTTAATAAAAAAATATAAAAATATCAATTTGCAATAAAAATAAATTAAAAATGGTCTTTGCTTCATTGTCATTAAGTCAAAACTACACATAATTGGTGTCACTGTGTCCGTGACAACCTAATCTATAAAAGTATCACTAATACCGCGCGGTGAACACCGTAAAAAAATAATGTCATCAATGGACCTGGGCTCTCTGTTCCTAAAGGGGAGGGATGCAGGGGAGGGGGACCCACCACAGCCCCACTGCAGAATGAAGCCACCGCACAGAAAGAGACCCACTTCCAAACACCGAGTTGATATGTCCCACAAAACAGCGCTGCAGGTGCAGGAGGAGACACTGTGAAGGTAGGGATGCACACTTTGGGAAGAAGGTCATCTCATCCTCCCACTGCAAATTCAGCGCTGGACCAGGATTGAGCAGCCCTCCAGAAGTCCATGAGGGAAGGAAACACCCCTTAAAAAAACTGGGAAGACAGAAAAACGGGTAAGGAGGAGTGCGGCCTAGCCCCAGCAAAAGCCGGGGTCTAAAGTAGATAGTGAGGCCGAAAATTAAAACACTCCCGATGGACTGATGCTGCATGGTGCTGAAAAAAGCTGAAAAAGACCACAAAAAAGGACAGAATGAGGGGCATAGATGACGTCTCGCAGCTCCTGTTCTACAGTCAGCAGCGCGAGCAAATGGAGGAGGTGGTAAGGGGAGTGGAGGAAGCGCTCAATAGTAGCAGTCCTATTAGGAAAATATCAGCAATTAATATTTCCGGTAAAAATAAATTACCTGCACCGGCAAGGCCACTAAAATACCGGCCTTGCCAGGGAGATACTGCCCGTGTGGCAACCCTAGGTCTAAGTGACCCCCATTGGGGAGAAAAATAGCCCAACAGAACCCCTGGATGCCAGGAAAAAAGAGCAAAACTGATGTGGTCTAGTCCCAACAGAAGCCGAGGACTAAAGTAAATGCAGTGGCCGAAAATAAAATTTTCCAAGCTGGCTGACACTGCAGGACCTGGGGAGGGGGAAAAAGTTGGAGAAAGGTATGCCATGAGGGGGGATGGAGGGGAGGGGGTCATAGCAACCCCCAGATAGGAAAAAAATGAGCCACACAGAGACCTGGGATGCCAGGAATAAAGCAGTAATCGGTACCTCCTAGTCCACGTAGATGCCAGGCACTAAATTAAGACAGAGGCCGAGGAATGGATAGGGAACCCAGGGAAGGTAACCAGTAACTGGAAAGGGAACAGAAAGGACAGAGGGGACTGATGGATGGGAGGTTAAGGGGTTAAGGGGTCAAAACCAGTGTAGGGAGCATACTTACCATCCAGCGTCTTTGGGCGTTGCAGGGTCACCCTTTCGGTAAACTCGCACCTGAGTGGGATTACTGACACTCCACTGCTGATGCAGTAATGGGGGACTGTTTAATGAGCCCAAGACTAAAAAATTAATTTAACAATTAAGTATCTCCTTAAAGGAGGAAGTCAACCCCCAGCCCACTGTGTTTATAGTAAAAACTAGACTTACTAGGGTGGGAAATTTGTGTGCTACTGTTAGGACTAAGGGAAAACAAATTATGGTTAGAAATTAACAATTCCCTTACGTCCTACCAGCAGCACAGATGGGGAAATAGCAAGAAGAAACCCCTAGGGAGGGCCTTCCTGCCTGGCAGAACTAAGAATAGTCTGCCCAAAGGCCGAAAAACTCTAGTCTATAATGGGAGATGAATGTCGATTCAGAGCTCCAGGAGGCAGCTTTGCAAATCATGACGAGAGGCAGAAGACTCCTCTCGGCAAAAGAAGTAGCCACAGCTCTAGTAGAGTGGGCCTTCACGAATCCCGGAGGGTCCAAAGATTGAGAAATAAAGGATTCCTTAATAGCCTCCTCAATCCACCGACTGATGGAAGGTTTGGATGCCTTACAGCCTTTAAACTTACCGGCAACAGGATTAGCAGATTCTCATCTTTCCTGAACTCCTTGATCTATCCACATAGATCCGGAGACATCTCGAGACGTCCAGAGGATGTCTAGCAGGTTCCTCGGAGGAGGTGGTAGATGTCGACAGAACCGTGAGGAATATCACCTGGTTGCTGTTCTGGAAGGAAGGAACTTTAGGCCTAAAATATGGGAGGGATCTAAGAAGGACCCGGTCATGTAAGAAAAAGGTATAGCGCTCATGTGCTGAGAGAGATTGAAGCTCAGAGACCCTCTTGGCCAAAGTCACTGCAAGGAGAAACACAAACTTCCAAGTGACGAACTTGATGTCGACCTCCTCTAACGGTTCAAAGGGGGGAGATGCTAACCCCCTGAGAACTACTGATAAATCCTATTGAAAAATGGGTCTCAGTACTGTAGGCTTTAATCTTTCAGCTCCTTTAAAGAACCGTTTGATCAGCGGGTCCTGAGAAAAAAGCCTGTTAAGGCAAGCTGGGATAGTTGAAACTTGAACCTTCAGAGTAGAAGGGCAAGGCCTCTATCAAGACCATCTTGCAGGAACTGAAGGATAGCGGAGAGGGGCGGATCTGCAGACGCCACCTCAGTTGAGGTACAACAGGATGAGAATATCCTATAATACGAGAGTAGGCTCTCTTGGTAGAGTCCGCTCTAGAATGAGACAGCGTTCTCAGGACCGACTTTGAAAGCCCTTCTATTCTGGGAAGGGACTGATCAACCTCCAGGCTGTCAGGTTGAATCTGTGCAGATCTGAGCAGAGATGAGTGTCCCACGACACCAATGTCTGCTGTGGGGGGAGCCTCCAATATTGTCCTCGACTCAACTGGGTGAGCTAGGTAAACCAGGATCTCTTCGGCCAAAACAGTATGATGGCTATCACGAGGCCTGATCCTGACGGATTTTCATCAATACCCTCGGAATCATGGAAAATGGAGGGAAGATGTATGCCAACCATTAGAAAACGTGGTGTGGTGTTTAACAAGCAGGATATGCTCAACCCATATGCAGTTGTGCATGTAATAGGGGAGCATATCCTGCACTTGTAGTCTGTTGCTAGGGGCAATCAACAGCAAAAAATGCATACAATGGAAGATGCCAGCAACGGACTACAAGTACCACAATAACCATCCTACTTACGATAGCGATAATGTGGATGTGGAGAACAATCAAAAACATAACCATAGCAAAGGCAGGTGCACTCTGCGGCAATACTAAACCCTCACACTGATAAAATTGAGAGGTTAGTTCGACATATCCTACTAGGAGGACATGTCTTAAGCTCGGACACCACGGCAAGGTCCCTCAAGTAGCCCGAGGCCCTACCACTCAACCTACCTGTACCGTATGGGCGATACCAGGAGCCGTTGGGCATTATGGGAGCGTAAGGCCTGACTCACAGACAGCTCACCAGTGACCTCCAGCATGTAACCATGCCTGCAATGGGAGGTGGGAGGTGCCTGTGAGCCCCACCCGAGACCGGCTGATATGGCCCAGAGCCTGAACCTCCAGGATATTGACAGAGCGTCTAACGCCAAGGGGTTGTCCTCCCTGTAAAGGGAGCAGAACCTCTCCACCTTGGCATTGAACCTTGTTGCCATAAGATCCACCCCTGGCATACCCCACATGAGGACTATCTGCTTCAATATCTCCGGATGTAAAGACCACTCCACCGACGGAAGACCGCAGCTCAGCCGCTATCATATTGAGGGAGCCTTGAATGTGGATCGCAGATAAGTGGGAAAGGTACAACTCTGCCTAATCCAGAATCACCCCGATCTCTGACAGGAGGGGAAGTGATCTCGTGCCTCCCTGCTTGTTAATCTAAAGTACCGCAGTCATATTGTCTGACTGGACCTTCACCGCTTTGCCCCGGATCTGAGTGGCTAAGTGAAGGAGGGCTAGCCGGATAGCTCGAATCTCACGGAGATTGGATGAAAGAAGCCACTCCTGAGGAAACCAGGTCCCGTGAACTGGAGTGTCGTCTAGGTGAGCGTCCCAGCCTACTTGGGATGCATCCGTAGTCAATATGACCCAGGTTGGCTGGGTCATAGACTTACCGTCTAAAAGATGGCACCACCATCTGAGGGAATACCGAGTTCGCCAAGACAGGGAGCACAGGGAGTTTAGCCCAGCAGGGCTGCCATTTATTAAGGGGTTATTAAGTGATGGGGGGGGGGGGGGTAGTGTGGTGCTTGGTGCTACTTTACAGAGCTACCTGGTCCTCTGGTGGTCGAACCCAGCAAATGGGACCAGAGGACCAGGGAGCAGGTATATCAGACGCTGTTACCAAAACATCGTCTGATATACCTGTTTGATGCGATTTATTTTACATCTACAGCCTGCCAGCGATTGATCATCGCTGGCAGGATGTAGTATAACTGCCAAGCTGTGCACCGCGAGATGACGCACGGATGAGTCCAGGAGGAACAAACCTGCCGCCTGGACGCATCCGTGCGTTAGGCGGTCGGCAGGTGGTTAAAAGGTATCAGTCAGGAGAAGGGTACAAAAGAATTTAGAAGGCATTAGATCTACCATGGAACACAGTGGAGACCGTCATCATCAAGTGGAGAAAATATGGCACAACAGTGACATTACCAAGAACTGGACGTCCCTCCAAAACTGATGAAAAGACCAGAAGAAAACTGGTCTGGGAGGCGACCAAGAGGCCGACAGCAACATTAACGGAGCTGCAGGAATATCTGGCAAGTACTGGCCGTGTGGTCCATGTGACAACAATCTCCGTATTCATTATATGTCCGGGCTATGGGGGAGAGCGGCAAGACAAAAGAAAAACATCCAAGCCAGGCTACTGCAAAGACACACCTGAAGTCTCCCAAAAGCATGTGGGGAAAGGTTGAACTTTTTGGCCATAATTTCAAGAGAGATGTTTGGCGCAAAACACTGCACATCACCAGAAGAACCCCCTCCCCACAGTGAAGCATGGCGGGGGCAGCATCAGGCTGCGGGGCTGGTCTTCTACAGCTGTAACTGGGGTCTTAGTTAAGATAGAGGGAATTATGATCAGTTCCAAATACCATCAATATTGGCCCAAAACCTTCAGGCTTCTGCTAGAAAGCTGAACATGAAGAGGAACTTCATCTCTCAGCAGGACAACGACCCAAAGCATCCGTCCAAATCAACAAAGGAATGGCTTCACCAGAAGAAGATTAAAGTTTTGGAATTGCCCAGCCAGAGCCCAGACCTGAACCCGATTGAAAATCTGTGGGGTGATCTGAAGAGGGCCGTGCCCAGGAGACGCCCTCGCAATCTGACAGATGTGGAGTGTAAGTGCAAAGAAGAGTCAAAATGTGCCGTGCTGATAGACTCCTACCCAAAAAGACTGAGTGCTGGAATAAAATCAAAAGGTGCTTCAACAAAGTATTAGTTTAACCCCCTCAGCCCCCCTAGCTTAAACACCCTTAATGACCAGGCCACTTTTTACAATTCCGCACTACACTACTTTCACCGTTTATTGCTCCGTCATACAACTTACCACCCAAATGAATTTTACCTCCTTTTCTTCTCACTAATAGAGCTTTCATTTGGTGGTATTTCATTGCTGCTGACATTTTTACTTTTTTTGCTATTAATCAAAAATTACCGAAATTTTTGCAAAAAAATGACATTTTTCACTTTCTGTTGTAAAATTTTTCAAAAAAACTACATTTCTATATAAATTTTTCTCTAAATTTATTGTTCTACATGTCTTTGATAAAAAAATCCAATAAGTGTATATTTATTGGTTTGGGTAAAAGTTATAGCGTTTACAAACTATGGTGCAAAAAGTGAATTTCGGCATTTTGAAGCAGCTCTGACTTTCTGAGCGCCTGTCATGTTTCTTCAGGTGCTAGAATGCCAGGATAGTATAAATATCCCCCAAATTACACCATTTTAGAAAGAAGACACCCCAAAGTATTCGCGGAGGGGCTTGGTGAGTTCATGTATCATTTCATTTTTTTCACAAGTTAGCGGAAATTGACACTTTCTGAGAAAAAAAAAAAAAGTTTCAATTTCTGATAACTTCTGGCAAAAAAAAAAAAAATCTCAGACGGACTCACTATGCCCCTCAGTGAATACCTTGGGGTGTCTACTTTCCGAAATGGAGTCATTTGTGGGGTGTGTTTACTGTTCTGGCATTTTGGGCGGGGCTAAATTGTGAGCCGCCATGTAAAACCTAAAGGTACTCGTTGGAATTTGGGCCCTTTTGCACACCCAGGCTGCAAAAGCGGCACTTATGTGGTATCGCCGTACTCAGGAGAAGTAGGGCAATGTGTTTTGGGGTGTATTTTTACATATACCCATGTTGGGTGAGAGAAATATCTCTGTAAATTGTCAACTTTGTATAAAAAATTTTAAAAGTTGTCGTTTACAGAGATATTTTTCACACAAAGTATGGGTATATATAAAATACACCCCAAAACACATTGCCCTACTTCTCCTGAGTACGGCGATACCACATGTGTGCCACTTTTGCAGCCTGGGTGCAAAGGGCCCTAAAACCAAAGAGTACCTTTAGGATTTCACAGGGCATTTTTACGCATTTGGATTCCAGACTTCTTCTCACCCTTTAGGGGCCCCTAAAATGCCAGGACAGTATAAATACCCCACATGTGACCCCATTTTGGAAAGAAGACACCCAAGGTATTCTGTGAGGGTATGGTGAGTTCATGCAAAATTTTATTTTTGTCACAAGTTAGTGGAATATGAGACTTTGTAAAAAACAAAATTAAAAAAAAAAAAAAAAAAACAATTTCCGCTGACTTGTGCCAAAAAATTCTGTGGACTCACCATGCCCCTCACGGAATACCTTGGGGTGTCTTCTTTCCAAAATGGGGTCACATGTGGGGTATTTATACTCACCTGGCATTTTAGGGGCCCCTAAAGTGTGAGAATCCAAATGCATAAAAATGGCCTGTGAAATCCTAAAGGTACTCATTGGTTTTAGGGCCCCTTTGCGCATCTTGGCTGCAAAAAAGTGTCACTCATGTGGTATTGCCGTACTCAGGAGAAGTAGGGCAATGTGGTTTGGGGTGTATTTTTATATATACCCATGCTGTGTGTGAGAAATATCTCTGTAAATGACAACTTTTTACATTTTTTTATTCAAAGTTGTCAATATACAGAGATATTTCTCTCACCCAGCATGGGTATATGTAAAATACACCCCAAACACATTGCCCTACTTCTCCTGAGTACGGCGATACCACATGAGTGACACTTTTTGCAGGCAAGATGCGCAAGGGGCCCTAAAACCAATGAGTACCTTTTAGGAGGGCATTTTTACGCATTTTCTTCTCACGCTTTAGGGCCCCTAAAATGCCAGGGCAGTAGAAATACCCACGTGTGACCCCATTTTTGAAAGAAGACACCCAAGGTATTCCATGAGGGCATGGCGAGTTCATAGAATATTTTTTTTGGCACAAGTTAGTGGAAATTGATTTTTATTGTTTTTCTCACAAAGTCTCCCTTTCCGCTAACTTTTGACAAAAGTTTAATTTTCATGAACTCATTATGCCCCTCAGCGAATACCTTGGGGTGTCTTCTTTCCAAAATGGGGTCACATGTGGGGTATTTATACTGCCCTGGCATTTTAGGGCCCTAAAGCGTGAGAAGAAAAATGCGTAAAATGCCCTCCTAAAAGGTACTCATTGGAATTTGGGCCCTTTGCATCTTGCCTGCAAAAAGTGTCACTCATGTGGTATCGCCGTACTCAGGAGAAGTAGGGCGATGTGTTTTAGGGTGTATTTTACATATACCCATGCTGGGTGAGAGAAATATCTCTGTATATTGACAACTTTGAATAAAAAATGTAAAAGTTGTCGTTTACAGCGATATTTCTCACACCCAGTATGGGTATATGTAAAAATACACCCCAAACACATTGCCCTACTTCTCCTGAGTACGGCGATACCACATGAGTGACACTTTTTGCAGCCAAGATGCGCAAAGGGGCCCTAAAACCAATGAGTACCTTTAGGATTTCACAGGCCATTTTTACGCATTTGGATTCTCACGCTTTAGGACCCCTAAAATGCCAGGTGAGTATAAATACCCCACATGTGAGCCCATTGTGGAAAGAAGACACCCCAAGGTATTCTGTGAGGGGCATGGCGAGTTCACAGAAAAAAAAAATTTGGCACAAGTTAGCGGAAATTGTTTTTTTTTGTTTTTTTTTTTTTTTTACAGTCTCATATTCCACTAACTTGTGACAAAAAATAAAATTTTCCATGAACTCGCCATATCCCTCACGGAATACCTTGGGGTGTCTTCTTTCTAAAATGGTGTCACATGTGGGGTGTTTGTACTGCCCTGGCATTTGAGGGTCTCCGCAATCATTACACGTATGGCCAGCATTAGGAGTTTCTGCGATTCTCCGTATATTGAGCATACGGGTAATGAGATTTTTTTTTTCCGTTCAGCCTCTGCGCTGAAAAAAAAAAAAATGAACGGCACAGATTTTTTCATTCGCATCGATCAATGTGGATGAAAAAATCTCTGCCAAAATCAGTGACTGCGGTGCGGTGGGCTGGGCGGTAGCTACCTAACAAGTAGCTAACTAACTGGCGGTGATAAGGGACCCTTATGCCCCATTCATACGTCCGAAATTCTGTTTGCGGAACGGAATTGCGGACCCATTCATTTCTATGGGGACAGACTTTGTCCCGCTCGGATCCGGAATTACGGATCCGCGCTTCCGAGTCTGCACTTCCGTTCGCAAAAATATAGAACATGTCCTATTCTTGTCCGCATTGCGGACAAGAAAAAGCATTTTCTATATAGTTCTGGCAATGTGCGGATCTGCAAAATGCGGAAAGCACATTGCCGGTGTCCGTGTTTTGAGGATCCGCGGATCGGGTCCGTGTTTTGAGGATCCGCGGATCGGATCCGCGGATCCGTGAATCCACGGATCCGTGAATCCACGGATCCGCAAAACACATATGGACGTCCGAATGGAGCCTTACAAGGGTGTGATCAATGACAGGGGGTGATCAGGGGTCTAGATGGAGTGATCAAGGGGTTAATAGGTGAGGGGGGTGGGGGGTTAGTGTAGTGTTTGGTGCAACTTTTACTGTAGTTACCTGGTCCTCTGGTGGTCGATCCCAGAAAATGGGACCACCAGAGGACCAGGTAGCAGCTATATCAGACGCTGTTCATAAAACAGCGTCTGATATAGCTGTTTGATGCGATTTATATCGCATCTACAGCCTGCCAGCGATTGATCATCGCTGGCAGGCTGTAGTCCAACTCTCGAGCCGCGCTTCACTGTGAACGCGCGCGCGCACGCGCGCGCGTTCACAGGAACTCTCGCGTCTCGCGAGATGACGCCCCGGCGCGTCCAAACAGAAGATCCCGGCCGCCCGCAGGACGCAATCCTGCGTACGGCGGTCGGGAACTGGTTAAGGGTGTGCACACTTATGCAACCATATTTTATTTTTATATTTTTTCTTCCCTCCACCTAAAAGATTTCAGTTTGTTTTTCAAATGAGTTGTACAGTTCATAGGTCACATTAAAGGTGGAAAAAGTTCTGAAATTATTTATCTTTGTCTCATTTTTTTACATCACAGAAACCTGACATTTTAACAGGGGTGTGTAGACTTTTTATCTACACTGTATATGAAAAATGGGGTGCTGTATACAAACCAATGCTACTAGCAACAAACACGTACAAATGTGCACATCCAAAAAGAGTATATATAAAATATCCGTTTTATTTAAAACAATTAAAAAACACACAAGAAGTCCCACGGCCTACAATTAATAAATGCAGGCCCCCCCCCCCCCCCAGGTACAGCATACGTAAATATTCCATGATCGCCCCTTTAGTACAAGGCACACAAAGAGATGAAACCAATCTGCACCCCACAATTGTGTTACAGAGGTGCTATTGAGACATGGGCACCCCTCCTCGTGAGGACGTCATCTATGTACCGACTGTACAATGTATTAAGAATAAATATGGCGCTGATCCGACTATCCTATATAGACATTTTCCTGGGATGGTGAGCAACATCTGTCTAAAAAACAGCAGGTGTCTAACAGACCCATTACCAAAAAAAACACCCAGATAGATGTCGGATTGCTGCAAAACTCAGCGTGCAGTTATGGGTCAGGCAGATATTCTGGTCTGATGAGACACTGGTTCTTACCACAGGAGGGCGTAAAAGTGCTGCCCCGCTGCCTATAAAAACACTCTCAGAGGCTACTATTGGGTAGTGTACCTCTTAGTGAAGATGGTTGACATGCCTCTATGATGTAAATCTCGGCTGTTCTGACCTGTTAGAAGATGGTGGGAGCAGTGGTTACATGAGAGCACACATAGCAAACAGGATCCAGATGGCCCAGACAGACCATCAGTAGAGAGGATTGTTTGACCCGCCATGCATGAGCAGCTCCCACACTTTTGTTGTCCCCCTCATTACACACCCGTCTATGGCTGGACCATTTCCAGGTACGTACAGTTGTGTTCGAAATTATTCATCCCCCAATGCTGTAAAGGGTTTTAGGGAATTTAGTGCACATTTGTAATTGTGTTCAGAATGAAATCTTACAAGGACTTTTTAAAGAACCAAATGCAACTAAAATGACATCAATTGTTTTTGTAATACAGTATTAAATGTTTTTTTTGTGATTTCTTCATTGACACAATTATTCAACCCCTTAAAGACGACCGCTCTTAAGAACAGAGGTTCATTCAGGTGTTTTCCATCAGGTATTGAAAACCCCTGTGGATGTCAAGGAGCAGCAATCAAGCAGAATAAGCCCCAATTAGGCCGATGTAACATGACTGTTATCCTCGGCTCCTTCTAGACATTTACTGGTGAGTTTACAGACATGGTGAAGTCAGGAGAATGGTCCAGGAAGACAAGAGAAGAGGTGATTTCTCTTCACAGGAAGGGCAATGGCTATAAGAAGATTGCATAGATGTTACACAGACCAAGAGACACCATAGGAAGCATCATTCACAAATTCAAGGCAAAGGGCACTGTTGAAACGCTACCTGGTCGTGGCAGAAAGAAGATGCTGACTTCGACTGCTGTGCGCTACCTGAAGCGCAAAGTGGAGAAAAGTCCCCGTGTGACTGCTGAGGAACTGAAAAAGATTTGTCAGATGCGGGTCCTGAAGTTTCAGCTCAGACAATAAGGCGCACACTGCGTAATGAAGGCCTCCATGCCAGAACTCCCAGGCGCACCCCCTGCTGTCTCCAAAGAATAAGAAGAGTCGACTGCAGTATGCCAAAAGTCATGTGGACAAACCACAAAAAGTGTTCTGTGGACTGATGAAACAAAATTAGAACTGTTTGGGCCCATGGATCAACGCTATGTTTGGAGGAGGAAGAACAAGGCCTATGAAGAAAAGAACACCTTGCCTACTGTGAAGCATGGCGGGGGTCAATCATGCTTTGGGGCTGTTTTGCTTCTACAGGTACAGGGAAGCTTCAGCGTGTGCAAGGTACCATGGATTCTCTTCAGTACCAGGAGATATTGGATGAAAATGTGATGCAGTCCGTCACAAACCTGAGGCTTGGGAGACGTTGGACCTTTCACCAGGACAATGATCCCAAGCATCCCTCCAAGTCCACTAGAGCATGGCTGCAGATTAAAGGCTGGGACATTGTGAAGTGGCCATCGCAGTCACCAGACTTACATCCGATTGAGAACCTCCGGTGGGACTTACAGAAAGCAGTTGCAGCGCGCAAGCCTAAGAATGTGACTGAACTGGAGGCTTTTACCATGAAGAATGGGCGAAGATACCCGTAGATCGCTGCAAGACACTTGTGTCAGGCTATGCTTCACGTTTAAAAGCTGTTCTAACTGGAAAAGGATGTTGTACTAAGTACTAAGAGTGAATGTCACTTGGGGGTTGGATAAAACTGATAATGATGTGAGCACAGAAAAGACATTTGTGGTGATTTCATTATAAATGTTAGGTTATATTTGTCTGACTTACAAGGGCCTCTGTGATTTATTGTAAACAAGATGACGGAAAAGATCAAAATCAATGTCAGACTGGAGAAAACACTCAATGTCAGTGGGGGTTGAATCATTTTTAACAACTGTAGAAGGAAATTTGGCATCACGGCGCCATTACTGGTCTTTCCACTGTAATTCAGTAACTTCTCCCTTTATGCTGCGGAGGTATTGAGGACGGAGGGAGGATGAATAGGAAACACATATATGTGCCTCACTGGTCACTTATTCAGGAGTAATAGATCCAGGCCACCAATATGTCACCCAGTTCCAGCGTGTAGATAGGTTTACCAGTAATGTCCATAGGGGGGTGTTAGTGACAGGAAGATTCCTCTCATGTGTGTACTGGTTTCCAGGACGCATATATCTCATCCAGGGAGAGGAACCCAGGAGGGCCGAGTATCACCATCAAAGATGGTGGCCTGGATATTTGGAATAATGGGCGGGTTGGTGGTGGGGTCTAATCATTCCCTTCCTGGCCAGTACAGTTTCTCTGTAACACAGTCCATTACTGGGCTATTAACCCCTTAGTGACCAGCCTGTTTTGGGCCTTAATGACCAAGTGTTTTTCTTTCTTTTTTTCATCATTGCGTTCAAAGAGCTATAACTTTTTTATTTTTCCGTCTTTATAGCTTTATGAGGGCTTGTTTTTTACGGGACAAGTTGTAGTTTTCAATGGCGCCATTTTGGGGTATACATAACTTTCTGATTACCTTTTATTAAATTTTTCTGGGAGGGAGATTGGAAAAACAGCAATACTGCCACTGCGTTTTTACGTTGTAAATTTTACGACGTTCATTTTTCTGTATAAATAACATAATATCTTTATTCTCTGGGTCAGTACAATTACAGTGGTACCAAATACATATATTTTTTTAAGGTTTTATTACTTTTTGCAATAAAACCCCCCTTTGTTAAAGAAAAAAATGTTTTTGCATTGCCATTTCCCAAGACCCATAACTTTTTTATTTTTCTTTATATGGAGTTGTGTGAGGGCTTGATTTTTGGGGGATGACTTGAATTTTTTATTGCTATCATTGTGCAGTAAATGGCGCTTTTTGATCACTTGTTACTATGTTTCTTCGGTGGCAACTAAGAATTAGCAATTCTGTCTTTTTTTTTTGTTCACCGCAGAGGATAATTTACATGATATTTATGTAGACCGGGTCGTTACGGACATGGCAATACCAAACATATAGGGAAGATTTTTTTTTTTTTGCTATTTTTTAATTGAAAAGAGTATTTTCAATAGAAAAGAAGCGTCATTTTTTAATGGTATTTTTTTATTGAATAATTGAGTTGTTTTTTTTTAACAACTTAATAGCCCCACAAGGGGACTATAACAGACAGCTTTTTGATTTACTTTAAAATGCAATTCACTATCCCTAAAGTACATTGCATTTTAATGGCAATGCTATTCTTACATTGGCCAGAGAGGCGCAGCCTGCTGGAAATTACTCAAGGCTGGTCTGGGGCCTACATCAGACCCCAGGCAGCCTTCACACACATCGACAGCCCACAATCTCAATTGCAGGGTGTCGATGGGGGACAGATGGAGTCCGCACCCTCCGTCAACATTTTACATGTGGTGGGCACCATTGTCCACGGTATGTAAAGTGTTAAACAGTCCGGATCGGCCTAAGGCCCCTTAGTGACTGCAGTAAAAACACGTATGGGGGGGTCACTAAGGGGTTAAGGTGTGCACTAACGGAAGAAAGCCATCTGAGGAGACAGAACCTGTCTGGAGAGACTGTTACTGGGATTGCTAGCCTTAAAGTGGGCATTTGTGATTTATTTGAGTGGTTGGTAATACATAGATTATATAGTCTGGGAAGCATATGTTTAGTTAGCGCTCAGCAGGGCAGTGGTTGTACCTAAATCTAAAGGCTGTATATTTGTAGGACCAATGGATGTCACACACTAGTAGAAAGCATATGAGCCAAAACAAAAATCTCTGAAACCACGGCACATACAAAGATAACATTCAAGTGAAGTGTCTTTTATTTCATGCTCTGGTTATGATACGTATAGCGCCGACCCTAGTGGTTTGGTCCATCAAGACAAACATGTATAAGACATAGATAAGGGGAATTTTTATTTATTTTTTATCTCTAAGGAGCCACTGGGTTCCGGCTCCTTCGCAGATCATGGGTCTCTCCGTGTGAACATGACTGGCCACAGCGGTGACGTGTCACCCATGCCTCCTGTCACTGGGTCATGTGACATATGGGTGACACTTCACTGCTGCGGCCATGTGACCCATGTCAAACCGGATGATTACAAGTGGAGACCAGAGATGCAGTGGTGTGGGGAGAAAAAAAGCCAAGACCCATTGGTGAGGATCAGGGAAATAGGATGCCTTATGTAGGTCAAGCGTCGCTGGGGGTTCTGCCTGAAAGGACCACAGGGGTGAACAACCCCTTTAAAGAGAACCTGTCACGTGTAACACAGTGTTTGAGCTGCAGGCGGCATGTTATACAGCAGGAGAAGCTGAGCAGATTGATATTTAGTTTTACGGGAAAAGACTCAGTAAAACTTGTATTTCATACATTTAAATTCCTGCTCACTCTGAACTTTGACGTCAAGAAGGAGGTCCTATCAGTGACTGACAGCTATCTCTGTATGTATAGTCCTGGAGGGAAGGCTGTCAGTCACTGATAGGACTGCCTCCTTGACATCAAAGTTCAGAATGAGCAGGAAGTTAAATGTATAAAATACAAGTTATACTCAATCTTTTCAGATAAAATTTTATATCCATCAGCTCAGCTCCTCCTGCTCTATAACAAGCTGTCTGCAGCTCGACACCATGTTCACGACAAGTTCCTTTTAAAGACTAATTGAATCATGATCAAGTACTGTATTAATATGTCCACATACATTATAAAACAATTCCATGGAGCGTCGTTACTTCTCCCCATGTCACCCTGGACTCTCCCGCAGTGTGGGTGGAGGTGTGAATACAGTGATAAGAAGCAAGGTTCATGAGGACAATTCATCCTCACTGCTCTGGAAGTAAACAAGGCTCTTCTTCTCTTCCCTATATCCCTAATACTTTTCCTCCATGGACCTGGTCACAGTGACCTCATGGAAATATAATTAAGTTATCTAGGAGATCTGGGATAGTTACACCCAAAAAAAACAAAAACACCTTCTTATTGACCCTTTCAGGTCCATGAATAACCTGATGTGCTAAAATATGTGAAAACTGTTTCGCATATGAATTATCCGATTTCTACTACAATCTAATTTTTGTATAAAACTTCCCACATTATCAACATGAATATGGCTTCTCTGCTCTGTGACTTCTCTCATGCCTAACAAGATTTGATTTATCGGAAAAGCATTTCCCACATTCTGAACAGGAATATGGTTTTTCTCCTGTGTGACTTCTCTCATGTATAACAAGATTAGATTTATGTGTAAAACATTTTCCACATTCTGAACATGAATACGGCTTCTCTCCTGTGTGTTGTCTCTCATGTGTAAGAAGACTAAACTTATGTGTAAAACATTTTCCACATTCTGAACATGAATGTGGTTTCTCTCCTGTGTGTTGTCTCTCATGTGTAAGAAGACTAAACTTACGTGTAAAACATTTCCCACATTCTGAACATGAATAAGGCTTCTCACTTGTGTGACCTCTCTTATGTGTATCAAGTTGAGATTTATATGTAAAACATTTCCCACATTCTGAACATGAATATCGTTTCTCTCCTGTGTGAAATTTCTGATGTCTAACAAGATCTGATTTACCTGTAAAACTTTTCCCACATTCTGAACATGAATAAGGCTTCTCACTTGTGTGACCTCTCTTATGTGTATCAAGTTGGGATTTATATATAAAACATTTCCCACATTCTGAACATGAATACGGCTTCTCTCCTCTGTGAATTCTCTCATGTCTAACAAGATATGATTTATCTGTAAAACATTTACCACATTCTGAACATGAATACGGTTTCTCTCCTGTGTGACTTCTAGCATGAATAACCAGATCTGATTTTTTTATAAAGCATTTCCCACATTCTGAACAGGAATAAGGCTTCTCTCCTGTGTGACTTCTCTCATGTGCAATATGAGCTGATTTCTGTCTGAAACATTTGCCACATTCTGAACATGAATATGGCTTCTCTCCTGTGTGTCGTCTCTCATGTGTAACAAGTTCAGATTTTTGTGTAAAGCATTTCCCACATTCTGAACATGAATACCGTTTCTCCCCTGTGTGAATTCTCTCATGTGTAATAAGAGCTGCTTTGTGTGTAAAACATTTCCCACATTCTGAACATGAATATGGCTTCTCTCCTGTGTGAATTCTCTCATGTCTAACAAGATATGATTTATCTGTAAAACATTTCCCACATTCTGAACATGAAAACGGTTTCTCTCCTGTGTGACTTCTAGCATGAGTAACCAGATTTGATTTATTTATAAAGCATTTCCCACATTCTGAACACGAATACGGCTTCTCTCCTGTGTGACATCTCTCATGTGTAATGAGAGCTGATTTCTCTGTAAAACATTTGCCACATTCTGAACATGAATATGGCTTCTCTCCTCTGTGTCGTCTCTCATGTATAACAAGTTCGGATTTTTGTGTAAAGCATTTCCCACATTCTGAACATGAATACCGTTTCTCTCCTGTGTGAAATTTCTGATGTGTAACAAGAGCTGATTTCTGTGTAAAACATTTGCCACATTCTGAACATGAATACGGCTTCTCTCCTGTGTGAATTCTCTCATGTCTAACAAGATATGATTTATATGTAAAATATTTCCCACATACTGAACATTGATATGTTTTCTCTCCTGCGTGAATTCTTCTGTGTGTAGGAAAACCTGAGCTTTTTGTGAACTCTTTACCACAATGAAATCTTTCACTCCCTTTCACATTTGTATGTGTGGTAATATTGTGTGATTGGTCAGGAGAAGGTTCCTCATGATTAAGGGGAATATATGATAGATCTGTACTGTAAAGTCCGGGATATACATTTACAGTAATGAGGTTTTCCCTTGAAGAGCGCTGCATGATGTCCTGATCTTCAGCTGACAACATGAACTTTCCCTCAGAATTCTTGCTGGGATTTTCTGTGAAGATAAAAAATTGGAATTATTTTTTTTTCAAACCATAAAGAATAGAAATGTATGACATACCTATGAGGCTGAAAGGATCCATCAGGAAGCAGAGATATAAGCCATTCATTCTGAATCCACTTCTGGCTTTGGCTAAAAAACTGCATGTGTGATTTCAGCCTTAAAAAGCTTTCTATAATTTTCTGATGAAGTCTAGGATTCCGATTTACATCCAGTCATGCCTTTTATTACATACAGTAAATCAAGTAAATATTGTAAATGCCACACCATGTCTGAGAACCAGTCCTGTACTATGCCAACTATTTCACATAACAGAATCCGTCCCCACATTCCTCACATTCATTATTAAGTAAACCTTGGACCTGATGACGTCAGTGTACTCAGTGGAAGAATTTATCTCATGCCCACGTGGAGCCTAACCAAGCACTTTTAGTGCACCACCTCCTCCTTTTCTGCTGCTAAAGTCTCACACTGCTCAGT
Source organism: Bufotes viridis (assembly GCA_033119425.1). Classification (NCBI taxonomy): domain Eukaryota; kingdom Metazoa; phylum Chordata; class Amphibia; order Anura; family Bufonidae; genus Bufotes; species Bufotes viridis. The sequence goes on along the minus strand of CM065589.1, from coordinate 2,569,140 downwards.
ACAGGCTGCAGTCTCCCTGGCTTTGTAATGAGAAAGCAGCATTTTCCGTGTGGAATTTCAGCCTCTAATTCCATGTGCTGCATCTGTAGCAGCGGGGGAGGAGGTGCACTGAAAGGTGCTTGCCAGTTAAGACATAGTTGGGCAGAGACTGAGTATAGCTCAGAAGTACAAGATTCATCATGCCCACTGCCACTGTCTAGCTGGACTTGTAAACATTTTATTATTAACCTTCTGACATGGAATGTAAAAAGTAAGTACACCGGCCTCTTCAGGTCTAAGTGATCTATTTAATAATATGTGTAGTTTGTATAGTGAAATCTAGGGACAGATCCTCTTTAATATTGTTATGGATAATCTGATCATGGCCTCCAGCTACATTTAACGAAATAATGCGCCTTGAGGTGAAGTGCGGCTCCGACTGAACTCACGGACATGACAATATGGTCTGTAAGGCCTAATGGCCGCACAGTCTCCAGATCTCAGGTTTATAGACATCTGTAGGATGTAGTGGAATAGACAGAGGGAGGCCATCAATCAGAACCTGGAATAAAGGTCTCCAGCACCTTGTTAGGTCCATTACACTAAGAATTCAGGATGTTCTAAGGGAACGAGGGTCCTATCAAGAATTAAGAAGGTGGAGCTAATGGCGTGTCCTGTGAGTGCAGGGAATCATCACTGAGACGTCTGTGTCTGTACAATAATCACATGTGACATCGGAGATTCCTGACAATCATGGCTCTGAAGACTGGAGTGCACCGAAAGGAAGCCAAAAAACACCACAACTAAACATCTTTAACCACTTCCTGCACCGTGTTGTAAATGTACGTCATGGCAGGTAGCACATTCCTGCACCGTGTTGTATATCTGTGGTATAACAATGGCGCCTGCTCAGGAACTGAACTGCCGCTATCAGCAGTGGGTGTCACCTGTAACATGCATCTAACACCCGGCTGCAAGGGCCAAGATTGATGCTGGGGCAGATTCTGCCCATTCACCCCTTAGATGCTAGTCAGTAACAACTGCTGCATCTGAGTGGTTTACAGATGGAGGGGGCTACCTCTCTACCCCATCAGGCCCCCCGCGACACGATCACAGAGTCCTGATCGTTGCTATTGCCAGATACACTGGCACAATACACTGCAACAGATAACACTGCAGTGTATTGTGCCAGCGGTCCATTGTAACAGTCCCCGAGTAGAACCTAAAAAAAAGTTAAAAAACAAAATAATAAAAATTTCAAGTAAAAATAAAAGCTTTACGCCTTATCCATTTATTTATAATTGGTAACGAAATGAATAACCGGAAGCTGTTAAATGATCATGTTATTTATTCCGCGTAGTGAATGCTATTAAAAAAAAAAAGACTAAAAAACAACAGCATTGCTGTTTTTGTCACCTTAGCTCCAATAAAAAGTGATCAAAAAAGCATATGTTCCCCAAAAATGGTACTATTTAAAACTACAGCTCGTCCCACAAAAAACAAGTCCTCAAACAGCTGACTTGACAGAAAAATAAAACACAATTATGGGCTCTAGATATGGCGATGTAAAAATGTGATTTACAAAGTGATTTTGATGCAAAATGGCCGTAAATGTTGGCACCCCTGAAATTTTTCAAGAAAATAAAGTATTTCTCGCAGAAAAGTATTGCAGTAACTCATGTTTATTCCCTTTGTGTGTATTGGAACAAAACCAAAAAAAGGGAGAAAAAAAAGCAATTTGGACATAATGTCACACCAAACTCCAGAAATGGGCTGGACACAATTATTGGCACCTTTAACTTAATATTTGGTTGCACACCCTTTGGAAAAAATAACTGAAGTCAGTCGCTTCCTATAACCATCAGTAAGCTTCTTACACCTCTCACCCAGAATTTCGGAGCACTTTTCCTTTGCAAACTGCTCCAGGTCTCTCTTATTGGAGGGGCGCCTTTTCCCAACAGCAACTTTAAGATCTCTCCACAGGTGTTCAATGGGATTTAGATCTGGACTCATTGCTGGCACCAGAACTCTCCAGCGCTTTGTTGCCATCCATTTCTGGGTGCTTTTTGATGTATGTTTGGGGTCATTGTTCTGCTGGAAGACCCAAGATCTCGGACGCAAACCCAGCTCTCTGACACTGGGCTCAACAGTCCTTGTACACACTCCGGGCACCCAGTGCCAGAGGCAGCAGAACAACCCCAAAACATCATCGAACCTCCACCATATTTCACTGTAGGTGTAGGTACTGTGGTCTTTTCTTTGTAGGCCTCATTCCGTTTTCGGTAAACAGTAGAATGATGTGCTTTACCAAAAAACTCTATCTTGGTGTCATCTGTCCACAAGACGTTTTCCCAGAAGGATTTTGGCAAAATGTAGTCTTGCTTTTTTATGTCTCTGTGTCAGCAGTGGGGTCCTCCTGGGTCTCCTGCCATAGCGTTTCATTTCACTTAAATGTCGACGGATAGTTCGCGCTGACACTGATGCTCCCTGAGCCTGCAGGACCGCTTGAATATCTTTGGAACTTGTTTGGGGCTGCTCATCCACCATCCAGACTATCCTGCGTCGACACCTTTCATCCATTTTTCTCTTCCGTCCTCGCCCAAGGAGATTAGCTACAGCGCCATGGGTTGCAAACTTCTTGATAATGTTGCGCACTGAGGACAAAGGCAAATCTAGATTTCTAGAGATGGACTTGTAACCTTGAGATGGTTGATATTTTTCCACAATTTTGGTTCTCAAGTCCTCAGACAGTTCTCTTCTCCTCTTTCTGCTGCCCGTGCTTAGTGTGGCGCACACAATGCAAAGACTAAGTGAGCTTCTCTCCCTTTTATCTGCTTTCCGGTGTGATTTTTATATTGCCCACACCTGTTACTCGCCCCCGGTGAGTTTCAAGGAGCATCACGTGCTTGAAACAATCTTATTTATCCACAATTTTGAAAGGGTGCCGATAATTTTGTCCAACCCATTTTTAGAGTTTGGTGTGACATCATGTCAAATTTGCTTTTTTTTCCTCCCTTTTTTGGTTTTGTTCCAATACACACAAAGGGAATAAACATGTGTTACTACAATACTTTTCTGTGAGAAATACTTCATTTTCTTGAAAAATTTCAGGGGTGCCAACATTTATGGCCATGACTGTATATATAGTTTTCTATTTATCTCCTTAATTGTATCAACTGCAGAATAAAGTTATCATTATATTAAATCGCATGGTAAACCCTGTAAGAAAAAAAAACAAAAACGGGAAATTGTAATTTTTGCCCCCCTCACCTCTCAAAAACTGAAATAAAATGCGGCCATATGTATCTGAAAATGGTGCCAATAAAAAAGAGGGATCACTGTAACTAGTGGGGTACCTCAGGGGTCAGTATTGGGCCCTATTCTCTTCAATATATTTATTAATGATCTTGTAGAAGGCTTGCACAGTAAAATATAAATTTTTGCAGATGACACTAAACTGTGTAAAGTAATTAACACGGAAGAGGACAATATACTGTATATATATACTCCAGGAGGACAGTATACTGTATATATACTACAGAGGACAGTATACTGTATATATATACTACAGAGGACAGTATACTGCATATATATACTACAGAGGACAGTATACTGCTACAGAGGGATCTGGATAGATTGGGGGCTTGGGCAGATAAGTGGCAGATGAGGTTTAACACTGACAAATGTAAAGTTATGCACATGGGAAGGAATAATGCAAGTCGCCCGTACATACTAAATGGTAAAACACTCAGTAACACTGACATGGAAAAGGATCTAGGAATTTTAATAAACAGCAAACTAAGCTGCAAAAACCAGTGTCAGGCAGCTGCCGCCAAGGCCAATTAGATAATGGGTTGCATCAAAAGGGGCATAGACGCCCGTGATGAGAACATAGTCCTACCACTTTACATATCACTGGTCAGACCACACATGGAGTACTGTGTACAGTTCTGGGCTCCTGTGAACAAGACAGACATAGCAGAGCTGGAGAGGGTTCAGAGGAGGGCAACTAAAGTAATAACTGGAATGAGGGATCTACAGTACCCTGAAAGGTTATCAAAATTAGGGTTATTCCCTTTAGAAAAAAGACGACTGAGGGGAGATCTAATAACTATGTATAAATATATCAGGGGTCAGTACAGAGATCACTCCCATCATCTATTTATCCCCAGGACTGTGACTGTGACGAGGGGACATCCTCTGCGTCTGGAGGAAAGAAGGTTTGTACACAAACATAGAAAAGGATTCTTCACGGTAAGAGCAGTGAGACTATGGACTCTACTGTAAGAGCAGTGAGACTATGGACTCTTTACTGTAAGAGCAGTGAGACTATGGACTCTTTACTGTAAGAGCAGTGAGACTATGGACTCTTTACTGTAAGAGCAGTGAGACTATGGACTCTATACTGTAAGAGCAGTGAGACTATGGACTCTATACTGTAAGAGCAGTGAGACTATGGACTCTTTACTGTAAGAGCAGTGAGACCATGGACTCTATACGGTAAGAGCAGTGAGACTATGAACTCTTTACTGTAAGAACAGTGAGACTATGGACTCTTTACTGTAAGAGCAGTGAGACTATGGACTCTTTACTGTAAGAGCAGTGAGACTATGGACTCTTTACTGTAAGAGCAGTGAGACTATGGACTCTTTACTGTAAGAGCAGTGAGACTATGGACTCTATACTGTAAGAGCAGTGAGACTATGGACTCTATACTGTAAGAGCAGTGAGACTATGGACTCTATACTGTAAGAGCAGTGAGACTATGACCATACGCGTTTCGGGGGTTATTATCCCCTTCTTCAGTGGTTAATCTGGACCCCACATTCAAAACATTTTTATAGCCTTTTGTGTGGATCTGGGTGGAGTTGGAGCTCTAGGTTCGGCACTATGTAAAAGTTGGACTGGATAACAAGTTCAATACCGCTGTATATTCATCAATCTATGCTCCATTTTGGATCAATTCATAACCTCATTTCATCGACAATTCATTAGTAGCAGGTGACGTCACAGAACGTACTCAGATTGGGATGGAATGTAGAGAATGACAAGTTCTTCTTTGAAGTATCCATTGAAGAGAAAGTTGCAACTAGACGTACCATTCTTTCCGCAGTGGCTTCTATATATGATCCATTGGGATTCTTGGCCCAAGTGATCCTTAGAGCAAAAGAAATACTACAAGAATTATGTAGACAGAAGTTAGGATGGGAGTTGGAAAAGAGACTTGCAAAATTTGAGAGAAGTTCGGATACCCAGATGTTTTGTACCTCATGATTTTGGAAAGTACAAGAAAACAGAACTTCATCACTTTTCAGATGCCAGTAGTTATGGTTATGGTCAGTGCTCCTACATCAGAGTGATAGGAGAAGAGAAGGTACACTGTGCCCTGGTTATGGGGAAGGCCAGAGTTGCTCCGACCAGTATTCAGATAATACCAAGACTTGAACTGACAGCGGCTGTTGTTTCAGCATCAGTAAGCAGGTTTCTGAGAGAAGAATTGGAGTTAAAAATAGATGAAGAATATTTTTGGACAGACTCACAAGTTGTCCTAGGATACATAAACAATGAAGCTCGAAGATTCCATATCTTTGTTGCAAACATAGTTCAGAAAATTCAGGAAATAACAAATCCAGAACATTGGCATTACATTGACACAACACATAACCCAGCAGATCATGCTTCAAGAGTCCTGGATGTTACAGAATTAAAGAATTCAAACTGGTTCACCGGTCCAGACTTCCTTTGGGAAAAGGAAATCATACCCAGTAAAGCTCATACAGAATTGTCTATGGGTGATCCAGAAGTAAAAGTTGTTCAAACACTGAGCACTGCTGCCAAGTGTCAAGATGACATACTTAAAAGACTAGCTGTTCAAAATGGAATACAGTCATAAACGTAGTAGCTCGGATTCAACGTTTGGCAAAGGGAATCAGAAAGAAGGAATCATTGAATGTAGAGGAAAGAATATAAGCTGAAGAAACAGTCATATGACTCATTCAGCAGAGATTCTACAGTGAAGAGTTGAAGAGACTTAGTTAAGAGCCTAAAAGGCTTCCAAACAACCACCCATTGTACAAGCTTAGTCTTGTTCTGCAGGATGGTATACTGAAGGTGGGAGGGAGACTGGAAAATGCATCGTTACTTAGCAGAGTGAAGCATCCAGCAATTCTACCCAAAAATTCTACCTTCACAAGATTGATTATTGATCACTACCACAACAAATCCTTGCATCAGGGAAGAAGCTTTACCCAAAGCAGTTTAAGAGAAGGTGGTTACTGGATAGTGAAAGGAAGCAAAGGTATAGCACTGTATATAAGTAAATGCGTAGTCTGTAGAAAGGCTCGTAGACCTACCGAAAAACAAAGAATGGCTGATTTACCGGCAAATCGTGTAAACCCATCACCACCATTTCTTTACAGCGGAATGGATTGTTTTGGCCCATTCATCACCAAACAGAACCACAAGGAGTACAAGAGATATGGACTAATATTTACATGTCTAAGCTCCAGAGCAATTCACCTGGAAATTTTAGAAGATATGTCAACTGACGCATTCATCAACGCCTTGAGATGTTTCATAGCCATTAGAGGTACTGTCAGAGCTTAGATCTGACCAAGGATCTCATTTTGTCGGAGCAAAGAATGAATTGAAGAAAGCTCTAAAGGAGATTGATAAAGAAATAGTAACTGAGTATTTGTTAAAGAAAGCATATGATTGCCCCAAATGCAAGCCATACAGGAGGAGTTTGGGAAAGACAAATCAGAACTGTAAGAAAGGAATGCCGGAAGAATGGATGATGCTTCACTTAGGACCCTGTTCTATGAAGTAATGTCTATTGTTAACAGTCATCCACTTACAGTCGACAACATCAACGACCCAACAAGTTTGGACCCTATAACTCCCAACCATCTACTTCACCTAAAGTCTGATTATATACAGTCACCGCCTGGCAAGTTTACCAAGGAGGATGTATATGCCAAAAAGAGATGGCGAAGAGTTCAATATCTATCAGAACTGTTTTGGAACAGATGGAGAAAAGAGTACTTAGATGCTAAGAAGTAAATGGCAAACACCCAGAAGAAATGTCCAAGTTTGTGACTTAGTGTTAGTGAAAGAAGAAGATTTACCTAGAAGTCAATGGAAATTGGCCAAAGTCCTAGAAGTTCAAAAGGACGAAGATGGACTAGTAAGAAGAGTGTTGTTACAAATAGGAGACTCAAAACTTGACAAAAAAGTAAAACATCTCACTACTCCACTCAAGTTGGAACGTCCTATACAGAAGTTAGTTGTTCTACTTAAGAGTGATAAAAGACATTTGAGAGTTGAGAACCTGATGGAAAATTCCTCAAATTCATGTTTAAGTCCTACCACTAAGAACATAGAAATATAGGTAATTTTGGTGGGAGTGTAGCTGGCCAGCTAAGACCTGTCCTAGGTTGCTAATATGGCTTATATTTGTATACAGCTAGACCTGCCAATAACCTTAATACAGTTCATATGTTTATATGTGAAAGACAAAAGCAGAGTTATTTAGTGTGACTTCATGTTTTGGATGTCATGTAACAGTAATATATATATATTGTGTGGAAAATTCCCCAAAATTCATGTTCAAGTCCTACTACTTCTGCTCGGCCTTGGAGGGTTTTTGTCGCGCTGTGCTGCATCTCATTGATTCTCTGCATGAAGTTACATTAGATGTGACCCCATTTGTCTGTATATTGGGATATGTGAAGGATCTGCCAATCACTGAGCCCAGGAAGATAGCAGTGGCCAGAATGCTGTATATGGCTCGTAAGCTGATTTCTCAGCACTGGTTGGATGAGGGTAGTCCTAGTAAAACCGAATTTATAGCCAAGATTAATTGGCGACTTAATTTGGAACGAGGGGTTTATAGGAAGAGGGGTGCTATGGCTAAATTTGAAAAGCTTTGGACTCCTTGGATTAATGCCCCCGGGCTGGCGTCCAGGGAACTTTACAGATGCCGTCTGGGATTAGTGTGAGGGTACTATTGCCTGCTGCACATATCTGGCTCCGTGGTTGGCGGTCTCCTGCAGGATATATGGAGGGTCTCTGTGCTATGTACTGTACAGTGGGAAGTTCTGGCCGATAACAAACGTATATTCCTTTATAAGATCGCGGTTCTGATGATACTGTTCTGTGGGGAATGCTGTAAGGAAAGGGCATGTGCCTTAGTAATTATTATGCGGTGGTCATGGGGCAGCCAAAGGTTGGAAGTTATGGAAGATGGAGGGCATCAAAAAGATGGTTTGTGGGAGGAGGGTGGGTGTTGGGGATTTATGTTTGTATTATTAAAATGCTAATAAAAATTACTTAATACAAGTCCTACTACTTAGAACATAGAACTATGGGTAATTTTGGTGGGAGTGTAGCTGGCCAGCTAAGACCTGTCCTAGGTTGCTAATAAGGCTCACATATATATGTATAGCAGTCTATTTGGGCTGCATTTGTGGGAGGAGCGGAGGCTCTACTTAAACCAGGCACAGCCCCACCTAGGGGCGGGCATTTCTCAGTTGCACAGGGGATGCTGGTGTGTCAGCAGGGTGCTCTCTCCTCTGCTAGGAGGTTTCTTTCATTACAGTATGGAGCTGAAATGGAGCTTTTTTTTCTGCCCGTGGCTACCGTAGGGACGCGTGCGCCATTTACGTAAGTTAATCGAGCCGTGTCTGTCTTTCCGGCCGGCTGGAATCTCACTTTCTTGCGAGTGGAAGGCATCGCCTCAAAATCGTCCGCCTCAGGTTTGTTTTATCGGAGTTAATCGATTCCTTTCACTTTGTTTATTAGGTAACCTGATTCAGTTCCCCTTCTATCTCATGTGTTTTACGTTTACGTCGTTTCGTTTTGAAAAGTTGCTTCAGCCTGTACGCGGTAGGGAAGGTTTACCTGGGCTGCATGGGATGTTATGTTGGAGATTGGATGCAGCTGTTGCTTGTTACGGCTCTTGCTATAGTAATCACTTCCCATGTGACCCGCCCCTCCCCCGCAATCAGGGTGCGTTTACGCTTCAACTCTTTACGCCAGGTTCGCCCTGTCAGTTAAGACGCTGCCTTCTCATGTCTGCTCTTTCAACATGCTCATTTTCGGAGCGGTGCTCTAGTCCGCTCTCGCATCACGCTTACGCTCCACGCATGGTCACAACAGCGGGTAAATCTGTCTTATTCTCTGTGCATTTATTTATTTTTTGCCATCCTGTGTTTTGCACTCATACTCCTTTTGCCTTTATATGTTTGCTTGCACCACACTCAGACCGGTGTCACATTGCAAGAACGCGTTCATGTCACCGTCACAGTTTGTTTATGCCTCATTTACTGCAGGCTGCGGTCATACCAAATTTTACGCTTGGCCTATTGCCAGAGTTGGGGTTCACACTACCGCTGTGACTCCGGGTTTTTACTTTCACGTTTACGTCCAATGTTCTCGCCCATCCATGGACGCATCTTACGTCGGCTGTTACAGCAAGTTAATACTCCTTTCACGCTCCAGCTGAGTTCACACATTTGCCGTTACATCTAGTACTACACTCCATTCCCCGCTAGAACTGCGTCCATACGTTCGCTGTCACGGCGCTATCCTATTCCGCTCACATTCAGGTCTGCAACTCATTCCAGCTCCACAGTCACCCATCTGCTGGCACACCATGCTCCCATTCAAGCCACATTCTCCTGTTGGTTTCTACGTCACGGTTGTTTTACTCGATAGTCACACTGAGGCAGTTGGTGGCTCCGGGGCCACTCTCCTGTCGAACATGACAGGCATCAATGGTCATTTCTTTTATATCTGGTTTTTCTGCGCGTATACATCAAGTGGGTCTTTTCTCTAGTTGCAAAAAAAAAAAAAAAAAAAGAAAAACCTTTTGTCTGCTCTGCTTTACTTCGGGTTTGTATTCACTAAGATTGCTCCCATGGTCCCAGTTCAATAAACAGCCTCTCAGCTGAGGCCAGTGGGTCATTAGGGTCGAGCTTCCTACTCACTACTGTTTCTTTCAAGTTTTTCAGTTGTTTGTCGCGACAAGGGACTTGACTTTGCCTCAGGTTTTGGTTGTTCTCTCTTCTCCGGTTCCTATTCCACGTTTGCATTTTTAAGTTTTATGGTTGGGTTCGGTTTTTATGCTTATGTCCGTGGTGCGGATTACTAATGTCCATACCTGTCAGCAATCACGTTCCTTTCCAGGCCACGTTTAGACGTCCCAATCATCCTAGTTGCTGCTTTTTCCATCATGTTGGGCCCATTCTTATTTACCTTCACCCATCACGTACATCAAGACGGCCTCATGGCCCCGGGGGCCCCTTACTTGCTGGGCCGCAAGGCTGCCGCGGCCCCTTGATTTCTTTGGCCTCATGGCCGCGGAGGCCCCATGACTGCTTTGGCCTCAGGGAGCAGGGATTCCATGACCGCTCCGACCCTATGGCGTCGGGGGCATGACGACCGCTTCGGCCCCTCGGCGTCAGGGTCTCGAGGACTACCTTGACCTCACGGCTTGGGGACCTCATGACTGCTTTGGTCTCATGGCGCTGGGGGTCCCATGACTGCCTTGGGCCCATGGCACTAGGGGCCCCATGTCTGCTTGGCCGCATGCCTTGTGGGCCCCACGGCTGCTTGGCCGCATGACTCGAGGTCCTCACGATTTCTGTGGCCTTAATGCTTTGGGCCATGGGGGCCCCCTATGGTGGCTCGGGTCTCATGGCTTGGGGGCCCATATGATTACTTGGCCTCAGGATTTGGGGGGCCCCATGTTCGCTTTGCTTCATGGCTTGGGGACCCCATGACTGCTTGGCCTCATGGCGTTGAGGGCTTGCTGATTGCTTCGGCTCCATGGCTTCGGGGGCTCGAAGGCTGCTTCGCCCCATGGCTTGAGGGCTCGGCGACTGCTTCAGCCCCATGGCTTCGGGGGCACGATGACCGCTTCGGCCCCATGGCTTCGGGGGCACGATGACCGCTTCGGCTCCATGGCTTCGGGGGCACGATGACCGTTTCGGCCCCATGGCTCGGGGCACGATGACCGCTCGGCCCCATGGCCGGGGCACGATGACCGCTCGGCTCCATGGCTTCGGGGCACGATGACCGCTCGGCCCCGTGGCTCGGGGCACGATGACCGCTCGGCCCTGTGGCCGGGGCACCATGACCGCTTCGCCCCATGGCGTCGGGGCACGATGACCGCTCGGCTCCATGGCTCGGGGCACGATGACCGCTTCGGCTCCATGGCTTCGGGGGCACGATGACCGCTTCGGCCCCAACGGCTTCGGGGGCACGATGACCACTTCAGCCCCACGGCTTCGGGGGCACGATGACCGCTTCGACCCCATGGTTCCGGGGGACCGATGACTGTTTTTCGTCCTGCCTGGCGATTTACCCGGTGTTGAACTTCCGTGCATCCAGGTTGATTTGACCCATATGTCGCACACCCATATCTGCTTCTTTGTTCATCCGGGCGCAGGCCACTTTTCCAAAGTCTGTCAGTGGTGCATCCATTGTCTGCCACGCTTCCCCAGGCGTACTCTTCCTTAATGGAGCTCAGCCTGGTTAGGGTCACCTGCCATGCGGGTCAGGCGATTTTTTTTTTTTTTTTATTTATTTTTTTATTTTTTTCCAGTTACATTAGCCGGTCCGGTATTCAGGCCAGACCCTCGGTTTTAATTATCATAGTTATAACTTCCTGCGGTCTGCCAGTTAGGTATCGCACGTACATACGCATTCGTTCTGCATACCACAGGCGGTATCGCCGTGCGGCTCCACCCACCAGGCAGTCTTTGCCATTGCGCTCCCCTGTTCTTCTAGTCCCCTCGGCAAACATAATTTTTATTCACCATTTTGTTCTGCTTCACAGTCGTAATTCCCTTCGCTGGTCTCTCTTTATCACCACATAGCTTTCCACCAGACTCTCCTCTTATGGCACCACTCTCCCTGCTGGTTCCACCGTCGCTTTGCTCCCTCTGCCGGGCACTTGCTTTACTGCCTGCTCCCTCGGCCGGAGAATCTTTTACAGCACAGCTACCTTCACCGGATAGTCGGATATGCTTACTCTCCGGGTTTAGTCTTTCCTACTGTCCCTCTTCTGGACAGGCTTCTTCTGGCAGACTTTGGGTGCCGCATGGATTCTTTCCGTTTGCTCCTCATTTCTGCATTGCTTCCTTCGCTGGTCACTCCTTGTTACCATTCCGTTCTCTCTGCGTAGACTTAATCGTGGTACATACAGGATGGGCGGCGGCGCCGCTGCCGCCACATACAACGTATCATTATTGTCATTGGAGCGTGGGCCACCCCCGGGTGTCATAGCTCTTGTTCATTCTGTTAGGCCTTTGTTCTCTAACTCAACGCCTTCAGCCCATTACATCCTAATTCAATTATTTGTGTCACACTTAGGCTTCTGTTTTAAACCTATTGTCTGTACTTGTTGCATTCTTAACCGCACGTTTTCAATCACCATAGTTGGTTGCCCGCTTATGTTTTTCCCACGTGCAACAATCAATATGGCCAGCTCACAAACTCCTGCCTGGTCGACAGATCACCTGTCTGGCTATGCTCCCCCCCCAGGACCAGACGGAAATTTCCGGAGTTCAAGTCATTGGTGTCATCGGCCACCTACTTTCAGGTTCTCGTACCGAATGACTCTCGTCATTAGGTGTCACCGGCCACGTTGGCCTGGTCTCGTGTTCACGATATGCGCCTGTCAGGTTTTTTCAGGAAATGTAGTCATTTTAAGTATCGCATATCACATCGGTTAGGCCCATGGTGTAATCCCGCCTGTTCTTTCTTTAGGCCACTTTTTAGGCATTTTCTTGTTTACCCCTCATATTGTCATTTGCATTACCATGCCGGTTACCTTTTCAATCAGCCAGGTCTGCGAACTTAATCGCTAGCAGCTTACCGCAATTGCACTCCTTCACTCGCGTGAGGGCATCGACAGGATTCCATATACTACGTGCTTAGCTTATTGCTTTACATCCTCTCCTGGCCTACATGGTATTTTTCGGGCCCTTCTTTACATAGTGTAGACAGTTAGGCTCAGTTCTCCGGTCCCATAAGGCTAGGGGGAATTTGTCAGTGCTCGCACCACAACTAAGTCTTCAGGTTTAGTTAGTATCGTCCACGCTTCCTCCTGAACGTTTCCCAGTTCCTCTCTCGTGCATTGGGGCAGTATCTGCGACATTCAGAGTTCTGTCCTGGCTCTATCCGCAGGCTGGATGCGGGCATCATTATGGTTGACTTAGGTACCCGAACTTCGTGGGAGACATTGCTTCACAGTCTGGATCAGGGGTTTCTTTGTACAGGCCATTCAAGTCTCTTTTCACCCTACATGTCTGGTTTTTGCCACCCTTTTATAGGCCTACCCACGGACACGGCTACAGGCACACAACTAGCCATTTAGTTAGGTAAGATGGTTCTTGCAGTTACGGTGGGTCTCGGTGTTAATCCCACTAGGGCTCTTCGGCTTTCATGTCCGTAGCCCTGACCACAAATATATATATATATGTATGCAAAAATGAGGCAGCACCACCTGCAGGTAGCTGGGTGCAAAGCTCCAAAGAGGACAAACCGCTCCAAAAATTATGTAATAGTAAAAATAGAGCAGCACTCCAATGGTGGATAAAAAGCAAAATGTTTCTTTATTCACCCAAAAGGCATGGCAATGTTTCAGCTCCTATACCGGAGCCTTTCTCAAGCTTGAGAAAGGCTCCGGTATAGGAGCTGAAACGTTGCCATGCCTTTTGGGTGAATAAAGAAACATTTTGCTTTTTATCCACCATTGGAGTGCTGCTCTATTTTTACTATTATATATATATATATATATATATATATATATATACCTGCCAAATAATGTTAATACAGTTAATATGTTTTTTAAAAGCTAAAAGGAAAGTTATTACTGTGATTTATGTTTCCGAATTTCATATAACAGTTATACATATATGGTGTTTACAGAAGCAGAAAAAGATAATGTACCTTTAAGAATTCAGTACGTGAATGTAAGGTAAGACCAATCACAGCCAGCCTCACATTGAGCAGCAGTCTTAACCAATCACAGCCAGCCTCACATTGAGCAGCAGTCTTAACCAATCACAGCCAGCCTCACATTGAGCAGCAGTCTTAACCAATCACAGCCAGCCTCACACACAGTCTGTCTGGGAAATCCCCTAGCTGCTAGAGATACTGTACAGACACAGATCCAATCAGAGTTCAGTTTTATGGAAGCAAAAGAGGCCAAAATAGGTATTTAATACAGTTATAAATGTTCCTACTGTTAATAGTGTGATTAGAGCTCTATACTGAACTGGTTTTGTGTTTACTTACAGTTCCACCAAAATGCTTGCATCAAATACCAAATTGCAAATGTAAGTCAAATGAGTCAAAGACAGAAATACATCCACCATTTTATGTTAACTGACAAGACTGAACTGTTGAACCGCCATTTTGTGATACTTCTTTCACCACGTGTTTTGTACATGGACTGTTTGCTGCCGAGGCAGCAGTGTTATATGAAGAAAAGTTGAAGTTATTAAAAAAGTTATTTCAAGCATTTGGTGTGCTCTTTAAACCTACTGCTTCCATAGAACAGCGCTAGAGGAATTACAGAGTAATAGACAGAGTAATAGACATAATTCTTCTAATGACACAGCGCAAAACCCACTTCATAGTGCTGCGCCTGCCACAGGCGACACTAAGCAAAAAAAAAAAAAGTGTCAGCTCCTCCTCTCAGATATATCCCTCCTGCAGACACTGAGCTAATCAGTTTGTACAAAAGCAGTAGGAGCAGCCAGGAGAACAAACAGAACACAATAAAAAGGAAGAAAACCGGAGATGGGTCATCATCAAGAACCAAAAGGACCCATCTAGGAGAACCAGCAATGTACATACAGGGTGGGAGCGGTGTCCCCCAATGATCTCAGCGAGAAAAGGATTTTACAGGTAAGCATAAAAAATCCTATTTTCTCGCTCATACCATTGGGGGACACAGAAGACCATGGGACGTTAAAGAGCAGTACCATGGGGAGGGAACAAGAACAGAACGAATCGAAGGCCGGTCATAGGGCCCCGCACAGAAATGCAGGGGAAAGACACACCAGGAACCCTTAAAAGGGACAGGAAGACCCATTCCCCGGAAGGCCAGCCAGAGAGCGGCTGAATACGCAGAGGCTCCGGCTGGGCAGAAGAAAGAACAGCCCCAGGGAATATAAGGCCCGGTTTAGGAGACTTCAGAAGAAGTGGAGAGCGCACAGAATATCCACAAGGTGGACAAGAATGAAGACAAGACAGTCACCAAAAGCTACGGAGCGACTGCGGAAGATACAGGAGAGAAATACATAGCCTGGATCCAGAGGAAGAACTGGAAATAGCGTCTGGATATCAAGGGCCAAAGAAATGCAGATGTGAAAAGCTTGCCCCCCATGGGGGAAGAAATAAGGATGCCCGAAGACAAAGGCCCCACACACCACACCGGACTGCCAGAAGAGAAGAACACTCCAGCGGGACCATGAGGAACAAGTCAGGGCTAGAGAACCTGGAAGTCAGGCATGAGAATGGCCCACAAGAAAAAGATTCCAGAACAAGAGAGGAGAGAAGCCGTCTGATACTCCGCGGACGGCTGCCTGAACTGCCAGACCTAATCGGAAGCTGCAGACAGGAACCAGAGACAGGAAAAATATGCAAAGAAAAAAAGTCAGCAAACCTGCAAAGCAGGGAGGTCTGCCTCCTACGGACACTAAGCTAAAACTGATTATCTCAGTGTCTGCAGGAGGGATATAGCCGGGAGGAGGAGCTGACACTTTTTTTTCTTAGTGTCGCCTCCTAGTGGCAGCAGCTATACCCATGGTCTTCTGTGTCCCCCAATGATATGAGCGAGAAATATCAATTATTATTTTGATGCCTCAGTGCTTATGAATTCTATAATACACTTGTGGTGTCACAATGCTCACTGCATTCCTACATCAACTCCTTGAGAGGCTTACTTTCCACAATGGCGCCTTTTGGGGGTGTTTCTTATGTTTTAGCACCTTAAAGCCTCTGCAATCAAGAGATTGTACCTTAAAATCTTATGGAAAATAAATGGGAGGCCCCAAAATCCACAAGGGTTTGCCTTAATTCTAAAGTTGGTATTTGAGTAATTTTTCTGTTGTTGGAAAGGAGCACGCGAGGTCCCAAAACAGTCTCCAGGGTGGAATGAATAGCATGTAAATAGGAGTGCAGCTAGTGGACCATCGAAACGGGCAGACAATAAAACTTTCCGAATGTGTGGAGAGAAGATCAGGTAGTGGCATTACACACATGAGGACCGGGAGCTTGGGGACACACAGACCATGAGACCCCTACAGAATGGCTAGAGTGAGCCATGGTCCCTTTAGAGTGGTGCGCCTCAGCTATAGACAAACTAATTCAGAAGAAGGTAGAGGATTGTGAGGCTGAAAGACCCTTCCTGGGACCCTCAGGAATGACAAAGGAAGCTGTCTGAGAAAGAGAGATTCAGATCATAGGATCAGAAGGGCAGAAAGAAGGCAGGAGGAGATCTCTGCTGAGATAAAACCCTGTGACCTGTAGTAAAATGGAGGGAACTGGCCAGAGGATGACCTTGTCTTGATGAAGGACCAAGAAGGGTGAGCAACTAGACAAGACCGCCAACTCAGAAACCCTGTGGAAAGAAGTGACGGCAACCAGGAAGGTCACCCACTAAGAAAGGAGGCACACGGAGATGTCCTGTAAAGATGGGTATTCTCTTCTTTTCAGGAGTACTCAGATGAAGAAACCATTGTTTGGACAGTTGTACTCTAAGAGGTAGCAGTTCCCTGGAACTTGAGGCCTTGTCTGCAGAGACATACTCGTTTTCCCTCAACTTTGCTCAGACTAAACTGTCCAAATCAGTAACTGGAGGCAGACCCTGGTCTATCACCCTGATAACTTAGCCAGTAAACAGATTTCAACCAGGTACTTGCCGCAATATTGCCACTGAGGTTACATAATACATGGAAAATTAATGTTTTTAACCATACACAGCATTTAACTTAGTAACTGAAAATTAAACGGATTCAGCAGTAATTAACCCTTTGAGCGCCAAAATGAAAACCCTTCTTGGACGGAACAGGATTCCAGGAGGGTATCAACAACTGCCAAAATCAGGCCGTCAATCACAGAGGAGATTTTGGATGACTGCTTATCGTCTAGAACATTCTCTGCATCAGAAACTTCATCTTCTGAGTGGACCTGTTCTCTAGAGGACGCATCAGATACAGGTTCCCTCAGGGGAGGATGCAGACGGGCTTCTTCCCCGAGTCCTGACATGGCAAAGAAGAGGTTAACTTACCATACCTGCAGGAAGGATTGAGGATAGCTGGAGCAGATCTTGTCCGGTCTATAATGGTGTCGCCCCAAGAACATAGCAGAGTAGCTGCAGAGTCCCTGTAAGATGCAGGCCGTCAAGAAAGAGCCCTGATGTCTAGAAGTGAGGTGTGGAGGAGGAAGGAGGAGGTGGAGTCAGGCAGTGGGGGAGAGAATTAGTGCCAGGAAGGAGGCCCCGGCCTCTGCGAGGCGGCAGCTCCAGTGGCGGGAAGCTTCTTTCCCTCATGGCCCTGATGCTGCGTGTACTGTGGAAAGAGTGCAGTCGCCACCAGAGCCTCACGGACGGCCTAGGGAGCCATCACCCCGGCAGCAGAGAAGGAAAAAACATTCCTGCAAACCTCCGAAAGCAGATCGGTAGAGCTGGTGCGCGGAGTGGCTCCTAGTGGCAGCCGCTATACCCCGTGGTCTCTCCCGTGTCCCCAGTGACAGGAAATAAGAAAAAGATGCATCTGCGCCATTGTTTTTATGGTATTGGCTATGACGTGGGGAGGTTATTCTGCGGTCAGTACGAGGACGGCGAGATCACGTTTATCACGTGTTACTACTTTGCATCGCCTTCTGACAGCCAGAACTTTTTATGGTCTCGTCTGCAGAGCTGTGTGAGACCCAATCTTTAGCGGGGGGAGCGCTACTTTATTTGGGGAACACAACTTTCTGGTCACTTTTTAGGAGAAGCAACGCGATAAACAATAGCGAGTCACACGTTTTTCTTCATTTTCACTGTGCAGGAAAAATACTTTTATATTTTCTTATTTTGGACGTTTTCAGACGCGGCGGCGACGCCTTTTAGGGTGAGTTTATGTTTATTTTTTATAGGGGAAAAGGGAGATTAGAATTTTTAATATTTGTGTCTTTTTAACCTTTTTAAAAACATTTTACAATATGTGCAAGCGCATGAGGCTGACCGGTCCACAGACAATGGCGGCCTCGAGATACCGGCTATCCCCAAGCCCTGTTATGGCCGATGTTCTGAGAACGTGGATGGGTCTTCTAACTGTTTGCTCTAACTCTGAGTGTGGTTTATTTATTAAACTTATTGAGTTGCACTTTGACCCCACTGTGGGCGTTTCCCTTCTGTTTGTATATATCTGCCATAGTGTCTACCCTATATGTCTATTTCACCTGATTATGGGGTCTTAAAGGAAACCTGTCACTTGCAAAAGTCAAATTGTACTAATCCCCGCAGGGGAGAAGCGGCAGACGGGTGTGAGCGCGGCTGTATGGGAACGGCGCAGTAAACAGAAAGAGGCCAGGGAGGAAGGGAGCCGTAGCCAGGATCGCACTGTGGCAGGACGCGCACGAGAAGAGCGCGGTCCCAGCTACAAGAAGAAATGTCCATCAATGAGAGGAGGAGAATAGGAGCGGGTCTTTGCCGACGGTTGACTCCAGCAGGACTTGAACAAGGGGACAAACAAACTATTATAAGTGGATTTTATTAAAGATCACAACCCTGACAGACGATATGGAAACATCTTTGGGCCGACATTGCAAGAAACTATAAGGAACTGAGATTAGTAAAAGTGGACTTTTGCAAGTGACAGGTTCCCTTTAAAGGAGTTTTCTGGGATTTCGATATTAATGCCCTGAAGGCACCAGGACAGAATCTGAGATCACCTTCTCCATCCATGATCCCATACCTGTGGTGACATCTCCTGGAAGGTCCTCCTCCACCTCACTCTTACACCGGGGATCGCCCATCATCCGCTCTTCTTCATCCTCCACTTTAATATCAGTCACATCTTCCCCCTGATTTGTCATCTGTAACAATTCAGGACAATACAGCAGACGGGTGGGAAATCTAACAGATCCACAGAAGAGACCCCCACCATCTATGACCCCTCTATGACTGCAGGACCCCCTATATAGATGTGTATAGGGCTCAGCTCCATCTACCTGAGGGTTCTCTGGGGGCTTCTCCTCTGGACAGTCCTGGGAATACAGAGGACGGGGACATCTCTCGGGGGGATTTCTCGTCCTGGATCCATCTGTGGAGACACAAGCAGTGACTGAATACATGGCCTCCATTACATGTCACTGCACACACGTGTATACACTGCACATGGCGGCTCTTACCTTGTGATAGAAGAGGCTGGTGCTCCTCCATTTCATGTCACTGCACACACAAGTATACACTGCACATGACGGTTCTTACCCTGTGATATAAGAGGCTGGTGCTCCTCCATTACATGTCACTGCACACACATGTATACACTGCACAGGACGGCTCTTACCCTGTGATATAAGAGGCTGGTGCTCCTCCATTACATGTCACTGCACACACGTGTATACACTGCACATGACGGCTCTTACCCTGTGATATAAGAGGCTGGTGCTCCTCCATTACATGTCACTGCACACACGTGTATACACTGCACATGACGGCTCTTACCCTGTGATATAAGAGGCTGGTGCTCCTCCATTACATGTCACTGCACACACGTGTATACACTGCACATGACGGCTCTTACCCTGTGATATAAGAGGCTGGTGCTCCTCCATTACATGTCACTGCACACACGTGTATACACTGCACATGACGGCTCTTACCCTGTGATATAAGAGGCTGGTGCTCCTCCATTACATGTCACTGCACACACGTGTATACACTGCACATGACGGCTCTTACCCTGTGATATAAGAGGCTGGTGCTCCTCCATTACATGTCACTGCACACACGTGTATACACTGCACATGACGGCTCTTACCCTGTGATATAAGAGGCTGGTGCTCCTCCATTACATGTCACTGCACACACGTGTATACACTGCACATGACGGCTCTTACCCTGTGATATAAGAGGCTGGTGCTCCTCCATTACATGTCACTGCACACACGTGTATACACTGCACATGACGGCTCTTACCCTGTGATATAAGAGGCTGGTGCTCCTCCATTACATGTCACTGCACACACGTGTATACACTGCACATGACGGCTCTTACCCTGTGATATAAGAGGCTGGTGCTCCTCCATTACATGTCACTGCACACACGTGTATACACTGCACATGACGGCTCTTACCCTGTGATATAAGAGGCTGGTGCTCCTCCATTACATGTCACTGCACACACGTGTATACACTGCACATGACGGCTCTTACCCTGTGATATAAGAGGCTGGTGCTCCTCCATTACATGTCACTGCACACACGTGTATACACTGCACATGACGGCTCTTACCCTGTGATATAAGAGGCTGGTGCTCCTCCATTACATGTCACTGCACACACGTGTATACACTGCACATGACGGCTCTTACCCTGTGATATAAGAGGCTGGTGCTCCTCCATTACATGTCACTGCACACACGTGTATACACTGCACATGACGGCTCTTACCCTGTGATATAAGAGGCTGGTGCTCCTCCATTACATGTCACTGCACACACGTGTATACACTGCACATGACGGCTCTTACCCTGTGATATAAGAGGCTGGTGCTCCTCCATTACATGTCACTGCACACACGTGTATACACTGCACATGACGGCTCTTACCCTGTGATATAAGAGGCTGGTGCTCCTCCATTACATGTCACTGCACACACGTGTATACACTGCACATGACGGCTCTTACCCTGTGATATAAGAGGCTGGTGCTCCTCCATTACATGTCACTGCACACACGTGTATACACTGCACATGACGGCTCTTACCCTGTGATATAAGAGGCTGGTGCTCCTCCATTACATGTCACTGCACACACGTGTATACACTGCACATGACGGCTCTTACCCTGTGATATAAGAGGCTGGTGCTCCTCCATTACATGTCACTGCACACACGTGTATACACTGCACATGACGGCTCTTACCCTGTGATATAAGAGGCTGGTGCTCCTCCATTACATGTCACTGCACACACGTGTATACACTGCACATGACGGCTCTTACCCTGTGATATAAGAGGCTGGTGCTCCTCCATTACATGTCACTGCACACACGTGTATACACTGCACATGACGGCTCTTACCCTGTGATATAAGAGGCTGGTGCTCCTCCATTACATGTCACTGCACACACGTGTATACACTGCACATGACGGCTCTTACCCTGTGATATAAGAGGCTGGTGCTCCTCCATTACATGTCACTGCACACACGTGTATACACTGCACATGACGGCTCTTACCCTGTGATATAAGAGGCTGGTGCTCCTCCATTACATGTCACTGCACACACGTGTATACACTGCACATGACGGCTCTTACCCTGTGATATAAGAGGCTGGTGCTCCTCCATTACATGTCACTGCACACACGTGTATACACTGCACATGACGGCTCTTACCCTGTGATATAAGAGGCTGGTGCTCCTCCATTACATGTCACTGCACACACGTGTATACACTGCACATGACGGCTCTTACCCTGTGATATAAGAGGCTGGTGCTCCTCCATTACATGTCACTGCACACACGTGTATACACTGCACATGACGGCTCTTACCCTGTGATATAAGAGGCTGGTGCTCCTCCATTACATGTCACTGCACACACGTGTATACACTGCACATGACGGCTCTTACCCTGTGATATAAGAGGCTGGTGCTCCTCCATTACATGTCACTGCACACACGTGTATACACTGCACATGACGGCTCTTACCCTGTGATATAAGAGGCTGGTGCTCCTCCATTACATGTCACTGCACACACGTGTATACACTGCACATGACGGCTCTTACCCTGTGATATAAGAGGCTGGTGCTCCTCCATTACATGTCACTGCACACACGTGTATACACTGCACATGACGGCTCTTACCCTGTGATATAAGAGGCTGGTGCTCCTCCATTACATGTCACTGCACACACGTGTATACACTGCACATGACGGCTCTTACCCTGTGATATAAGAGGCTGGTGCTCCTCCATTACATGTCACTGCACACACGTGTATACACTGCACATGACGGCTCTTACCCTGTGATATAAGAGGCTGGTGCTCCTCCATTACATGTCACTGCACACACGTGTATACACTGCACATGACGGCTCTTACCCTGTGATATAAGAGGCTGGTGCTCCTCCATTACATGTCACTGCACACACGTGTATACACTGCACATGACGGCTCTTACCCTGTGATATAAGAGGCTGGTGCTCCTCCATTACATGTCACTGCACACACGTGTATACACTGCACATGACGGCTCTTACCCTGTGATATAAGAGGCTGGTGCTCCTCCATTACATGTCACTGCACACACGTGTATACACTGCACATGACGGCTCTTACCCTGTGATATAAGAGGCTGGTGCTCCTCCATTACATGTCACTGCACACACGTGTATACACTGCACATGACGGCTCTTACCCTGTGATATAAGAGGCTGGTGCTCCTCCATTACATGTCACTGCACACACGTGTATACACTGCACATGACGGCTCTTACCCTGTGATATAAGAGGCTGGTGCTCCTCCATTACATGTCACTGCACACACGTGTATACACTGCACATGACGGCTCTTACCCTGTGATATAAGAGGCTGGTGCTCCTCCATTACATGTCACTGCACACACGTGTATACACTGCACATGACGGCTCTTACCCTGTGATATAAGAGGCTGGTGCTCCTCCATTACATGTCACTGCACACACATGTATACACTGCACATGACGGCTCTTACCCTGTGATATAAGAGGCTGGTGCTCCTCCATTACATGTCACTGCACACACGTGTATACACTGCACATGACGGATCTTACCCTGTGATATAAGAGGCTGGTGCTCCTCCATTACATGTCACTGCACACACGTGTATACACTGCACATGACGGCTCTTACCTTGTGATATAAGAGGCTGGTGCTCCTCCATTACATGTCACTGCACACACGTGTATACACTGCACATGACGGCTCTTACCCTGTGATATAAGAGGCTGGTGCTCCTCCATTACATGTCACTGCACACACGTGTATACACTGCACATGACGGCTCTTACCCTGTGATATAAGAGGCTGGTGCTCCTCCATTACATGTCACTGCACACACGTGTACACACTGCACATGACGGCTCTTACCCTGTGATATAAGAGGCTGGTGCTCCTCCATTACATGTCACTGCACACACGTGTATACACTGCACATGACGGCTCTTACCCTGTGATATAAGAGGCTGGTGCTCCTCCATTACATGTCACTGCACACACGTGTATACACTGCACATGACGGCTCTTACCCTGTGATATAAGAGGCTGGTGCTCCTCCATTACATGTCACTGCACACACGTGTATACACTGCACATGACGGCTCTTACCCTGTGATATAAGAGGCTGGTGCTCCTCCATTACATGTCACTGCACACACGTGTATACACTGCACATGACGGCTCTTACCCTGTGATATAAGAGGCTGGTGCTCCTCCATTACATGTCACTGCACACACGTGTATACACTGCACATGACGGCTCTTACCCTGTGATATCAGAGGCTGGTGCTCCTCCATTACATGTCACTGCACACACGTGTATACACTGCACATGACGGCTCTTACCCTGTGATATAAGAGGCTGGTGCTCCTCCATTACATGTCACTGCACACACGTGTACACACTGCACATGACGGCTCTTACCTTGTGATATAAGAGGCTGGTGCTCCTCCATTACATGTCACTGCACACACGTGTATACACTGCACATGACGGCTCTTACCCTGTGATATAAGAGGCTGGTGCTCCTCCATTACATGTCACTGCACACACGTGTATACACTGCACATGACGGCTCTTACCCTGTGATATAAGAGGCTGGTGCTCCTCCATTACATGTCACTGCACACACGTGTATACACTGCACATGACGGCTCTTACCCTGTGATATAAGAGGCTGGTGCTCCTCCATTACATGTCACTGCACACACGTGTACACACTGCACATGACGGCTCTTACCTTGTGATATAAGAGGCTGGTGCTCCTCCATTACATGTCACTGCACACACGTGTATACACTGCACATGACGGCTCTTACCCTGTGATATAAGAGGCTGGTGCTCCTCCATTACATGTCACTGCACACACGTGTATACACTGCACATGACGGCTCTTACCCTGTGATATAAGAGGCTGGTGCTCCTCCATTACATGTCACTGCACACACGTGTATACACTGCACATGACGGCTCTTACCCTGCGATATAAAAGGCTGGTGCTCCTCCATTACATGTCACTGCACACACGTGTACACACTGCACATGACAGCTCTTACCCTGTGATATAAGATGCTGGTGCTCCTCCATTACATGTCACTGCACACACGTGTATACACTGCACATGACGGCTCTTACCCTGTGATATAAGAGGCTGGTGATCCTCCAATTACATGTCACTGCACACACTGCACATGACGGCTCTTACCCTGTGATATAAGAGGCTGGTGCTCCTCCATTACATGTCACTGCACACACGTGTATACACTGCACATGACGGGTCTTACCCTCTGATATAAGAGGCTGGTGCTCCTCCATTACATGTCACTGCACACACGTGTATACACTGCACATGACGGCTCTTACCCTGTGATATAAGAGGCTGGTGCTCCTCCATTACATGTCACTGCACACACGTGTATACACTGCACATGACTGCTCTTACCCTGTGATATAAGAGGCTAGTGCTCCTCCATTACATGTCACTGCACACACGTGTATACACTGCACATGACGGCTCTTACCCTGTGATATAAGAGGCTGGTGCTCCTCCATTACATGTCACTGCACACACGTGTATACACTGCACATGACGGCTCTTACCCTGTGATATAAGAGGCTGGTGCTCCTCCATTACATGTCACTGCACACACGTGTATACACTGCACATGACTGCTCTTACCCTGTGATATAAGAGGCTGGTGCTCCTCCATTACATGTCACTGCACACACGTGTATACACTGCACATGACGGCTCTTACCCTGTGATATAAGAGGCTGGTGCTCCTCCATTACATGTCACTGCACACACGTGTACACACTGCACATGACGGCTCTTACCCTGTGATATAAGAGGCTGGTGCTCCTCCATTACATGTCACTGCACACACGTGTATACACTGAACATGACGGCTCTTACCCTGTGATATAAGAGGCTGGTGCTCCTCCATTACATGTCACTGCACACACGTGTACACACTGCACATGACGGCTCTTACCCTGTGATATAAGACGCTGGTGCTCCTCCATTACATGTCACTGCACACGCGTGTATACACTGCACATGACGGCTCTTACCTTGTGATATAAGAGGCTGGTGCTCCTCCATTACATGTCACTGCACACACGTGTATACACTGCACATGACGGGTCTTACCCTGTGATATAAGAGGCTGGTGCTCCTCCATTACATGTCACTGCACACACGTGTATACACTGCACATGACGGCTCTTACCCTGTGATATAAGAGGCTGGTGCTCCTCCATTACATGTCACTGCACACACGTGTATACACTGCACATGACGGCTCTTACCCTGTGATATAAGAGGCTGGTGCTCCTCCATTACATGTCACTGCACACACGTGTATACACTGCACATGACGGCTCTTACCCTGTGATATAAGAGGCTGGTGCTCCTCCATTACATGTCACTGCACACACGTGTATACACTGCACATGACGGCTCTTACCCTGTGATATAAGAGGCTGGTGCTCCTCCATTACATGTCACTGCACACACGTGTATACACTGCACATGACGGCTCTTACCCTGTGATATAAGAGGCTGGTGCTCCTCCATTACATGTCACTGCACACACGTGTATACACTGCACATGAAGGCTCTTACCCTGTGATATAAGAGGCTGGTGTTCCTCCATTACATGTCACTGCACACACGTGTATACACTGCACATGACGGCTCTTACCCTGTGATATAAGAGGCTGGTGCTCCTCCATTACATGTCACTGTACACACGTGTACACACTGCACATGACGGCTCTTACCCTGTGATATAAGAGGCTGGTGCTCCTCCATTACATGTCACTGCACACACGTGTATACACTGCACATGACGGGTCTTACCCTGTGATATAAGAGGCTGGTGCTCCTCCATTACATGTCACTGCACACACGTGTATACACTGCACATGACGGCTCTTACCCTGTGATATAAGAGGCTGGTGCTCCTCCATTACATGTCACTGCACACACGTGTATACACTGCACATGACGGCTCTTACCCTGTGATATAAGAGGCTGGTGCTCCTCCGCAATGGCCTCCTTGTACAGATCCTGGTGTCCTTCTATATACTCCCACTCCTCCATGGAGAAATAGACAGTGACGTCCTGACACCTTATAGGAACCTGACAACACAATGACACCGTCATCACCCAGACCCTCCAGTGCTGTTACTGGAGAATTTCCCAGCATTCCCAGCAGTGTCACCTCTCCAGTCAGCAGCTCCATCATCTTGTGGGTGAGCTCTAGGATCTTCTGCTCATGTATCAGGGGGTGAGGGGGAGGCTCTGTGATGGGGGGAGAGGTCCTGCTCCGCCCTCCTGACTCCTGGAGATGGATGATGGGAGTCACACCATCCCCCGATGTCTTCTTCACTATTGTGTACTCCTGTGGATGGAGAGAGACACTTAGGGAATAAACCCTTCAGGGGCCATGTGCTCTCCTCCGGCCTCTCCTCCTGGTACAACGTGCCTACTTACCTCCTCATGGCTCCTACATGACTATTGGTCACTGGTCACATGACACATCACTCACCATACTGGGGGCTGATCTTCAGGTTCTCCGTCACTTGGAAGGTCTGGGGGCCGTTCTCCAGGACTCTGGACTCTTCCTATCACTTCCTATGATGGATTCTCCTTCCCGATGTCTGACTTGTTACAGAATACAATACAGAGGAGAGAAATCTAGAGAAGTTTACCTCTCCGCTCAGCAGGGAGATGATCTCCAAGGTGAGGTCTAATATTCTTCTGCTGATCTCCTTCCCGTCCATCCTCGGGGGTCATTAAGGAGAAGAGGAGAGAACTGGAGGAGCTGGAGGCTTCTAGTACTGCAGGCGCCTTTATGGGAAGAGGAGAGGAAATCATCCAGGGGACAAGACCAGATGTCACCTCCAGAACCGCACGTCCTGAGCCTGGAGGGGCCCCCACCACATGGCTTCCAGGGGCCCCAACATGGAGATCTCTGGTGGCCCCACAGGAGATAAGTGTCTGATAGATGCAGGTCCCACCTCTGGGCTGTGCTCAGCTGTGTCCAGAACTCCTAGAGAAGAGACTGGAGAGAGCTGAGCTCAGGCCGGGCCCCGCTCCATTCATTCTCCTCCTGGAGGCAGGGGCCCCTCACCAGGACAGTCAGGGGCCAGCGAATGATGACAACCCCCACTATCCCCACTACTCCCCCCATCATACTAAGCTGAGGAGCGGAGAAGGATTCCTTATGTGTAATAGAGGAGAATCTCCAGAGGTGACATGTCTGAGCTCTCCACCACACTGTCTCCTCACAGCTCATCTTACCTGCAGGCTGGAGGAATGGCTGATACCAGAGAGAACAAGAGCCCTGACTACCGACCAGGACTTGCCCAGTATCTGCTGCACTGCCAGAGCTGAAGGACCTGGGGTGACGTCACCGTCATGTGATCAGTGCAGGGGGCGGGGCTCAGCAGTGGGGAGAGGAGGTGGTAAAGGACCTGGTGTGACGTCACCGTCATGTGATCAGTGCAAGGGGCGGGGCTCAGCAGTGGAGAGGAGAAGAAGGGTGAAGGACATGGGGGGAATGTCACCGTCATGTGATCAGTGCAGGGGGCGGGGCTCATCTGTTGGGAGAGGAGGTAGTGAAGGACCTGGGGAAGATGTCACTGTCATGTGATCAGTATTGGGGGCGGGGCTTAGGAATGGAGATAAGAGGTGGTGAAGGACCTGGGGAAAATGTCACTGTCATGTGATCAGTGCAGGGGGCGGGGCTTTGTATGTTGGAGGAGTGATGAGTAGAGATGAGGGAACTTCTATTTTTAGTTCGGCGTCCAAAGTTAGAGTTCGGGTTATCGTAGCATCCCGTTATGGATTCCGCTACCGCGGACCATAACGGCATTTGGAATCCATAATCCATAATCCAAACTGGATCACCTCTTATCCAATCCAGTGCTGAGCCACGCCCCCTGCACTGATCACATGACGGTGACGTCACCCCAGGTACTTAGGGTTGTCCAAGGTTCGGGTTCAATGAAGCAGCCCCTTATGGATTCCAAATGCCGTTATGGTACGCGGTAGCGGAATCCATAACGGGATGCTACGATAACCCCAACCCGAACTTTGGACGCCGAACTAAAAATAAAAGTTCCCTCATCTCTACCTATAAGATATGTTGTAGTTTTCTCCTCTGATCTTTTATAACAGTGTGGATATGTTGGGTGGTGTAGTTCTGATTTCTTATAATAACAGCATCAGCATGCTGGGACTTGTGGTACATTCAAAACTGCCACACCTTTTTTGATTGTACATTTTGTATTCAGTTTTCTGTACGTGGTGGCGGCCATTTTGCATGATCTGCTGATTACAGCACTGACCCATATGACTTATAGCAGCCATGGGCCTAGAAGACAGGAGAATGTGGGCATGCCCTGAGAACTGGGAGGAGGCCATTGTGCAGGGAGGGGGAGGAGGTAAGCTGTGACAACACCTATTATGTGAGGTGGAGTCTGTCATCTATGCAGAGGTGTTACCTGTCATAGTCATCCTGGCTGTGATGATAATGAGGTGAGAACTGATCTCCACACAAGAGGAGCAGATTAATTTAGTTTTATGGGTTTGTTTTTAAATCGTTCCCTATGAGATAACACTGACCTGTTCCCTTCATTCTCCGGGTCAGTACGATTACAGTGATACCACATTTATATAGTTTTATAGGTTCTGTTTTTACAGCGTTACCTATGAGATAAAACTGACCTGTTCCCTTCATTCTCGGGGTCAGTACGATTACAGTGATACCACATTTATATAGTTTTATGGGTTTTGTTTTTACAGCGTTCCCTATGAGATAAAACTGACCTGTTCCCTTCATTCTCCGGGTCAGTACGATTACAGTGATACCACATTTATATAGTTTATGGGTTTTGTTTTTACAGCGTTCCCTATGAGATAAAACTGACCTGTTCCCATCATTCTCCGGGTCAGTACGATTACAGCGATACCACATTTATATAGTTTATGGGGTTTGTTTTTACAGTGTTTCCTATGAGATAACATTGACCTGTTCTCTTCATTCTCCGGGTCAGTACGATTACAGTGATACCACATTTATATAGTTTATGGGGTTTGTTTTTACAGCGTTCCCTATGAGATAAAACTGACCTGTTCTCCTCATTCTCTAGTACAGTACGATTACAGTGATACCACATTTATATAGTTTTATGGGTTTTGTTTTTACAGCGTTCCCTATGAGATAAAACTGACCTGTTCCCTTCATTCTCCGGGTCAGTACGATTACAGAGATACCACATTTATATAGTTTTATGGGGTTTGTTTTTACAGCGTTCCCT
The DNA here is from genome assembly GCA_033119425.1 of Bufotes viridis. NCBI lineage: Eukaryota > Metazoa > Chordata > Amphibia > Anura > Bufonidae > Bufotes > Bufotes viridis. Next base: position 2,539,335 of record CM065589.1, on the reverse strand, counting down.
ATGAGATAAAACTGACCTGTTCCCTCCATTCTCCGGGTCAGTACGATTACAGAGATACCACATTTATATAGTTTATGGGGTTTGTTTTTACAGCGTTACCTATGAGATAAAACTGACCTGTTCCCTTCATTCTCCGGGTCAGTACGATTACAGTGATACCACATTTATATAGTTTATGGGGTTTGTTATTACAGTGTTCCCTATGAGATAAAACTGACCTGTTCTTCTCATTCTCCGGGTTAGTACGATTACAGAGATACAACATTTATATAGTTTATGGGGTTTGTTTTACATCGTTTCCTATGAGATAACATTGACCTGTTCTCTTCATTCTCCGGGTCAGTACGATTACAGTGATACCACATTTATATAGTCTATGGGGTTTGTTTTTACAGCGTTCCCTATGAGATAAAACTGATCTGTTCCCTTCATTCTCCGGGTCAGTACGATTACAGTGATACCACATTTATACAGTTTATGTGGTTTGTTTTTACAGCGTTACCTATGAGATAAAACTGACCTGTTCCCTTCATTCTCCGGGTCAGTACGATTACAGCGATACCACATTTATATAGTTTATGGGGTTTGTTTTTACATCGTTTCCTATGAGATAACACTGACCTGTTCTCTTTATTCTCCGGGTCAGTACGATTACAGTGATACCACATTTATATAGTTTATGGGGTTTGTTATTACAGCGTTCCCTATGAGATAAAACTGACTTGTTCTCTTCATTCTCTGGGTCAGTACGATTACAGTGATACCACATCTATATAGTTTTATGGGTTTTGTTCTTACAGCGTTCCCTATGAGATAAAACTGACCTGTTCCCTTCATTCTCCGGGTCAGTACTATTACAGTGATACCTCATTTATATAGTTTATGGGGTTTGTTTTTACAGCGTTACCTATGAGATAAAACTGACCTGTTCTCCTCATTCTCCGGGTCAGTACGATTACAGTGATACCACATTTATATAGTTTTATGGGCTTTGTTTTTACAGCATTCTCTAAGAGATAAAACTGACCTGTTCCCTTCATTCTCCGGGTCAGTACGATTACAGTGATACCACATTTATATAGTTTTATGGGTTTTGTTCTTACAGCGTTCCCTATGAGATAAAACTGACCTGTTCCCTTCATTCTCCGGGTCAGTACGATTACAGCGATACCACATTTATATAGTTTATAGGTTCTGTTTTTACAGCGTTCTCTATGAGATAAAACTGACCTGTTCTCCTCATTCTCCGGGTCAGTACGATTACAGTGATACCACATTTATATAGTTTATGGGGTTTGTTTTTACAGCGTTCCCTATGAGATAAAACTGACCTGTTCCCTCCATTCTCCGGGTCAGTACGATTACAGCGATACCACATTTATATAGTTTATGGGGTTTGTTTTTACAGCGTTACCTATGAGATAAAACTGACCTGTTCCCTTCATTCTCCGGGTCAGTACGATTACAGTGATACCACATTTATATAGTTTATGGGGTTTGTTATTACAGTGTTCCCTATGAGATAAAACTGACCTGTTCTTCTCATTCTCCGGGTCAGTACGATTACAGAGATACAACATTTATATAGTTTATGGGGTTTGTTTTTACAGCGTTCCCTATGAGATAACATTGACCTGTTCTCTTCATTCTCCGGGTCAGTACGATTACAGTGATACCACATTTATATAGTCTATGGGGTTTGTTTTTACAGCGTTCCCTATGAGATAAAACTGATCTGTTCCCTTCATTCTCCGGGTCAGTACGATTACAGTGATACCACATTTATACAGTTTATATGGTTTGTTTTTACAGCGTTACCTATGAGATAAAACTGACCTGTTCTCCTCATTCTCCGGGTCAGTACGATTACAGATATACAACATTTATATAGTTTATGGGGTTTGTTTTTACATCGTTTCCTATGAGATAACATTGACCTGTTCTCTTCATTCTCCGGGTCAGTACGATTACAGTGATACCACATTTATATAGTTTATGGGGTTTGTTTTACAGCGTTCCCTATGAGATAAAACTGACCTGTTCTCCTCATTCTCTAGTACAGTACGATTACAGTGATACCACATTTATATAGTTTTATGGGTTTTGTTTTTACAGCGTTCCCTATGAGATAAAACTGACCTGTTCCCTTCATTCTCCGGGTCATTACGATTACAGAGATACCACATTTATATAGTTTTATGGGGTTTGTTTTTACAGCGTTCCCTATGAGATAAAACTGACCTGTTCCCTCCATTCTCCGGGTCAGTACGATTACAGAGATACCACATTTATATAGTTTATGGGGTTTGTTTTTACAGCGTTACCTATGAGATAAAACTGACCTGTTCCCTTCATTCTCCGGGTCAGTACGATTACAGTGATACCACATTTATATAGTTTTATGGGGTTTGTTATTACAGTGTTCCCTATGAGATAAAACTGACCTGTTCTTCTCATTCTCCGGGTTAGTACGATTACAGAGATACAACATTTATATAGTTTATGGGGTTTGTTTTTACATCGTTTCCTATGAGATAACATTGACCTGTTCTCTTCATTCTCCGGGTCAGTACGATTACAGTGATACCACATTTATATAGTCTATGGGGTTTGTTTTTACAGCGTTCCCTATGAGATAAAACTGATCTGTTCCCTTCATTCTCCGGGTCAGTACGATTACAGTGATACCACATTTATACAGTTTATGTGGTTTGTTTTTACAGCGTTACCTATGAGATAAAACTGACCTGTTCCCTTCATTCTCCGGGTCAGTACGATTACAGCGATACCACATTTATATAGTTTATGGGGTTTGTTTTTACATCGTTTCCTATGAGATAACACTGACCTGTTCTCTTTATTCTCCGGGTCAGTACGATTACAGTGATACCACATTTATATAGTTTATGGGGTTTGTTATTACAGTGTTCCCTATGAGATAAAACTGACTTGTTCTCTTCATTCTCTGGGTCAGTACGATTACAGTGATACCACATCTATATAGTTTTATGGGTTTTGTTCTTACAGCGTTCCCTATGAGATAAAACTGACCTGTTCCCTTCATTCTCCGGGTCAGTACTATTACAGTGATACCACATTTATATAGTTTATGGGGTTTGTTTTTACAGCGTTACCTATGAGATAAAACTGACCTGTTCTCCTCATTCTCCCGGGTCAGTACGATTACAGTGATACCACATTTATATAGTTTTATGGGCTTTGTTTTTACAGCATTCTCTATGAGATAAAACTGACCTGTTCCCTTCATTCTCTCGGGTCAGTACGATTACAGTGATACCACATTTATATAGTTTTATGGGTTTTGTTCTTACAGCGTTCCCTATGAGATAAAACTGACCTGTTCCCTTCATTCTCCGGGTCAGTACGATTACAGCGATACCACATTTATATAGTTTATAGGTTCTGTTTTTACAGCGTTCTCTATGAGATAAAACTGACCTGTTCTCCTCATTCTCCGGGTCAGTACGATTACAGTGATACCACATTTATATAGTTTTATGGGGTTTGTTTTTACAGCGTTCCCTATGAGATAAAACTGACCTGTTCCCTCCATTCTCCGGGTCAGTACGATTACAGCGATACCACATTTATATAGTTTTATGGGGTTTGTTTTTACAGCGTTACCTATGAGATAAAACTGACCTGTTCCCTTCATTCTCCGGGTCAGTACGATTACAGTGATACCACATTTATATAGTTTTATGGGGTTTGTTATTACAGTGTTCCCTATGAGATAAAACTGACCTGTTCTTCTCATTCTCCGGGTCAGTACGATTACAGAGATACCACATTTATATAGTTTATGGGGTTTGTTTTTACAGCGTTCCCTATGAGATAACATTGACCTGTTCTCTTCATTCTCCGGGTCAGTACGATTACAGTGATACCACATTTATATAGTCTATGGGGTTTGTTTTTACAGCGTTCCCTATGAGATAAAACTGATCTGTTCCCTTCATTCTCCGGGTCAGTACGATTACAGTGATACCACATTTATACAGTTTATGTGGTTTGTTTTTACAGCGTTACCTATGAGATAAAACTGACCTGTTCTCCTCATTCTCCGGGTCAGTACGATTACAGATATACAACATTTATATAGTTTATGGGGTTTGTTTTTACAGCGTTACCTATGAGATAAAACTGACCTGTTCTCCTCATTCTCCGGGTCAGTACGATTACAGTGATACCACATTTATATAGTTTTATGGGCTTTGTTTTTACAGCATTCTCTACGAGATAAAACTGACCTGTTCCCTTCATTCTCCGGGTCAGTACGATTACAGTGATACCACATTTATATAGTTTTATGGGTTTTGTTCTTACAGCGTTCCCTATGAGATAAAACTGACCTGTTCCCTTCATTCTCCGGGTCAGTACGATTACAGCGATACCACATTTATATAGTTTTATAGGTTCTGTTTTTACAGCGTTCTCTATGAGATAAAACTGACCTGTTCTCCTCATTCTCCGGGTCAGTACGATTACAGTGATACCACATTTATATAGTTTATGGGGTTTGTTTTTACAGCGTTCCCTATGAGATAAAACTGACCTGTTCCCTCCATTCTCCGGGTCAGTACGATTACAGCGATACCACATTTATATAGTTTATGGGGTTTGTTTTTGCAGCGTTACCTATGAGATAAAACTGACCTGTTCCCTTCATTCTCCGGGTCAGTACGATTACAGTGATACCACATTTATATAGTTTATGGGGTTTGTTATTACAGTGTTCCCTATGAGATAAAACTGACCTGTTCTTCTCATTCTCCGGGTCAGTACGATTACAGAGATACAACATTTATATAGTTTATGGGGTTTGTTTTTACAGCGTTCCCTATGAGATAACATTGACCTGTTCTCTTCATTCTCCGGGTCAGTACGATTACAGTGATACCACATTTATATAGTCTTATGGGGTTTGTTTTTACAGCGTTCCCTATGAGATAAAACTGATCTGTTCCCTTCATTCTCCGGGTCAGTACGATTACAGTGATACCACATTTATACAGTTTATGTGGTTTGTTTTTACAGCGTTACCTATGAGATAAAACTGACCTGTTCTCCTCATTCTCCGGGTCAGTACGATTACAGATATACAACATTTATATAGTTTATGGGGTTTGTTTTTACATCGTTTCCTATGAGATAACATTGACCTGTTCTCTTCATTCTCCGGGTCAGTACGATTACAGTGATACCACATTTATATAGTTTATGGGGTTTGTTTTTACAGCGTTCCCTATGAGATAAAACTGACCTGTTCTCCTCATTCTCTAGTACAGTACGATTACAGTGATACCACATTTATATAGTTTTATGGGTTTTGTTTTTACAGCGTTCCCTATGAGATAAAACTGACCTGTTCCCTTCATTCTCCGGGTCAGTACGATTACAGAGATACCACATTTATATAGTTTTATGGGGTTTGTTTTTACAGCGTTCCCTATGAGATAAAACTGACCTGTTCCCTCCATTCTCCGGGTCAGTACGATTACAGAGATACCACATTTATATAGTTTATGGGGTTTGTTTTTACAGCGTTACCTATGAGATAAAACTGACCTGTTCCCTTCATTCTCCGGGTCAGTACGATTACAGTGATACCACATTTATATAGTTTATGGGGTTTGTTATTACAGTGTTCCCTATGAGATAAAACTGACCTGTTCTTCTCATTCTCCGGGTTAGTACGATTACAGAGATACAACATTTATATAGTTTATGGGGTTTGTTTTTACATCGTTTCCTATGAGATAACATTGACCTGTTCTCTTCATTCTCCGGGTCAGTACGATTACAGTGATACCACATTTATATAGTCTATGGGGTTTGTTTTTACAGCGTTCCCTATGAGATAAAACTGATCTGTTCCCTTCATTCTCCGGGTCAGTACGATTACAGTGATACCACATTTATACAGTTTATGTGGTTTGTTTTTACAGCGTTACCTATGAGATAAAACTGACCTGTTCCCTTCATTCTCCGGGTCAGTACGATTACAGCGATACCACATTTATATAGTTTATGGGGTTTGTTTTTACATCGTTTCCTATGAGATAACACTGACCTGTTCTCTTTATTCTCCGGGTCAGTACGATTACAGTGATACCACATTTATATAGTTTATGGGGTTTGTTATTACAGTGTTCCCTATGAGATAAAACTGACTTGTTCTCTTCATTCTCTGGGTCAGTACGATTACAGTGATACCACATCTATATAGTTTTATGGGTTTTGTTCTTACAGCGTTCCCTATGAGATAAAACTGACCTGTTCCCTTCATTCTCCGGGTCAGTACTATTACAGTGATACCACATTTATATAGTTTATGGGGTTTGTTTTTACAGCGTTACCTATGAGATAAAACTGACCTGTTCTCCTCATTCTCGGGTCAGTACGATTACAGTGATACCACATTTATATAGTTTTATGGGCTTTGTTTTTACAGCATTCTCTACGAGATAAAACTGACCTGTTCCCTTCATTCTCCGGGTCAGTACGATTACAGTGATACCACATTTATATAGTTTTATGGGTTTTGTTCTTACAGCGTTCCCTATGAGATAAAACTGACCTGTTCCCTTCATTCTCCGGGTCAGTACGATTACAGCGATACCACATTTATATAGTTTATAGGTTCTGTTTTTACAGCGTTCTCTATGAGATAAAACTGACCTGTTCTCCTCATTCTCCGGGTCAGTACGATTACAGTGATACCACATTTATATAGTTTATGGGGTTTGTTATTACAGCCTTCCCTATGAGATAAAACTGACCTGTTCCCTTCATTCTCTAGGTCAGTACGATTACAGCGACACCACATTTATATAGTTTTATGGGGTTTGTTTTTACAGCGTTCCCTATGAGATACAACTGACCTGTTCCCTTCATTCTCCGGGTCAGTGCGATTACAGTGATACCACATTTATATAGTTTATGGGGTTTGTTTTTACAGCGTTCTCTATGAGATAAAACTGACCTGTTCTCTTCATTCTCCGTGTCAGTACGATTACAGAGATACCACATTTATATAGTTTTATGCGCTTTGTTTTTACAGCGTTCCCTATGAGATAAAACTGACCTGTTCTCTTCATTCTCCGGGTCAGTACGATTACAGTGATACCACATTTATATAGTTTTATGGGGTTTGTTTTTACAGCGTTACCTATGAGATAAAACTGACCTGTTCCCTTCATTCTTCGGGTCAGTACGATTACAGTGATACCACATTTATATAGTTTTATGGGTTTTGTTCTTACAGCGTTCCCTATGAGATAAAACTGACCTGTTCCCTTCATTCTCCGGGTCAGTACGATTACAGAGATACAACATTTATATAGTTTATGGGGTTTGTTTTTACATCGTTTCCTATGAGATAACATTGACCTGTTCTCTTCATTCTCCGGGTCAGTACGATTACAGTGATACCACATTTATATAGTTTATGGGCTTTGTTTTTACAGCGTTCCCTATGAGATAAAACTGACCTGTTGCCTTCATTCTCCGGGTCAGTACGATTACAGTGATACCACATTTATATAGTTTATTGGGTTTGTTTTTACAGCGTTACCTATGAGATAAAACTGACCTGTTCTCCTCATTCTCCGGGTCAGTACGATTACAGAGATACCACATTTATATAGTTTTATGGGGTTTGTTATTACAGCGTTCCCTATAAGATAAAACTGACCTGTTCCCCTCATTCTCCGGGTCAGTACGATTACAGTGATACCACATTTATATAGTTTTATGGGGTTTGTTATTACAGCGTTCCCTATAAGATAAAACTGACCTGTTCCCCTCATTCTCTGGGTCAGTACGATTACAGAGATACCACATTTATATAGTTTTATAAATTTTGTTTTTACAGCGTTCCCTATGAGATAAAACTGACCTGTTCCCTTCATTCTCCGGGTCAGTACGATTACAGTGATACCACATTTATATAGTTTTATAAATTTTGTATTTACAGCGTTCCCTATGAGATAAAACTGACCTGTTCCCTTCATTCTCCGGGTCAGTACGATTACAGTGATACCACATTTATATAGTTTTATGGGTTTGTTTTTACAGCGTTCCCTATGAGATAAAACTGACCTGTTCCCTTCATTCTCCGGGTCAGTACGATTACAGTGACACCACATTTATATAGTTTTATAGGTTTTATATTTACAGCGTTCCCTATGAGATAAAACTGACCTGTTCCCTTCATTCTCCGGGTCAGTACGATTACAGTGATACCACATTTATATAGTTTTATGGGCTTTGTTTTTACAGCGTTCCCTATGAGATAAAACTGACCTGTTCCCTTCATTCTCCGGGTCAGTACAATTACAGTGATACCACATTTATATAGTTTTATGCGCTTTGTTTTTACAGTGTTTCCTATGAGATAAAACTGACCTGTTCTCTTCATTCTCCGGGTCAGTACGATTACAGTGATATCACATTTATATAGTTTTATGGGTTTTGTTCTTACAGCGTTCCCTATGAGATAAAACTGACCTGTTCCCTTCATTCTCCGGGTCAGTACAATTACAGTGATACCACATTTATATAGTTTATGGGTTTGTTTTTACAGTGTTCCCTATGAGATAAAACTGACCTGTTCCCTTTATTCCTCGGGTCAGTACAATTACAGTGATACCACATTTATATAGTTTATGGGGTTTGTTTTTACAGCGTTACCTATGAGATAAAACTGACCTGTTCCCTTCATTCTCCGGGTCAGTACGATTACAGTGATACCACATTTATATAGTTTTATGGGTTTTGTTCTTACAGCGTTCCCTATGAGATAAAACTGACCTGTTCCCTTCATTCTCAGGGTCAGTACGATTACAGTGATACCACATTTATATAGTTTTATGGGTTTTGTTTTTACAGCGTTTCCTATGAGATAAAACTGTCCTGTTCTCTTCATTCTCCGGGTCAGTACGATTACAGCGATACCACATTTATATAGTTTTATGGGTTTTGTTTTTAGAGTGTTCCCTATCAAATTAAACTGACCTGTTCCCTTCATTCTCTGGGTCAGTACGATTACATCGATACCACATTTATATAGTTTTATGGGTTTTGTTCTTACAGCATTCCCTATGAGATAAAACTGACCTGTTCCCTTCATTCTCCGGGTCAGTACGATTACAGTGATACCACATTTATATAGTTTTATGGGTTTTGTTTTTACAGCATTCCCTATGAGATAAAACTGACCTGTTCCCTTCATTCTCTGGGTCAGTACGATTACAGTGATACCACATTTATATAGTTTTATGGGTTTTGTTTTTACGGCGTTCCTTATGAGATAAAACTGACCTGTTCCCTTCATTCTCTGGGTCAGTACGATTACAGTGATACCACATTTATATAGTTTTATGGGTTTGTTTTTACAGCGTTTCCTATGAGATAAAACTGTCCTGTTCTCTTCATTCTCCAGGTCAGTACGATTACAGTGATACCACATTTATATAGTTTTATGGGTTCTGTTTTTACAGTGTTCCCTATGAGATAAAACTGACCTGTTCCCTTCATTCTCTGGGTCAGTACGATTACAGAGATACCACATTTATATAGTTTATGGGTTTTGTTTTTACAGTGTTCCCTATGAGATAAAACTGACCTGTTCTCTTCATTCTCCGGGTCAGTACGATTACAGAGATACCACATTTATATAGTTTTATGGGGTTTGTTTTTACAGCGTTCCCTATGAGATAAAACTGACCTGTTCCCTTCATTCTCTGGGTCAGTACGATTACAGTGATACCACATTTATATAGTTTTATAGGTTTTGTTTTTACAGCGTTCCCTATGAGATAAAACTGACCTGTTCCCTTAATTCTCCGGGTCAGTACGATTACAGTGATACCACATTTATATAATTTTTTGGGCTTTGTTTTTACAGCGTTCCCTATGAGATAAAACTGACCTGTTCCCTTCATTCTCCGGGTCAGTACGATTACAGTGATACCACATTTATATAGTTTATGGGGTTTGTTTTTACAGCGTTCCCTATAAGATAAAACTTTCCTGTTCTTTTCATGTTTATTTTTTTTATTGTTTATATATTTTTATATGTAAAACTGGGAAAGGAGGGTGATTTAAACGTTTATTTTATATTGGTGTTTTGTTTTTTACTATTAGCCCCCTTAGGGGCCTAGTACATGGAATCTTTCGATCCCCTCTCCTATTCACCCTAATAGAGATCTATAAGGGTGAATAGGATTTTACACTCTCCCTTCTGAGCTCTGTATCTTGCCATGGCAACCGATCGAAGCCCCGCGATTTCACTGTGGGTGCTCCAATCAGAAGGCAGCGGCATCCCTCTGCCTTAACAAACCACACCAATGCCCACGTTGTACCCTCAGGATACTACACATTTATTTACAAAAAGGTCACATAGACTAAATCCCTTTAGGGGTTACAACATAGATATTAAAACGTAACCTTTATTATATTTTTTATAGAACCTGATACATTTATTTATACCCCCCCGTCCCATTACAATGATCAGGAGGAGTCAGATATTCCCCTCAGTACTGGATGTGTGTGATCCTCTTACTCGGAGGTGCTGCTTATGGCTGCAGGTCACTTTGCTGGTTTATACTGTGGGCATCTGCCATAGGTTTATGCTTATGTTTTTCTACATTCCTATCAGGAATCCAGCGCATCCGTTGCTCAACATTGTGCTTGATCGCAACCTACAACTTTGTTGCAACACTGGAATGTGTAGCCAATTGCTCACTCTTTGAAGCTTCTGGGCAGTCAGATTCACATTGTAAGTCAGTGTTGCAACAATGTGATTGTATAATAGAGCGGATTTCTATTTGCTCCTACTGCACTTATATTATGGCGCTGGAACCGCTTGACTGATTCCTATGTTTGTGCCCACATGCTTTGTCACACTATGGCTCATGAGAGAGGAAATAGATTCCTACATAATTACCAGGGAATGGTTTCCCTATTTTATCGTAAAGGGGGCGCCCACTGCTCACCCCTCTTTACTGTGAGCCATATCACACCAACTTTCTCAGCCGCGCAGATACACGCTGTTTAGCGCTTACCAACCACACATTCATTCATACAATTGTATGCTTCCGATTCGGTCCCTGTCTAAAAGCCAGCAGGCACTAACCCCCCCGACATGTTTCACCGCATGTGCGGCTTCATCAGGTGCAGACACGGACACAAGGATAGGTCACTCCTGAAAAGTGTATACACATGCTGATAGGTATACCTGGGCGTCAATTAGATCCGATCATTCCCTGAATGGATGAAAGAGAAAAGGGCGTGCTTTCCCTCCGGGCGGGCTTTTCCTCCGGGCGGGCTTTCCCTCCGGGCGGGCTTTCCCTCCGGGCGGGCTTTTCCTCCGGGCAGGCTTTCCCTCCGGGCGGGCTTTTCCTCCGGGCGGGCTTTCCCTCCTGGGGGGCTTTACCTCGGGCAGGCTTTCCCTCCGGGCGGGCTTTTCCTCCGGGCAGGCTTTCCTCCGGGCGGGCTTTCCCTCCGGGCGGGCTTTTCCTCCGGGCGGGCTTTCCCTCCGGGCGGGCTTTCCCTCCTGGCGGGCTTTCCCTCCGGGCGGGCTTTCCCTCCGGGCGGGCTTTTCCTCCGGGCAGGCTTTCCCTCCGGGCGGGCTTTTCCTCCGGGCGGGCTTTCCCTCCTGGGGGGCTTTACCTCCGGGCAGGCTTTCCCTCCGGGCGGGCTTTTCCTCCGGGCAGGCTTTCCCTCCGGGCGGGCTTTTCCTCCGGGCAGGCTTTCCCTCCGGGCAGGTTTTCCCTCCGGGTGGGCTTTCCCTCCGGGCGGGCTTTTCCTCCGGGCAGGCTTTCCCTCCGGGCAGGTTTTCCCTCCGGGCAGGCTTTCCCTCCGGGCAGGCTTTACCTCCGGGCAGGCTTTCCCTCCGGGCAGGCTTTCCCTCCGGGCGGGCTTTCCCTCCTGGCGGGCTTTACCTCCGGGCGGGCTTTCCCTCCAGGCGGGCTTTCCCTCCGGGCGGGCTTTACCTCCGGGCGGGCTTTCCCTCCGGGCGGGCTTTCCCTCCTGGCGGGCTTTACCTCCGGGCGGGCTTTCCCTCCGGGCGGGCTTTCCCTCCCAATAAAAACCATTAAAGAGCAGACGATCGTCTCATTTGCACCTAACCGCTGATGACGCTACAGCTAGTGGTGAAACCTGTTGGGGGAGCAGAAATATTCACTAGACTAATAATGCGGATACAGGGACTGAGCTGCGGGCGCTCCCTGCTCTACATGCAATGGAGATAGAAACAATCTGAGACAGACAGAACACGGGGAGTGTAGTCAGCACCATTATCCATCAGACAAGAGGAGGGGAAGCAGGCGAAGCAGTAAAGCCGCTCACCGGATCAACAGCACCACAAGACTAGAGATTTCTGTCTCCAATTGGGACGAGGGTCTGAATACCAACACACTATCCCAGATTAGTGCATCTCTGCAAAGAAATACAAAAAGCCGGCATTACACAGCTTCCTGTGAGGCTCATAAAGCGATTTCAATAAGAGTATAATGAAGGTTATATTTTACACCTGGCCAAAACCAGAATCCTCATCGCCGAGGGCTATTTTGTGTTAAGTTAATATGTAAAATATTCTGGGCCAACATTTCGGTTCGTTACTGTTATATTATAATTAGAGATGAGCGAACTTTAAAAAATAGTTTGGCATTCGGGTTGTGGTAATCGCCGCATCCCGTTATGGATTCCACTATCCCGGCATATGGAATCCATAAGGGGCGGCCTCCACGAACCCGAACTTTGGAAAAGCCGAAGGACCTGGGGTGACGTCACCGTCATGTGATCAGTGCAGGGGGCGTGGCTCAGCACTGGATTTGATCCCGTGCTGAGCCACGCCCCCTGCACTGATCACATGACGGTGACATCACCCCAGGTCCCGCGGCTGTTCAACAGTTCGTGTTCGTCGAAGCCGCCCCTTATGGATTCCATATGCCGGGATAGTCCGCGGTAGTGGAATCCATAACGGGATGCGGCGATTACCACAACCTGAACGCTGAACGCCGAACTATTTTTTAAAGTTCGCTCATCTCTAGTTATAATCCCTCTGCCTTCACTCACAGGTGCCACGATCATTGTCGTTCACGATCTCGGCACTTGAACGGTTAAATAACAGGGGCGGCGCTACTTCCTGTCAGTGCAGGCGGATGCCAGCTGTATACAGCCTGTACCCGCCGCGTATGGAGCGGGCCCACTGCAGAGCCGTGCTGCATAACCCCTGAGGCATTATGACGTAACTGTACATCATAATGCACAAAGGGGTTAAAACTGCTGCTAGAAAACGGGCCCCCTATCACTAAAGAGCCACGGAGACTGCATCTTGCACTAAGCAGTGGGATATGTCAGCACCATCAGGGGAGGAGGTGCGCTAGAAAGTGCTTGTGAACTAAGCTGTAGGAGGGCATGATTGCATGGATCTTCCTAGTGAGTCCACCAGTGTAGTCAGGTCTAAGATCTGTGTAATCATGAATGCAGTTTGTGCTGATGAATGTGGATCCTTGTTAATCTGTGATATCGATGGGCAAAATGTGTTGGAGGAGGACACACCCGATTACCTGCTTTTTATGAGCTTTTATAAAAGTAGTGGCTGGGTTAAGATCAGGGTCCTGAACATTTTAACCCCTCCAGGATCCTGCGTTTTTTTCTGTTTTTGCATTTTTGTTTTTCACTCCCTGCCTTCCCGGAGCCATTACTTTTTTATTTTTCCTTTTAGATAGCTGTATGAGGCCTTGTTTTTTGTGGGACAAGTTGTACTTTTTAATGGCACCACAGAGGGAAACTGAAAACCTGACCCTTCATTCTGTGGATCAGTATGATTATGGCGATACCACATTTATATAGTTTTTCTTGTATTTTATTATTGAAAAAAAAAAAAACTGTGGGAGACAATATTTTTATTCTTTGCATCTTCATATTCTGCCCGGCATAACTTTGTTATAGTAATGTCGAGCTATATGAGGACTTATTTTTGCAGGACGATCTATAGTTCTTATTGATACCACTTTGGAGTGTGTGTGACTTTTATCACTTTTTTATTCTGTTTTTGGGGGAGGGGGAGGTGAAGTGACAAATGGTAAATTGCCCATTTTTGTTTTTTTTTTTTCATTTTTCCGTTACGCCATTCACCATATGGGATAAATATTTTTAGAATTTAATAGTGCGGCGATGTCCATAATGTTTCATTTTTCTATTTAGTTTTTTATTCTAGGGAAAGGGGGTGACTTGTATTTTTATATTTTTAAAACTTTTTTTTTTTTTTTTACCTTTTTAAGTCTCCCAAGGTAACTACGCCATGCAATCGATTAGATTGGCTCTTGTATTCTGTAATGAATATCTGTGCAATACAGAATGCAGGATTTAGTATCACACACAGACATAGATGCAGTCAGCTCACCGCCTTTCGCCCTCAGTGCACGGATCCTTAGGAGAAGCTAATCCACTCTAGATACAGAGTAGCGGGTCCAGCTCTCAGGTCTGAAATAAAACCATAATTTTTTTTATTTAAAATATATTTTTTTAAAGTTCAGAAATGGCACCGCAGGACATCTCCCCACACCTTACAGTCCAAAACGCGTTGACTGGTGTCGGGAGATGTCCTGCTGTATGCCATTTTTGGACTTTAAAAAAAAAAATGGAAATAAAATATTCAAGCTTTTATTCAAGACCCAAGTGCTGGACCCACCACTTTGTTTCCACACAGGATTCAGTATATTCCAGTGCCGTGCTGCCAACTGTAGGCCTGCATTGGAATATACTAGTAATCGGTCTGGAAGCACTGTAAATGCTCAGGCCTATTACTGGTAAGGGATGCCTTCCCCGATCTCAGCCAGGGGAAGACAATGCGGCTTCTGGTTTTAGCGCTGCTAGATGCAGTGGTCACATTTGACTATGGCATCGTAGAGGTTAAATGTCAGCAATTAGCATTACGGCCGATCGCAGACATTAGCCCCAGGCTTTTTCTGTGTAAAACAGCTGAAACCCGGTGGTTATGTACGGCTCCCACTGCGCTCATGAGCGGGCAACATCTTTAAAGACCAGACTTATGCTGTACATGTACATCGGAGGTCCGGAAAGGGTTAAAGCTTTGCGCATGTGCAGTTTTTGATGCAGGTAATTGAGACAAAGCCAGGAGTGGATTCAGAATAAATGTCTTATTCCTCTCCTTTGTGTTAGAGGAATGTTATAAGTTTTTCCACTCTGTAGTTTGAAAAAAATAATCAACATGTTTTTTTTTAGCTTTGTTAGAAATGTCTCTATGTTGCATTATGAACAAAATAATCATAACATCCATTTTTCATCTTTGTAGATCCCAGGAGGAATTCTGAGAGAAACTTCATGTTATCGCTAAACTATAAAGCAGAAGATGAAGACATCGGGCAGCGCTCTTCAGGAGAAAACCTCATTACCATTAATGTACATCCAGGACTTCACTGCATAGATCTGTCATATAATCCGCCTAATCATCAGGAACCTTCTCCTGACCAGTCACAGATTGTTACCCCAAATACAAGTCAGAAATGGGGTGAAAGGTTCATAAAAAGCTCAGGCGTTTCTACACAAGAATATGGTTCTGGTGGAACCCACTTCGGGGAAAAGCCATACTCCTGCTTAGAATGTGGGAAATGCTTTAAAGAGAAATCAAGTTTTATTACACATGAGAGAATTCACACAAGAGAAAAGCCATGTTCTTGTTCAGAATGTGGAAATGTTTTAGAAATAAATCACATCTTGTTGCACATGATAGGAGAATTCACAAACGGGAAAAGCCATATTCATGTTCAGAATGTGGAAAATATTTTGCACAGAAATCAAATCTTGTTGCACATGAGAGACGTCACACAGGAGAGAAGCCGTATTCATGTTCAGAATGCGGGAAATGTTTTGCTATTAAAGCAAATCTTCTTAGACATAAGAGAAGCCATTTTCATGTTCAGAATGTGGGAAATGTTTTATTACTAAAGAATAATCTGAGAATAATCAAAAAATTCACACAGGAGAGAAGCCATTTTCATGTTCAGAAAGTGGAAAATGTTTTATTATTAAAGCCAGACTTAGGGATCATCAGCGAATTCATACAGGAGAAAAACCATATTCATGTTCAGAATGTGGGAAATGTTTTATTACTAAAGAACAACTTGGGAATCATCAGAGAAGTCACACAGGAGAGAAACCATATTCATGTTCAGAATGTGGGAAATGTTTTATTACTATAGTCAAACTTCGAGATCATCAGAAAACAATAAAAGAAAAAAGAGAGAGGGGGCAGCGCCTCCAGTGTGGTACCGTCGTTTAAACTTAAAGGTAAAAGTAAAATTATGCGCTTAGTTACCAGATGCTGTTGTGATGAAGTCACAACAGCTGGTAGGGCTTTTGCTGGTGTAGGAGTCCTGCCCAGCAACAGGGGTTTTTTGCCTCGCTGCAGCCTATGTTCCTTCCGCTCTTTAGGATCAAAGTGCGGCCAGACAATAAGTAAAGGAAAAAAAAAGGGGTAACAAATGGAACAATCCTTGTGGCGCTGCTTGGCTGATGAAATCCAGTAGATCGGTATTGTTAAAAAGAACTGATTTTTATTCTGTCAACGCGTTTCAAGGGCTTGTAGCCCCTTCGTCAGGACAACACAGCATTCATACAAAATTGACACACTGCTTGGTTTAAAAAGCTGTTTTGGCGCGCTTAGATGAATCATAACACACAATAAGTCAAACTATAACGGAATGGTGTTCCCAATAAAACAGCGCATGACATGTCAATCTACATATGTAATATACCTGATTGAATGTTCATGCGGACTACAATATGTAGGCCGCACCACACAGGCCCTACATTGCCGCATGAACCAACATAGGTTTAATATACAACGTGAATATCTAAAACACGGCCTATGGCGACACTGCGCCATGACACAGGAAAAAGGAAAACATTCTATAACAGTAACTCCAATCGAGCAGATACCAGAAAACACTTTAAACCGCTTCGATAAGTTACAGAAACGTGAGGTCTTCTGGATCTACCAGCTCGATACCCTTAACCCACATGGCCTAAATGAAATGAAGGAAACAATTACCTAATCAACACCCCCCTCCACATATGAGACAACAAAAAAGACGTATACACGCTTGTACCATATACCCCATGAGACTAGCACTAAGGGTCACCCCTTCCCTGTTACCCCTTTTTACTCTTTCCAATATATATATAGATATGTACCCCAAAATAATCCAAGTGCTGGATACATGAATCCCGCACATTCTGGTTAAGTATACGTGAGGCCAAACTATAAATACACGGTCAGATAAGGTACAACAGGTCCCTGTCTACTTCCATCAAAGTCTTTAGAGCCCTATATGTAGATGGGAACGCTTTTTGGGTTTTGCTTTTGTATATGTATATAGATACGTGCCTAGACACAGATGTATACAGGTCTATACACACTTTTTTACACTATACATTTTATGTTAAGTTACGTGTTTTTACACTTGAATCTATTGGTATTGTAGCTGCGCAGGTAAACCTGCACCAGAATATATTTATATATATATGTATCACACCTTTGGAGACACTGTGCCCCCAGGGAGAACTCCCCTCCATTCTGTTCCCCTACACATATATATATATATACATAGTCTACACCCTATACATTTTTCCCTTGAGACTCCATCATTTGCCCGTACATTCGAACTACAAGTCCCAGGATCCCCCTCCTTCCCCGTAGACTTTTCATTTAGCTGCGTCCAGCCCCACTGGTGATCGCAAACTGGGGATATAGAGCGGCAGTTACATAGGGCCCCGGGATCCCATCAGCAGACTTACGTCAGTGGGCGTGCCAGCAGGGAATCCCTGAGCCGCCCAGACAGACATCACAGCATGGAGGTCTTGATATGCGCTCCGGGGACTCCCACACGTCATCCACTGACGTCAATGTGGGCGGAGCTTATACTCGATCGCATCGGGAACTCCGAAGCACACAGAGAACCCGATACAGGGAAAAATATGCCACTCAGGGTCAAGACAGGGGGCCGCGTTAAAAATATCAGAAGCCATAACTCCGACCTCATAACACCCACATCCTCAGAACCCTAATAATTGTGTTCAGCCTGACATGGGCTTCGGGGAGAATCCGGACACCCCATACTGGACAGGAGGCATTTCTCAGTATTCAGGATCTGATGGCCCTCTGGAAATTATAACCCGATCCTATTTGGTGTCTGTATGACCGTGACGGGGCGACTGAGATTATGGGATCTTATCTGTACCCGCAGTCCCGTCATACGATGAGGAATCACCGTGATTCATTTTGCCACATCGGTCAGCCTTGTCGGAAGGTGGGGCAAAAGCCTAAATAATATCAGAAGGCTGGACCGAAAGGCGGGAGGTTCCCTCACAGCCCACCCCTCGGCGGAGGGGGGGATAAAACTGGGTGTTTGGGAACAGGTAAGGGTCAGCCATTTTGGGGATCCACATTGTTTGGAGTGACTGCCCGCATCCTCAGCTGTCCGCACAGCCGGAATATAACTGCTGCATCTCAGTAAGCCAATATTCTGTATTTTATCCCTTTTATTTTATCTGTTTTACTGCATTGTTATTGTATGTATATTTTGGTTTTTATCTTTTATCTGACACTTTCTTTTGTATTGCACTGCACTATTGTGTATTAAATTTAAACATTAATAAGTCCCTTCCTTGTGGTCTTATAGAACTTGCTCTTTCGAAGGGAATAGCGTTATCGGTGGTGTTTCCATATAGATAACGGGTGTTACGGTGGTAATTTTGGGTTGAGAGAATATAGTATGAGTATAGGCCCCTATTGCCTCATTGTATAGGTGGTGGCAGCGATTGTGATAGACAATATTGGGGGTGTTAGAATCTAGGAGAGTAAGTTAGCATAATTCTGTCATCTAGAATAAGTGGGTGGGAAGTTATGTGGTAACTTGGTGAGCTCCTTAGTATACTTCACCCCCGTGACGTGACCCGAGAGTAGGGATCGTCACAGATTGGTGGCAGCAGTGGGAGACGCTCGCTCACAACCCTGACGAGCTGAGAGAGCCTTTTTACTGCCCCAGTGAAACAACGCGTTCTCAGCTTGGCTATACAGCCACCAGTTTCTTGTTTGCTATAAGCCCGGTCCACTAATGGGATTATATAGGGCAGGCATCCTCAAACTGCGGCCCTCCAGATGTTGCAAAACTACAACTCCCAGCATGCCTGAACAGCCCACAGGTATCAGCCTACAGCAGGGAATTGTGGGAGTTGTAGTTTAACAACAGCTGGAGGGCCGCAGTTTGAGGATGCCTGATATAGGGTAAGAAACCAACCCGCGGTAGCGTATTACTAGGCCGAAACACAGACATGGGGATTTATGATCAAGATACAAGACAGCACAATATTAAATTATATATTTAATGGCCTTAGGGGCTCACTGGAAATATCACTATACACACAAAGAATATATACAGTGGTCTGAGGTTACAAATACAGGTAGTATTTGTATACAGACTGTACACAGTCCTCCATGTGTGGTCTGACTAGTGATGTGTACAGAGGCAGGACTATGTTCTCATCATGGGCGACCCTTTTAATGCAACCCATTATCTTATTGGCCTTGGCAGCAGCTGCCTGACACTGGTTTCTACAGCTTAGTTTTCTGTTTTCCATGTGTTACCCATTGTTTTACCATTTAGTATTGTGACAGTCCGTTACAAAGCTCACCTTTCCAGAGGTGAAAAGGTAGGGGGATTAGTCAAATTATGTCTCACAAGGAGATCTCAGGAGACGAAGTGCACTTCTACTGGCGTCCAGCTTTATTTCACAGGTTGCATCAAAACATAAACGGAACAGCTAGCCTTGTCCAGGCTCGAACTAAACAATGGGTCCATCTCTAGGACGTGGCTGAGCTATCCGCAGTCCACCCAAAATAAACACGCTGTCTGAACCTGTCATACTTGCGGTTTGGAGTCTCTGGACCTTCAGGGTCCCTCAGTGAGTCTAGCAACTCCCCAGGTGCAGCTCCTCATGACCCTGGCTTAGGTTTTTAACCCTTTTCCTACATAGCTTTCCTCAGCATATGTTAGAAAGCTGGGAGACCCATATACAACCTCCATTTCTTTACCAGGTGACACACCACAGTATGTACGCGTGACTTGCATTATTCCTTCCCATGTGCATAACCTTACATTTGTCAGTGTTAAACCTCATCTGGCACTTCTATGTCCACGCCTCCAATCTATCCAGATGCATCTGTAGCAGTATACTGTCCTCTGTAGTATATATATATATATTGTGGGGAGTCGCTCTGGTAGTTAGCAGTGCGGGTGCAGTATAGAGGCAAAACGGAGTCCAGAAAGTGTAGCAAACAGTGTTTAATTCACACTTGTAGCAAATACACAGCAAACAGTCACTTGGTGTTAATTCACACCCATCAGAAAACGTGCAGCAAAACAAAATAGTCCAAAACAGGTTCCAGTCACCTGGGAGGCTTTAGGTGCAGGTTCGCACCTGGCTGTCAGTCCAGCCGCAAGGCGATCGACCTCCGGCTTCCAGGCCGTCTGCACTCCTCCTTGCTTGGGGTCTTGCTTCCAGCCCAGAGAACTCCACACAGCACAGCATGGATCAGCACTCCCAGACTCAAGTGATTCCACAGCCTAACAGCAGCTCCAGGACGATCACCCCCACCTGCTGGTGCTGGCTGTGTTTTAAAGCCCGGCAAAGTCCGGCCTGGACCGTGGGGAGTAGGCACCCACCCAACTCTTTGCCTACTCCCAGTAAGAGCCGGCCCGGATTGGCTTTGCAGCCAAACTAAGTATCAAATTGTCAAGCAGCACTAGCTGCTGCTGACACAAAAACCCGGCTCTTACCTCACCGAGGCCAGGAACCTCGGTGACACATACCTCCCGTCGACAACGGTACCTTGCACCTTACCACATACCCCCCTTTGTTCAACCCTGAGGGGTGAACACATGTGAGGCAGTGGACGCGGGACAGGGCATCTGCGCTACCCTGCAAGCGGCCTGCCCTGTGTTCCACCGAAAATTTGAAATTTTGCAAGGACAGGAACCACCTGGTGACCCGAGCATTCCTCTCCTTGGCCTGGCTCATCCACTTGAGAGGGGAATGGTCGGTCACCAGACGGAACCTCCTCCCTAACAGGTAATAGCGGAGAGATTCGAGTGCCCACTTGATGGCCAGGCACTCCCTCTCCACTATACTATACCTGGTCTCGGCTGGGGTGAGTTTACGGCTCAGGAAGACAACGGGATGTTCTTCCCCATTGACTTCCTGAGACAGTACTGCACCGAGACCTACCTCCGAGGCATCCGTCTGAACGACGAACTCCCTGTTGAAGTCGGGTGTCACCAAAACCGGGACCCACACAGGACCGACTTCAACGCGGAGAAAGCCTCCTCCGCCTTCTCATTCCAGCTAACCTTCCCCGTCTTTCGCCCCTTCAACAGGTCTGTCAACGGCGCTGCTATTGTGGCAAAGTGGGGCACAAACCGCATGTAGTACCCTACAATTCCCAGGAAGGACTTTACCTGCCTGGTGGTGACCGGTCGGGGCCAATTACGAATGGCCTCTACCTTAGTTACCTGAGGTTTGATGACTCCCGCCCAATGACATATCCCAGATATTTGGTCTCTTCCAACCCAATCGCACACTTCTTTGGATTGGCGGTTAGACCAGCTTTCCTCAGGGCATCTACTACCGCCTGCACTTTGGGCAAATGGCTTTCCCAGTCGGTGCTGTGGATGATAACATCATCTAAGTAGGCCGAGGCGCACCGACGATGAGGTCGCAGCACAATATCCATTAACCTTTGGAAGGTGGCGGGGCGCCATGCAGGCCAAAGGGTAACACCTTGTAATGATACAGGCCCTGCGGGGTAACAAAGCGTTTTTTCCTTGGCCGCCTCCGTTAAGGGTACTTGCCAGTATCCTTTAGTGAGGTCTAGCACAGAAAAATAACGGGCTTGCCCTAAATTCTCAACAAGCTCGTCTACCCGGGGCATGGGATACGCATCGAACTTGGACACTTCATTTAATTTGTGAAAATCGTTGCAGAACCGCAACGTCCCATCCGGCTTGGGTATTAGAACTATGGGACTGGCCCACTCACTTTTCGATTCCTCAATGACATCAAGCTTCAACATTAATTGCACTTCCTCCGCGATGGCCCGTCGCCGAGCCTCGGGTACCCGGTATGGTTTTAACCGGATTTTGGCCTGAGGCTCAGTGACGATGTCATGTTGGATGAGAGACGTGCGGCCAGGGAGGTCCGAGAACACATCCGTGTTCCGACTGATGAACTCCCTGACTTCCTGAACTTGTTTGGAAGACAGGCTGTCTGCAATTTTTACCGTGGCTACCGCTCGCAGGCCTCGAACTGTGGGGCTGGACCCTTGTCACCTAGAAGCCCTGGCCAGGGGCTGTTGTCGTCGGCCGTGTCCCTGTCTTTCCACGGCTTCAGTAAATTCACGTGGTACACCTGCTCCGGCTTGCGCCGCCCTGGCTGGTGTACTTTGTAATTTACTTCCCTACCTTCTCGATAACCTCATAGGGGCCCTGCCACCTAGCTAGGAACTTGCTGTCAAGGGTGGGCACCAGAACCAAAACCCGATCTCCCGGGTTGAAGTTCCGCACCCGAGCCTGACGATTATACACCCTACTCTGGGCTTGTTGCGCTGCCTCCATATGCTCCCCGGACCAGCGGCAACACCCTTTCCATCCGGTCCTGCATCTGGGTGACATACTCAATGACACTTTTGTGGGGGACAGGCTGTTGTTCCCACGCTTCCTTGGCGATATCCAACAGGCCCCGAGGGTGTCTGCCATAAAGCAGTTCGAAGGGCGAGAACCCAGTAGAGGCCTGGGGCACCTCTCGCACGGCGAACATGAGATAGGGCAGAAGCAGGTCCCAGTCCTTCCCATCTCTGGACACCACCCTTTTTAACATATTTTTAGAGTTTGGTTAAACCTTTCGACAAGACCGTCTGTTTGCGGATGGTAAACGGACGTCCGTAACTGCTTTATACGCAACAATTTACACAGTTCCCTCATAACTTTGGACATAAAAGGGGTCCCTTGGTCGGTCAGAATCTCTTTTGGCAGGCCCACACGGGAAAACATTTCCATTAACTCTTTTGCAATGAGCTTAGCCGAGGTATGTCGCAGAGGCACCGCCTCTGGATATCGAGTAGCATAGTCCAGAATCACCAGGATATGTTGGTGACCCCTAGCAGACTTCGGTACGGGTCCGACCAGATCCATGGCAATACGCTCGAATGGGACCTCAATTATTGGGAGAGGGACCAGGGGACTTCTGTAATGCGGCTGGGGGCTATTTACCTGACAGGTCGGACAGGACTTACAGAACTCCTCTACTTCCTTAAACAAACCAGGCCAGTAAAATCGCTGTAGTACGCGGTCCTGCGTTTTCTGCCACCCCATGTGTCCCCAAGAACATGTTGGTGGGCAAGCTCCATAACAAGCTTGCGATATGCGGTGGGCACCACCAACTGTTCAACGGGCTCACCTCGGATTTGGTTCACCCGATACAACATATCCTGAAGAACAATAAATCGTGGGAACATTAACTCAGCCCCAGGTTTCTGGGGTTTACCATCAATCATTGCAACACTTTCCCAGGCCCTGGTTAGGGTTTGGTCCCGGTGTTGTGCGGTCCCAAAATTTTCCCGGAGACATTGAGGTCTGCCAACTCAGGTCCCGGTGGCAAGTCCTCCGTGTCTCCCACCATTACACTCAGTGGGGTTGTCTCCCCTCTACCGCTGGAGCAGTGGTCCCCCCTACCGCTGGCCCTTCAGATTCGGGCTCCCAGGGTTCGGGCCTTCCAGTGGTATCAGGCCACTCTACTAGGGTTACCCCTGTCTCGGGTCCATCAGATACCTTTATTACCGGCCACAGCGCCGGAAAACCTGGGAAGTCCCTCCCAAGTATCAGTTCGTGTGGGAGTTTAGTAGCGACAGCCACCTCGTGGGTCCACTTACCAGCCGCTGTGGACAAAGTCACTAGTGCAGTGGGGTAGTCTTTTAGGTCTCCGTGGATGCACAGGACCCCGATTTTACGGCCGGTATACTCCACAGGCCGTACCAGGGCAGCCTTTACCAGGGAGACTAGACTCCCGGAGTCCAGCAGGGCCACCGCCAGAGAATCTCCCACCTCTACCTGACACAGGTGGTTATTATCCTGCATCTCACGGGTGCCAGTTGCACACAGCTTCCGTGCATACAGGGAGTGGCGATAGCCGTAGTTCCCTTCCATCGGCTCACCCCGATGCGGACAGTCGGCCCTGATGTGGCCTGGCTTCTGACACCTCCAGCATACCACGGGAGGCGGATCCGCAGGGGGTACATTCCGTGCAGGCCTCTCTGTTGCCGGACGTCGGAACTGGGGTGGAGGCCTCCGGGGTTTGACTGACCCCTTCCTAGCAAGACTCCCCTGCAGGTTTCTGGTGGCCTCGTAACGCTCCACCAGGTCGACCATCTCCAGGGCACATACCGGAGACGCCTGGCCGACCCAGTGCTGGAGGGGATAAGGCAGGGCCCTCCAAAAGATGTCGGCGAGCAGACGGTCCAGCATAGCAGCCGGACTTAGAACCTCAGGCTGCAGCCACTTTTGCAACCTGTGCAGCAACTCATAGTACTGCGGCCTGGCGGGTTCAGCCGTTTTAAAGTCCCACTGGTGGACCCGCTGAGCCCGGACCAACACGTTTACCCCCAGTCTGGCCAGGATCTCCCCTTCACCGTGGGGTAATCAGCAGCCTGGTCATCTGACAGGTCAAAAAAACTGCTGGGGTCCGGATGCCAGGAACGGAGCGACCACCTCGGCCCACTGGTCACGGGGTAACTTCTCCCTCACGGCTACCTTCTCAAAGACCGCCAGATAGGTCTCAGCATCATCCTCGGGGGTCATCTTGGGAATCGCTGCACGGACCGCTTTCCGGGCATCATGGTCGTGGTGGGATGCTCCTGCAGCTTGTAACGCCATCACATGCTGTAAAAGTAGTTGGTTGGTCTCCCGCTGCTGCACGTTAGCCTCCATGAGGGCTTTCACAGCCGCCTCCATGTTGCCAGAAATTCCTGTTTGCAACTTTGCCGGTTTTATATATGCCATACACTTGTGCTCAGCAAAACAAAAACAATTCGGCGTTCACGCCAGCCTCACTGCGCATGCCCGCATCCGACACCAAATGTGGGGAGTCGCTCTGGTAGTTAGCAGTGCGGGTGCAGTATAGAGGCAAAACGGAGTCCAGAAAGTGTAGCAAACAGTGTTTAATTCACACTTGTAGCAAATACACAGCAAACAGTCACTTGGTGTTAATTCACACCCATCAGAAAACGTGCAGCAAAACAAAATAGTCCAAAACAGGTTCCAGTCACCTGGGAGGCTTTAGGTGCAGGTTCGCACCTGGCTGTCAGTCCAGCCGCAAGGCGATCGACCTCCGGCTTCCAGGCCGTCTGCACTCCCAAACCCAAGTGATTCCACAGCCTAACAGCAGCTCCAGGACAATCACCATCAGCTGCTGAGGAGGCTGCCTTTTAAAGGCCCGGATAAAGTCCGGCCTGGACCTTGGGGAATAGGCACCCACCCAACTCTTTGCCTACTCCCAGTAAGAGCCGGCCCGGATTGGCTTTGCAGCCAAACTAAGTATCAAATGGTCAAGCAGCACTAGCTGCTGCTGACACAAAAAACCCGGCTCTTACCTCACCGAGGCCAGGAACCTCGGTGACACATACCTCCCGTCGACAACGGTACCTTGCACCTTACCACAATATATATATATGTTGCTGAGCACTAGTGCGACGTAGGTTTTGTCCGCCGGTATTCCAAGGGTTACTTCGGGATCAGGTAATTAGCACAGGAAGCACAGTGTCAGTAGTACATAAAACCATCTGTGAATATCCCATCCCTCTTCCCAATAACTGTATGACACACAGTATCAGGAGCAGGACCCTGTTTAATGCCACATACCCTGCTTTTATCTCAGTGTCCCATGCAAGGGAGACACCTACAGAAAATTATCCATTATTCAATCACAGACTGGTTACAGCCCAGACATCCCCTCCCCTCAGCCTGAGAAGTAATTCAGTCACCAGGACAGATGAGACATACATTGTAGCCATTGTGTTTTTACCGAATAACCACACCAAGGCTCAGCAGGTCGCTGATTACTTTTTGTCTTACAAGTAATCAACCATAGGGGATTAAACATAACAGTGCAAACCCAAATTAAGGATACTAGCGACACTGCTCTGATCCATCACAGATCGGCTTGGGGATGTCAAGGGGTGCTCACGGATCATCTTTCAAAGTCAGTTTGTCTAGACAACCCATCAGCGTTTCCGTTTTTTCCCGGGTGGTACTGGATGTTAAAGTCAAATGGCTGCAGCGCCAAACTCCAGCGCAGCAGCCGGGCATTGTCCCCAGCGACCCGGTTTAGCCAGACCAGCGGGTTATGATACGTGAGCAAGGAAAAGGGCTGTCCATACAAGTAGGGTTGTAACTTTTTCAGGGCCCACCCCACAGCCAGACACTCCATCTCGATGGCGGCGTAACTTACTTCTCTGGGTAATTCCGACTTATGTAAGTCACGGGATGTTCTCCTCCATCGGCCCCGACTTGGCTTAGTACTACCCCCAATCCAAAAATAGAAGCGTCTGTGTGAACAAGAAAACGTTTGGTTGGATCTGGAGCTGCCATGACAGGGGCATTTATAAGTGTAGTTTTCAATTTCCGGGTGTCACATCTCTGTTCCAACATTTTATAAGGGCCAGTTTGTAGCCTATCATGTCGGGCCGATTTTAAAACTAAAACTTTCTGCCCGCCTCCCACCCACCTCCCAAATAACAACTCAAACGGGGCGAACCCTGTGGATTCCTGCGGCACCTCTCGGTATGCAAAGAGGAAATGGGGCAGAAATTGCTCCCAGTGCCGGTGGGTCTCGGCGAAGGTTCAGAGCATCTGTTTCAGTGTTCCGTTAAATCGTTCCCATAGCCCATTGGTCTGGGGATGGTAGGGGGCACTAACTATTGGCTTGATGCCTCAGAATTTCCAGAGGTGCTGGGTCACTTCCGTGGTGAACTGAGTACCCCGATCCGAGATTATCTCCTTGGGTAATCCCATCCTGGAGAAAATCGGCATGAGAGCCTCTGCTACCGTTTCAGCGTGGATATTAGTTAGAGCCACCACCTCTGGTAGTGTAGTCCACCACGGTCAGGATAAATCTCTTGCCAGCGGGGCTTGGCTTGGTTATGGGACCCACTATATCCACCGCTACTCGGCTGAATGGTTCCTCAACTATGGGTAAGGGGTGTACCTTGGCTTTCCGGCGGTCCCCCATCTTCCCCACTCTCTGGCACGTGTTCCAGGTATTGCAGTACTTTCTGACCTCTTGACTGACTCATGGCCAGAAGAAACTTTGGGTCAGTCAAAACCGGGTGCGACTGACCCCTAAATGTCCGGATAGCGGAATATCATGTGCTATCCAAAGCAATTCTGATCGGTACCGCTGCGGTACCACCAGCTGTCTAATGATAATCAGGTCTGACCTGCCTACTGTTTTCTCAGACTCCCTGTATAACAATTTCTTGTCCCATACAAATCACTCCCCCTCCACCCCGGGTTGGTCAGAGGTGACCATATCTCTATATACTTGTAACGTGGGGTCAGTGATCACCTTTGCCTCAAATTCACTAGGGGGAGCCCAGGGGACACACTCTAAGGAAGGGAAAGTATCTCTTACCGGAACCTCCGGGTGTGAGTTGTAGTCCTGGGTGCGGGCCTGTTGCCGGGTGACAAGTGGGTGTGCTTCTCCAATGGCGGTGGTCTGGGGCTCAAAAGCGGAGGTGAGCTTTCCCAGATCGTTCACCAACAAAACCTCTGCCGGTAGTTGCGGCATTAACCCCACTTCCACATTTCCAGACCCCACTCCCCAATGCAAATGTACCCTTGCTGTGGGTAGCTGGTATACTGCTCCCCCAGCTACCCTTATGGCCACGGTTTTGTTGGTTCTGGTGTGGTTGGGCACGAAGTGGCTCTTTACCAGTGTTATGGTGGCTCCCGAGTCGTGGAGCCCTTGTACTGCTTTTCCCTCCAAATAAACCATCGGCCGATGGTGTTGGCAATTATCTGCCTCTGCCTGGAGTGGATCGACTTCGTGTAACACTTTTCCCAGTTCTACAGTTGGGGCCGCTGCTCGGGTGGTGGTGGTAGCGGGCCTGGCCGGATCCATGTTGTTCGGTCTCGGAGTTGCAGGCAGTCTCTCTTGTAGTGCCCCCATTTCTGGCACTGGTGGCACTGTCCGGGGTTGGGTTGCCGGAACCGCTGTTGTGGGGTAGCTGGGGATGGAAGCTGCCAAGGTGGTGCTGATGGGCCGGTGGGGTAGGTAGTCCCCACGATGGGTCTTACTACTGTCCTGGCTGGTACCGTTTGCTGATGCCTGCGGGCATCCATATGATAGTTTGCTTTCCTGGCCGCTTCGGGGAGGGATGTAGGGTTGCGGTCCCTCACCCACTCTTGGATATCTGTTGCTAGCTCGTCATAGAATTATTCCAGTAACAGCATCTGTAGTAGGTCTTCCATGGACTGCTCTTTGTGGGCGTTTACCCATCCCTGTGCCGCTCAATGTATTTGGCAGGCCCATTCAGCGTGAGAGTCCTTCTCTGTCTTTTTAAGCTCTCTGAACCGCCTCCGGTACGCCTCTGGGGTTATTGCATACCGGGCAAGTATTACTTCCTTTACGCGGCTGTAGTTCCGGATTTCGTCGGGGACTGTGTGGTGCGCCTCCGCTGCTCTCCCTCACAGCTGACCTGCTAGGATGGGGACCCAATCTTCTGTATTTATTTTATGTAAGGCACACAGTCTCTCAAAATCCTGGAGGGATGCATCTATATCTTCTTCTGCCTCCACATATGTTTTAAAAGCCTCCTGTATCACTGTCACTGTTTGGCCTCTTTCTGGGGTTTGCTGGGTCTTCTGTCCCAGCACAAATTCCTGAACTTCTGTCTTGGTTCGGGAGATTATATTCGCTGGTGGATTTTCACCATGAAACAACAGCCTGAATTGTAGCTCCCTTTCAAACTCAGACTGTTCCTGTCCGTAGTATATACAGTAGTTCCTGTCTGTAGTATATATACAGTATACTGTCCTCTGTAGTATATATACAGTATGCTGTCCTCTGTAGTATATATACAGTATACTGTCCTCTCTAGTATATATACAGTATACTGTCCTCTGTAGTATATATACAGTATACTGTCCTCTGTAGTATATATACAGTATACTGTCCTCTGTAGTATATATACAGTATATTGTCCTCTGTAGTATATATAGGCAGTATACTGTCCTCTGTAGTGTATATATACAGTATGCTGTCCTCTGTAGTATATATACAGTATACTGTCCTCTGTAGTATATATATACAGTATACTGTTCTCTGTAGTATATATACAGTACACTGTACTCTGTAGTGTATATACAGTATACTGTCCTCTGTAGTGTATATACAGTATGCTGTCCTCTGTAGTATATATACAGTATAATGTCCTCTGTAGTGTATATACAGTATACTGTCCTCTGTAGTGTATATACAGTATGCTGTCCTCTGTAGTATATATACAGTATAATGTCCTCTGTAGTGTATATACAGTATACTGTCCTCTGTAGTGTATATACAGTAAACTGTCCTGGCCACAGGGTCCCCTCACCTCCTCCTCATTGATGGCAGTGGTAGTGATCGGAGCCCCAGCAGTGTAATGCTGGGGCTCCGATCGGTTACCATGGCAACCAGGACGCTTCTGAAGTCCTGGCTGCTATGATCAGCTCCCTGCTGCTGTGTGTACTGTGCACAGGGCAGCAGGGACAGTGTGAGGTCCTATTCACTCTTATAGAGCTCTATTAGGGTGAATAGGATGAAAAAGATCCCAGGTCCTATCCCCTAAGGGGGGGAAAAGTTAATAAATAAACAGTAAAAAAAAAAAGTTTAAAAAAAAAGTACACCAAAATATTAAGTATAAATCATCCCCTTTCCCAATTTTACATATAAAATATATAAACAATAAATAAATAAAATATTACATATCGCCGTGTCCGAAAAGTCCAAACTATCAAAAAAATCCTCTTTTATGTGGTGAACGCCTGCACAGTTAAAGGAAAAAAATTTAAATAAAAACTACACAATTCGCCATTTTCTATTAGTCGCCTTGTACCACCCAAAAATAGGATCGGACTGTTGTATTATGGCCCGGCCGTTCCATAAAATGTGGAATGCACGTGACTTTTTTTGGTGTTTTATTTTTTTCGCGTGGTATGGAATGGTATCGAGTATCGCAATACTTTTTTATGGTATCGATACTGAATCAAAATTTTGGTATCGAAACAACTCTACTCTGTAGTATATATACAGTATACTGTCCTCTGTAGTATATATACAGTATACTATCCTCTGTAATATATAGATACAGTATACTGTCCTCTGTAATATATATACAGTATACTGTCCTCTGTAGTGTATATACAGTATACTGTCCTCTGTAGTATATATACAGTATACTGTCCTCTGTAGTATATATACTGTATTCTGTCCTCTGTAGTATATATACAGTATACTGTCCTCTGTAGTATATATACAGTACACTGTACTCTGTAGTATATATACAGTATACAGTCCTCTGTAGTGTATATACAGTATACTGTCCTCTGTAGTATATATACAGTATACTGTCCTCTGTAGTATGTATACAGTATACTGTCCTCTGTAGTATATATACAATATACTGTCCTCTGTAGTATATATACAATATACTGTCCTCTGTAGTATGTATATAGTATACTGTCCTCTGTAGTATGTATACAGTATACTGTCCTCTGTAGTGTATATACAGTATAATGTTCTCTGTAGTATATACAGTATACTGCCCTCTGTAGTATATATACAGTATACTGTCCTCTGTAGTATGTATACAGTATACTGTCCTCTGTAGTGTATATACAGTATACTGTTCTCTGTAGTATATACAGTATACTGCCCTCTGTAGTATATATATACAGTATACTGCCCTCTGTAGTATATATACAGTATACTGTCCTCTGTAGTATATATACAGTATACTGTCCTCTGTAGTATATATACAGTATACTGTCCTCTGTAGTATGTATACAGTATACTGTCCTCTGTAGTGTATATACAGTAACCTGTTCTCAGTAGTATATACAGTATACTGCCGTCTGTAGTATATATACAGTATACTGTGCTCTGTAGTATGTATACAGTATACTGTCCTCTGTAGTGTATATACAGTATACTGTTCTCTGTAGTATATACAGTATACTGCCCTCTGTAGTATATATATATACAGTATACTGCCCTCTGTAGTATATATACAGTATACTGTCCTCTGTAGTATATATACAGTATACTGTCCTCTGTAGTATATATACAGTATACTGCCCTCTGTAGTATATATACAGTATACTGTCCTCTGTAGTATATATATACACAGTATACTGCCCTCTGTAGTATATATACAGTATACTGTCCTATGTGGTATATATACAGTATACTGTCCTCTGTAGTATATATACAGTATACTGTCCTCTGTAGTGTATATACAGTATACTGTCCTCTGTAGTGTATATACAGTATACTGTCCTCTGTAGTATATATACAGTATACTGCCCTCTGTAGTATATATACAGTATACTGTCCTCTGTAGTATATATATACAGTATACTGCCCTCTGTAGTATATATACAGTATACTGTCCTATGTGGTATATATACAGTATACTGTCCTCTGTAGTATATATACAGTATACTGTCCTCTGTAGTGTATATACAGTATACTGTCCTCTGTAGTGTATATACAGTATGCTGTCCTCTGTAGTGTATATATACAGTATGCTGTCCTCTGTAGTATATACAGTATACTGTCCTCTGTAGTATATATACAGTATACTGTCCTCTGTAGTATGTATACAGTATACTGTCCTCTGTAGTGTATATACAGTATACTGTTCTCTGTAGTATATACAGTATACTGCCCTCTGTAGTATATATACAGTATACTGTCCTCTGTAGTATGTATACAGTATACTGTCCTCTGTAGTGTATATACAGTATACTGTTCTCTGTAGTATATACAGTATACTGCCCTCTGTAGTATATATATATACAGTATACTGCCCTCTGTAGTATATATACAGTATACTGTCCTCTGTAGTATATATACAGTATACTGTCCTCTGTAGTATATATACAGTATACTGCCCTCTGTAGTATATATACAGTATACTGTCCTCTGTAGTATATATATACAGTATACTGCCCTCTGTAGTATATATACAGTATACTGTCCTATGTGGTATATATACAGTATACTGTCCTCTGTAGTATATATACAGTATACTGTCCTCTGTAGTGTATATACAGTATGCTGTCCTCTGTAGTGTATATAAAGTATAATGTCCTCTGTTATATATATACAGTATAATGTCCTCTGTTATATATATACAGTATACTGTCCTCTGTAGTAAATATTTATATATATATATTTGTGGTCAGGGCTACGGACACGAAAGCCGAAGAGCCCTAGTGGGATAAACACCGAGACCCACCGTAACTGCAAGACGCATCTTACCTAACTAAATGGCTAGTGGTGTGCCTGTAGCCATGTCCGTGGGTAGGCCTATAAAAGGGTGGCATACCCTGTAGAAGTGAAAATAGAAAGGGAGGGAGGGTGGGACAACTGAGAAAATGCCCGCCCCTAGGTGGGGCTGTGCCTGGTTTAAGTAGAGCCTCCGCCCCTCCCACAAATGCAGCCCAATCAGACTGCCATACTTGTGGTCAGGGCTACGGACACGAAAGCCGAAGAGCCCTAGTGGGATTAACACCGAGACCCACCGTAACTGCAAGAACCATCTTACCTAACTAAATGGCTAGTGGTGTGCCTGTAGCCATGTCCGTGGGTAGGCCTATAAAAGGGTGGCAAAAACCAGACATGTAGGGTGAAAAGAGACTTAAATGGCCTGTACAAAGAAACCCCTGATCCAAACTGCGAAGCCATATCTCCCACGAGAGTTCGGGTACATAAGTCAACCATAATGATGCCTGCATCCATCCTGCGGATAGAGCCAGGACAGAATTCTGAATGTCGCAGATACTGCCCCAATGCACGAGGGAGGAACTGGGAAACGCTTCAGAAGGAAGCGTGGACGATACTAACTAAACCTGAAGACTTGGTTGTGGTGCGAGCACTGACAAATTCCCCCTAGCCTTATGAGACCGGAGAACTGAGCCTAACTGTCTAGACTATGCAAAGAAGGGCCCGAAGAATACCATGTAGGCCAGGAGAGGATGTAAAGCAATAAGCTAAGAACGTAGTATATGGAATCCTGTCGATGCCCTCACGCGAGTGAAGGAGTGCAATTGCGGTAAGCTGCTAGCGATTTAGTTAGCAGACCTGGCTGATTGAAAAGGTAACCGGCATGGTAATACAAATGACAATATGAGGGGTAAACAAGAAAATAACTAAAAAAGTGGCCTGAAGAAAGTACAGGCGGGATTACGTCATGGGCCTGACCGATGTGATATGCGATAAAATAACTATCTTTCCTGAAAAAACCTGACAGGCGAATATCGTGAACACGAGACCAGACCAACGTGGCCGGTGACACCTAATGACGAGTGTCATTCGGTACGAGAACCTGAAAGTAGGTGGCCGATGACACCAATGACTTGAACTCCGGAAATTGAAGTCTGGTCCTGGAGGGGGGAGCATAGCCAGACAGGTGATCTGTCGACCAGGCAGGAGTTTGTGAGCTGGCCACATTGATTATTAAACGTGAAGAAAAACATAAGCGGGCAACCAACTATGGTGATTGAAAACGTAGAATGAAGAATGCAACAAGTACAGACAATAGGTTTAAAACAGAAGCCTAAGTGTGACATAAATAATTGAATGTGGATGATTGGGATGTAATGGGCTAAGGGCGTTGAGTTAGAGAACAAGGGCCTAACAAAATGAACAAGAGCTATGACACCCGGGGGCGGCCCACGCTCCAATGACAATAATGATACGTTGTATGTGGCGGCAGCGGCGCCGCCGCCCATCCTGTATGTACCACGATTAAGTCTATTAGTATGTTTCTGGAATCGGCTTCCTGTCGCCGAGCATAGCAAATGACCTACCATAATCCCTACCAAGCACTAAATTGTCCGCAGAGGGAACAGAATGGTAACAAGGAGTGACCAGCGAAGGAAGCAATGCAGAAATGAGGAGCAAACGGAAAGAATCCATGCGGCACCCAAAGTCTGCCAGAAGAAGCCTGTCCGGAAGAGGGACAGTAGTAAAGACTAAACCCGGAGGGTAAGCATATCCGACTATCCGGTGAAGGTAGCTGTGCAGTAAAAGATTCTCCGGCCGAGGGAGCAGGCAGTAAAGCAAGTGCCCGGCAGAGGGAGCAAAGCGACGGTGGAACCAGCAGGGAGAGTGGTGCCATAAGAGGAGAGTCTGGTGGAAAGCTATGTGGTGGTAAGGAGAGACCAGCCAAGGAAATTACGACTGTGAAGCAGAACAAAATGGTGAATAATAAATTATGTTTGCCGAGGGGACTAGAAGAACAGGAGAGCGCAATGGCAAGGACTGCCTGGTGGGTCGAGCCGCACAGCGATACCGCCTGTGGTATGCAGAACGAATGCATATGTACATACGATACCTAACTGGCAGACCGCAGGAAGTTATAACTATGATAATTAAAACCGAGGGTCTAGCCTGAATACCGGACAGGCTAATGTTACTGAAAAAGTCGCCTGACCCGCATGGCAGGTGACCCTAACCAGGCTGAGCTCCATTAAGGAAGAGTACGCCTGGGGAAGCGTGGCAGACAATGGATGCACCACCGACAGACTTTGGAAAAGTGGCCTGCGCCCGGATGAACAAAGAAGCAGATATGTGTGTGAGACATTTGGGCCAAATCAACCTGTGGATGCACAGAAGTTCAACCCACCAGGTAAATCACCAGGCAGGACAAAAAACAGTCATCGGTCCCCCGGAACCATGGGGTCGAAGCGGTCATCGTGCCCCCGAAGCCATGGGGCCGAAGTGGTCATCGTGCTCCCGAAGCCGTGGGGCCAAAGTGGTCATTGTGCCCCCGAAGCCGTGGGGCCGAAGTGGTCATCGTGCCCCCGAAGCCGTGGGGCCGAAGCGGTCATCGTGCCCCCGAAGCCATGGAGCCGAAGCGGTCATCGTGCCCCCGAAGCGGTCATCGTGCCCCCGAAGCCACGGGGCCGAAGCGGTCATCGTGCCCCCGAAGCCACGGGGCCAAAGTGGTCATCGTGTCCCCGAAGCCACGGGGCCAAAGCGGTCATCGTGCCCCCGAAGCCATGGGGCCGAAGCGGTAATTGTGCCCCCGAAGCCATGGGGCCGAAGCGGTCATCTTGCCCCCGAAGCTGGTGACCCTAACCAGGTGACCCTAACCAGGCTGAGCTCCATTAAGGAAGAGTACACCTGGGGAAGCGTGGCAGACAATGGATGCACCACCGACAGACTTTGGAAAAGTGGCCTGCGCCCGGATGAACCAAGAAGCAGATATGGGTGTGAGACATATGGGTCAAATCAACCTGGATGCACGGAAGTTCAACCCACCAGGTAAATCACCAGGCAGGACAAAAAACAGTCATCGGTCCCCCGGAACCATGGGGTCGAAGCGGTCATCGTGCCCCCGAAGCCATGGGGCCGAAGTGGTCATCGTGCTCCCGAAGCCATGAGGCCGAAGTGGTCATCGTGCCCCCGAAGCCGTGGG
Organism: Bufotes viridis; assembly: GCA_033119425.1. Classification (NCBI taxonomy): domain Eukaryota; kingdom Metazoa; phylum Chordata; class Amphibia; order Anura; family Bufonidae; genus Bufotes; species Bufotes viridis. The sequence continues at coordinate 2,503,484 of CM065589.1, read as the reverse complement.
GCCGAAGCGGTCATCGTGCCCCCGAATCTGTGGGGCCGAAGCGGTCATCGTGCTACCGAAGCCATGGAGCTGAAGCGGTCATCGTGCCCCCGAAGCGGTCATCGTGCCCCCGAAGCCACGGGGCTGAAGTGGTCATCGTGCCCCCGAAGCCACGGGGCCTAAGCGGTCATCGTGCCCCCGAAGCCACGGGGCCGAAGCGGTCATCGTGCCACCGAAGCCATGGAGCCGAAGCGGTCATCGTGCCCCCGAAGCCATGGGGCCGAAGCGGTAATTGTGCCCCCGAAGCCATGGGGCCGAAGCGGTCATCTTGCCCTCGAAGCCGGTGACCCTAACCAGGTGACCCTAACCAGGCTGAGCTCCATTAAGGAAGAGTACGCCTGGGAAAGCGTGGCAGACAATGGATGCACCACCGACAGACTTTGGAAAAGTGGCCTGCGCCCGGATGAACAAAGAAGCAGATATGGATGTGAGACATTTGGGCCAAATCAACCTGGATGCACAGAAGTTCAACCCACCAGGTAAATCACCAGGCAGGACAAAAAACAGTCATCGGTCCCCCGGAACCATGGGGTCGAAGCGGTCATCGTGCCCCCGAAGCCGTGGGGCTGAAGTGGTCATCGTGCCCCGAGCCGTTAGGGCCGGCGGTCATCGTGCCCCGAGCCATGGAGCCGAGCGGTCATCGTGCCCCGAGCGGTCATCGTGCCCCCGGCCACGGGCCGAGCGGTCATCGTGCCCTGGCCACGGGGCCGAGCGGTCATCGTGCCCCGAAGCCACGGGGCCGAGCGGTCATCGTGCCACCGAAGCCATGGAGCCGAGCGGTCATCGTGCCCCGAGCCACGGGGCCGGCGGTCATCGTGCCCCGAGCCATGGGGCCGAGCGGTCATCTTGCCCCGAAGCCATGGAGCCGAAGCAGTCACCGAGCCCCCAGCCATAGGGGCGAAGCAGTCATCGAGCCCTCAAGCCATGGGGCGAAGCAGCCTTTGAGCCCCCGAAGCCATGGAGCCGAAGATATCAGCGAGCCCTCAAAGCCATGGGGCGAAGCCGCCTTCGAGCCCCCGAAGCCATGGAGCCGAAGCAATCAGCAAGCCCTCAAAGCCATGGGGTCGAAGCAGTCAGCGGGCCCTCAAAGCCATGAGGCCAAGCAGTCATGGGGTCCCCAAGCCATGAAGCAAAAGCGAACATGAGGCCCCCCCAAATTTGGGCCAAATCAACCTGGATGCACAGAAGTTAAACCCACCAGGTAAATCACCAGGCAGGACAAAAAACTGTCATCGGTCCCCCGGAACCATGGGGTCGAATCGGTCATCGTGCTCCCGAAGCCGAAGTGGTCATCGTGCCCCCGAAGCCGTGGGGCCGAAGCGGTCATCGTGCCCCCGAAGCCATGGAGCCGAAGCGGTCATCGTGCCCCCGAAGCAGTCATCGTGCCCCCGAAGCCACAGGGCCGAAGCGGTCATCGTGCCCCCAAAGCCAAAAAAACTTAAAAAAGCAAACGTGGAATATGAACCGGAGAAGAGAGAACAACCAAAACCTGAGGCATGCGATTTGCAAAGTCAAGTCCCTTGTCGCGAAAAACTTGAAAGAAACAGTAGTGAGTAGGAAGCTCAAACCCTAATGACCCACTGGCCCCCGCTGAGAGGCTGTTTATTGAACTGGGGCAGTGGGAGCAATCTTAGTGAATACAAACCAGAAGTAAAGCAGAGCAGACAAAAGATTTTATTTTTTTATTTTTTTGCTTGCAACTAGAGAAAAGACCCACTGATGTATACATGCAGAAAAACCAGATGTAAAGGAAATGACCATTGATGCCTGTCATGTTTGACAGGAGAGTGGCACCGGAGCCACCAACTGCCTCAGTGTGACTATCGAGAAAAACAACCGTGACGTAGAAACCAACAGGAGAATGTGGTTTGAATGGGAGCATGTTGTGCCAGCAGATGGGTGACTGTGGACCTGGAATGAGTAAAACCTAAAAAACATGGTATAACCAAAATGCAGACCTGAATGTGAGCGGAATAAGATAGCGCCGCGACAGCGAACGCATGGACGCAGTTCTAGCGGGGAATGGAGTGTAGTACTAGATGTAACAGCAAATGTGTGAACTCAGCTAGAGCGTGAAAGGAGTATTAACTTGCTGTAACAGCCGACGTAAGATGCGGCCATGGATGGGCGGGAACATTGAGACGTAAACGTGAAAGTAAAAACCCGGAGTCACAGCGGTAGTGTGAACCCCAACTCTGGCAATAGGCCAAGCGTAAAATTTGGTATGACCGCAGCCTGCAGTGAACGAGGCATAAACAAACTGTAATGGTGACATGAACGCGCTCTTGCAATGGGCCTAAGCAACAGTGGACGTGTGACACCGGTCTGAGTGTGGTGCAAGCAAACATATAAAAGCAAAAGGGGTATGAATGCAAAAAACAGGATGACAAAAAAATAAATAAATGCACAGAGAATAAGACAGATTTACCCGCTGTTGTGACCATGCGTGGAGCGTAAACGTGATGCGAGAGCGGACGAGAGCACCGCTCAGAAAATGAGCATGTTGAAAGAGCAGACATGAGAAGGCAGCGTCTCAACTGACAGGGCAAACCTGGCGTAAAGAGTTGAAGCGTAAACGCAGCCCTGATTGCGGGGGAGGGGCGGGTCACATGGGAAGTAATTGCTATAGCAAGAGCCATAACAAGCAACAGCTGCATCCAATCTCCAACATAACATCCCATGCAGCCCAGGTAAACCTTCCCTACCGCGTACAGGCTGAAGCAACTTTTCAAAGCAAAACAACGTGAACGTAAAACACGTGAGATAGAAGGGGAACTGAATCAGATTACCTAAACAAACAAAGTGAAAGGAATTGATTAACTCCAACAAAACAAACCTGAGGCGGACGATTTTGACGCGATGCCTTCCGCTCGCAAGAAAAGTCAGATTCCAGCCGGCCGGAAAGACGGACACGGCACAATTAACTTACATACATGGCGCACGCGTCCCTACGGTAGCCACGAGCAGAAGAAAAGCTCCATTCCAGCTCCATACTGTAATGAAAGAAACCTCCTAGCAGAGGAGAGTGCACCCTGCTGACACACCAGCATTCCCTGTGCAACTGAGAAAACGCCCGCCCCTAGGTGGGGCTGTGCCTGGTTTAAGTAGAGCCTCCGCCCCTCCCACAAATGCAGCCCAATCAGACTGCCATACATATACAGTACAATGTACACAGTTTAGTGTCATCTGCAAAAATTTATATTTTACTGTGCAAGCCTTCTACAAGATCATTAATAAATATATTGAAAAGAATAGGACCCAGAACTGACCCCTGAGGTACCCCACTAGTGACAGTGACCCCTCCAGTACTGACCCCTGAGGTACCCCACTAGTGACAGTGACCCAATCTGAGTGTGTACCATTAATACCCCTACAAAAATGTCAGTGTCTCAATCACTTGTCATGTGGCCTTGAGCATCAAGTACAGCTTGACGATGACATCTCCTGCTGTTCACAAGTCATCTTATTGTCTGCTGAGGCATGGCATCCCACTCTTCTTGAATTGTGACCCTCAGGTCATTGAGGTTCTGGGGTACAGAGTTACGAGCCTCTACGCGGCAACTCAGATGATCCCATAGGTTTTCAATGGGATTCAGGTCTGAAGGAAGTGCCGGACGCTCCATGTGAGGTCCCCCAGTCTCCAGCAGCCGTTCCCTAATGATGCAACCTCGATGAGCTGGTGCATTGTCCTCCATGAAGATGACATTAGGCCTGTGTTGTTTATGCTGAGGCACAACGACTGGATTCATGATGTTCTTCAGTTAGTCTGGGATTCTCATTGGACCATTCACACAGTGTAGAGCAGTTCTGTATTGACTAGACACACCTGCCCACACTGTAACACCACCACCACCAAAGGCGCATCTGGTGAGAACATTGGCTGATGCCGAGCGCTCTCTTTGACTCCAACATCGTTGGCAGCCATCATTTCTGCTCAGCGTGAATTGACTCTCATCAGAGAACAGTACTGAGGCCCACTGGTCTCTCGTCCAACATCGATGCTCCCTGGTCCATACAAGACGATGACGCATATGGTCAGGAGGTACCCTTGCAGGTCGTCTAGCACACCCACCACGCTGATGTAAATGTGATACTTGGGTGCCTCGCACCTCCCTTAAATGTGCCTGGCGTTGTGTGGCATTCATCATCTTGTTCTGCAAGGGCATAGTTCACAATGAAGCGGTCATCAGTGTGGGATGTGGCCACAGGACGTCCACTTCTCTGCCTTTCTATGACTCTTCCAGTCTCTCTGTATCTCTGATACAACCTGCTGATGACACTCTGTGACACTCTAAGCTCAGGGGCCACTTCCGTCTGAGAACATCCTGCTTGAAGCCTTGCAATGGCTAGGTACTGTTGATCAATTGTTAGGTTTTGTCTTGGTCTCATGATATCAAAATGTGAACAGCATGATGAGGAGGACTGTTCAAATACCAATTCTAATTGAAATAGGTAATTTATTGGGCAATTCATGGATCAAACACCTGTAGTGAATTTTGTTGTTAATTTGCTTGTTAGAAATCAGCAAGTTGTGCAAAAAGTACTGAAACATTGAACAGTCAAAAGTTTAGAGGAGGTCATATTAAGACCGCCCGTAGGTTCATCCTGAAATTTCACCCACAAGCCAAATATCCAAAGTTTTTGTGAGTAGCCTATATATCGGTGGCGTCACTTGCTTGTGATACCTGAACTGAAATACCTGAACATGAACTCAGTATCCAAGTGGTGCAGAATTGCATGAATGGAGACTTGTTCTTGAATTATTAGTATTTTGTATGTCTCCGACACTGGCCAGTAGGTCGCAAACTCTTTTGGGCTCTAGTTTTTGAATAATTGATACACAATACATTTTTTTTATTTTTAACCCTCAGTTCACTAATCTGTTTCTTCCAAACATTTTATTAGTTTTCATAACTATAACATCGAACCCTGAATGTGGGGAATAATGAAGTTCAAAATAAAACATACAGTTGTGCATGTGACAGGCAGTAGGTGTGGACCCACTCTACCAATGCTCCGGTTGGACTTTGGCTGACTCTAAAAGCGTTATCCTGGCAGTCTGCTGGTTTTCACCCTGTACAGAGATATTATCTTTACTGCAGGGGAGACACCAGAACACTACCTCTTGAGATAGTCCTGGTGTAGTTGTCAGCTGACCCATGGGGGTCATAGACAATGGTGCATCAAGGGGTCAGGCAATATACGTAGCCTGATAACAGGCCAAGATCGGAGCAGACAGTGTACAAAAGAATCCAAGAAACAAGTCCAAGGTCTGGCCAGGCAGCATTGAAGCAATACGAGAAACAGGCTGAGGTCAGGGCAGGCAGATAGGAGTCAGTTGGTTGTCAGGCTGGAGTTTGCTTCACTATTAGTCAGACAAAAAAATCAAACCTTTTCTGTTAACTAGAGAGTAGGTAGCCTAAGGCTCAGGCACCTTACCACTGGGGAGGGCACATTAAATTTGCAGGTATGACCAGCCATTGGCTGGGGAAGAATATGGATGCACCCTTTAAGAGGCCAAGAGTGAGTGTGTGTGCCCTATAATACAGACAGGGAGGCCTTTAGACTAGATGTGCAGGCCACAGCCTGCTGAGAAAACTGGTGACCAGAAGAAGTGCCGCTGGAGTAAGGGGAGCGTGACCGGACAACAAATGAGTAGAGTAGTGGCCCTGCCCATAGGAGGGAGCGGTGGGTACAGGACAACTGCACAAGGCAAACCCAGTTATACAGCTGTATGGTCACAATAAAGCCAAACAATATATCCCAGGGTTACTCAATCAATATCGGTTTGGCGGGATCTAACACCCAAATCAATAGGCTCTTCAGGAGGAGCATTGGCGCCAGAACTACATCGATGTGTCCACTGTCAAGTGTATGGGAGCAGCACTGCAGTAACCGGATCTGTCTTTGAGACAGTTCTGATACCGGAACTACACTGTTCCAGCCACTACTACTGAATAGCTGATTGTCACGATTGCTGGGTGTCTGACCTCCACAGATAATGTATTGATGGCCTAGCCTGTCAATAAGCCATCAGTACAAACATTCTGGAGCACCCCTTGTTTTAATTATATCACATTAATCTAACATTGCAATGAAGTGAAACCCTGCGTGACTATCGACTACTCTGACTTGTTCCATGTGCTCCATCCTGAAGCTTTCCAGTAGTATTGAGTGAAGTGAGCTTCAGATGCTTCACCTGAAGTTGCTTCGTTCCCCTCTTCCACCTGGCCCCCTCGTTTTGCTGGTCCTTCCAGGAATAGTTCAGAGTATTCCAAGGTGAAATGTCACCGATGCCACGAACCAGGACACCTAGTGGCCAATTGCCCTTTTGCCCCCCCCCCCCCCGATCTTCCTGGAAAAACTCACCCCCTGTGTCAACCCCTGCTGCATCCCGTACCCCGGCTGTCCACTGCGTGGACACGGACACTCACCCAGAGGGATATCTGGGAGTATTGAATGAGGTCAATCCCATTCAGGCTTATTCCGGGGATAATAGACAGCAGCACCGAGGTCAAACTCGACGGACAGGTCGCCAAAGGATTACAGGACACAGGGGCTACCATTACACTGGTACAGGGGCACTTGGTTCCAGCCCATAAGCGTACGGCCCAAACCACAGCTGTTAAAGTGGCTGGAGGAGCCGTATTTGGCCTGCCTACCGCTCACGTTCACCTAGACTGGGGAACCGCATCCGGTATAGTAAAAGTTGGCATAATGGATACCTTACCTGCAGAAGTCCTTCTGCACAACGATTTGGGCCCCCTGACTTCTGCCTACGTTCCCACCTCTACAGCAGCTGCACACCCCTTGACGACCAGGGCCCAAGCTAGAAAGGAACGGACCAGTTCACCAGCTCCGGAGACCCAGGTAAGACACCCTCTGACTGTGATTAATCCCCAAACCTTGATAGTTTGGGACACCCCTGAGGAGTTTGGGAGGGAGATTAGAGTAGATCCGTCCCTCCAGAAATATAGGGAAAAGGCAGGAACAGGAGCTGGGGGGTTGGACAACGAAGTTTTTATGTGGAACGCTAATAAATTATACTGGGTCACTGAACAGGCAGGACAGAACCACTACCAAAAGCGCCAGTTAGTAGTCCCCAGCAAGTATCGAAGGGAAATGCTTAGGATCGGACATGACATTCCCTTGGCACTTAGGAGTAACATTACATCGGGTAACCCAGACCTTCGTTTGGCCTGGGGTACATGCAGACATACGGACTTACTGCCGAACCTGTGATGTGTGCCAGCAAGTGGGAAAACAAGGGGATCACCCCAAGGCTCACTTGGTACCCCTGCCAATTATTGAAGAACCCTTCAGCAGGATAGCCATTGACCTTGTGGGACCCCTCGCCAACCCTAGTCCATCCGGTAAGAAGTACATACTTACCGTGGTGGACTATGGTACTCGCTATCCAGAGGCAGTTGCTCTGTGAAACATACAGGCAGACACTGTAGCTACCGCTATGGTGCAGATTTTCTCCCGAGTCGGCTTTCCCAAGGAAATCCTCTCAGACAGAGGCACACAATTTACTGCAGAATGACACAGCAGCTGTGGAAGGTCTACAGTATTAAATCGCTACTTAGATCACCCTACCATCCCCAGACTAACGGTCTCTGCGAGCGCTTCAATGGAACCTTGAAGCAAATGCTCAAGACTTTCACCAGCAAATACAGAGACTGGGAGCGATTCCTACCGCACCACCTATTTGCCTATAGGGAGGTACTGCAGTAATCAACTAGGCTCTCCTCTTTCAAGCTTCTATATGGGAGAAAGGTGCCCCTTGATCTCATCAGGGAGCACTGGGAGGGGGAAACTGAGAATGAAGGGACCCCAACCTTATCATACATACTGGAGCTTGGGGACCACATGGAGCAACTGGTACAGACAGCCAAAGACAACCTACAGGCGGCCCAAGGGCGACAGAAGGTGTGGTATGACAGGGATGCCCAACAACGTAATTTCTTTATAGGTCAAAAGGTCTTAGTATTGAAGCCCGTTAAGCAGGATAAACTACAGGCTTCCTGGCAGGGACCCTATAAGGTGATATAGAAGCTGTGTGATACAACTTGTGTAATCACCAGTTGTAAGGATGAGAGACTAAAAAGAACCCTTCTTTTTAATTTGTTGAAAAAATACTTAGAGAGACCGGAGAATGTGTCTGCTGTATGTAGCCTGTATGTAGCCCTGCTACTGAGGACCCTGACAACCTACCCTTACCTGACCTCTTAGAGAAGGGGTCACCTGCCGAGCTCCAGGTTCAGTTAGGTGACAAACACCCTCCCACTGAGAGGAAACAGTTGCACAACCTATTACAGGCTAAGAGCATTACTTTTCCCTAAGAGCCTGGGTACACCACTCTCACTCCTCACAGAGTAGAGATCCCTGGACAAGCCCCACTCCGACAGCCCCCTTTCCCCCCTTGGGATGGCTTAGGTCCAGTACTTAGGACAACGGGTAGGGTTGTGGGAAACAGCGATCTGAGCCTGCTAATATTGAGGCTGTCGCTAACTGGCCCACACCTCGCACCAAGACCCAAGTACTGACCTTCCTGGGAACAACCAGGTATTACAGACGCTTCATACCAGACTATATCGCCATTGCCAAACCCCTGACTGACCTGACCAAATTACAACGAGAGGTCCTGTGGTCTCCTGTATGTGAAACTGCGTTTCAAGCCCTTAAGACTGCGTCAGTTCATGCACCAATCTTGGCTGCCCGTCCCTAACAAACTCTTCATTGTCCATACAGGCGCTTCAATGTTCGGACTGGGGGCAGTTTTGAGCCAGGTGAGAGAAGATGGAGGAGAGCACCCTGTCGCCTACCTTAATAGAAAGCTTTTTCCCCGAGAAGTCAGCTGCACGGCGGTGGAGAAGGAGTGCTTAGCCGTGGTGTGGGCCTTAAAGAAATTGACTCCATATTTATATGAACATGAGTTCACACTTATTACAGACTACAGACCATAATCTGCTTGTGTGGCTAAACCATGTTGCGGGGTACAATGGCCAGCTACTGAGATGGAGTCTGGCCCTCCAACCCTACAACTTTACCATCCAGTACCGGCCTGGAAAACAGAATGGCAACGCGGATGGATTATCCTGGCAGACTATTCTCAACCCTGAATAACAGAGACTGGACAGCCCCAAGTTGGCCCGAAAAAGGGTCAAACCGGGTCTGCCAGCGTGTTCCACGGAGAGGGAGCCATGTAACAGAAGCCCTCTGTTTGTCTGTTGGAATATTGTGGATTTTGGGGTACTTTTTAATGCTTTATAAAAAATGTGGTTTTACTGCCTGGAGGTGATTAGGTCACATACAGTGCTGTCATTCGTTTTATACACGTGTGGCAGCAAGTGAAAAATGTTGAGAGATACTTATTTTGGAGGCTCAGATTCTTGAAGGTGAGTAAAAATCCAGCACTGAAATATAAAAATCTGTTACACCAGTGGTTCATGCCCAGTGGCAGTGGTGCTGGTGACGTCACTGGCACTGATGGTGACATTACCGGGCTCACTGCTGGGCGGAAGCCTCCGCCTAGCTTTACCGATGGAGGTAAGTCACTGGATCTCCAGAAAAAGCCTGTGCCCTGAGAGATTCAGTGCAGGGCAAGGGAGAGCATCAGAGCATGAAATGTTCCAATGCTCATATCAGGGGGGCTGCCTGGGTGAAAATGGGGATGTGAACCCCCCCTTCCTTTAATAAAATACCAACCGCATGCAAGAAAAACCATCCAACGCATTTCACCATTGGCTTCTTCAGGAGCAGAGACACGTGACTTCCCACCATGATATTCAAACAGTAACCGGCCAATGATGTACAAGAGCCCACACCAGATAAGAATGATAACAATCTGCTCAAACAATAAAGCAATTGCGCCATGCTCGGAAAAACACGTGAGAGTACCTGACATCCGGTAAAATGTGGTGCCCAACATAGGGCCTGAAGAGCAGCAGATGACAGCCACACGTATACTGTAAGTACATCAAATGACGCACACCTACGGCCCAGCTCCGGTGCTTGTCGTGTGATAAGTATCTAGATTTACCTATACAGAGCAACCGCCCCAAAAAGGGCGATCCCTTCCGGAACCTGCCCCTGTACTTGGCCAATTCCCTATTACGTCCCTAAGGCTATTCCGGACGTGACACGTTTCTGTCTCTGTTGATGGACTCATCAGGGGATAAACCCAAGGATAAAATAATGGCGGATGACTGCTGGTCCATAACCCAATGGACACCCATCCAGTGGTAGAGAGGGAACAGCAGGGCCCCCTGGTTAACGGGAGTCAGCTGACCAGCAACCACCAAAAATGTGGTCGATACCGCTGTCACTACCAGAGTTTTGAGGAGTTCTCACAGCTCTGTTTCTCCGCCCCTGTGATGAGGTCTTTACTTTCATTTTCACTCCTTCCCCTCTTCCCAGCTGTTCCTTCTCTGATTGATTCCTCTTCCTTTAAATCACCCCTCTTCCTGTTTCACCTTGCGGGTTATATTTCTCATCTTGAGTTGTGTCAGCCGCTGGAGTTCCGTCCGTATACTGTGCAGGGAGCCGGTGGCCGTGCCCCCCCCCCCTTTTCATAGGGGTTTCAGGGCTCACTCAGCCTTAGGTACGCGGGCATGCCTCGTCCCACCATCAGGGTCTGGTCATGTGCATAGCAGCGCAGGGAGAGCTCTCAGGGTCTGACAGGGGTTACCTTTTATGCTCCCTAGTTTGGGTCCGCTCAGTAGCTTGTGCACTGATTGTACTCCTGTTGTTCGCATATACCCGTGACAACCGCGCACTTTCTATACAGATGCATCACAGTCATGAAATTCTTTAAAGTGACGAGGTATAGTTTTTAATTGCGTAAGGTCACTTTCATCAGCAGACACAATAATCCCCAAAACGTGTTCGCGAGTTCTCCTCCGCTTCTCCGGATGGTAATCCCACATATTTCCCACATTCGGCACAGTATATCACGCCAGTTGTGCCACAATCGATCGCGTGAGGAATCTTAAAATGTTTGTTACTTGAGGAATCCGGAAACTCAGTTAAAACTCATTATATCGGGGTAAGCGACTCGGCCTCCACATGGTTGATGTATTATTGTGAGATCAGACGTTCAGGAAAAAATAGATTTAATCCGACTTAAGCTATGATAAAATATATATAGAGAGAGATATACAACGACAGCGATTAAAGGGGTCCTCTCACTTCAGAAAGTGGCATTTATTATGTAGAGGAGGTTAGTTAATACAAGCCACTTACTATTGTATTGTTATCCATATTGCTTCCTTGGATGGCTCGATCCATTTTTCTATCAAATGATATACTTTTTGTTTCCATGGTTACGACCACCCTGCGATCAACCAGCGGCGGTTGTGCTCGCACTATGTAGACAAAAGCGCTGGCCTCTCTGGTGGCCGGGACCATGGGAGCGCACATAGGCCGGCACTTTTACCTATAGTGTGCCAGCACGGCCACTGCAGGTCGGTCGTAACCATGGAAACGAGCCGTGTATAATGAGATAGAAAAATTACTCAAGCCAGCAAAGGAGACAATATGGAGAATAACAATACATTAACCCCTTCATAAGTTTGGATGTAACTGTACGTCCAAATTGCAAGTAACTTCACATCCAGTCTGATTACCGGAGCTGTGATACTATAAAGTGTCACACCTCGGAGTCTCCGCACTCCCGGAGAGCAGAGACACCGGAGAAGCCGGCAGAGTGGTCCCTTGCCGGCAATCACTCTGATTGGTTAGTCTCTACAGACTAACCCAGTGTTTCCCAACCAGTGTGCCTCCAGCTGTTGCAAAACTACAACTCCCAGCATGCCCGGACAGCCTTTGGCTGTGCAGGCATGCTGGGAGTTGTAGTTTTGCAACAGCTGGAGGCACACTGGTTGGGAAACACTGGACTAACCAACCGGAGCACGTCAGTATGAAAATGGAGATTAGAGCCGGAAATCAGTAGCGCCCACCCGTGTGCCCCCAGTGCCCCTGATGTTTTTACTGCCCCATTGTGCCCCAAATATAGCCAATGTCCCCCAGATGCCCTCTCTGCTCCTGTGCACTGCCAGCTCTGATGCCGCCATCAGCATAGAGTGTAAGCTGTAACTTACAGCTGACACTCTGCAGCTATGGCCGAAATCGCTGCTGGCACAGATCTCTGCCGTTTAACCCCATAGATGCCGCGGCATCCATGGAGTTGAGAGGGAGGGAGCTCCCTCTCTCTTCCATCAGGCTGCCACTGCTTGAAGATCCAAATGGGTCTTGGTAAAAAAAAAAAAAAGTGTAAAAAAAAAAGGAAAAAAGGTAAATAAAAACATAAATAAAAAAAATATTTTTTTAATAAAAATAAATAAAAAATTGTCTTTTGTCTTACCCTCTCATTTGTAAGTCATTAAGTCAAAACTACACATAATTGCTGTCACCGCGTCCGTGACAACCTGATCTATAAAAGTATCACTAATCCCGTGCAGTGAACACCGTAAAAAAATCATGTAAAAAACTATGACAGAATTCTGTTTGTGTCACCTAACCGCCACAAAACATCGTATGTGCCCAAAGATGATACCAATAAAAACTACAGCCTGTCCCACAAAAAATAAGCCCCCACACACCTACATTAGTGAAAAAATAAAAATGTTATGGACTTTAGTATATGGTGATGCACAATGTCGTTTATTTTTTACACAAAAGAAATTATATGCTAAAAAAGTAGTAAAACATAAAAAAAACTATATAAATTTGGTATTGCCATAACTGTATCAACCCACAGATTAAAATAATAATATAATATTTACCGCAAGAGGAACCCCATAGAAAATAAAATTAAAAAAACTGACAGCATTGCCATTTTTGCCCACTTTACCTCCACAAAAAATGGTATAAAAAGTGATCAAGAAGACATATGTAAACAAGAAGGGAACCAATAAAAACTACAGACCGTACCACAAAAAACAAGCCCTCACACAACTACATTGGTGAAAAAATACAAATGTTATGAGCCCTAAACTAATTTCAGCAAATTACATGTTAGAAAATCCTGATGCCGCTCCTTCCCGTCTGAATGCTGCCGTGTCCCCAAACAGCGGTTTATGACCACGTACGAGGTGTTGTGGTATTCAGGAAAAAATGCATAACAAATTGTGCATTTCTCCTGTTATCACTTGTGAAAATGAAAAATATGGGGCTGAAGCAGCTTTATATTGGAAATAAAAGTAAATCCTTCATTTTCACAGCCACGTGTTTCTAAATTCTATGAAACGCTTGTTGGGTCAAAGCAATTGCACAAACGTTATTGCTTTAAACTTCTAATTGCTTGCAGCTTTGGCTCTTCTCCATACAGACGTTTGTAAATGTTACTATCTGCACCACTAGGTTTATTCCTTGAGGTGGGTAGTTTCCAAAATGGGGTCACTTTTTGGGCTTTTCTTTCTAGGGGTACCTCAGGGTCTCTTCAAATGTGACATGGCACCTGAAAACCATTCCAGCAAAATCTGTCCTCCGTTAACAATATGGCGCTCCTTCCCTTCTGTGCAGTGCTGTGTGCCCATACAGCAGGTTACAACCACATATGGGGCGTTTCTGTAAACTAGAATCAAGGTAATAAATATTGAGGTTTCTTTGGCTGGAAATTTGGATTCAAATGGAAAATCTTCACAAAAAAAAAAAAATTAAAAAATTTCCCCTACAATTTTCTTTCATTCTTGTGGAATAACAAGTAAAGTAACAGTCACCAAGAGTCTAAACAGATGGGCGGGCTCCATCGACCAGCACCCAACATAGCACTCAGCCGAGGCCAATATGATACAAAGAGAGGTGATGCTAGAAAGAAATCTTACCCTGATGATGTCATCAATGGACCTGAGCTCTCTGTTCCTAAAGGGGAGGAATGCAGGGGAGGGGGACCCACCACAGCCCCTCTGCAAAATAAAGCCACCGCACGGACAGAGGCCCACTTCCAAACACCAAGCTGATATGTCCCACCAAGCAGCGCTGCAGGTGCAGGAGAAGGGTGGCAACCCTAGGTCTGAGTTACCCCCATTGGGGAGAAAAACAGCCCAACAGAACCCATGGATGCCAGGGAAAAAGAGCAAAACTGATGTGGCGTAGTCCCAGCAGAAGCCGAGGATTAAAGTAGATGCCGTGGCCGAAAATGAAGCATCCCAAGCTGGCTGACACTGCAGGACCTGGGGAGTGGGAAGAAGTTGGAGAAAGGTATGCCATGAGGGGGGATGGAGGGGAGGGGGTCATAGAAACCCCCAGATAGGAAAAAATGAGCCACACAGAGACCTGGGATGCCAGGAATAAAGCAGTAACTGGTACCTCCTAGTCCACGTAGATGCCAGGCACTAAATTAAAACAGAGGCTGAGGGAGGGATAGGGAACCCAGGGAAGGTAACCAGTAACTGGAAAGGGAACAGAAAGGACAGAGGGGACCTGGATTGATGGATGGGAGGTTAAGGGGTCAGAACCAGTGTAGGGAGCATACTTACCATCCGGCGTCTTTGGGCGTCGCAGGGTCACCCCTTCGGTAAACTCGCACCAGAGTGGGATTACTGACACTCCACTGCTGATGCAGTAATGCGGGACTGGGTGAACGGCGTGGTACACGCTAGATGGGGGTGCTACTAAAGGGGAGGCAAACGATGAAGAACCCCGGCTGCAGGATAAGAATTGTATAATGAAGGGAAAATAAATAAGAAAGAAGGAAAAATAGCAGGAAGACCTGCAGGAAAAAGCAGGTTGTGTCTGCCTCCTACGGACACTAGGCTAAAACTGTGGAGAGGGTATAGCCAACTCGGGTGGAGCCAACCTTTTTTTATATATCTAGCGTCGCCTCCTAGTGGCAGCTGGTCGTATGCCCAGGGTGCTGTGTCCTCTAATGACATTAACGAAAAGGAACATGATATTTTAATATATTGAGAAGATGGGCGCGATCATATATGAAGAACGGGGTGCTGTATACAAACCAATGCTACTAGCAACAAACACGTACAAATGTGCACATCCAAAATACCAAGCATATATAAAATATCAGTTTTATTTAAAACAATTAAAAAACACACAAGAAGTCCCACGGCCTACAATTAATAAATGCAGGGGCCCCCCCCCCCCCCACAGGTACAGCATACGTAAATATTCCATGATCGCCCCTTCAGTATAAGGCACACAAAGAGATGCCACCAATCTGCACCCCACAATTGTGTTACAGAGGTGCTATTGAGACATGGGCACCCCTCCTCGTGAGGACGTCATCTATGTACCGACTGTACAATGTATTAAGAATAAATATGGCGCTGATCCGACTATCCTATATAGACATTTTCCTGGGATGGTGAGCAGCATCTGTCTAACAGACAGCAGGTGTCTAACAGACCCATTACCAAAAAAACACCCAGATAGATGTCGGATTGCTGCAAAACTCAGCGTGCAGTTATGTCACAGGCAGATATTCTGGTCTGATGAGACACTGGTTCTTACCACAAGAGGGGGTAAAAGTGCTGCCCCGCTGCCTATAATACACTCTCAGAGGCTACTATTGGGTAGTGTACCTCTTAGTGAAGATCGTTGACATGCCTCTATGTAAATCTCGGCTGTTCTGACCTGTTAGAAGATGGTGGGAGCAGTGGTTACATGAGAGCACACATAGCAAACAGGATCCAGATGGCCCAGACAGACCATCAGTAGAGAGGATTGTTTGACCCGCCATGCATGAGCAGCTCCCACACTTTTGTTGTCCCCCTCATTACACACCCGTCTATGGCTGGACCATTTCCAGGTACTTAGAAGGAAATTTGGCATCACGGCGCCATTACTGGTCTTTCCACTGTAATTCAGTAACTTCTCCCTTTATGCTGCGGAGGTATTGAGGACGGAGGGAGGATGAATAGGAAACACATATATGTGCCTCACTGGTCACTTATTCAGGAGTAATAGATCCAGGCCACCAATATGTCACCCAGTTCCAGCATCTACTGTAGATAGGTTTACCAGTAATGTCCATAGGGGGGGGGTTAGTGACAGGAAGATTCCTCTCATGTGTGTTCTAGTTTCCAGGACGTATATATCTCATCCAGGGAGGGGAACCCAGGAGGGCCGAGTATCACCATCAAAGATGGTGGCCTGGATATTTGGAATAATGGGCGGTTTGGTGGTGGGGTCTAATCATTCCCTTCCTGGCCAGTACAGTTTCTCTGTAACACAGTCCATTACTGGGCTATTAACCCCTTAGTGACCAGCCTGTTTTGGGCCTTAATGACCAAGTGTTTTTCTTCCTTTTTTCATCATTGCGTTCAAAGAGCTATAACTTTTTTATTTTTCCGTCTTTATAGCTTTATGAGGGCTTGTTTTTTGCCGGACAAGTTGTAGTTTTTAATGGCGTCATTTTGGGGTAAACATAGCTTTCTGATTAACTTTTATTAAATTTTTCTGGGAGGGAGATGGGAAAAACAGCAATGCTTCCACTGCGTTTTTACGTTGTAAATTTTACGGTGTTCATTTTTCGGTATAGATATCATAATATCTTTATTCTCTGGGTCAGTACAATTACAGTGATACCAAATACATATATTTTTTAATGTTTTACTACTTTTTGCAATAACCCCCCCCCCTTTTTTTTAAAATGTTTTTGCATTGCCATTTCTGAAGACCCATAACTTTTTTATTTTTCTTTATATGGAGTTGTGTGAGGGCTTGATTTTTGGGGGACGACCTGTATTTTTTATTGCTATCATTGTGCAGTAAATGGCGCTTTCTGATCACTTGTTATTATGTTTTTTCGGTGACAACTAAGAATCAGCAATTCTGTCTTTTTTTGCGATGTTCACCACAGAGGATAATTTACATGATATTTATGTAGTCCGGTTCGTTACAGACACGGCAATACCAAACATACAGGGAAGATTTTGTTTTTGCAATTTTTTTCATTGAAAAAAGTTATTTCAGTGGAAAAAAAAGTGTAATTTTTTATGGGATTTTTTTTATTGAATAAATGAGTTTTTTTTTTACAATTTACTAGTCCCACAAGGGGACTATAACAGACAGCTTTTTGATTTATTTTAGAATGCAATTCACTATCCCTAAAGTGCATTGCATTTTAATGGCAATGCTTTTTTTACATTGGCCAGAGAGGCGCAGCCTGCTGGAAATTACTCAAGGATGGTCTGGGGCCTACATCAGACCCCAGGCAGCCTTCACACACATAGGCACCCCGCGATCTCATTTGCACGGTGCCGATGGGAGACAGAGGGAGCCTGCTACCTCAGTCAGCACTTTATATGTGATTGGCAGCATGTAAAGTGTTAAACACCCCGGATCGGCACTACTACCGGTCCGGGCTGTTAGAGACGGACCGTGGCTCTAATGTGAGAGCTTAGACTGGGCTGACCTATAAAAGCGGCTGCCCAGCCTAAGGCCCCTGTTTGACTGCCGTAAAACACATATGGGTGGTCACTAAGGGGTTAAGGTGTGCACTAAAGGAAGAAAGCCAGCTGAGGAGACAGAACCTGTCTGGAGAGACTGTTACTGGGATTGCTAGCCTTAAAGTGGGCATTTGCTCTTGGTGTGAAGTAATACACATTAATGTGATTGATTTGAGTGGTTGGTTACACGTCACTTATATAGTCTGGGAAGCCTATGTTTAGTTAGCGCTCAGCAGGGCAGTGGTTGATTAGTATGTTGGACCTAAATCTAAAGGCTGTATATTTGTAGGACCAATGGATGTCACACACTAGTAGAAAGCATATGAGCCAAAACAAAACCACGGCACATACAAAGATAACATTCAAGTGAAGTGTCTTTTATTTCATGCTCTGGGTATGATACTTATAGAGCCGACCCTAGTGGTTTGGTCCATCAAGACAAACATATATAAGACATAGATAAAGGGAACAAAGTATTATTTTTTTTTATCTTTAAGGAGGGTGTTCACCCCTGGTGGCCTTTCTGGCAGAACCCCCAGCGTACTCAGACTTGCAGAGGTCTGATCCACTTGCCTGATCCCCGCCACTGGGTTCCGGCTACTTCACAGATCATGGGTCTCTCCGTGTGAACATGACTGGCCACAGCGGGGACATGTCACCCATGCCTCATGTCACTGGGTCATGTGACATATGGGTGACACTTCACTGCTCCGGCCATATGACCCATGTCAAACCGGATGATTACAAGTGGAGACCAGAGATGCGGAGGAGTGGGGAGCAAAGAAGCCAAGACCCATTGGTGAGGATCAGCGAAATAGGATGCCTTATGTAGGTCAAGCGTCACTGGGGGTTCTGCCTAAAAGGACCACAGGGATGAACAACCCCTTTAAAGAGAACTTGTCACGTTGAACACAGTGTTTGAGCTGCAGGCGGCATGTTATACAGCGGGAGAAGCTGAGCAGATTGATATTTAGTTTTACAGGAAAAGACTCAGTAAAACTTGTATTTCATACATTTAAATTCCTGCTCATTCTGAACTTTGACGTCAAGAAGGAGGTCCTATCAGCGACTGACAGCTATCTCTGTATGTATAGTCCTGGAGGGAAGGCTGTCAGTCACTGATAGGACTGCCTCATCGACATCAAAGTTCAGAATAAGCAGGAAGTTAAATGTATAAAATACAAGTTATACTCAATCTTTTCCCATAAAATTTTATATCCATCAGCTCAGCTCCTCCTGCTCTATAACAAGCTGTCTGCAGCTCGACACCATGTTCACGACAAGTTTCTTTTAAAGACTAATTGAATCATGATGAAGCACTGTATTAATATGTCCACATACATTATAAAACAATTCCATGGAGCGTCGTTACTTCTCCCCATGTCACCCTGGACTCTCCCGCAGTGTGGGTGGAGGTGTGAATACAGTTATAAGAAGCAAGGTTCATGAGGACAATCCATGCTCACTGCTCTGGAAGTAAACAAGGCTCTTCTTCTCTTCCCTATATCCCTAATACTTTTCCTCCATGGACCTGGTCACAGTGACCTCATGGAAATATAATCCGGTTATCTAGGAGATCTGGGATAGTTACACCCAAAATAAACCTTCTTATTGACCCTTTAAGGTCCATGAATAACCCGATATGCTAAATATGTGAAAATGGTTTCATGAATTGTCTGATTTCTACAAAGATCTAATTCTTGTATAAAACTTTTCCCACATTCTCAACATTAATATGGCTTCTCTGCTCTGTGACTTCTCTCATGCCTAACAAGAATTGATTTATCGGAAAAGCATTTCCCACATACTGAACATGAATATGGTTTCTCTCTCTGTGACTTCTCTCATGTGTAATAAGAGCTGATTTCCGTGTAAAACATTTTCCACATTCTGAACATGAATATGGCTTCTCTCCTGTGTGTTGTCTCTCGTGTGTAACAAGGCTAAATTTCCGTGTAAAACATTTTCCACATTCTGAACATGAATGTGGTTTCTCTCCTGTGTGACTTCTCTGATGTATAACAAGACTTGCTTTGAATGTGAAACATTTCCCACATTCTGAACATGAATAAGGCTTCTCACTTGTGTGACCTCTCTTATGTGTATCAAGTTGTGATTTATATATAAAACATTTCCCACATTCTGAACATGAATATGGCTTCTCTCCTCTGTGAATTCTCTCATGTCTAACAAGATATGATTTATCTGTAAAACATTTCCCACATTCTGAACATGAATACGGTTTCTCTCCTGTATGACTTCTCGCATGAGTAACCAGATTTGATTTATTTATAAAGCATTTCCCACATTCTAAACACGAATACGGCCTCTCTCCTCTGTGTCTTCTCTCATGTGTAGTAAGAGTTGATTTCTGTCTAAAACATTTCCCACATTCTGAACATGAATACGGTTTCTCTCCTGTATGACTTTTAGCATGAGTAACCAGATTTGATTTATTTATAAAGAATTTCCCACATTCTAAACACGAATACGGATTCTCTCCTGTGTGATTTCTCTCATGTGTAATAAGAGCTGATTTTTGTGTAAAGCATTTCCCACATTCTGAACATGAATACCGTTTCTCTCCTGTGTGACTTCTGTCATGTGTAATAAGAGCTGATTTTTGTGTAAAACATTTCCCACATTCTGAACATGAATACGGTTTCTCTCCTGTGTGAATTCTCTTATGTGTAATAAGAGCAGATTTTTGTGTAAAACATTTCCCACATTCTGAACATGAATACGGTTTCTCTCCTGTGTGACTTCTAGCATGAGTAACCAGATTTGATTTATTTATAAAGCATTTCCCACATTCTGAACACGAATAAGGCTTCTCTCCTGTGTGACTTCTCTCATGTATAATAAGAGCTGATTTCTGTAAAAAACATTTGCCACATTCTGAACATGAATATGGCTTCTCCCTCTGTGTCGTCTCTCGTGTGTAACAAGTTCTAATTTTTCTGTAAAGCTTTTCCCACATTGTGAACATGAATACCATTTCTCTCCTATGTGAAATTTCTGATGGTTAACAAGAGATGATTTCTGTGTAAAACATTTGCCACATTCTGAACATGAATATGGCTTCTCTCCTCTGTGTCGTCTCTCATGTGTAACAAGTTCTAATTTTTCTGTAAAGCTTTTCCCACATTGTGAACATGAGTACCGTTTCTCTCCTATGTGAAATTTCTGATGTGTAACAAGAGCTGATTTCTGTGTAAAACATTTCCCACATTCTGAACATGAATATGGCTTCTCTCCTGTGTGAACTCTCTCATGTCTAACAAGATATGATTTATATGTAAAACATTTCCCACATACTGAACATTGATATGTTTTCTCTCCTGTGTGAATTCTTCTGTGTGTAGGAAAACCTGAGCTTTTTGTGAACTCTTGAAATATTTCACTCCCTTTCAGATTTGTATGTGTGGTAATATTATGTGATTGGTCAGGAGAAGGTTCCTCATGATTAAGGGGAATATATGATAGATCCGTACTGTAAAGTCCTGGATTTACATTAACGGTGATGAGGTTTTCCCTTGAAGAGCGCTGCATGATGTCCTCATCTTCAGCTGACAACATGAACTTTCCCTCAGAATTCTTGCTGGGATTTTCTGTAAAGATAAAAAATTGGAATATTAGTTTTTTTTGTTCCAACCATAAAGAATAGAAATGTATGACATACCTATGAGGCTAAAAGAGGATCCATCAGAAAGCAGAGATACAAGCCATTCATTCTGAATCCACTTCTGGCTTTGGCTGAAAAACTGCATGTGTGATTTCAGCCTTAACCTAAGGACACAGGACGTACCGGTGCGTCCTATGTATTTCCGATCACCGCCGCGCGTAGGGAACGCTGTATGGAAGGGGTTAACAGGGAGGGAGCTGACTCCCTCTCCCATCGGGGGCTGCTGTGTGTTTCAGCCCCCGATTCTTGACGGGATCACAGAGGGAGGGGGCCCCCCTCCCTCCAAATCACCCGCTGCTCTGTTGTGGCAGCGAGTGATGGTTAACATGGCAACCGGACACCTTCACAGACGTCCTGCTTGCCATGGTAATGCTAAGTCTCATCAGACTTCTGCTAAAGGCAGCAGCCTGATCAGACTAAGTGTAAAGTGAAAATACAGTAAAGTACACTATATAGTGTACTGTATTGTATTGTACAGACATCAGACCCACTGGATCTTCAAGAACCAAGTGGATCTGGGTAAAAAAAAAGTGAAAAAAGTGAAAAAAAAAAAAAAAAAAACAACACATTTATCACTGATTAAAAATTAAAAAAATAAAGTGCACTACACAAGTTTGATATCACCGCGCCAGTAATGACCTGATCTATAAAACGGTCATGTTACTTTCCCCGCACGGTGAACGTCATAAAAAAAAATAAAAACTATGATGAAATCGAAATTTTGCCCACCTTACTTCCCAAAAAAGGTAATAAAAGTGATCAAAAAAGTCGTATGTACGCCAAAATGGTACCAATCAAATCGGCACCTCATACTGCAAAAAATTAGCCCCTACATGAGACAATCGCCCAAAAGTCAAACAAAAATATATGACTCTCAGACTATAGATACACTAAAACATATTATTGTGTTATTGTATTAAAGTAAAATAAATAAACAGCTCAGCCAAATGGCGCTCCTTCCCTTCTGAGCAGTGCAGTGTCCCCAACAGCAGTTTATGACCACATCTGGGTGGAGAAACTTTGAACTAAATTACATGGTGATTTTTCTACTTTTAACCTTTGTAACAAAGAAAAATTTGAGGCTAAAGCAACTTACTCTTGTTCTATGAAACACCTGTGGGGACAAACCATCACTGCACCCCTAGATGACTTCTTTGGGGGCGGGTGCAGTTCTGTCTCTGGGTTTCAGGAGCATTTCAAGTTTGACATGGTCACTCCAGTAAAATCTGTATCTCAGAAGCTAAGTGGTGCTCCTTCCCTGCTGAGCCCTGCTGTGTGCCCAAACAGCACATTACAACCACACATGGGTGTTACCCTACTCAGATGGAATGCTGTAACAATTTTGTGGGTTCTTTTTACCTGTTAATCCTTGTAAAATTTTAAAATGTTGTGCTAAATCTACATATTATCGTTAACATGTTAATTATTATTTTGATGCCTCAGTGCTTATGAATTCTATAAAACACTTGTGGTGTCACAATGCTCACTGCATTCCTACATTAACTCCTTGAGAGGCTTACTTTCCACAATGGCGCCTTTGGGGGTGTTTCTTATGTTTTAGCACCTTAAAGCCTCTGCAATCAAGAGATTGTACCTTAAAATCTTATAAAATAAATGGGAGGCCCCAAAATCCACAAGGGTTTGCCTTAATTCTGAAGTTAGTATTTGAGTAATTTTTCTGTTGTTGGAAAGGAGCACGCGAGGTCCCAAAACAGTCTCCAGGGTGGAATGAATAGCATGTAAATAGGAGTGCAGCTAGTGGACCATCGAAATGGGCAGACAATAAAACTTTCCGAATGTGTGGAGAGAAGATCAGGTAGTGGCATTACACACCTGAGGACCGGGCGCTTGGGGACACACAGACCATGAGACCCCTACAGAATGGCTAGAGTGAGCCATGGGCCCTTTAGAGTGGTGCGCCTCAGCTATAGAAAAACTAATTCAGAAGAAGGTAGAGGATTGTGAGGCTGAAAGACCCTTCCTGGGACCCTCAGGAATGACAAAGGAAGCTGTCTGAGAAAGAGAGATTCAGATCATAGGATCAGAAGGGCAGAAAGAAGGCAGGAGGAGATCTCTGCTGAGATAAAACCCCGTGACCTGTAGTAAAATGGAGGGAACTGGCCAGAGGATGACCTTGTCTTGATGAAGGACCAAGAAGGGTGAGCAACTAGACAAGACCGCCAACTCAGAAACCCTGTGGAAAGAAGTGACGGCAACAAGGAAGGTCACCCACTAAGAAAGGAGACACACGGAGATGTCCTGTAAAGATGGGTATTCTCTTCTTTCAGGAGTACTCAGATGAAGAAACCATTGGTTGGACGGTTGAACAATTGAACAGCATTTAACTTAGTAACTGAAAATTAACTATTTCAGCAGTAATTAACCCTTTTTCTGTGCCCCACTGGGGTACTGCACTTGAGATCCAGAACCAGGTGATCGCCATTGCCATTTGGGCACCACAAACAGGTTGGAATAGAAACACTGGAACCGTTCATTTTCTGGTACCAGGAGAAATACATCTTGGAATAGAAGCCTCTGAATGGCTTGAAGCAGTGAGAAGCCTTGGCTGGGAGGATGGACGAGCAGTCCAAAACAAACAAGGGAGGCGCGGAAGACAATTGTATTTTGTTTTCGTCCCAGACGACTTCCTGTACCATCTGAGACATCGGTAAGTCAGATGTCCCCCTCCACCCACACACTCACCGAAGCTGGCTTGGATGGGGGCTGAGCATCATGTGGAGACGGACTTTGAGGAGGAAGGCTTGGAGGTGATAAGACGGGGGTTAAACACCTGCATCTTATTCTGCTTCTGATGATAAGTCTTGTGTTCCCAAGACCTAGGGCTGGGAAAACGGCATAAGGAGCGTAAAATAAGGTCTGCGCTTTCTGACAAGGTTGGAACGTGCGGACCTGTTCTGTGGCAGATGGAGGCTCCTGCCCTCGCTGAGATTAGAAAGGATCTCATCAAGAAGAGGTGGATGGAAGGGCTACGAGTGCTCTTTTGGAATCTTCCGTGGACCAATAGGAAAGCCACAAAATCCTGTACATGGCGAGTAGGCCATGGAGACTAGCAGTGAAAGCGAGGCATCAGTCTGGCTGCATCCACAGAAAATCAGTAGGGTAACGTCTCCAGGTTCCTTTGGAGATTCGCCTATGAGGATACCACTGCGGAGACTGGAAGCCCAACTCTGCGGGGTCCTTGCTGACCCAAGTAGAAGTAAAGACGGAAAGCTGCCCCAATGGCTTCAAATATAGACTTAGAAAAGGACTCCAGCTTTCTGCCTCTCAGGTCGGAGAATGTAGCTGCAGCTGCCATGGGTGGAGGGATATGTATAGTCAGGCGGCAAAACTGGAGGGTCTACGATGGGAGGTGAGGACCACTTTCTAACCAGATCCCGGGAAATGGGTATAAGAGGTCCAGACGATTTAGCAAAGCATCCATGAGGGGAGTTCTACTCTTTAGACAGAAAGGAATCAAATATGAGAGGTTCAGAAAACCCACTGGAGAGCACCTTGAGCGCCAAAATGAAAAACCCTTCTTGGGCGGAACAGGATTCCAGGAGGGTATCAACAACTGCCAAAATCAGGCCGTCAATCACAGAGGAGATTTTGGATGACTGCTTATCATCTAGAACATTCTCTGCATCAGAAACCTCATCTTCCGAGCCCTGTTATGGCCGATGCGATGTTCTGAGAACGTGGATGGGTCTTCTAACTGTTTGCCATATTGTGTCTACTCCTATACGTCTATTTCATTTGATGATGGAGCCTTAAAGGAGTTTTCTGGGATTTCGATATTAATGCCTTGAAGGCACCAGGACAGAATCTGAGGTCACTTTCTCCATCCATGATCCCATACCTGTGGTGACATCTCCTGGAAGGTCCTCCTCCACCTCACTCTTACACGGGGATCGCCCATCATCCGCTCTTCTTCATCCTCCACTTTAATATCAGTCACATCTTCCCCTGATTTGTCATCTGTAACAATTCAGGACAATACAGCAGACGGGTGGGAAATCTAACAGATCCACAGAAGAGACCCCCACCATCTATGACCCCTCTATGACTGCAGGACCCCCTATATAGATGTGTATAGGGCTCAGCTCCATCTACCTGAGGGTTCTCTGGGGGCTTCTCCTCTGGACAGTCCTGGGAATACAGAGGACGGGGACATCTCTCGGGGATTTCTCCTCCTGGATCCATCTGTGGAGACACAAGCAGTGACTGAATACATGGCCTCCATTACATGTCACTGCACACACGTGTATACACTGCACATGACGGCTCTTACCCTGTGATATAAGAGGCTGGTGCTCCTCCATTACATGTCACTGCACACACGTGTATACACTGCACATGACGGCTCTTACCCTGTGATATAAGAGGCTGGTGCTCCTCCATTACATGTCACTGCACACACGTGTATACACTGCACATGACGGCTCTTACCCTGTGATATAAGAGGCTGGTGCTCCTCCATTACATGTCACTGCACACACGTGTATACACTGCACATGACGGCTCTTACCCTGTGATATAAGAGGCTGGTGCTCCTCCATTACATGTCACTGCACACACGTGTACACACTGCACATGGCGGCTCTTACCCTGTGATATAAGAGGCTGGTGCTCCTCCATTACATGTCACTGCACACACGTGTATACACTGCACATGACGGCTCTTACCCTGTGATATAAGAGGCTGGTGCTCCTCCATTACATGTCACTGCACACACGTGTATACACTGCACATGACGGCTCTTACCCTGTGATATAAGAGGCTGGTGCTCCTCCATTACATGTCACTGCACACACGTGTATACACTGCACATGACGGCTCTTACCCTGTGATATAAGAGGCTGGTGCTCCTCCATTACATGTCACTGCACACACGTGTATACACTGCACATGACGGCTCTTACCTTGTGATATAAGAGGCTGGTGCTCCTCCATTACATGTCACTGCACACACGTGTATACACTGCACATGACGGCTCTTACCCTGTGATATAAGAGGCTGGTGCTCCTCCATTACATGTCACTGCACACACGTGTATACACTGCACATGACGGGTCTTACCTTGTGATATAAGAGGCTGGTGCTCCTCCATTACATGTCACTGCACACACGTGTATACACTGCACATGACGGCTCTTACCCTGTGATATAAGAGGCTGGTGCTCCTCCATTACATGTCACTGCACACACGTGTATACACTGCACATGACGGCTCTTACCCTGTGATATAAGAGGCTGGTGCTCCTCCATTACATGTCACTGCACACACGTGTATACACTGCACATGACGGCTCTTACCCTGTGATATAAGAGGCTGGTGCTCCTCCATTACATGTCACTGCACACACGTGTATACACTGCACATGACGGCTCTTACCCTGTGATATAAGAGGCTGGTGCTCCTCCATTACATGTCACTGCACACACGTGTACACACTGCACATGACGGCTCTTACCTTGTGATATATGAGGCTGGTGCTCCTCCATTACATGTCACTGCACACACGTGTATACACTGCACATGACGGCTCTTACCCTGTGATATAAGAGGCTGGTGCTCCTCCATTACATGTCACTGCACACACGTGTATACACTGCACATGACAGCTCTTACCCTGTGATATAAGAGGCTGGTGCTCCTCCATTACATGTCACTGCACACACGTGTATACACTGCACATGGCGGCTCTTACACTGTGATATAAGAGGCTGGTGCTCCTCCATTACATGTCACTGCACACACGTGTATACACTGCACATGACGGCTCTTACCCTGTGATATAAGAGGCTGGTGCTCCTCCATTACATGTCACTGCACACACGTGTATACACTGCACATGACGGCTCTTACCCTGTTATATAAGAGGCTGTTGGTCCTCCATTACATGTCACTGCACACACGCGTATACACTGCACATGATGGCTCTTACCCTGCGATATAAGAGGCTGGTGCTCCTCCATTACATGTCACTGCACACACGTGTATACACTGCACATGACGGCTCTTACCCTGTGATATAAGAGGCTGGTGCTCCTCCATTACATGTCACTGCACACACGTGTACACACTGCACATGACCGCTCTTACCCTGTGATAAAAGAGGCTGGTGCTCCTCCATTACATGTCACTGCACACACGTGTATACACTGCACATGACGGCTCTTACCCTGTGATATAAGAGGCTGGTGCTCCTCCATTACATGTCACTGCACACGCGTGTATACACTGCACATGACGGGTCTTACCCTGTGATATAAGAGGCTGGTGCTCCTCAATTACATGTCACTGCACACACGTGTATACACTGCACATGACGGCTCTTACCTTGTGATATAAGAGGCTGGTGCTCCTCCATTACATATCACTGCACACACGTGTATACACTGCACATGACGGCTCTTACCCTGTGATATAAGAGGCTGGTGCTCCTCCATTACATGTCACTGCACACACGTGTACACACTGCACATGACGGCTCTTACCTTGTGATATAAGAGGCTGGTGCTCCTCCATTACATCTCACTGCACACACGTGTATACACTGCACATGACGGCTCTTACCCTGTGATATAAGAGGCTGGTGCTCCTCCATTACATGTCACTGCACACACGTGTATACACTGCACATGACGGGTATTACCCTGTGATATAAGAGGCTAGTGTTCCTCCATTACATGTCACTGCACACACGTGTATACAGTGCACATGAAGGCTCTTACCCTGTGATATAAGAGGCTAGTGTTCCTCCATTACATGTCTCTGCACACACGTGTACACACTGCACATGACGGCTCTTACCCTGTGATATAAGAGGCTGGTGTTCCTCCATTACATGTCACTGCACACACGTGTATACACTGCACATGACGGCTCTTACCCTGTGATATAAGAGGCTGGTGATCCTCCATTACATGTCACTGCACACACGTGTATACACTGCACATGACGGCTCTTACCCTGTGATATAAGAGGCTGGTGCTCCTCCATTACATGTCACTGCACACACGTGTACACACTGCACATGACGGCTCTTACCCTGTGATATAAGAGGCTGGTGCTCCTCCATTACATGTCACTGCACACACGTGTATACACTGCACATGACGGCTCTTACCCTGTGATATAAGAGGCTGGTGCTCCTCCATTACATGTCACTGCACACACGTCTATACACTGCACATGACGGCTCTTACCCTGTGATATAAGAGGCTGGTGCTCCTCCATTACATGTCACTGCACACACGTGTATACACTGCACATGACGGCTCTTACCTTGTGATATAAGAGGCTGGTGCTCCTCCATCACATGTCACTGCACACACGTGTACACACTGCACATGACGGCTCTTACCCTGTGATATAAGAGGCTGGTGCTCCTCCATTACATGTCACTGCACACACGTGTATACACTGCACATGACAGGCTCTTACCTTGTGATATAAGAGGCTGGTGCTCCTCCATTACATGTCACTGCACACACGTGTATACACTGCACATGACGGCTCTTACCTTGTGATATAAGAGGCTGGTGCTCCTCCATTACATGTCACTGCACACACGTGTATACACTGCACATGACGGCTCTTACCCTGTGATATAAGAGGCTGGTGCTCCTCCATTACATGTCACTGCACACACGTGTATACACTGCACATGACGGCTCTTACCCTGTGATATAAGAGGCTGGGGCTCCTCCATTACATGTCACTGCACACACGTGTATACACTGCGCATGACGGCTCTTACCCTGTGATATAAGAGGCTGGTGCTCCTCCATTACATGTCACTGCACACACGTGTACACACTGCACATGACGGCTCTTACCTTGTGATATATGAGGATGGTGCTCCTCCATTACATGTCACTGCACACACGTGTACACACTGCACATGACGGCTCTTACCCTGTGATATAAGAGGCTGGTGCTCCTCCATTACATGTCACTGCACACACGTGTATACACTGCACATGACAGCTCTTACCCTGTGATATAAGAGGCTGTTGGTCCTCCATTACATGTCACTGCACACACGTGTATACACTGCGCATGGCGCCTCTTACCCTGTGATATAAGAGGCTGGTGCTCCTCCATTACATGTCACTGCACACACGTGTATACACTGCACATGACGGCTCTTACCCTGTGATATAAGAGGCTGGTGCTCCTCCATTACATGTCACTGCACACACGTGTATACACTGCACATGACGGCTCTTACCCTGTGATATAAGAGGCTGGTGCTCCTCCATTACATGTCACTGCACACACGTGTATACACTGCACATGACGGCTCTTACCCTGTGATATAAGAGGCTGGTGTTCCTCCATTACATGTCACTGCACACACGTGTACACACTGCACATGACGGCTCTTACCCTGTGATATAAGAGGCTGGTGCTCCTCCATTACATGTCACTGCACACACGTGTATACACTGCACATGACGGCTCTTACCCTGTGATATAAGAGGCTGGTGCTCCTCCATTACATGTCACTGCACACACGTGTATACACTGCACATGACGGCTCTTACCCTGTGATATAAGAGGCTGGTGCTCCTCCATTACATGTCACTGCACACACGTGTACACACTGCACATGACGGCTCTTACCCTGTGATATAAGAGGCTGGTGCTCCTCCATTACATGTCACTGCACACACGTGTATACACTGCACATGACGGCTCCTACCTTGTGATATAAGAGGCTGGTGCTCCTCTATTACATGTCACTGCACACACGTCTATACACTGCACATGACGGCTCTTACCCTGTGATATAAGAGGCTGGTGCTCCTCCATTACATGTCACTGCACACACGTGTACACACTGCACATGACGGCTCTTACCCTGTGATATAAGAGGCTGGTGCTCCTCCATTACATGTCACTGCACACACGTGTATACACTGCACATGACGGCTCTTACCCTGTGATATAAGAGGCTGGTGCTCCTCCATTACATGTCACTGCACACACGTGTACACACTGCACATGACGGCTCTTACCCTGTGATATAAGAGGCTGGTGCTCCTCCATTACATGTCACTGCACACACGTGTACACACTGCACATGACGGCTCTTACCTTGTGATATAAGAGGCTGGTGCTCCTCCATTACATGTCACTGCACACACGTGTATACACTGCACATGACGGGTCTTACCTTGTGATATAAGAGGCTGGTGCTCCTCCATTACATGTCACTGCACACACGTGTATACACTGCACATGACGGCTCTTACCTTGTGATATAAGAGGCTGGTGCTCCTCCATTACATGTCACTGCACACACGTGTATACACTGCACATGACGGCTCTTACCCTGTGATATAAGAGGCTGGTGCTCCTCCATTACATGTCACTGCACACACGTGTATACACTGCACATGACGGCTCTTACCCTGTGATATAAGAGGCTGGTGCTCCTCCATTACATGTCACTGCACACACGTGTATACACTGCACATGACGGCTCTTACCCTGTGATATAAGAGGCTGGTGCTCCTCCATTACATGTCACTGCACACACGTGTACACACTGCACATGACGGCTCTTACCTTGTGATATAAGAGGCTGGTGCTCCTCCATTACATGTCACTGCACACACGTGTACACACTGCACATGACGGCTCTTACCCTGTGATATAAGAGGCTGGTGCTCCTCCATTACATGTCACTGCACACACGTGTATACACTGCACATGACAGCTCTTACCCTGTGATATAAGAGGCTGGTGCTCCTCCATTACATGTCACTGCACACACGTGTATACACTGCACATGACGGCTCTTACCCTGTGATATAAGAGGCTGGTGCTCCTCCATTACATGTCACTGCACACACGTGTATACACTGCACATGACGGCTCTTACCCTGTGATATAAGAGGCTGGTGCTCCTCCATTACATGTCACTGCACACACGTGTATACACTGCACATGACGGCTCTTACCCTGTGATATAAGAGGCTGGTGCTCCTCCATTACATGTCACTGCACACACGTGTATACACTGCACATGACGGCTCTTACCCTGTGATATAAGAGGCTGGTGCTCCTCCATTACATGTCACTGCACACACGTGTATACACTGCACATGACCGCTCTTACCCTGTGATATAAGAGGCTGGTGCTCCTCCATTACATGTCACTGCACACACGTGTATACACTGCACATGACGGCTCTTACCCTGTGATATAAGAGGCTGGTGCTCCTCCATTACATGTCACTGCACACACGTGTATACACTGCACATGACGGCTCTTACCCTGTGATATAAGAGGCTGGTGCTCCTCCATTACATGTCACTGCACACACGTGTATACACTGCACATGACGGCTCTTACCCTGTGATATAAGAGGCTGGTGCTCCTCACATGTCACTGCACACACGTGTATACACTGCACATGACGGCTCTTACCTTGTGATATAAGAGGCTGGTGCTCCTCCATTACATGTCACTGCACACACGTGTATACACTGCACATGACGGCTCTTACCTTGTGATATAAGAGGCTGGTGCTCCTCCATTACATGTCACTGCACACACGTGTATACACTGCACATGACGGCTCTTACCCTGTGATATAAGAGGCTGGTGCTCCTCCATTACATGTCACTGCACACACGTGTATACACTGCACATGACGGCTCTTACCTTGTGATATAAGAGGCTGGTGCTCCTCCATTACATGTCACTGCACACACGTGTATACACTGCACATGACGGCTCGTACCCTGTGATATAAGAGGCTGGTGCTCCTCCATTACATGTCACTGCACACACGTGTATACACTGCACATGACGGCTCTTACCCTGTGATATAAGAGGCTGGTGCTCCTCCATTACATGTCACTGCACACACGTGTATACACTGCACATGACGGCTCTTACCCTGTGATATAAGAGGCTGGTGCTCCTCCATTACATGTCACTGCACACACGTGTACACACTGCACATGACGGCTCTTACCCTGTGATATAAGAGGCTGGTGCTCCTCCATCATGGCCTCCTTGTACAGATCCTTGTGTCCTTCTATATACTCCCACTCCTCCATGGAGAAATAGACAGTGACGTCCTGACACCTTATAGGAACCTGACAACACAATGACACCGTCATCACCCAGACCCTCCAGTGCTGTTACTGGAGAATTTCCCAGCATTCCCAGCAGTGTCACCTCTCCAGTCAGCAGCTCCATCATCTTGTGGGTGAGCTCTAGGATCTTCTGCTCATGTATCAGGGGTGAGGGGAGGCTCTGTGATGGGGGAGGGGTCCTGCTCCGCCCTCCTGACTCCTGGAGATGGATGATGGGAGTCACACAGTCCCCCGATGTCTTCTTCACTATTGTGTACTCCTGTGGATGGAGAGAGACACTTAGGGAATAAACCCTTCAGGGGCCATGTGCTCTCCTCCGGCCTCTCCTCCTGGTACAACGTGCCTACTTACCTCCTCATGGCTCCTACATGACTATTGGTCACTGGTCACATGACACATCACTCACCATACTGGGGGCTGATCTTCAGGTTCTCCGTCACTTGGAAGGTCTGGGGGCCGTTCTCCAGGACTCTGGACTCTTCCTATCACTTCCTATGATGGATTCTCCTTCCCGATGTCTGACTTGTTACAGAACACAATACAGAGGAGAGAAATCTAGAGAAGTTTACCTCTCCGCTCAGCAGGGAGATGATCTCCAAGGTGAGGTCTAATATTCTTCTGCTGATCTCCTTCCCGTCCATCCTCGGGGGTCATTCAGGAGAAGAGGAGAGAACTGGAGGAGCTGGAGGCTTCTAGTACTGCAGGCGCCTTTATGGGAAGAGGAGAGGAAATCATCCAGGGGACAAGACCAGATGTCACCTCCAGAACCACACTGCCTGAGCCTGGAGGGGCCCCCACCACATGGATTCCAGGGGCCCCAACATGGAGATCTCTGGTGGCCCCACAGGAGATAAGTGTCTGATAGATGCAGGTCCCACCTCTGGGCTGTGCTCAGCTGTGTCCAGAGCTCCTAGAGAAGAGACTGGAGAGAGCTGAGCTCAGGCCGGGCCCCGCTCCATTCATTCTCCTCCTGGAGGCAGGGGCCCCTCACCAGGACAGTCAGGGGCCAGCGAATGATGACAACCCCCACTATCCCCACTACTCCCCCATCATACTAAGCTGAGGAGCGGAGAAGGATTCCTTGTGTGTAATGGAGGAGAATCTCCAGAGGTGACATGTCTGAGCTCTCCACCACACTGTCTCCTCACAGCTCATCTTACCTGCAGGCTGGAGGAATGGCTGATACCAGAGAGAACAAGAGCCCTGACTACCGACCAGGACCTGCCCAGTATCTGCTGCACTGCCGGAGCTGAAGGACCTGGGGTGACGTCACCAATATGTGATCAGTGCAGGGGGCGGAGCTCAGCAGTGGGGAGAGGAGGTGGTGAAGGACCTGCCCGGTATCTGCTGCACTGCCAGAGCTGAAGGACCTGGGATGACGTCACCGTCATGTGAACAGTGCAGGGGGCGGGGCTCAACCGTTTGGAGGAGAAGTGGTGAAGGACCTGGGGTGACGTCACTGTAATGTGATCAGAGGGCGGGGCTCAGCAGTTGAGAGGAGAAGAGGTGGCGAAGGACCTGTGAAGATGTCACTCTCATGTGATCAGTGCAGGGGGCGGGGCTCATCAGTGGGGAGGAGAAGTGGTGAAGGACCTGGGGCGATGTCACAGTCATGTGATCAGGGGGCGGGGCTCAGCAGTGGGGAGGAGAAGTAGTGAAAGACCTGTGAGGATGTCACTATCATGTGATCAGTGCAGTGGGCGGGGCTTTGTATGGTGGAAGAGTGATGAGTGCTTTCTCTTCTAGAGTTGAAAAAATGCTGGGAGTTGTAGTGCTTTCTTCTTATAACTCCTCTATGTAATATCTCCTTAAAGTTTGTTATGCTGGAAGCTGTAGTTCTCTGATGTAACAGCGGGGATCTGCTGGGAGTTGTAGTTCTGTGACATTTTCCAGGACACGCCCCATCTTCTCACCTCCTGATCTGACACTTTCACGCTTACAGATGACATTTTCGGGTGATTCAGACTGCAGAGCATTCGTCGCAGTGTGCGGTGCCCGATAACCAGGACTCGTATAATACACGGGTCACTGGTTTAGGACCGGAGGAGACTGTGATCCCGGACCCAGAATCACCCGGGGGCAGAAAGAAGAGATTATCTACAGGGAACAACTTCACCCGTTCTCTGATACTTTATAGTAACAGCCTGGACATGCTGGGAGTTGTAGTTCTCCTTATATAACAACCTAGACCTGCTGGGAGTTGTAGTTCTCTCTTCAGCTATCCTATAAGACATGTTGTTTTTCCTCTGATCTTTTATAACAGTGTGGATACGTTGGGTGGTGTAGTTCTGATTTCTTATAATTAGAGTTGAGTGAACTTGTGTTTTAAGTTCGGCGTCCAAAGTTCGGGTTCGGGTTATCGTAGCATCCCGTTATGGATCCCGCTACCACGGACCATAACGGCATTTGGAACACGGGGTGAAGGACCTGGGGTGACGTCACCGTCATGTGATCAGTGCAGGGGCGTGGCTGGATTTGATCCCGTGCTGAGCCACGCCCCCTGCACTGATCACATGACGGTGACGTCACCCCAGGTCCTTCGGCTGTTCAACAGTTCGGGTTGGTGGCAGCCGCCCCTTATGGATTCCATATGCCGCTATAGTGGAATCCATAACGGGATGCGCGACTTACCACAACCCGAACACCGGACTTTTTTTTAAAGTTCGCTCATCTCTACTTATTAGATAAAACTGTCCTGTTCCTTCATGTTTATTACTGGGAAAGAAGGGTTATTTGAACGTTTAATATATACATTTTTTTGTTTGTTTTTTTTACTATTAGCCCCCTTTTGGGGCCTAGTACATGGAATCTTTCGATCCCCTCTCCTATTCACCCTAATAGAGATCTATAAGGGTGAATAGGATTTTACACTCTCCCTTCTGAGCTCTGCCTCTGTGGGCGCTCCAATCAGAAGGCAGCGGCCTCCCTCTGCCTTCACTCACAGGTGCCACGATTAGCGTCAGTCACCGCACTTGAGGGGTTAAATGACAGGGCGGCGCTACTTCCTGTCAGTGCGGGCGGATGCCAGCTGTATACAGCCTGTACTCGCCGCGTATGGAGCGGGCCCACTGCAGAGCCGTGCTGCATAAGCCCCTGAGGCATTATGGCGTAACTGTACATCATAATGCACGAAGGGGTTAAAACTGCTGCTAGAAAACGGGCCCCCTATCACTAAAGAGCCACGGAGACTGCATCTTGCACTGAGCAGTGGGATATGTCAGCACCATCAGGGGAGGAGGTGCGCTAGAAAGTGCTTGTGAACTAAGCTGTAGGAGGGCATGATTGCATGGATCTTCCTAGTGAGTCCACCAGTGTAGTCAGGTCTAAGATCTGTGTAATCATGAATGCAGTTTGTGCTGATGAATGCGGGTCCTTGTTAATCTGTGATATCGATGGGCAAAATGGGTTGGAAGAGGACACACCCGATTACCTGCTTTTTATGAGCTTTTATAAAAGTAGTGGCTGGGTTAAGATCAGGGTCCTGAACATTTTAACCCCTCCAGGATCCTGCGTTTTTTCTGTTTTTGCATTTTTGTTTTTCACTCCCTGCCTTCCCGGAGCCATAATTTCCATCTCATCCACCATGACGGCTACAATGAGAGATTGACCCTTGACCTCTGTAGGGGCAGGAACACATGAAGAGAGTTTAAATTCCCCCCACCCCTCCACCCCCTCAGTGTTTTCCTGCCCCCACAGGGGCCAACATGTGGAGAGAACCCTCCTTGTGGAGGGAAGAAAATAGTACTACTTTACTGGATCTCCAGCTGTCCTCCTGCGGCAGGGGCTAAGGCTGGGCAGCAGGACCAACAAGGACCCTCTTCCGGCTCATGATGGAGCCTGTGGTCCTTCCTCGTCAAGCAGACCTCCTTCCTCCTGGCAGGAAGCAGTCAGCTGCGCTGGATTAGTAACATAGTAACATAAGACCGAAAAAGACATCTGTCCATCCAGTTCGGCCTGTTTCCTGCAAGTTGATCCAGAGGAAGGCAAAAACCCCTGTGAGGCAGAAGCCAATTTTCCCCACTTAAGGGAAAAAAATTCCTTCCCGACTCCAATCAGGCATCAGAATAACTCCCTGGATCATCGACCCTCTCTAGTAGCTGTAGCCTGTAATATTATTACACTCCAGAAATATTTCCAGGCCCCTCCTGAATTCCTTTATTGTACTCACCATCACCACCTCCTCAGGCAGAGAGTTCCATAGACTCACAACTCATACAGTAAAGAGTCCATAGTCTCACTGCTCTTACAGTAAATAATCCATAGTCTCACTGCTCTTACAGTAAAGAGTCCATAGTCTCACTGCTCTTACAGTAAAGAGTCCATAGTCTCACTGCTCTTACAGTAAAGAGTCCATAGTCTCA
This sequence comes from Bufotes viridis, assembly GCA_033119425.1. NCBI lineage: Eukaryota > Metazoa > Chordata > Amphibia > Anura > Bufonidae > Bufotes > Bufotes viridis. The sequence goes on along the minus strand of CM065589.1, from coordinate 2,466,861 downwards.
CTGCTCGTACCGTAAAGAGTCCATAGTCTCACTGCTCTTACAGTAAAGAGTCCATAGTCTCACTGCTCTTACAGTATAGAGTCCATAGTCTCACTGCTCTTACAGTAAAGAGTCCATAGTCTCACTGCTCTTACAGTAGAGTTCATAGTCTCACTGCTCTTACAGTAAAGAGTCCATAGTCTCACTGCTCTTACAGTATAGAGTCCATAGTCTCACTGCTCTTACTGTACAGAGCCCATAGTCTCACTGCTCTTACAGTAAAGAGTCCATGGTGTCACTGCTCTCACAGTAAAGAGTCTATAGTCTCACTGCTCTTACAGTAAAAAGTCCATAGTCTCACTGCTCTTACAGTAAAGAGTCCATCGTCTCACTGCTCTTACAGTATAGAATCCATAGTCTCACTGCTCTTACAGTAAAGAGTCCATAGTCTCACTGCTCTTACAGTATAGAATCCATAGTCTCACTGCTCTTACAGTAAAGAGTCCATAGTCTCACTGCTCTTACAGTAGAGTTCATAGTCTCACTGCTCTTACAGTAAAGAGTCCATAGTCTCACTGCTCTTACAGTATAGAGTCCATAGTCTCACTGCTCTTACTGTACAGAGCCCATAGTCTCACTGCCCTTACAGTAAAGAGTCCATGGTGTCACTGCTCTCACAGTAAAGAGTCTATAGTCTCACTGCTCTTACAGTAAAGAGTCCATCGTCTCACTGCTCTTACAGTATAGAATCCATAGTCTCACTGCTCTTACAGTAAAGAGTCCATAGTCTCACTGCTCTTACAGTAAAGAGTCCATAGTCTCACTGCTCTTACAGTAAAGAGTCCATAGTCTCACTGCTCTTACAGTAAAGAGTCCATAGTCTCACTGCTCTTACAGTAAAGAGTCCATAGTCTCACTACTCTTAAAAGAGTCCATAGTCTCACTGCTCTTACAGTAAAGAGTCCATAGTCTCACTACTCTTAAAGAGTCCATAGTCTCCCTGCTCTTACAGTAAAGAGTCCATAGTCTCAGTGCTCTTACAGTAAAGAGTCCATAGTCTCAGTGCTCTTACAGTAAAGAGTCCATAGTCTCACTGCTCTTACAGTAAAGAGTCCATAGTCTCACTGCTCTTACAGTACAGAGTCCATGGTCTCACTGCTCTTACAGTAAAGAGTCCATAGTCTCACTGCTCTTACAGTAAAGAGTCCATAGTCTCACTGCTCTTACAGTAAAGAGTCCATAGTCTCATTGCTCTTACAGTAAAAAGTCCATAGTCTCACTGCTCTTACAGTAAAGAGTCCATAGTCTCACAACTCTTAAAGAGTCCATAGTCTCCCTGCTCTTACAGTAAAGAGTCCATAGTCTCACTGCTCTTACAGTAAAGAGTCCATAGTCTCAGTGCTCTTACAATAAAGAGTCCATAGTCTCACTGCTCTTACAGTAAATAGTCCATAGTCTCACTGCTCTTACAGTACAGAGTCCATAGTCTCACTGCTCTTACAGTAAAGAGTCCATAGTCTCACTGCTCTTACAGTAAAGAGTCCATAGTCTCACTGCTCTTACAGTAAAGAGTCCATAGTCTTACTGCTCTTACAGTAAAGAGTCCATAGTCTCACTGCTCTTACAGTAAAGAGTCCATAGTCTCACTACTCTTAGAAGAGTCCATAGTCTCACTGCTCTTACAGTAAAGAGTCCATAGTCTCACTGCTCTTACAGTATAGAGTCCATAGTCTCACTGCTCTTACAGTAAAGAGTCCATAGTCTCACTGCTCTTACAGTATAGAGTCCATAGTCTCACTGCTCTTACAGTAGAGTCCATAGTCTCACTGCTCTTACAGTATAGAGTCCATAGTCTCACTGCTCTTACAGTAAAGAGTCCATAGTCTCACTGCTCTTACAGTATAGAGTCCATAGTCTCACTGCTTTTACAGTAAAGAGTCCATAGTCTCACTGCTCTTACAGTAGAGTCCATAGTCTCACTGCTCTTACAGTATAGAGTCCATAGTCTCACTGCTCTTACAGTAAAGAGTCCATAGTCTCACTGCTCTTACAGTATAGAGTCCATAGTCTCACTGCTCTTACAGTAAAGAGTCCATAGTCTCACTGCTCTTACAGTAGAGTCCATAGTCTCACTGCTCTTACAGTAAAGAGTCCATAGTCTCACTGCTCTTACAGTATAGAGTCCATAGTCTCACTGCTCTTACAGTAAAGAGTCCATAGTCTCACTGCTCTTACAGTATAGAGTCCATAGTCTCACTGCTCTTACAGTAGAGTCCATAGTCTCACTGCTCTTACAGTATAGAGTCCATAGTCTCACTGCTCTTACAGTAAAAGAGTCCATAGTCTCACTGCTCTTACAGTATAGAGTCCATAGTCTCACTGCTCTTACAGTAAAGAGTCCATAGTCTCACTGCTCTTACAGTATAGAGTCCATAGTCTCACTGCTCTTACAGTAGAGTCCATAGTCTCACTGCTCTTACAGTATAGAGTCCATAGTCTCACTGCTCTTACAGTAAAGAGTTCATAGTCTCACTGCTCTTACAGTATAGAGTCCATAGTCTCACTGCTCTTACAGTAAAGAGTCCATAGTCTCACTGCTCTTACAGTAAAGAGTCCATAGTCTCACTGCTCTTACAGTATAGAGTCCATAGTCTCACTGCTCTTACAGTAAAGAGTCCATAGTCTCACTGCTCTTACAGTATAGAGTCCATAGTCTCACTGCTCTTACAGTAAAGAGTCCATAGTCTCACTGCTCTTACAGTAGAGTCCATAGTCTCACTGCTCTTACAGTAAAGAGTCCATAGTCTCACTGCTCTTACAGTATATAGTCCATAGTCTCACTGCTCTTAGAGTAAAGAGTCCATAGTCTCACTGCTCTTACAGTATAGAGTCCATAGTCTCACTGCTCTTACAGTAGAGTCCATAGTCTCACTGCTCTTACAGTATAGAGTCCATAGTCTCACTGCTCTTACAGTAAAGAGTTCATAGTCTCACTGCTCTTACAGTATAGAGTCCATAGTCTCACTGCTTTTACAGTAAAGAGTCCATAGTCTCACTGCTCATACAGTAGAGTGCATAGTCTCACTGCTCTTACAGTATAGAGTCCATAGTCTCACTGCTCTTACAGTAAAGAGTCCATAGTCTCACTGCTCTTACAGTATAGAGTCCATAGTCTCACTGCTCTTACAGTAAAGAGTCCATAGTCTCACTGCTCTTACAGTAAGAGTTCATAGTCTCACTGCTCTTACAGTAAAGAGTCCATAGTCTCACTGCTCTTACAGTATAGAGACCATAGTCTCACTGCTCTTACTGTGCAGAGTCCATAGTCTCACTGCTCTTACAGTAAAGAGTCCATGGTGTCACTGCTCTCACAGTAAAGAGTCTATAGTCTCACTGCTCTTACAGTAAAAAGTCCATAGTCTCACTGCTCTTACAGTAAAGAGTCCATCGTCTCACTGCTCTTACAGTATAGAGTCCATAGTCTCACTGCTCTTACAGTACAGAGTCCATAGTCTCACTGCTCTTACAGTAAAGAGTCCATAGTCTCACTGCTCTTACAGTAAAGAGTCCATAGTCTCACTGCTCTTACAGTACAGAGCCTCATAGTCTCACTGCTCTTACAGTAAAGAGTCCATAGTCTCACTGCTCTTACAGTAAAGAGCCCATAGTCTCACTGCTCTTACAGTATAGAGTCCATAGTCTCACTTGATCTTACAGTATAGAGTCCATAGTCTCACTGCTCTTACAGTAAAGAGACCATAGTCTCACTGCTCTTACAGTAAAGAGTCCATAGTCTCACTGATCTTACAGTATAAGAGTCCATAGTCTCACTGCTCTTACAGTAAAGAGTCCATAGTCTCAGTGCTCTTACAGTATAGAGTCCATAGTCTCACTGCTCTTACAGTAAAGAGTCCATAGTCTCACTGCTCTTACAGTATAGAGTCCATAATCTCACTGCTCTTACAGTATAGAGTCCATAGTCTCACTGCTCTTGCAGTAAAGAGTCCATAGTCTCACTGCTCTTACAGTAAAGAGTCCATAGTCTCACTGCTCTTACAGTATAGAGTCCATAGTCTCACTGCTCTTACAGTAAAGAGTCCATAGTCTCACTGCTCTTACAGTATATAGTCCATAGTCTCACTGCTCTTACAGTATAGAGTCCATAGTCTCACTGCTCTTACAGTATAGAGTCCATAGTCTCACTGCTCTTACAGTATAGAGTCCATAGTCTCACTGCTCTTACAGTAAAGAGTCCATAGTCTCACTGCTCTTACAGTATAGAGTCCATAGTCTCACTGCTCTTACAGTAAAGAGTCCATAGTCTCACTGCTCTTACAGTAAAGAGTCCATAGTCTCACTGCTCTTACAGTAAGAGTCCATAGTCTCACTGCTCTTACAGTATAGAGTCCATAGTCTCACTGCTCTTACAGTATAGAGTCCATAGTCTCACTGCTCTTACAGTAAAGAGTCCATGGTCTCACTGCTCTTACAGTAAAGAGTCCATAGTCTCACTGCTCTTACAGTAAAGAGTCCATAGTCTCACTGCTCTTACAGTATAGAGTCCATAGTCTCACTGCTCTTACAGTATAGAGTCCATGGTCTCACTGCTCTTACAGTAAAGAGTCCATAGTCTCACTGCTCTTCACAGTATAGAGTCCATAGTCTCACTGCTCTTACAGTATAGAGTCCATAGTCTCTCACTGCTCTTACAGTAAAGAGTCCATAGTCTCACTGCTCTTACAGTAAGGTCCATAGTCTCACTGCTCTTACAGTAAATGCCAGGTCCATAGTCTCACTGCTCTTACAGTAAAGAGTCCATAGTCTCACTGCTCTTACAGTAAGAGTCCATAGTCTCACTGCTCTTACAGTAAAGAGTCCATAGTCTCACTGCTCTTACAGTAAGAGTCCATAGTCTCACTGCTCTTACAGTACAGAGTCCATAGTCTCACTGCTCTTACAGTAAGAGTCCATAGTCTCACTGCTCTTACAGTAAGAGTCCATAGTCTCACTGCTCTTAAGTAGAGTCCATAGTCTCACTGCTCTTACAGTAAAGAGTCCATAGTCTCAGTGCTCTTACAGTAAGAGTCCATAGTCTCACTGCTCTTACAGTAAAGGAGTCCATAGTCTCCTGCTCTTACAGTAAAGAGTCCATAGTCTCTCTGCTCTTACAGTACAAGTCCATAGTCTCACTGCTCTTACAGTAAAGAGTCCATAGTCTCACTGCTCTTACAGTATAGAGTCCATAGTCTCACTGCTCTTACAGTAAAGAGTCCATAGTCTCACTGCTCTTACAGTAAGACGTCCATAGTCTCACTGCTCTTACAGTAAAGAGTCCATAGTCTCACTGCTCTTACAGTAAAAGAGTCCATAGTCTCACTGCTCTTACAGTAAAGAGTCCATAGTCTCACTGCTCTTACAGTAAGGTCCATAGTCTCACTGCTCTTACAGTAAAGAGTCCATAGTCTCTGCTCTTACAGTATAGAGTCCATAGTCTCACTGCTCTTACAGTATAGAGTCCATAGTCTCACTGCTCTTACAGTAAAGAGTCCATAGTCTCACTGCTCTTACAGTATAGAGTCCATAGTCTCACTGCTCTTACAGTAAGAGTCCATAGTCTCACTGCTCTTACAGTAAGAGTCCATAGTCTCACTGCTCTTACAGTAAAGGTCCATAGTCTCACTGCTCTTACAGTATAGGTCCATAGTCTCACTGCTCTTACAGTACAGAGTCCATAGTCTCACTGCTCTTACAGTAAAGAGTCCATAGTCTCACTGCTCTTACAGTATAGAGTCCATAGTCTCACTGCTCTTACAGTATAAGAGTCCATAGTCTCACTGCTCTTACAGTATAGAGTCCATAGTCTCACTGCTCTTACAGTATAGAGTCCATAGTCTCACTGCTCTTACCGCAACGAGAGTCCATAGTCTCACTGCTCTATACAGTAAAAAAAGAGAGTCCATAGCTCTCACTGCTCTTACAGTACAAGAGTCCATGAGTCTCACTGCTCTATACAGTAAAGAGTGCATAGTCTCGCTGCTCTTACAGTAAAGACTCCATGGTCTCACTGCTCTTACAGTATAGAGTCCATAGTCTCACTGCTCTTACAGTAAAGGCTCCATGAGTCTCACTGCTCTTACAGTATAGAGTCCATAGTCTCACTGCTCTTACAGTAAAGAGTCCATAGTCTCACTGCTCTTACAGTATAGAGTCCATAGTCTCACTGCTCTTACAGTATAGAGTCCATAGTCTCACTGCTCTTACAGTATAGAGTCCATAGTCTCACTGCTCTTACAGTATAGAGTCCATAGTCTCACTGCTCTTACAGTAAAGAGTCCATAGTCTCACTGCTCTTACAGTATAGAGTCCATAGTCTCACTGCTCTTACAGTATAGAGTCCATAGTCTCACTGCTCTTACAGTATAGAGTCCATAGTCTCACTGCTCTTACAGTAAAGAGTCCATAGTCTCACTGCTCTTACAGTATAGAGTCCATAGTCTCACTGCTCTTACAGTATAGAGTCCATAGTCTCACTGCTCTTACAGTAAAGAGTCCATAGTCTCACTGCTCTTACAGTATAGAGTCCATAGTCTCACTGCTCTTACAGTATAGAGTCCATAGTCTCACTGCTCTTACAGTATAGAGTCCATAGTCTCACTGCTCTTACAGTATAGAGTCCATAGTCTCACTGCTCTTACAGTATAGAGTCCATAGTCTCACTGCTCTTACAGTATAGAGTCCATAGTCTCACTGCTCTTACAGTAAAGAGTCCATAGTCTCACTGCTCTTACAGTATAGAGTCCATAGTCTCACTGCTCTTACAGTATAGAGTCCATAGTCTCACTGCTCTTACAGTATAGAGTCCATAGTCTCACTGCTCTTACAGTAAAGAGTCCATAGTCTCACTGCTCTTACAGTAAAGAGTCCATAGTCTCACTGCTCTTACAGTATAGAGTCCATAGTCTCACTGCTCTTACAGTATAGAGTCCATAGTCTCACTGCTCTTACAGTATAGAGTCCATAGTCTCACTGCTCTTACAGTAAAGAGTCCATAGTCTCACTGCTCTTACAGTATAGAGTCCATAGTCTCACTGCTCTTACAGTATAGAGTCCATAGTCTCACTGCTCTTACAGTATAGAGTCCATAGTCTCACTGCTCTTACAGTATAGAGTCCATAGTCTCACTGCTCTTACAGTAAAGAGTCCATAGTCTCACTGCTCTTACAGTATAGAGTCCATAGTCTCACTGCTCTTACAGTAAAGAGTCCATAGTCTCACTGCTCTTACAGTATAGAGTCCATAGTCTCACTGCTCTTACAGTAAAGAGTCCATAGTCTCACTGCTCTTACAGTAAAGAGTCCATAGTCTCACTGCTCTTACAGTAAGAGTCCATAGTCTCACTGCTCTTACAGTAAAGAGTCCATAGTCTCACTGCTCTTACAGTAAAGAGTCCATAGTCTCTACTGCTCTTACAGTAAAGAGTCCATAGTCTCACTGCTCTTACAGTAAAGAGTCCATAGTCTCACTGCTCTTACAGTAAAGAGTCCATAGTCTCACTGCTCTTACATTAAAGAGTCCATATAGTCTCACTGCTCTTACAGTAAGAGTCCATAGTCTCACTGCTCTTACAGTAAAGAGTCCATAGTCTCACTGCTCTTACAGTAAAGAGTCCATAGTCTCTACTGCTCTTACAGTAAAGAGTCCATAGTCTCTACTGCTCTTACAGTAAAGTCCATAGTCTCCCGTGCTCTTACAGTAAAGAGTCCATAGTCTCAGTGCTCTTACAGTAAAGAGTCCATAGTCTCACTGCTCTTACAGTAAGAGTCCATAGTCTCTACTGCTCTTACAGTACAGAGTCCATAGTCTCACTGCTCTTACAGTACAGAGTCCATAGTCTCTACTGCTCTTACAGTAAAGAGTCCATAGTCTCACTGCTCTTACAGTAAAGAGTCCATAGTCTCATTGCTCTTACAGTAAAGACGTCCATAGTCTCACTGCTCTTACAGTAAAGAGTCCATAGTCTCACTGCTCTTACAGTAGAGTCCATAGTCTCCCTGCTCTTACAGTAAAGAGTCCATAGTCTCAGTGCTCTTACAGTAAAGAGTCCATAGTCTCCAGTGCTCTTACAGTAAAGAGTCCATAGTCTCACTGCTCTTACAGTAAAAAGAGTCCATAGTCTCACTGCTCTTACAGTATAGAGTCCATAGTCCTCACTGCTCTTACAGTAAAGAGTCCATAGTCTCACTGCTTCTTACAGTATAGAGTCCATAGTCTCACTGCTCTTACAGTAAAGAGTCCATGAGTCTCACTGCTCTTACAGTATAGAGTCCATAGTCTCAGTGCTCTTACAGTAAAGAGTCCATAGTCTCACTGCTCTTACAGTAGAGTCCATAGTCTCACTGCTCTTACAGTAAAGAGTCCATAGTCTCACTGCTCTTACAGTATAGAGTCCATAGTCTCACTGCTCTTACAGTATAGAGTCCATAGTCTCACTGCTCTTACCGTATAGATTCCATAGTCTCACTGCTCTTACAGTATAGAGTCCATAGTCTCACTGCTCTTACAGTATAGAGTCCATAGTCTCACTGCTCTTACCAGTATAGAGTCTATAGTCTCACTGCTCTTACAGTAAAGAGTCCATAGTCTCACTGCTCTTACAGTACAGAGTCCATAGTCTCACTGCTCTATACAGTAAGAGTCCATAGCTCTCACTGCTCTTACAGTAAAGAGTCCATAGTCTCACTGCTCTTACAGTATAGAGTGCATAGTCTCACTGCTCTTACAGTATAGAGTCCATAGTCTCACTGCTCTTACAGTAATAGAGTCCATAGTCTCACTGCTCTTACAGTATAAGAGTCCATAGTCTCACTGCTCTTACAGTAGAGAGTCCATAGTCTCACTGCTCTTACAGTAAAGAGTCCATAGTCTCACTGCTCTTACAGTAGAGAGTCCATAGTCTCACTGCTCTTACAGTATAGAGTCCATAGTCTCACTGCTCTTACAGTGAAGAATCCATAGTCTCACTGCTCTTACAGGATAGAGTCCATAGTCTCACTGCTCTTACAGTAAAGAGTCCATAGTCTCACTGCTCTTACAGTATAGAGTCCATAGTCTCACTGCTCTTACCGTAAAGAGTCCATAGTCTCACTGCTCTTCCAGTAAAGAGTCCATAGTCTCACTGCTCTTACAGTAAAGAGCCCATAGTCTCACTGCTCTTACAGTATAGAGTACATAGTCTCACTGCTCTTACAGTATAGAGTCCATAGTCTCACTGCTCTTACAGTATATTCCATAGTCTCACTGCTCTTACAGTAAAGAGTCCATAGTCTCACTGCTCTTACAGTATAGAGTCCATAGTCTCACTGCTCTTACAGTATATTCCATAGTCTCACTGCTCTTACAGTAAAGAGTCCATAGTCTCACTGCTCTTACAGTATAGAGTCCATAGTCTCACTGCTCTTACAGTAAAGAGTCCATAGTCTCACTGCTCTTACAGTATAGAGTCCATAGTCTCACTGCTCTTACAGTATAGAGTCCATAATCTCACTGCTCTTACAGTGATAGAGTCTCATAGTCTCACTGCTCTTACAGTATAGAGTCCATAGTCTCACTGCTCTTACAGTAAAGAGTCCATAGTCTCACTGCTCTTACAGTATAGAGTCCATAGTCTCACTGCTCTTACAGCAAAGAGTCCATAGTCTCACTGCTCTTACAGTAAGAGTCCATAGTCTCACTGCTCTTACAGTAAAGAGTCCATAGTCTCACTGCTCTTACAGTATAGAGTCCATATTCTCACTGCTCTTACAGTATAGAGTCCATAGTCTCACTGCTCTTACAGTATAGAGTCCATAGTCTCACTGCTCTTACAGTGATAGAGTCCATAGTCTCACTGCTCTTACAGTAATAGAGTCCATAGTCTCACTGCTCTTTACAGTGAAGAGTCCATAGTCTCACTGCTCTTACAGTATAGAGTCCATAGTCTCACTGCTCTTACCGTAAAGAGTCCATAGTCTCACTGCTCTTACAGTAAAGAGTCCATAGTCTCACTGCTCTTACAGTAAAGAGTCCATAGTCTCACTGCTCTTACAGTACAGAGTCCATAGTCTCACTGCTCTTACAGTAAAGAGTCCATAGTCTCACTGCTCTTACAGTACAGAGCCCATAGTCTCACTGCTCTTACAGTAAAGAGTCCATAGTCTCACTGCTCTTACAGTATAGAGTCCATAGTCTCACTGCTCTTACAGTATAGAGTCCATAGTCTCACTGATCTTACAGTATAGAGTCCATAGTCTCACTGCTCTTACAGTAAAGAGTCCATAGTCTCACTGCTCTTACAGTAAAGAGCTCCATAGTCTCATTGCTCTTACAGTAAAGAGTCCATAGTCTCACTGCTCTTACAGTAAAGAGTCCATAGTCTCACTGCTCTTACAGTAAAGAGTCCATAGTCTCACTGCTCTTACAGTATACAGTCCATAGTCTCACTGCTCTTACAGTATAGAGTCCATAGTCTCACTGCTCTTACAGTATAGAGTCCATAGTCTCACTGCTCTTACAGTATAGAGTCCATAGTCTCACTGCTCTTACAGTATAGAGTCCATAGTCTCACTGCTCTTACAGTAAAGAGTCCATAGTCTCACTGCTCTTACAGTAAAGAGTCCATAGTCTCACTGCTCTTACAGTAAAGAGTCCATAGTCTCACTGCTCTTACAGTATAGAGTCCATAGTCTCACTGCTCTTACAGTGAAGAGTCCATAGTCTCACTGCTCTTACAGTAAAGAGTCCATAGTCTCACTGCTCTTACAGTAAAGAGTCCATAGTCTCACTGCTCTTACAGTAAATAGTCCATAGTCTCACTGCTCTTACAGTAAAGAGTCCATAGTCTCACTGCTCTTACAGTACAGAGCCCATAGTCTCACTGCTCTTACAGTAAAGAGTCCATAGTCTCACTGCTCTTACAGTACAGAGCCCATAGTCTCACTGCTCTTACAGTATAGAGTCCATAGTATCATTGATCTTACAGTATAGAGTCCATAGTCTCACTGCTCTTACAGTAAAGTGTCCATAGTCTCACTGCTCTTACAGTAAAGAGCTCCATAGTCTCACTGCTCTTACAGTAAAGAGTCCATAGTCTCACTGCTCTTACAGTATACAGTCCATAGTCTCACTGCTCTTACAGTAAAGAGTCCATAGTCTCACTGCTCTTACAGTACAGAGTCCATAGTCTCACTGCTCTTACAGTATAGAGTCCATAGTCTCACTGCTCTTACAGTATAGAGTCCATAGTCTCACTGCTCTTACAGTATAGAGTCCATAGTCTCACCGCTCTTACAGTATAGAGTCCATAGTCTCACTGCTCTTACAGTAGAGTCCATAGTCTCACTGCTCTTACAGTAAAGAGTCCATGGTCTCACTGCTCTTACAGTAAAGAGTCCATAGTCTCACTGCTCTTACAGTAGAGTCCATAGTCTCACTGCTCTTACAGTATATTCCATAGTCTCACTGCTCTTACAGTAAAGAGTCCATAGTCTCACTGCTCTTACAGTATAGAGTCCATAGTCTCACTGCTCTTACAGTAAAGAGTCCATAGTCTCACTGCTCTTACAGTATACAGTCCATAGTCTCACTGCTCTTACAGTAAAGAGTCCATAGTCTCACTGCTCTTACAGTACAGAGTCCATAGTCTCACTGCTCTTACAGTATAGAGTCCATAGTCTCACTGCTCTTACAGTATAGAGTCCATAGTCTCACTGCTCTTACAGTATAGAGTCCATAGTCTCACTGCTCTTACCGTAAAGAGTCCATAGTCTCACTGCTCTTACAGTAAAGAGTCCATAGTCTCACTGCTCTTACAGTATAGAGTCCATAGTCTCACTGCTCTTACCGTAAAGAGTCCATAGTCTCACTGCTCTTACAGTAAAGAGTCCATAGTCTCACTGCTCTTACAGTACAGAGTCCATAGTCTCACTGCTCTTCCAGTAAAGAGTCCATAGTCTCACTGCTCTTACAGTGTAGAGTCCATAGTCTCACTGCTCTTACAGTGAAGAATCCATAGTCTCACTGCTCTTACAGTATAGAGTCCATAGTCTCACTGCTCTTACAGTAAAGAGTCCATAGTCTCACTGCTCTTACAGTAAATCAGTCCATAGTCTCACTGCTCTTACAGTAAAGAGTCCATAGTCTCACTGCTCTTACAGTACAGAGCCCATAGTCTCACTGCTCTTACAGTAAAGAGTCCATAGTCTCACTGCTCTTACAGTACAGAGCCCATAGTCTCACTGCTCTTACAGTATAGAGTCCATAGTATCATTGATCTTACAGTATAGAGTCCATAGTCTCACTGCTCTTACCGTAAAGAGTCCATAGTCTCACTGCTCTTACAGTAAAGTGTCCATAGTCTCACTGCTCTTACAGTAAAGAGCTCCATAGTCTCACTGCTCTTACAGTAAAGAGTCCATAGTCTCACTGCTCTTACAGTATACAGTCCATAGTCTCACTGCTCTTACAGTAAAGAGTCCATAGTCTCACTGCTCTTACAGTACAGAGTCCATAGTCTCACTGCTCTTACAGTATAGAGTCCATAGTCTCACTGCTCTTACAGTATAGAGTCCATAGTCTCACTGCTCTTACAGTATAGAGTCCATAGTCTCACCGCTCTTACAGTATAGAGTCCATAGTCTCACTGCTCTTACAGTAGAGTCCATAGTCTCACTGCTCTTACAGTAAAGAGTCCATGGTCTCACTGCTCTTACAGTAAAGAGTCCATAGTCTCACTGCTCTTACAGTAGAGTCCATAGTCTCACTGCTCTTACAGTATATTCCATAGTCTCACTGCTCTTACAGTAAAGAGTCCATAGTCTCACTGCTCTTACAGTATAGAGTCCATAGTCTCACTGCTCTTACAGTAAAGAGTCCATAGTCTCTCTGCTCTTACAGTATATTCCATAGTCTCACTGCTCTTACAGTAAAGAGTCCATAGTCTCACTGCTCTTACAGTATAGAGTCCATAGTCTCAATGCTCTTACAGTAAAGAGTCCATAGTCTCACTGCTCTTACAGTAAAGAGTCCATAGTCTCACTGCTCATACAGTAGAGTCCATAGTCTCACTGCTCTTACAGTATAGAGTCCATAATCTCACTGCTCTTACAGTAAAGAGTCCATAGTCTCACTGCTCCTACAGTACAGAGTCCACAGTCTCACTGCTCTTACAGTATAGAGTCCATAGTCTCACTGCTCTTACAGTATAGAGTCCATAGTCTCACTGCTCTTACAGTATAGAGTCCATAGTCTCACTGCTCTTACAGTATAGAGTCCATAGTCTCACTGCTCTTACAGTAAAGAGTCCATAGTCTCACTGCTCTTACAGTAGAGTTCATAGTCTCACTGCTCTTACAGTATAGAGTCCATAGTCTCACTGCTCTTACAGTATAGAGTCCATAGTCTCACTGCTCTTATAGTATAGAGTCCATAGTCTCACTGATCTTACAGTAAAGAGTCCATAGTCTCACTGCTCTTACAGTAAAGAGTCCATAGTCTCACTGCTCTTACAGTAAAGAGTCCATAGTCTCACTGCTCTTACAGTAAAGAGTCCATAGTCTCACTGCTCTTACAGTAAAGAGTCCATAGTCTCACTGCTCTTACAGTACAGGGTCCATAGTCTCACTGCTCATACAGTAGAGTGCATAGTCTCACTGCTCATACAGTAGAGTGCATAGTCTCACTGTCACGGATGATTTTGCAGATTGCTGGAACTTATAAATAAACGACTGACTGGCTTGAAGGAAAGTGACACCTGGCAGAAAAAAAGGAGCTGACAAAGTGAAACCAAAACAAAGAACATCATACAAAAGGTAGGGAAGAACGTCTGTCTGACCTTCTCCCAGAAGCGGCGGTGACAGTACCCCTTCCTCTATGGGTGGACTCCGGACACCCAGAACCCACCTTCTCAGGATGAGACCTATAGAACGCCCTGATGAGAGAAGTGGCCTTAATGTCCGCCACTAGGACCCACATCCTCTCCTCAGGACCATAGCCCTCCCAATGAACGAGGTACTGCAGAGAACCGCGGATAATGCGAGAATCCACAATCCTGGAGACCTGAAATTCAAGATTATAATCAACTAAAATCGGAGGAGGAGGCAAAGAAAAGGGTACAGTGGGTTGGACATAAGGTTTTAATAGGGACTTGTGAAAAACATTATAGATCTTCCAAGTCTGAGGAAGATCAAGATGGAAAGCAACGGGATTGATGACAGATAAGATCTTGTAAGGCCCAATAAACCTAGGACCCAACTTCCAGGATGGAACCTTCAGTTTGATATTCTTTGTAGACAACCACACCAGATCACCCACATTCAGGTCCGGACCAGGCACACGTCTCTTATCTGCCACACGCTTATATCTCACACTCATCCTCTTTAGATTACCCTGAATCTTTTGCCAAATAAATGACAAGGACGAGGAAAATCTCTCCTCATCAGGTAAACCAGAAGACCCCTCTCCAGAGAATGTCCCAAACTGCGGATGAAACCCATATGCACCAAAAAATGGTGACTTATCAGAGGACTCCTGGCGACGGTTATTTAAAGCAAACTCAGCAAGAAACTAAAAAGAATACCAATCCTCCCGATTCTCCGCCACAAAACAGCGCAGATATGTCTCCAGATTCTGATTGACGCGCTCGGTCTGACTATTCGACTGCGGGTGAAAAGCAGAAAAGAACGATAACCAAACCCCAAGCAAGAACAGAAGGCCCTCCAGAATCTGGAAACAAATTGCGTGCCCCTATCAGAAACTATGTCAGAAGGAATGCCATGTAATTTAACAATGTGATCAACAAACGCTTGCGCCAGCGTTTTACCATTGGGTAACCCAGGAAAGGGAATGAAATCTGCCATTTTACTAAAACGGTCCACTACCACCAGAATCACAGTCTTCCCCGAGGAGCGAGGCAAGTCCGTAATGAAATCCATGGACAGATGTGTCCAAGGAGAGGAAGGTATGGGTAACAGGAGGAGAGATCCCGATGGCCGTGAATGAGGGACCTTCGCACGAGCGCAGGTCTCGCAGGCTGCCACCAAACCCTCAACCGTCTTACGAAGAGCCGGCCACCAGAATCTCCGAGCAATGAGATCCACTGTGGCTCTACTCCCGGATGCCCAGCAAGGACAGTATCGTGGTGCTCCTTAAAAACCTTGTGTCATAAAGCGAGTGGCACAAATAACCTCCCAGGAGGACAAAGATCAGGTGCCTCTGCCTCCAAATCAAGATAAAGAGCAGAGATGACCACTCCATCAGCCAAAATGGGACCCGGGTCTTCAAAGTACGCCCCTCCCGGAAAACAACGTGACAGGGCATCCGCCTTCACATTTTTAACACCAGGGCGGAACGTAATAACAAAATTAAACCTAGAAAAGAACAAGGACCATCTGGCCTGTCTCTGCAGAGGAGAGTTTCCTTAAGAAAAGGCACACGGTCGCCATTTGGCGGGAGAGGGACCCTGAGATAAGACCGCGCCCACCCCCACCTTAGAGGCATCCACCTCAACAATAAAAGGTAGAGAGACCTCAGGTTGTACCAAAATGGGAGCAGAAGCAAAACGCTCTTTAATACTAGAAAAGGCTTAAAGCGCCTCTTCCGACCATTAAGAAAAAATCCCACCCCTTTTTAGTCATATCAGTGAGTGGCTTAACAACAGACGAATAATTCAAAATTAACTTTCTGTAATAATTAACAAAACCCAAAAACCGCATCAGCGCCTTCTGATTTTCAGGAAGCTCCCAATCAAGCACAGCGCGGACCTTCTCCGGGTCCATCCGAAAACCAGAAGTGGAGAGAAGAAAACCAAGAAATTGAATCTCCGGAACCGCAAACACACATTTTTCCAGTTTAGCGTACAATTTATTCTCCTGCAGAATCAGCAAAACCTGACATAGGTGGTCCCGATGAGTCTTGAAATCAGGAGAAAAAATCAATATGTCATCTTGATACACCAGTACAAATTTCCCTATAAAATGACAAAAATGCTGTTCACAAAGTGTTGGAAGACGGCCGGAGTATTCATCAAACCAAAGGGCATAACCAAATTTTCGAAATGACCCTCAGGGGTATTGAAGGCCGTCTTCCATCCGTCCCCTTCCTGACCCTGACAAGGTTGTATGCCCCTCTTAAATCCAGCTTGGAAAAAACTTTAGCCCCAACAATCTGGTTAAACAAATCCGGGATCAGAGGAAGCAGATAGGGGTCACGAATCGTGATAAGGTTAAGCTCCCTGAAATCCAGACAAGGTCTTACAGAAGCGTCTTTTTCTTAACAAAAAAACCCAGCGGCAACAGGTGACTTCGAGGGTCTGATATGTCCCCTTCTCAGGCTCTCAGAGATATAAGTACGAATGGCGGCTCTTTCAGGTTGAGAGAGATTGTATAATCGTGATTTTGGCAACTTGGCGCCTGGGATGAGATTAATAGGACAGTCGTACTCTCGGTGAGGGGCAACTCCTGGACACCACTCGGAAAACACATGAGAAAATTCAGAGAGAAACGAAGGTACAGTTTTGGTAGAAACCTCTGAAAGAGATGCTGTGAGGCAATTCTCTCTGCAAAACTCACTCCAACCATTTATTTGCCTTGCTTGCCAATCAATGGTGGGGTTATCTTTAGTGAGCCAGGGTAGCCCCAACACTAGAGGAGTAGGTAATCCGCTTAAGACAAAACACGACACATCCTCAACATGAGCGTCACCCACAGTCAAACGGATATTGTGAACTATGCCCTTTAACGATCTCTGAGAAAGTGGAGCGGAATCGATAGCAAAAACAGGTATAGCCTTTTCCAAAGTGCACACCTGGAAGCCATGCGTCGTTTCAAATTGACTATCAATGAGATTGACAGCTGCTCCACTATCAGCAAAAATCTCACAAACCAAGTTCTTGCTGTCTAGCGCCACCCTGGCAGGTAGGAGAAAACGGAACTGCAAGCAAACGGCAAATCTTCAATTTCCGCATCAACCTTGCCAATAGTAGCAAATGGAAAGTTTTTAGAAGGTTTCTTCATCTTTTTCTTTTATTACCCTCAGAAAACCCCATGAACCTCCTAGAGGGGCAAACATTAGCCACATGATTTATTCCCCACAACTGAAACAAACCCTCCTCTGAGACCTGAATCCTCTAGTATCAGAGATAACCAAACCTAGCTGCATGGCCTCCTCCTCAGAGGAAATTGAGACAGACTGAGACCCCTGCGCACTGAATGAGACAGCCCCACTGTCCTTGGACTGAATATGACATGAAAGAGTTGTCTCCTCTCTCTCTCTAAGGCGCCTGTCAATACGAACAGCTAGAGACATGGCAGTCTCTAACGACACTGGTCTCTCATTAAAAGCAAATCTTTCACTCTTTCAGAAAGACCATGACAAAATTGACTTCGGAGTGCAGCGTCATTCCAACCAGTATCCGCTGCCCATCTCCGAAATTCAGAACAATATATCTCTGCAGACTGTTTACCCTGGCATAAAAGGCGCAGTTTAGATTCAGCCAGAGCAATACGATCCGGGTCATCATATATCTACCCCAGGGCTACAAAAACTAATCCACCGATCGGAGGGGCGTGCCCCACCGGCAGCAAAAAGGCCCAAGACTGAGCGTTATCCCTGAGCAGCGAGATGATGATCCCCACCCTCTGCTCCTCATCACCAGAGGAATGAGGACGTAAGAGAAAATGGAGTTTGCAAGCCTCTCTAAAGCGAATAAAATTCTCACTACCCCTGGAGAACATATCCGGAAGAGATCTTAGGCTCGGAACAAACTCCATGAACGCCAGCAGAACCGGTAACCTGAAACGGGGACACAGTTTTACGGAGGTCTGCTACCTACAGAGAAAGACCTTGCATGCGGTCAATCAAGGCTGAAACTGGATCCATGCTTAAGATGGTATGGCGGTTTATAATGTCACGGATGAAGTTGCAGATAGCTGGAACTTATAAATAAACGACTGACTGGCTTGATCCCAAACTAAGGAGCATATAGGCGAGCCCTTTAAAACCCCAAGAGCTCTCCCTGACTGCTACACACATGCAAGGGCCTCAATGGTAGACGATTGCATGCCCACATACCGCACTGAATACGGACGGAGTCAGGGTCACCTAGAATCAAGCCAGCAAGGAAACACAATAAAGGGAAAAGACGTATCTGAGCAAACAGCAGCAGCAGCCTCCAGCAGTGAACACTTCATCCAGGAAGTAGTATAAACCGCAAAGTGAGTGAGGCAGTATGGGAGGGAATATAAAGGAAGACGATTAGTCTAAATAAGTGACACCTGGCAGAAGGAAAGGAGCTGACAAAGTGACACCAAAACTAAGAACGTCATACAAAAGGTAGGGAAGAACGTCTGTCTGACCTGTCTGACCTTCTTAGTCAGTCCATAGTCTCACTGCTCTTACAGTATAGAGTCCATAGTCTCACTGCTCTTACAGTAAAGAGTACATAGTCTCACTGCTCTTACAGTATAGAGTCCATAGTCTCACTGCTCTTACAGTAAAGAGCCCATAGTCTCACTGCTCCTACAGTAAAGAGTCCATAGTCTCACTGCTCTTACATTAAAGAGTCCATGGTCTCACTGCTCTTACAGTAAAGAGTCCATAGTATCACTGCTCTTCCAGTAAAGAGTCCATAGTCTCACTGCTCTTACAGTAAAGAGTCCATAGTCTCACTGCTCTTACAGTAAAGAGTTCATAGTCTCACTGCTCTTACAGTAAAGAGTCCATAGTATCACTGCTCTTACAGTAGAGTCCATAGTCTCACTGCTCTTACAGTAAAGAGTCCATAGTCTCACTGCTCTTACAGTATAGAGTCCATAGTGTCACTGCTCTTACAGTAAAGAGTCCATAGTCTCACTGCTCTTACAGTATAGAGTCCACAGTCTCGCTGCTCTTACAGTATAGAGTCCATAGTCTCACTGCTCTTACAGTATAGAGTCCATAGTCTCACTGCTCTTACAGTAAAGAGTACATAGTCTCACTGCTCTTACAGTATAGAGTCCATAGTCTCACTGCTCTTACAGTAAAGAGCCCATAGTCTCACTGCTCCTACAGTAAAGAGTCCATAGTCTCACTGCTCTTACATTAAAGAGTCCATGGTCTCACTGCTCTTACAGTAAAGAGTCCATAGTATCACTGCTCTTACAGTAAAGAGTCCATAGTCTCACTGCTCTTACAGTAAAGAGTCCATAGTCTCACTGCTCTTACAGTAAAGAGTTCATAGTCTCACTGCTCTTACAGTAAAGAGTCCATAGTATCACTGCTCTTACAGTAGAGTCCATAGTCTCACTGCTCTTACAGTAAAGAGTCCATAGTCTCACTGCTCTTACAGTAAAGAGTTCATAGTCTCACTGCTCTTACAGTAAAGAGTCCATAGTCTCACTGCTCTTACAGTAAAGAGTTCATAGTCTCACTGCTCTTACAGTGAAGAGTTCATAGTCTCACTGCTCTTACAGTAAAGAGTCCATAGTCTCACTGCTCTTACAGTAAAGAGTCCATAGTCTCACTGCTTTTACAGTAAAGAATCCTCTTCTATGTTCGTGTACAAACCTTCTTTCCTCCAGACGCAGAGGATGTCCCCTCGTCACAGTCACAGTCCTGGGGATAAATAGATGATGGGAGAGATCTCTGTACTGACCCCTGATATATTTATACATAGTTATTAGATCTCCCCTCAGTCGTCTTTTTTCTAAAGGGAATAATCCTAATTTTGGTAATCTTTCTGGGACCTGTGGTCCCCCATTCCAGTTATTACTTTAGTTGCCCTTCTCTGAACCCTCTCCAGCTCTGCTATGTCTGCCTTGTTCACAGGAGCCCAGAACTGTACACAGTCCTCCATGTGTGGTCTGACCAGTGATGTGTAAAGTGGTAGGACTATGTTCTCATCACGGGCATCTATGCCCCTTTTAATTGCAACCCATTATCTCATTGGCCTTGGCAGCAGCTGCCTGACACTGGTTTCTACAGCATAATCTTCTGTTCACTTAAATTCCTAGGTCTTTTTCCATGTCAGTGTTACCCAGTGTTTTACCATTTAGTATGTACAGGTGACTTGCATTATTCCTTCCCATGTGCATAACCTTACATTTGTCAGTGTTAAACCTCATCTGCCACTTCTATGCCCAAGCCTCCAATCTATCCAGATACATCTGTAGAAGTATACTGTCCTCTGTAGTATATATATACAGTATACTGTCCTCTGGAGTACATATATATACAGTATACTGTCCTTTGTAGTATATATACAGTATACTGTCCTCTGTAATATATATACAGCATACTGTCCTCTGTAGTATATATATATATATATATATATATATATATACAGTATAATGTCCTCTGTAGTGTATATACAGTATACTGTTCTCAGTAGTATATATACAGTATACTGTCCTCTGTAGTATATATACAGTATACTGTCCTGTGTAGTATATATACAGTATACTGTCCTCTGTAGTATATATACAGTATACTGTCCTCTGTAGGATATATACAGTATACTGTCCTCTATAGTGTATATACGGTATACTGTCCTCTGTGGTGTATATATACAGTATACTGTCTGTCCTCTGTGATATATATACAGTATACTGTCCTTTATAGTGTATATACAGTATACTGTCATCTGTAGTATATATATATATATATATATATATATACAGTATACTGTCCTCTGTAGTGTATATATATATATATATATATATATATATATACAGTATACTGCCCTCTGTAGTATATATACAGTATACTGTCCTCTGTAGTATATATACAGTATACTGTCCTCTGTAGTGTATATACAGTATACTGTCCTCTGTAGTATATATATACAGTATACTGTCCTCTGTAGTATATATCCAGTATACTGTCCTCTGTAGTATATATCCAGTATACTGTCCTCTGTAGTATATATACAGTATACTGTCCTCTGTAGTATATATACAGTATACTGTCCTCTGTAGTATATATATACAGTATACTGTCCTCTGTAGTATATATCCAGTATACTGTCCTCTGTAGTATATATACAGTATACTGTCCTCTGTAGTATATATACAGTATAATGCTGTAGTATACAGTATACTGTCCTCTGTAGTATATATACAGTATAACTGTCCTCTGTAGTATATATACAGTATACTGTCCTCTGTAGTATATATACAGTATACTGTCCTCTATAGTATATATAGTATACTGTCCTCTGTAGTGTATATACAGTATACTGTCCTCTGTAGTATATATACAGTATACTGTCCTCTGTAGTATATATATACAGTATACTGTCCTCTGTAGTATATATCCAGTATACTGTCCTCTGTAGTATATATACAGTATACTGTCCTCTGTAGTATATATACAGTATACTGTCCTCTGTAGTATATATACAGTATACTGTCCTCTGTAGTATATATACAGTATAATGTCCTCTGTAGTATATATACAGTATACTGTCCTCTGTAGTATATATACAGTATACTGTCCTCTATAGTATATATAGTATACTGTCCTCTGTAGTGTATATACAGTATAATGTCCTCTGTAGTATATATACAGTATACTGTCCTCTGTAGTATATATACAGTATACTGTCCTCTATAGTATATATAGTATACTGTCCTCTGTAGTATATATACAGTATACTGTCCTCTGTAGTATATATACAGTATACTGTCCTCTGTAGTATATATACAGTATACTGTCCTCTGTAGTGTATATATATATATATATATATATATATATATATACAGTATACTGTCCTCTGTAGTATATATACAGTATACTGTCCTCTGTAGTATATATACATTATACTGTCCTCTGTAGTGTATATACAGTATACTGTCCTCTGTAGTATATATACAGTATACTGTCCTCTGTAGTATATATACAGTATACTGCCCTCTGTAGTATATATACATTATACTGTCCTCTGTAGTGTATATACAGTATACTGTCCTCTTCCGTGTTAATTTCTTTACATAGTTTAGTGTCAACTGCAAAAATGGATATTTTACTGTGCAGGCCTTCTATAAGATCATTAATAAATATATTGTAGAGAATAGGGCCCAGTACTGACCCCTGTGGTACCCCACTAGTGACAGTGACCCCTCCAGTACTGAACCCTGAGGTACCCCACTAGTGACAGTGACCCCTCCCGTACTGACCCCTGTGGTACCCCACTAGTGACAGTGACCCCTCCAGTACTGACCCCTGTGGTACCCCACTAGTGACAGTGACCCCTCCAGTTCTGACCCCTGTGGTACCCCACTAGTGACAGTGACACCTCTAGTACTGACCCCTGTGGTACCCCACTAGTGACAGTGACCCCTCCAGTACTGACCCCTGAGGTACACCACTAGTGACAGTGACCCCTCCAGTACTGACCCCTGAGGTACACCACTAATGACAGTGACCCCTCCAGTACTGACCCCTGTGGTACCCCACTAGTGACAGGGACCCCTCCAGTACTGACCCCTGAGGTACCCCACTAGTGACAGTGACCCCTCCAGTACTGACTCCTGAGGTACACCACTAGTGACAGTGACCCCTCCAGTACTGACCCCTGTGGTACCGCACTAGTGACAGGGACCCAATCTGAGTGTGTACCATTAATACCCCTACAAAAATGTCAGTGTCTCAATCACTTGTCATGTGGCCTTGAGCATCAAGTACAGCTTGACGATGACGTCTCATGCTGTTCACAAGTCATCTTATTGTCTGCTCAGGCATGACATCCCACTCTTCTTGAATGGCGGCCCTCAGGTCATTGAGGTTCTGGGGTACAGAGTTACGAGCCTCTACACGGCAACTCAGCTGATCCCATAGGTTTTCAATGGGATTCAGGTCTGGAGAAAGTGCAGGCCGCTCCATGTGAGGTCCCCGAGTCTCCAGCAGCCGTTCCCTAATGATGCAACCTCGATGAGCTGGTGCATTGTCCTCCATGAAGATGAAATTAGGCCTGTGTTGTTCATGCTGAGGCACAACCACTGGATTCATGATGTTCTTCGAGTAGTATGGGCTTGTCATTGGACCATTCACACAGTGTAGAGCAGTTCTGTATTGACTAGACACACCTGCCCACACTGTAACACCACCACCACCAAAGGCTCGTCTGGTGAAAAGAGTGGCTTATGCCGGGCGCTCTCCTTGACATCTCCAACATCGTTGGCAGCCATCATTTCTGCTCAGCGTGACTCGACTCTCATCAGTGAACAGCACTGATGCCCACTGGTCTCTTGCCCAGCATCGATGCTCCCTGGCCCATGCAAGACGATTGCGCATATGGTCAGGAGATACGCTAGTAGGTACAGACCACGCTGATCTAAAAGTAACACTTGGGTGCCTATCAACACCCTAAAATGTGCCTGGCGTTGTGTGGCATTCATCATCTCGTTCCGCAGGGCATAGTTCACAATGAAGCGGTCATCAGTGTGGGATGTGGCCACAGGACGTCCACTTCTCTGCCTTTCTGTGACTCTTCCAGTCTCTCTGATACAACCTGCTGATGACACTCTGTGACACTCTAAGCTCAGGGGCCACTTCCGTCTGAGAACATCCTGCTTGAAGCCTTGCAATGGCTAGGTACTGTTGATCAGTTGTTTTGTCCTGGTCTCATGATGTCAAAATGTGAACAGCATGATGAGGAGGACTGTTCAAATACCAATTCTAATTGAAACAGGTAATTTATTGGGCGATTCATGGATCAAACACCTGTAGTAAATTTTGTTGTTAATTTGCTTGTTAGAAATCAGCAAGTTGTGCAAAAAGTACTGAAACATTGAACAGTCCATAGTTTAGAGGAGGTCATATTAAAGTAAATTTCACCCACAAGCCAAATATCCAAAGTTTTTGTGAGTAGCCTATATATCGGTGGCGTCAATCGCTTGTGATACCTGAACTGAAATACCTGAACATGAACTCAGTGACCAAGTGATGCAGAATTGCATGAATGGAGACCTGTTCTTGAATTATTAGTATTTTGTATGTATCACCGACACTGGCCAGTAGGTCGCAAACTCTTTTGGGCTCTAGTTTTTGAATAATGGATACACAATGCATTTTTTTATTTTTAACCCTCAGTTCTCTAATCTGTTTCTTCCAAACATTTTATTAGTTTTCATAACTATAACATCGAACCCTGAATGTGGGCGATAATAAAGTTCAAAATAAAACATAGAGTTGTGCATGTGACAGGCAGTAGGTGTGGACCCACTCTACCAACTCTCCGGTTGGACTTTGGCAGATTCTAAAAGCGTTATCCTGGCATTCTGCTGGTCTTCACCCTGTACAGATCTGGTCTTTACTGCAGGGGAGACACCAGACCACTACCTCTTGAGATAGTCCTGGTGTAGTTGTCAGCTGACCCATGGGGGTCATAGACAATGGTGCATCAAGGGGTAAGGCACATACGTAGCCTGATAACAGGCCAAGATCGGAGCAGACAGTGTACAAAATAATCCAAGAAACAAATCCAAGGTCTGGCCAGGCAGCATTGGAGCAATACGAGAAACAGGCTAAGGTCAGGGCAGGGCAGGCAGCTAGGAGTCAGTTGGTTGTCAGGCTGGAGTTTGCTTCACTATTAGTCAGACAAAAAACATTTTGCTGTTAACTAGAGAGTAGGTAGCCTAAAGCTCAAGCAGCCTACCACTGGGAAGAGCACCTTAAATGTGCAGGTACGATCAGCCATTGGCTGGGGAAGAATATGGATGCACCCTTTAAGAGGCCAAGAGTGAGCGTGTGTGCCCTATAATACAGACTATGGAGGCCTTTAGACTAGATGTGCAGGCCACAGTCTGCTGAGAAAACTTGTGACCACAAGAAGTGCCGCCGAGTAAGGAGAGAGTGACCGGACAACAAGTGACTAGAGTGGTGGCCCTGCCCATTACAGGACAACTGCACAAGGCAAACCCAGTTATACGGTCAGAATAAAGCCAAACAATATATCCCAGGGTTACTCAATCAATATCGGTTTGGCGGGATCTAACACCCAAATCAATAGGCTCTTCAGGAGGAGCATTCGCCAGAACTCCATCGATCTGTCCACTGTCAAGTGTATGGGAGCAGCACTGCAGTAACCGGATCTGTCCCTGAGACAGTTCTGATACCGGAACTACACTGTTCCGGCCACTACTACTGAATAGCTGATCGTCACGATTGCTGGGTGTCTGACCTCCACAGATCATGTATTGATGGCCTAGCCTGTCAATAAGCCATCAGTACAAACATTCTGTTTTAATTATATCACATTAATCTAACATTGCAATAAAGTGAAACCCTGCGTGACTATCGACTACTCTGACTTGTTCCATGTGCTCCATCCTGAAGCTTTCCAGTAGTATTGAGTGAAGTGAGCTTCGGATGCTTCACCTGAAGTTGCTTCGTTCCCTCTTCCACCTGGCCCCCTCGTTTTGCTGGTCCTTCCAGGAATAGTTCAGAGTATTCCAACGTGAAATGTCACCGATGCCACAAACTAGGAAACCTAGTGGTCAAAAATCGTATATATCGCCAAGAATGATACCAATAAAAACTGCAGCCTGTTCCACAAAAATAAGCCCCCACACACCTACATTAGTGAAAGAATATAAATGTTATGGACTTTAGTATATGGTGATGCACAATGTCGTTTATTTTTTACACAAAAGGGATTATATGCTAAAAAAAGTAGTAAAACATAAAAACTATATAAATTTGGTATTGCCATAACTGTATCAACCCACAGAATAAAATAATAATATAATATTTACCGCAAGAGGAATCTCATAAGAAATAAAATGAAAAAACTGACAGCATTGCCATTTTTGCCCACTTTACCTCCACAAAAATGGTATAAAAAGTGATCAAGAAGACATATGCAAACAAGAAGGGAACCAATAAAAACTACAGACCGTCCCACAAAAACAAGCCCTCACACAACTACATTGGTGAAAAATATAAATGTTATGAGCCCTAAACTAATTTCAGCAAATTACATGTTAGAAAATCCTGATGCCGCTCCTTCCCTTCTGAATGCTGCCGTGTCCCCAAACAGCGGTTTACGACCACGTATGAGGTGTTGTGGTATTCAGGAAAAAATGCATAACAAATTGTGCATTTCTCCTGTTATCACTTGTGAAAAAAATTTGGGGCTGAAGCAACTTTATATTGGAAATAAAAGTAAATCTTTCATTTTCACAGCCACGTGTTTCTAAATTCTATGAAACGCTTGTTGGGTCAAAGCAATTGCGCAAAATTAAACCAATGTATAATTGATATAGAAACGGGCAAATCACTGAAGTCAGAGCATGGAGAGCAGTAGTGACTGCTATTTAAAACATGACTTTTAATTGTTACAAAAATAAGACATAGAAAAATATGCTTAGAAAATTTAAGAAGATGATCATAAATCAACAAGAAAAGTAATCAAAAACAGTAATCTGGTCAGTAAGACCCGGGTACTCGGCGGCACCCACAACAGATAAACCAAGGTCCTACCACCATCTGTCGGGTTGGTTCCTGGAAATCTTCAATGGATGATTCGGCAGAAGATAACCCGTCATCCTATTCCGGGAGCAGGAATAAGCACTGTGTTGGAAAAAGGGGTGCGTGGATGACTAAAAGGTCCCTTATATAGCCCTAATAAGTTCCTGTGGTATCTATGGAATGCTGTCCCTGATAACTACATAGACATAGCAACCTGACCACAGGGCACTCGTCCTTAAAGAGGCGACTCCGTCCGGAACCTGGCCCTCTAGTGATAACTGGCCCTACAGTTTGCCCCTATCCTGATCCCTACATGCACGTTTCGTCCCAAGATTGGGACTCATCAGGGATTATGCAGTGGATAGGAAGGCCAAAAAGCATATGCCACACTGTTGTTGAAAGTGAGATAGCCACTAAGTGTGGAGTAAATCAATTAGTAGGGTCCTAAACCTAGGGGGCAAAGATAAGACACATGCCCGGTTAGGTCGAGGAGCTAGGTACAGGGGAACCTGGATAATCCCTGTTGCCAAGCTGATTAAAGGGGGCATCATGATAGTAAGCCCATCATCGTCGCCCTTTTAGGACAAGTGCCCTGTGGTCAGGTTGCTATGTCTATGTAGTTATCAGGGACAGCATTCCATAGATACCACAGGAACTTATTAGGGCTATATCAGGGACCTTTTAGTCATCCACACACCCCTTTTTTCCAACACAGTGCTTATTCCTGCTCCCGGAATAGGATGACGGGTTATCTTCTGCCGAATCATCCATTGAAGATTTCCAGGAACCAACCCGACAGATGGTGGTAGGACCTTGGTTTATCTGTTGTGGGTGCCGCAGTACCCCGGTCTTACTGACCAGATTACTGTTTTTGATTACTTTTCTTGTTGATTTATGATCATCGTCTTAAATTTTCTGGGCATATTTTTCTATGTCCTATTTTTGTAACAATTAAAAGTTACGTTTTAAATAGCAGTCAAAGCAATTTCACAAACGTTGTTGCTTTCAATTTCTAATTGCTTGCAGCTTTGGCTCTTCTCCATACAGACGTTTGTAAATGTTACTATCTGCACCACTAGGTTTATTCCTTGAGGTGGGTAGTTTACAAAATGGGGTCACTTTTGGGCTTTTCTTTCTTGGGGTACCTCAGGGTCTCTTCAAATGTGACATGGCACCTGAAAACCATTCCAGCAAAATCTGTCCTCCGTTAACAATATGGCGCTCCTTCCCTTCTGTGCCCATACAGCAGGTTACAGTCACATATAGGGTTTTACTGTAAACTGCAGAATCAAGCTACAAATATTGAGGTTTCTTTGGCTGTTAACACTTGCTGTGCTACAGGAAATTTGGATTCAAATGGAAAATCTTCACAAAAAATGAAATTTTAAAATTTCCCCTCCAATTTGCTTTCATTCTGTGGAACAAGTAAAGTAACAGTCACCAAGAGTCTAAACAGATGGGCGGGCTCCATCGACCAGCACCCAACATAGCACTCAGCCGAGGCCCATATGATACAAAGAGAGGTGATGCTGGAAAGACATCTTACCCTGATGATGTCATCAATGGACCTGAGCTCTCTGTTCCTAAAGGGGAGGGATGCAAGGGAGGGGGACCCACCACAGCCCCTCTGCAGA
This sequence comes from Bufotes viridis, assembly GCA_033119425.1. Lineage (NCBI taxonomy): Eukaryota > Metazoa > Chordata > Amphibia > Anura > Bufonidae > Bufotes > Bufotes viridis. The sequence goes on along the minus strand of CM065589.1, from coordinate 2,438,770 downwards.
ATGAAGCCACCGCACGGACAGAGGCCCACTTCCAAACACCGAGTTGATATGTCCCACCAAGCAGCGCGGTGCGGGAGGAGACACTGTGAAGGTAGAGATGCACACTTTGGGAAGGTCATCTCATTCTCCCACTGCAAATTCAGCGCTGGACCAGGATTGAGCAGCCCTCTAGAAGTCCATGAAAAAGGAAACACCCCTTGAAAAACTGGGAAGCCAGAAAAATGGGTGAGAAGGAGTGCGGCCTAGCCCTGGCAAAAGCCGGGACTAAAGTAGATAGTGAGGCCGAAAATGAAAACACTCCCAGTGGACTGATGCTGCATGGTGCTGGGAAGAGAAAAAAAGCTGAAAAAGACCACAATAAAGGACAGAATAAGGGGCTTAGATGACGTCCCGCAGGTCCTGTCCTCCAGTCAGCAGCGCGAGCAAATGAAGGAGGTGATTGATTTTTTTATTTTTTTATTTTCACCCGGGGGGCCTTATGGGTCAGGGAGGAGGTTAAAGGCTGCACTAATGAGAGCTCTGCAATGAAAGCGCTCATTAGTAGCAGTCCTATTAGGAAAATATCAGCAATTAATATTGCTGGTAAAAATAAATTACCTGCACCGGCAAGGTCACTAAAATACCGGCCTTGCCAGGAGATACTGCCCGGGTGGCAACCCTAGGTCTAAGTTACCCCATTGTGGAGAAAAATAGCCCAACAGAACCCCTGGATGCCAGAGAAAAGCGCAAAACTGATGTGGCCTAGTCTCAGCAGAAGCCGAGGACTAAAGTAGATGCCGTAGTCGAAAATGAAGCATCCCAAGCTGGCTGACACTGCAAGACCTGGGGAGGGGGAAAAAGTTGGAGAAAGGTATGCCATGAGGGGGATGGAGGGAGGGCTCATAGCAACCCCAGATAGGAAAAAAATGAGCCACACAGAGACCTGGGATGCCAGGAATAAAGCAGTAACTGGTACCTCCTAGTCCACGTAGATGCCAGGCACTAAATTAAAACAGAGGCCGAGGGAGGGATAGGGAACCGATGGAAGGTAACCAGTAACTGGAAAGGGAACAGAAAGGACAGAGGGGACCTGGATTAATGGATGGGAGGTTAAGGGTCCAGAACCAGTGTAGGGAGCATACTTACCATCCGGCGTCTTTGGGCGTCGCAGGGTCACCCCTTCGGTAAACTCTCACCAAAGTGGGATTACTGACACTCCACTGCTGATGCAATAATGGGGGACTGGGTGAACGGCATGGTATATGCTTGTTGGGGGTGCTACCAGGGGCATAACTAAAGGGGAAGCAGGGAAGCGGCTGCGTTGAGGCCCATCCGAGAGGAGGAGAAGTACTAAAAGATTCGTAGATTTTGTCAGGGCCCTTCAACATTATTACACAATGAAATGATATAGAGTGGCAGTATAGACAGCGTATAAAACGGATGGAACAGCTGCCGGGCCTGGTCTGAGAGAGTGATCTTTACTATCCACAGGAAAGGGGGAGGCATGAAAGGAAGGGGTTGTGAAAAATTACTGGGGAGGGGGCCCCATTCAAAAATTTTCTGTGGGGCCCAGTCAATTCTAGTTACGCCACTGGGTGCTACTAAAGTGGAGGCGAACGATGAAGAACCCCGGCTGCAGGATAAGACTTGTATAGTGAAGGGGAAAATAAATAAGAAAAATAGCAGGAAGACCTGCAGGAAAAAAGCAGGTTGTGTCTGCCTCTTACGGACACTAGGCTAAAACTGTGGAGAGGGTATAGCCAACTCGGGTGGAGCCTACCTTTTTTATATATCTAGCGTCGCCTCCTAGTGGCAGCTGGTCGTATGCCCAGGGTGCTGTGTCCTCTAATGACATTAACGAAAAGGAACATGATATTTTAATATTTTGAGAAGATGGGCGCGATCATATATGAAGAACGGGGTGCTGTATACAAACCAATGCTACTAGCAACAAACACGTACAAATGTACACATCCAAAATACCAAGCATATATAAAATATCAGTTTTATTAAACACAATTAAAAACACACAAGAAGTCCCACAGCCTGCAAATAAGACTGTTACTGGGATTGCTAGCCTTAAAGAGGACCTTTCACCTGAAAATGCATGTGAAACTGAAGACATACCGTTACTTGCCTGTCCCCGTGGTGCTTAATCAGCTCTTCTTCTTTCAATATGTGCCTCCGTTTGTCCGCGGTGCCCCCTGCAATAACTCCGCCGTGTATGCTAATGAGCCATTCGGCTCAACTGGCGGGCCTGCAAAAGTTCTCCCGGGCATGTCTTTCTTCTCCCTGGCACAGGCGCATCCAATCAGTGCGCTCCGCTCTTAGCCAGGGAGAAGAGCTCAGTTCTCGCGAGAACAGGAGCAATTTCATTCATCCTTCTCGCGAGAACTGGAGCTTCTTCTTCCTGGCTAAGAGCGGAGCGCACTGATTGGATGCGCTCTGTGCCAGGGAGAAGAAAGACACGCCCGGGAGAACTTTTGCAGGCCTGCCCAGTTGAGCCGAATGGCTCATTAGCATACACGGCGGGAGTTATTGCAGGGGCACCGCGGACAAACGGGGGCACATATTGAAAGAAGAAGAGCTGAAGCACCACGGGGACAGGCAAGTAACGGTATGTCTTCAGTTTCACATGCATTTTCAGGTGAAAGGTCCTCTTTAAAGTGGGCATTTGCTCTTGGTGTGAAGTAATACACATTAATGTGATTTATTTGAGTGGTTGGTTACACGTCACTTATATAGTCTGGGAAGCTTATGTTTAGTTAGCGCTCAGCAGGGCAGTGGTTGATTAGTATTTTAGACATAAATCTAAAGGCTGTATATTTGTAGGACCCATGGATGTCACACACTAGTAGAAAGTATAGGAGCCAAAACAAAATCTCTGAAACCACGGCACATACAAAGATAACATTCAAGTGAAGTGTCTTTTATTTCATGTTCTGGGTATGATACCTTTAGAGCCGACCCTAGTGGTTTGGTCCATCACGACAAACATATATAAGACATAGATAAAGGGAACAATTTTTTTTATCTTTAAGGAGGTTGTTCACCCCTGGTGGCCTTTCTGGCAGAACCCCAGCGTACTCAGACTTGCAGAGGTCTAATCCACTTGCCTGATCCCAGCCACTGAGTTTCGGCTCCTTCGCAGATCATGGGTCTTTCCGTGTGGACATGACTGGCCACAGCGGTGACGTGTTACCCACGCCTCATGTCACTGGGTCATGTGACATATGAGTGAAACTTCACTGCTGCGGCCATGTGACCCATGTTAAACCGGATGTTTACAAGTGGAGACCAGAGATGCGGAGGAGTGGGGAGCAAAGAAGCCAAGACCCATTGATGAGAATCAGCGAAATAGGATGCCTTATGTAGGTCAAGCGTCGCTGGGGTTCTGCCTGAAAGGACCACAGGGGTGAACAACCCTTTAAAGAGAACCTGTCACGGGTAACACAGTATTTGAGCTGCAGGCGGCATGTTAGACAGCGGGAGAAGCTGAGCAGATTGATATTTAGTTTTACGGGAAAAGACTCAGTAAAACTTGTATTTCATACATTTAAATTCCTGCTCACTCTGAACTTTGACGTCAAGAAGGAGGTCCTATCAGCGACTGACAGCTATCTCTGTATGTATAGTCCTGGAGGGAAGGCTGTCAGTCACTGATAGGACTGCCTCCTTGACATCAAAGTTCAGAATGAGCAGGAAGTTAAATGTATAAAATACAAGTTATACTCAATCTTTTCAGATAAAATGTTATATTCATCAGCTCAGCTCCTCCTGCTCTATAACAAGCTGTCTGCAGCTCGACACCATGTTCACGACAAGTTCCTTTTAAAGACTAATTGAATCATGATCAAGTACTGTATTAATATGTCCACATACATTATAAAACAATTCCATGGAGCGTCGTTACTTCTCCCCATGTCCCCCTGGACTCTCCCGCAGTGTGGGTGGAGGTGTGAATACAGTGATAAGAAGCAAGGTTCATGGGGACAATCCATGCTCACTGCTCTGGAAGTAAACAAGGCTCTTCTTCTCTTCCTTATATCCACAATACGTTTCCTCCATGGACCTGGTCACAGTGACCTCAAGGAAATATAATCCGGTTATCTAGGAGATCTGGGATAGTTACACCCAAAAATAAACCTTCTTATTGACCCTTTAAGGTTCATGAATAACCCGATAGGCTAAAATATGTGAAAATGACTTCACATATGAATTATCTAATTACTATTTCGATCTAATTTTTGTATAAAACTTTTCCCACATTCTCAACATGAATATGGCTTCTTTTTCTGTGACTTCTCTCATGCCTAACAAGATTTGATTTTTCTGAAAAGCATTTCCCACATTCTGAACATGAATATGGTTTCTCCCTGTGTGACTTCTCTCATGTATAATAAGAGCTGATTTGTGTCTAAAACATTTGCCACATTCTGAACATGAATTTGGCTTCTCTCCTGTGTGTTGTCTCTCATGTGTAACAAGATTAGATTTATGTGTAAAACATTTTCCACATTCTGAACATGAATGCGGTTTCTCTCCTGTGTGAATTCTCTCATGTGTTGCAAGACTTGATTTGAATATGAAACATTTCCCACATTCTGAACATGAATAAGGCTTCTCACTTGTGTGACCTCTCTTATGTGTATCAAGTTGTGATTTATATATAAAACATTTCCCACATTCTAAACATGAATACGGCTTCTCTCCTCTGTGAATTCTCTCATGTCTAACAAGATATGATTTATCTGTAAAACATTTCCCACATTCTGAACATGAATACGGTTTCTCTCCTGTGTGACTTCTCACATGAGTAACCAGATTTGATTTATATGTAAAGCATTTCCAACATTCTGAACATGAATACGGCTTTTCTCCTGTATGACTTCTCTCATGTATAATAAGAGCCGATTTCTGTCTAAAACATTTCCCACATTCTGAACATGAATACGGTTTCTCTCCTGTGTGACTTCTAGCATGAGTAACCAGATTTGAATTATTTATAAAGCATTTCCCACATTCTAAACACAAATACGGCTTCTCTCCTGTGTGACTTCTCTCATGTGTAATAAAAGCTGATTTCTGTCTAAAACATTTGCCACATTCTGAACATGAATATGGCTTCTCTCCTGTGTGTCGTCTCTCATGTGTAACAAGTTGTGATTTTTGTGCAAAGCATTTCCCACATTCTAAACACGAATACGGCTTCTCTCCTGTGTGAATTCTCTCATGTGTAATAAGAGCTGATTTGTGTGTAAAACATTTCCCACATTCTAAACATGAATACGGCTTCTCTCCTGTGTGAATTTTCTCATGTTTAACAAGATATGATTTATCTGTAAAACATTTCCCACATTCTGAACATGAATACGGTTTCTCTCCTGTGTGACTTCTAGCATGAGTAACCAGATTTGATTTATTTATAAAGCATTTCCCACACTCTGAACACGAATACGGCTTCTCTCCTGTGTGACTTCTCTCATGTATAATAAGAGCTGATTTCTGTGTAAAACATTTGTCATATTCTGAACATAAATATGGCTTCTCTCCTCTGTGTCGTCTCTCATGTGTAACAAGTTCTGATTTCTGTGTAAAACATTTGCCACATTCTAAACATGAGTAGCGCTGCATGATGTCCTCATCTTCAGCTTTATAATTTAATGACAACATGAACTTTCCCTCAGAATTTTTGTTGGGATTTTCTGTGAAGATAAATAATTAGTTTTTTTTTTTCAAACCATAAAGAATAGAAATGTATGACATACCTATGAGGCTGAAAGGATCTATCAGGAAGCAGAGATATAAGCCGTTCATTCTGAATCCACTTCTGGCTTTGGCTAAAAAACTGCATGTGTGATTTCAGCCTTAAAAAGCTTTCTATAATTTTCTGATGACGTCTAGGATTCCGATTTACATCCAGTCATGCCTTTTATTACATACAGTAAATCAAGCAAGTATTGTAAAAGCCTCACCATGTCTGAGAACCAGTCCTGTACTATGCCAACTATTTCACATAACAGAATCCGTCCCTCGTTCCTCACATTCATTATTAAGTAAACCTTGGACCTGATGACGTCAGTGTACTCAGTGGAAGAATTTATCTCATGTCCACGTGGAGCCTAACTAAGCACTTTTAGTGCACCTCCTCCTTTTCTGCTGCTAAAGTCTCACACTGCTCAGTACAGGCTGCAGTCTCCCTGGCTTTGTAATGAGAAAGCAGCATTTTCTGTGTGGAATTTCAGCCTCTAATTCCATGTGCTGCATCTGTAGCAGCGGGGAGGAGGTGCACTGAAAGGTGCTTGCCAGTTAAGACATAGTTGGGCAGAGACTGAGTATAGCTCAGAAGTACAAGATTCATCATGCCCACTGCCACTGTCTAGCTGGACTTGTAAATATTTTATTATTAACCTTCTGACATAGAATGTAAAAAGTAAGTACACCGGCCTCTTCAGGTCTAAGTGATCTATTTAATAATATGTGCAGTTTGTATAGTGAAATCTATGGACAGAACCTCTTTAATATTGTTATGAACATTTAACGAGATAATGCGCCTTGAGGGGAAGCGCACGTCTCAGGCTGAATTCACGGACATGACAATGCGATCTGTAAGGCCTAATGGCCGCACAATCACCAGATCTCAGGTTTATAGACACCTGTAGGATGTAGTGGAATAGACAGAGGGAGGCCATCAATCAGAACCTGGAATAAAGGTCTCCAGCACCTTGTTGGGTCCATTACACTAAGAAATCAGGATGTTCTAAGGGGAACGAGGGTCCCTTCAAGAATTAGGAAGGTGGAGCTAATGACGTGTCCTGTGAGTGCAGGGAATCATCACCGAGACATCTGTGCCTGTACAATAATCACATGTGACATCGGAGATTCCGGACAATCATGGCTCTGAAGACTGGAGTGCACCGAAAGAAGGCCAAAAAATAATAATTTCTAGTCAGTAACGACAGCTGCATCTGAGTGGTTTACAGATGGAGGGGGCTACCTCTCTACCCCATCAGGCCCCCCGCGACACGATCACAGAGACCTGATTGTTGCCATTGCCAGATACACTGGCACAATACACTGCAATAGATAAAACTGCAGTGTATTGTGCCAGCGGTCCGACTGTTGTAACAGTCCTGAGTAGAACCTAAAAAAAAAGTGAAAAAACAAAATAATAAAAATTTTAAGTAAAAATTAAGGCTTTACGTCTTATCCACTTATTTATAATTGGTAACAAAATGAATAACCGGAAGCTGTTAAAAGATCATGTTATTTATTCCACGTGGTGAATGCTAAAAAACGATGGAACTGCAGTTTTTGTCACCTTATTCATGCTGTTTAGCTCCAATAAAAAGTGATCAAAAAGGCAAATGTGCCTAAAAAATAGTACCATTTAAAACTACAGCTCGTCCCACAAAAACAAGCCCTGAAACAGCTGACTTGACAGAAAAATAAAAAACAATTATGGGTCCTAGATATGGCGATGTAAAAAGTGATTTATAAATTGATTTTATGATGCAAAAGAAGTAAAACATGATAGAAAACTATATATATATATATATTTATCTCCTTAATTGTATCAACTGCAGAATAAAGTAATCATTATATGTACCGCATGGCGAACCCCATAAGAAAAATAAAACAAAAACTGGAAATTGTAATTTTTGCCCACCTCACCTCTCAAAAACTGAAATAAATTGCTGTCATATGTACCTGAAAATGGTGCCAATAAAGATTACAGCCTATCCTGCAAAAAATAAAAATCCAGCCCCCACACAGCTGCCTCAATGGAAACATAAAAATGTTATGGATGTAAGCATGTCCAGGTTTTTAATTAAAAACTGATTGTATGATGCACAAGTAGTAAATCATTAAAAACAGTATACAGGTGAAACTCAAAAATTAGAATATCGTGCAAAAGCCTATTTATTTCAGTAAGGCAAATTAAAAGGGATTGCATTAATACAGCCTCAATATTCTAGGCTCAAAGTGTCCGACCCTAGTCAGCTAATTAATCCATACCCCTAAGCACAAGTTACCTCAAAATTGTGACTTTAAGGTTTCATGAGCTGTAAGCCATAATCATCCAAATGATGACAAATAAAGGCTTGAAATATCTCGCCTGCATAAAACGAGTCTATCTCATGTATTAGTTTCACCTTTTAAGTTGCATTACTGAAATAAATGAACTTTTGCACCATATTCTAATTTTTTGAGTTTCACCTGTAAATTCTGAATCAAAATAATTTTATCAACTTGCAGAATATAATTATCATTTCACTTATATCTCACAGTGAAACCCATTAAAAATAAAAACACAGACAACTGCAATATCTACCCAACTCGCGCAAAAAAACACCCCTCACACAGCTCAGCCAAATGGCACTCCTTCCCTTCTGAGCAGTGCAGTGTCCCCAACAGCAGTTTATGACCACATTTAGGTGGAGAAACTTTGAACTACATTACATGGCGCTTTTTCTACTTTTAACCTTTGTAACAAGGAAAAATTTGAGGCTAAAGCAACTTTCTCTTAGAAAAATGTGTTCTATGAAACACCTGTGGGGTCAAACCATCACTGCACCCCTAGATGACTTCATTGAGGGCGGGGTGTAGTTTTAAAAACAGAGTTATGTCTCGGGGTTTCAGGGGCATTTCAAGTTTGACATGGTCACTCCAGTAAAATCTGTATCTCAAAAGCTGTGGTGCTCCTTCCCTGCTGAGCCCTGCTGTGTGCCCAAACAGCACATCACAACCACACATGGGTGTTACCCTACTCAGATGAAATGCTGTAACAATTTTGGGGGTTCTTTTTACATGTTAAAGGGATTCTGTCACCAGTTTTCACCCCTTTGAGCTAAACATATGCTCATGCTAAGGGTCTCTTCATGATTCCTAATGTGGACTTATAAATGCGATCTGTAGCTTAGTTTTGCCCAAAAACAAGTTTTACTAACCTGTCAGTCATAAAAATAAGGTGCCCAAGGGGAGGTCCAGGGATGCAGGGTGCCCGGCTGCAGCCATCGCCGTTGGTGCCCAGTGCCGCCTTCCCAGAGTTCTGCGCTGCCTCCTACTTCTCTGTGCCCCCTCTCCCTCCCTTTCCTCCCGCTGTGAAATGCCGCGCGTGCGCACAGCTTCAGCCTGATGCGCCCGTACGGACTGCTTGGATGCTTCTTCTCTAGCGAAGTGCCGGCGCATGCGCCGGCACTTCGCTAGATCGCATTTATAAGCCCACATTAGGAATCATGAAGAGACCCTGAGCATGAGCATATGTTTAGCTCAAAGGGGTGAAAACTGGTGACAGAATCCCTTTAATCCTTGTAAAATTTTAAAATGTTGTGCTAAAACTACATATTATCGTTTACACGTCTATTATTTTGATGCCTCAGTGCTTATGAATTCTATGATACACTTGTGGTGTCACAATGCTCACTGCATTCCTACATTAACTCCTTGAGAGGCTTACTTTTCAAAATGGTGCCTTTTGGGGTGTTTCTTATGTTTTAGCACCTTAAAGCCTCTGCAATCAAGAGATTGTACATTAAAATCTTCTGAAAAAAATGTGAGGCCCCAAAATCCACAAGGGTTTGCTTTAATTCTGAAGTTAGTATTTGAGTAATTTTTCTGTTGTTGGAAAGGACCACGCGAGGTCCCAAAACAGTCTCCAGGGTGGAATGAATAGCATGTAAATAGGAGTGCAGCTAGTGGACCATCGAAACGGGCAGACAATAAAACTTTCCGAATGTGTGGAGAGAAGATCAGGTAGTGGCATTACACACCTGAGGACCGGGCGCTTGGGGACACACAGACCATGAGACCCCTACAGAATGGCTAGAGTGAGCATGGTCCGCCTCAGCTATAGAAAAACTAATTCAGAAGAAGGTAGAGGATTGTGAGGCTGAAAGACCCTTCCTGGGACCCTCAGGAATGACAAAGGAAGCTGTCTGAGAAAGAGAGATTCAGATCATAGGATCAGAAGGGCAGAAAGAAGGCAGGAGGAGATCTCTGCTGAGATAAAACCCAGTGACCTGTAGTAAAATGGAGGAACTGGCCAGAGGACGACCTTGTCTTGATGAAGGACCAAGAAGGGTGAGCAACTAGACAAGACCGCCAACTCAGAAACCCTGTGGAAAGAAGTGACGGCAACAAGGAAGGTCACCCACTAAGAAAGGAGGCACACGGAGATGTCCTGTAAAGATGGGTATTCTCTTCTTTTCAGGAGTACTCAGATGAAGAAACCATTGTTTGGACAGTTGAACAATTGAACAGCATTTCATTTTGTAACTGAAAATTAACGGTTTCAGCAGTAATTAACCCTTTTTCTGTGCCCCACTGAGGTACTGCACTTGAGATCCAGAACCGGGTGATCGCCATTGCCATTTGGGCACCACAAACAGGTTGGAATAGAAACACTGGAACCGTTCATTTTCTGGTACCAGGAGAAATACATCTTGGAATAGAAGCCTCTGAATGGCTTGAAGCAGTGCGAAGCCTTGGCTGGGAGGATGGATGAGCAGTCCAAAAAACAAACAAGCGGAGGCGTGGAAGACAATTGTATTTTGTTTTCTTCCCAGACAACTTCCTGTACCATCTGAGACATCGGTAAGTCAGATGTCCCCTCCACCCACACACTCACCGAAGCTGGCTTGGATGGGGGCTGAGCATCATGTGGAGACGGACTTTGAGGAGGAAGGCTTGGAGGTGATGAGACGGGGGTTAAACATCTGCATCTTATTCTGCTTCTGATGATAAGTCTTGTGTTCCCAAGACCTAGGGCTGGGAAAACAGCATAAGGAGCGAAAATAAGGTCTGCGCTTTCTGACAAGGTTGGACCGTGCGGACCTGTTCTGTGGCAGATGGATGCTCCTGCCCCTCGCTGAGATTAGAAATGATCTCATCAAGAAGAGGTGGATGGAAGGGCTACGAGTGCTCTTTTGGAATCTTCCGTGGACCAATAGGAAAGCCACAAAATCCTGTACATGGCGAGTAGGCCATGGAGACTAGCAGTGAAAGCGAGCCATCAATCTGGCTACTTTCACAGAAAATCAGTAGGGTAACGTCTCCACGTTCCTTTGGAGATTCGCCTATGAGGATACCACTGCGGAGACTGGAAGCCCACTCTGCGGGGTCCTTGCTGACCCAAGTAGAAGTAAAGACGGAAAGCTGCCCCAATGGCTTCAAATATAGACTTAGAAAAGGACTCCAGCTTTCTGCCTCCCAGGTCAGAGAATGTAGTTGCAGCTGCCATGGGTGGAGGGATATGTATAGTCAGGCGGCAAAACTGGAGAGTCTATGATGGGAGGTGAGGACCACTTTTTAACCAGATCCCGGGAAATGGGTATAAGAGGTCCAGACGTTTAGCAAAGCATCCATAAGGGAGTTCTACTCTTTAGACAGAAAGGAATTAAATAGGAGTGGTTGAGAGAGCCCGCCTCTATCCGGACAGGAAACAGGAACTTCAGTGGAAAGCTTCTTAAGGAGGATCCGACACCAATCCACCAGTTATTATCGAGCACTTGTCCTAGAACATATATTCCAAAGACCTCTCTTTTTTTTTTAATATAAATATATATTTCTCTTTTTTATATATATACATTTTTTTTTTGGGGGATAATGGCGGGTGCTGTCATGGGGGCTTATGGAAAAGTGATTACCGGTGAGTGTAATCTTATATTTCCCTTATGCCCATGACAGCACCCTTGAGAGAAGACTAGACTAGTAACTAATTAGGGAGGGATAACTGCCTGCAAGACCTTCCTCCCAAAGGCTAACTGGTTCTTGCTATCTAAGTCCAGCTTGTAGTGACGGAAAAAAGTGCAAGGGGACTTCCAGGTGGCTGCCCTACATATCTGCTCCAAAGAGGCCTCTGCCCTCTCTGCCCATGAGGCGAAGACAGCTCTGGTCGAGTGTGCACCAAACCCAAGTGGGCAAGGTTTGTCTACCGCTTTGTGAGCTAAGGTTATGGCTGCGATGATCCATCTGGAAAGGGTTCTGGAAGTAACTCTGTCACCCCTGTTTTTACCTGAAAACTGTACAAACAGTCTGGAGGACTTCCTCCAGGGTTCTGTAACCTCCAGATACCTCAGTAGACATCTTCTGACATCTAAACAATGCAGACTCTTCCTTTTCATTTTTCGGATCCTGGCAAGGGAAGGAAGGACAATATCTTGTGATCGATGGAAGAATGACACAACCTTGGGAAGAAAGGAAGGGTCTGGTTTGAGGATTATTCTATCTTCCATTATTTTCGTGTAGGGAGAAGAGGTAGAAGACGTCGACATCTCACCTACCCTCCTAGCAGTAGTAATAGCTACTAAAAAAACTGTTTTAAGAGTTAGGATCTTAATTGGAAGCTCTAGCAAAGGTTCAAAAGGTGGTCTCATTATACTAAATTTAGATCCGGGGAATTTCTAGGTATGTTACTAACACGGCTAACTGCTTTGAAAAACCTCCTCACCCAGGGATGATTTGCCAGGGAGCAATCAAAATATGCACTTAGGGCCGATACATGGGCCTTGAGAGTGCTAACTCTTAGTTTCTTGTCTAGGCCCCTGTGTAGGAAGTCAAGAACTAGGGGCATAGGAGGAGAGCTCAAAGGGTCTATAGGATTACCCGCAAATTCTGTAAAATTTCTCCAGACTCTAGCATATATAGATGTGACATCTTTTCTGCAAGAGAGTAGAGTATTGACTACATCCTTAGACAGACCCTTTCTTTCTAATATGGACCTCTCAGAAGCCAGGCAGTGAGGTGCAGATTGTTTACTTGTGGGTGGTACCCTGGACCCTGATGTAGGAGGTCCTTTCTGTTCGGCAGGATCCATGGGTCCACTATTGATAGTTTGCTAAGCCAGGAGAACCGCGACCTCCTGGGCCAAAAGGGGGCAATCAAAATTATCTTGGTTCTGTAAAGATGCCATCTCTGAAGTACCCTTGGAATTAATTTTATTGGAGGGAAAGCGTACAGCAGCTTGTTCGGCCAAGGGTGAGAGAAGGCATCTATCGCTGTGGGAGAATCCTCTGGATTTAAGGAGAAAAAGAGGAGACATTTCCGATTTTCCTTGTTTGCGAATCAGTCTATTGTAGGACTGCCCCAGAGACGTACAATCTGACAAAATACAGCTTAGTTTAGGCACCATTCCCCCTGATCCAGACGATTCCTGCTCAGAAAGTCTGCCATTGTCTTCTCTGTTCCTTTTAAGTGAACTGCCTTTAAAAACGGGATGGAAGAAATTATTAGGGCAAAAATCTCTTCTGCCAGAGACATTAAATCTACGGATTTTGTTCCACCTTGTCTGTTCAAGTATGAGACTACGGTGGTGTTGTCTGAGAATATTTTGACTATTCTCCCTTTTATTCTTGGAAAGAACTCTTTTAAGGCGAGTAGCACGGGTCTTAGTTCCCTCATATTCTGCGACTCGTTCCTTTCGTGAGAAGACCATTCTTCCTGTGCTACTGCGTCCTGACAGAAAGCCCCCCACCCATCTGGACTTGCGTCCGTCGTAATGGAGACCTCTTCCTGCATGTCCCAGAGAAGACCCTGAGAAAGGTTCTCTGGATCCAGCCACCACCGTAACGACTGAATCACCATTGGGGGAGATGAAGGTAGTTCTCTAATGGATGAAGGCTCTGCCAAACATTTAGAATCTGCCACTGAAGATGTCGAGACTTTAACATTGCCCACTTTACAGCTGGAATTGACGCTGTCATCCTGCCCAAAACTGCCATCCCCTGTCTGATAGATCGTCAAAGATCGTATTCCCTCCTGAATTTTGAAGATCTTTGACTGGGGAAGAAGGCATCGTTGGTTTACCGAGTCCAGTATTAGTCCCAGGAATATGCAGGTTTTTGACGGAACTAGGTTTGATTTTTCCAGTTTATGCACCAGCCTAGTTTTTCTAGAATTCCAATTACCACAGCAAGATGAGAAGCCATGTTGGTTTCTGAATCTGCCACAATGAGAATGCCGTCTAGATATGGAACCGTAGGAATGTCGTTTTCCCTTATGTGAGCCATTACCTCTGCCATGAGCTTGGTAAAAAGACGGGAGCCTGGGCTAACCCGAAAGGAAGGGCCCTGTACTGAAAGTGCAGAATCTGTGTCCCTGTAGAGATTGCTATCCTCGGGAACCTTTGGGAGCCTGCGTGTATTGGAATGTGATAATATGCATCCCTTATGTCTAGGGTGGTCATTACACAGCTTGGGAACAGGTACTTTAGTGTGGACTGGACTGATTCTCCACGTTCTTGTCTATGAGGGAAAAGATCTCCGCTTTTAATGCCCGATTTTTACAGAATCTTGCTCTCGAGGTAAGTTATTTTCATTCTTTCCGGTGGGGGCGAACTCCAGGCAAAATCCGTCTCTTATTATGCCACGGATCCAAGGATCTGCGGAGATAGCCTCCCAAGCCTCTGGAAAACGAGATAGCCTCCCTCCTACCGGAATAAAACCGTCATTGTGGGGTGGACTTGGAGCGGCTACTGGACTGGGAGTTAAACATAAATCCTTTTTCCTTCCTATTTTTATTTTCTCTCCAAAATGTTTTCCTTTTCTGTTGGAAATCCTCTCTACGGTTACTCCGAAAGAACTGCCTCTCGTTAGGGGTTTAGTTGAGGAAACCCTTTTTATCATCTACGGCCTTTTCCAGCAGGTCATCTAAGACTGGCCCTAATAGGAAATCGCCCTGACAGGGTATGGCACACAACTTGTTTTTAGAGCCAGTGTCCCCCGACCAGCTCTTCAATCATACAGCGCGTCTAGCGAAATTTGACAGAGCAGCAGACCTAGCGCTAAGCCTAAGGGCATCTGCTGAGGCATCAGATAAAAAATCCACGGCTTTTTAAATGGTTGGGAATACTTCTAAGAGCTGCTCCCTCGGTGTCTTATTTTCAATATGAGATTCTAGGTCCTGGAGCCACATCTTAAGGGACCTGGCGGTGGAAGTGGCAGCTATATTCGGCTTGAAGGCCTGAGTAGATGCCTCCCAAGTGTTCTTAAGGTATACTTCCGTCCTTCTATCCATTGGGTCCTTTAAAGCCCCTAGGTCTTCAAAGGGCAAGGCCAGGTGTTTAGACCTTTTTCGGCAACAGCTGCGTCTAATTTAGGGGTCTATCCCAGGTGGAACACTCTCCTTCCTCAAAGGGTATTTCCTTTTTATGCTTCTGGGAATAAAAAACTTATCGGGTTTTTCCATTCTTTCTGTATCAATATCTTTCTGTTTTCATTAATGTTGAAAACTCTAGATTTTTATGCGCTAGATCCCCAAATATAATTTGCTGAACAGTCTTTTGTTCTTTAGCCTCGTCCACTTTCATAGTAGCTCTGACGGCTTTGAGTAAAGCGTCCGTGTCTTCATATGAGAAAAGCGGCTTGCCTGCTGGCTCTTCCTCAGATGAAGAATCAGAACTGCCCTGAATTTCCCCCAACTCGGCCTCGTTCCTGAGGAGTCCGAATCAGAGTGACGATTAGAGCGGCCTTGTTTCCCGGAGGGAGATGAGGGAAGGAGCTTTTGAATTCCTTCAGTGAATCCGCAATCTCCGTTCTCACCATACTTTTAATATTCTGCATAAAAGGTGATTCTTCCTCCAGCATCCTATCAACACATCTCTGGCATAATAATTTAGGCCAGGAAGGGGATCATTTCTTTCTGCAAGTAGCGCATTCTTTTCCTCGGGTCTTAGCGGTCGCCTTTCTTGGACTCCTTTTGACATTCTGGGAATACATAAACATAGATAGGCCCTCCTTAGCAAACAAGGCTGATTAGAAGAAGTAGCCGGGGATTAACCCTCTTACCCCACCAGGAATACCGGACGTGTATCGTGGCTGTCCTGTCATCAGTGCGCGGTACACCCTCCTCCATGTTTAGGTCCAGGGATGAAGGGGCTTCCATAAACCGGCTTCTGTGCTTCAGGCAGATCCAATAAGGCTGGCTGGCACCCCTCCTGGCGCACTATTCGAGGTAAAATACCTCCCGGTCAGGTCCTCACTGTAGGGCTGTTTGCGGCTGTAGCAACACTTCCTGAACGCTATGCGTTCCAAAGACCGGAAGTGAGCTTGCGCGTCACTTCCGGTGCGCGCCAGGTGATGCAAAAAGGAAACTCTGCCCCCAGCCTCTGTAACACTACAGCAGGCCGATACATGCGGAGAACCGGCCCCAGACCTCCCGAATCACCGCCAGGAGTATGTGGAGTGACGCCAGTTCCTCCCGGTACCGCTGGTACTGCAACAGCCCTAACAGAATGGTCAAAGCCAGGACCGGAGGGGTGTGCTCCAGGCTTACTCTCCAGGCTCTCCTCTGGGAGACTTATGCCATACCAGGTAACCCTATGGTTCACCTCATACCGGCGGGCCCTGCAGCCATGTAGCTTTCCATGTATGAAGACCCGTCCTATCCCTAGGACAGGAAACAGGAACTGGTGGATTGGTGTCGGATCTCTCCTTAGGAAGCTTTCCATTGAAGTTCCTGTTTCCTGTCCGGATAGAGGCGGCTCTCTCAAGGGTGCTGTCATGGCCATAAGGGAAAAATACTTTTATATTTTATTATTTCAAACGTTTTCAGACCGCGGCGACGCCTTTTAGGGTGAGTTTATGTTTATTTTTATATGGGAAAGGGAGATTAGAATTTGTAATATTTTAACCTTTTTAAAAACATTTTACAATATGTGCAAGCGCATGAGGCTGACCGGTCAACAGACAATGGCGGCCTCGAGATACCGGCTATCCCCGAGCCCTGTTATGGCCGATGTTCTGAGAACGTGGATGGGTCTTCTAACTGTTTGCCATATTGTGTCTACCCTATACGTCTATTTCACCTGATGATGGAGTCTTAAAGGAGTTTTCTGGGATTTCGATATTAATGCCCTGAAGGCACCAAGGACAGAATCTGAGGTCACTTTCCCCATTCATGATCCCATACCTGTGGTGACATCTCCTGGAAGGTCCTCCTCCACCTCACTCTTACACGGGGATCGCCCATCATCCGCTCTTCTTCATCCTCCACTTTAATATCAGTCACATCTTCCCCCTGATTTGTCATCTGTAACAATTCAGGACAATACAGCAGACGGGTGGGAAATCTAACAGATCCACAGAAGAGACCCCCACCATCTATGACCCCCTATGACTGCAGGACCCCTATATAGATGTGTATAGGGCTCAGCTCCATCTACCTGAGGGATCTCTGGGGGCTTCTCCTCTGGACAGTCCTGGGAATACAGAGGACGGGGACATCTCTCGGGGGGATTTCTCCTCCTGGATCCATCTGTGGAGACACAAGCACACAGTGACTGAATGCATGGCGTCCATTACATGTCACTGCACACACGTGTATACACTGCACATGACGGCTCTTACCCTGTGATATAAGAGGCTGGTGCTCCTCCATTACATGTCACTGCACACACGTGTATACACTGCACATGACGGCTCTTACCCTGTGATATAAGAGGCTGGTGCTCCTCTATTACATGTCACTGCACACACGTGTATACACTGCACATGACGGGTCTTACCCTGTGATATAAGAGGCTGGTGCTCCTCCATTACATGTCACTGCACACACGTGTATACACTGCACATGACGCCTCTTACCCTGTGATATAAGAGGCTGGTGCTCCTCCATTATATGTCACTGCACACACGTGTATACACTGCACATGACGGCTCTTACCCTGTGATATAAGAGGCTGGTGCTCCTCCATTATATGTCACTGCACACACGTGTATACACTGCACATGACGGCTCTTACCCTGTGATATAAGAGGCTGGTGCTCCTCCATTACATGTCACTGCACACACGTGTATACACTGCACATGACGGCTCTTATCCTGTGATATAAGAGGATGGTGCTCCTCCATTACATGTCACTGCACACACGTGTACACACTGCACATGACGGCTCTTACCTTATGATATAAGAGGCTGGTGCTCCTCCATTACATGTCACTGCACACACGTGTATACACTGCACATGACGGCTCTTACCTTGTGATATAGGAGGCTGGTGCTCCTCCATTACATGTCACTGCACACACGTGTATACACTGCACATGACGGCTCTTACCCTGTGATATAAGAGGTTGGTGCTCCTCCATTACATGTCACTGCACATACGTGTATACACTGCACATGACGGCACTTACCCTGTGATATAAGAGGCTGGTGCTCCTCCATTACATGTCACTGCACACACGTGTATACACTGCACATGACGGCTCTTACCCTGTGATATAAGAGGCTGGTGCTCCTCCATTACATGTCACTGCACACACGTGTATACACTGCACATGGCGGCTCTTACCCTGTGATATAAGAGGCTGGTGCTCCTCCATTACATGTCACTGCACACACGTGTATACACTGCACATGGCGGCTCTTACCCTGTGATATAAGAGGCTGGTGCTCCTCCATTACATGTCACTGCACACACGTGTATACACTGCACATGATGGCTCTTACCCTGTGATATAAGAGGCTGGTTCTCCTCCATTACATGTCACTGCGCACACGTGTACACACTGCACATGACGGCTCTTACCCTGTGATATAAGAGGCTGGTGCTCCTCCATTACATGTCACTGCACACACACGTGTACACACTGCACATGACGGCTCTTACCCTGTGATATAAGAGGCTGGTGCTCCTCCATTACATGTCACTGCACACACGTGTATACACTGCACATGACGGCTCTTACCCTGTGATATAAGAGGCTGGTGCTCCTCCATTACATGTCACTGCACACACGTGTATACACTGCACATGACGGCTCTTACCCTGTGATATAAGAGGCTGGTGCTCCTCCATTACATGTCACTGCACACACGTGTATACACTGCACATGACGGCTCTTACCCTGTGATATAAGAGGCTGGAGCTCCTCCATTACATGTCACTGCACACACGTGTACACACTGCACATGACGGCTCTTACCCTGTGATATAAGAGGCTGGAGCTCCTCCATTACATGTCACTGCAGACACGTGTATACACTGCACATGACGGCTCTTACCCTGTGATATAAGAGGCTGGTGCTCCTCCATTACATGTCACTGCACACACGTGTATACACTGCACATGACGGCTCTTACCTTGTGATATAAGAGGCTGGTGCTCCTCCATTACATGTCACTGCACACACGTGTATACACTGCACATGACGGCTCTTACCCTGTGATATAAGAGGCTGGTGCTCCCCTATTACATGTCACTGCACACACGTGTATACACTGCACATGACGGCTCTCACCCTGTGATATAAGAGGCTGGTGATCCTCCATTACATGTCACTGCACACACGTGTATACACTGCACATGACGGCTCTTACCCTGTGATATAAGAGGCTGGTGCTCCTCCATTACATGTCACTGCACACACGTGTACACACTGCACATGACGGCTCTTACCCTGTGATATAAGAGGCTGGTGCTCCTCCATTACATGTCACTGCACACACGTGTATACACTGCACATGACGGGTCTTACCCTGTGATATAAGAGGCTGGTGCTCCTCCATTACATGTCACTGCACACACGTGTATACACTGCACATGACGGCTCTTACCCTGTGATATAAGAGGCTGGTGCTCCTCCATCATGGCCTCCTTGTACAGATCCTTGTGGCCTTCTATATACTCCCACTCCTCCATGGAGAAATAGACAGTGACGTCCTGACACCTTATAGGAACCTGACAACACAATGACACCGTCATCACCCAGACCCTCCAGTGCTGTTACTGGAGAATTTCCCAGCATTCCCAGCAGTGTCACCTCTCCAGTCAGCAGCTCCATCATCTTGTGGGTGAGCTCTAGGATCTTCTGCTCATGTATCAGGGGGTGAGGGGAGGCTCTGTGATGGGGGAGGGGTCCTGCTCCGCCCTCCTGACTCCTGGAGATGGATGATGGGAGTCACACAGTCCCCGATGTCTTCTTCACTATTGTGTACTCCTGTGGATGGAGAGAGACACTTAGGGAATAAACCCTTCAGGGGCCATGTGCTCTCCTCCGGCCTCTCCTCCGGGTACAACGTGCCTACTTACCTCCTCATGGCTCCTACATGACTATAGGTCACTGGTCACATGACACATCACTCACCATACTGGGGGCTGATCTTCAGGTTCTCCGTCACTTGGAAGGTCTGGGGGCCGTTCTCCAGGACCCTGGACTCTTCCTATCACTTCCTATGATGGATTCTCCTTCCCGATGTCTGACTTGTTACAGAATACAATACAGAGGAGAGAAATCTAGAGAAGTTTACCTCTCCGCTCAGCAGGGAGATGATCTCCAAGGTGAGGTCTAATATTCTTCTGCTGATCTCCTTCCCGTCCATCCTCGGGGTCATTCAGGAGAAGAGGAGAGAACTGGAGGAGCTGGAGGCTTCTAGTACTGCAGGCGCCTTTATGAGGAGAGGAGAGGAAATCATCCGGGGACAAGACCAGATGTCACCTCCAGAACCGCACATCCTGAGCCTGGAGGGGCCCCCACCACATGGATTCCAGGGGCCCCAACATGGAGATCTCTGGTGGCCCCACAGGAGATAAGTGTCTGATAGATGCAGGTCCCACCTCTGGGCTGTGCTCAGCTGTGTCCAGAACTCCTAGAGAAGAGACTGGAGAGAGCTGAGCTCAGGCCGGGCCCCCTCCATTCATTCTCCTCCTGGAGGCAGGGGCCCCTCACCAGGACAGTCAGGGGCCAGCGAATGATGACAACCCCCACTATCCCCACTACTCCCCCATCATACTAAGCTGAGGAGCGGAGAGGGATTCCTTGTGTGTAATGGAGGAGAATCTCCAGAGGTGACATGTCTGAGCTCTCCACCACACTGTCTCCTCACAGCTCATCTTACCTGCAGGCTGGAGGAATGGCTGATACCAGAGAGAACAAGAGCCCTGACTACCGACCAGGACCTGCCCGGTATCTGCTGCACTGCCAGAGCTGAAGGACCTGCCCGGTATCTGCTGCACTGCCAGAGCTGAAGGACCTGAGGTGACGTCACCGTCATGTGATCAGTGCAGGGGGCGGGGGTCAGCAGTGGAGAGAAGAAGAGGTGGTGAAGGACCTGGGGTGATGTCACCATCATAGAATCAGTGCAGGGGGCGAGGCTCAGCAGTGGAATAGATAACAGGTGGTGAAGGACCTGGGGTGACCTCACCGTCATGTGATCAGTGCAGAGGGCGGGGCTCATCTGTGTGGAGAGGAGGTAGTGAAGGAACTGGGGAAGATCTCACTATCATGTGATCAGTGCAGGGGCGGGGCTCAGCAGTGGGGAGGAGAAGTAGTGAAGGACCTGTGAGGATGTCACTATCATGTGATCAGTGCAGTGGGCGGGGCTTTGTATGGTGGAAGAGTGATGAGTGCTTTCTCTTCTAGAGTTGAAAAAATGCTGGGAGTTGTAGTGCTTTCTTCTTATAACTCCTCTATGTAATATCTCCTTAAAGTTTGTTATGCTGGAAGCTGTAGTTCTCTGATGTAACAGCGGGGATCTGCTGGGAGTTGTAGTTCTGTTAATGTATCCAGGACACGCCCCATCTTCTCACCTCCTGATCTGACACTTTCACGCTCACAGATGACATTTTCGGGTGATTCAGACTGCAGAGCATTCGTCGCAGTGTGCGGTGCCCGATAACCAGGACTGGTATAATACATGGGTCACTGGTTTAGACCGGAGGAGACTGTGATCCCGGACCCAGAATCACCCGGGGGCAGAAAGAAGAGATTATCTACAGGGAACAACTGCACCCGTTCTCTGATACTTTATAGTAACAGCCTGGACATGCTGGGAGTTGTAGTTCTCCTTATATAACAACCTAGACCTGCTGGGAGTTGTAGTTCTCCTTTATATAACAACCTAGACCTGCTGGGAGTTGTAGTTCTCTCTTTGATATCCTATAATAGCCTGGACATGCTGGGAGTTGTAGCTCTATCTTCAGCTATCCTATAAGACGTAGTTTTCTCCTCTGATCTTTTATAACAGTGTGGATACGTTGGGTGGTGTAGTTCTGATTTCTTATAATAACAGCATCAGCATGCTGGGACTTGTGGTACATTCAAAACTGCCACACCTTTTTTGATTGTACATTTTGTATTCAGTTTTCTGTACGTAATGGCGGCCATTTTGCATGATCTGCTGATTACAGCACTGACCCATATGACTTATAGCAGCCATGGGCCTAGAAGACAGGAGAATGTGGGCATGCCCTGAGAACTGGGAGGAGGCCATTGTGTAGGGAGGGGGAGGAGGTAAGCTGTCACAACACCTATTATGTATGGCAGAGTCTGTGTTATCCATACAGAGGTGTTACCTGTCATAGTCATGTCAGGAGCCCTTGCTAAGAGAGGAGCGCTGCGATTGGATGCACTCGCTGCCAGAGAGAAGAGACACCGCCCACCATAACTAAATGAAACCTCCTACTATAACCAAGTTGCCTCATTAGCATAAGAGGCACAGAAGATACCGGGAGCGCTGCGGGCGAACTGGGGGGGCGTTTGAAAAAAAAAAACTATGTGCGGACATCAGCGGCAGCAGCCCTACAAGATGGTATAAGTATCCCATGAATATTTATTTGATGAAAGGTCCTCTTTAAGAAAAAGTAAATAAAAAGTAAAAAAAAGGTTTTAAAAATAGAAAAAACAAACATTCAAATCCCTCCCTTTCCCTGAAAAAAAGAATAGGCATCTCCGCATACTATTACAGTATACAAATATTTTACCATATGGCGAACTGCATTACGAAAAAATATATCAAAGTGGCTGATTCACCATTATTTCGTTTTCTTCATCTAAAAATTTAAATGGAAAGTGATCAAAAAGTCATACACACTCAAAAATGGTATCAATAAAAACTACAGATCGCCCACAAAACTAGACCCGCACATAGCTCCATACATGTAACTATCACGAACGTTATGGGGGTGGTGCTGGAAAACTGGAGTAGCATATCTGGACAAAAAGTTCTCAGTGGACTCCAAGCCAAACTAGAAGAATTGGGCTTGACAGCTGAACCCTAGGGAGAGGGACTACTTCTATTCCGGTGATGGCGAACCGATGGCACGCATGCCGAAGGGGGCACTCAGAGCCCTCTATGTGGGCACGCGGATCTGTTTGGGCCGTGTGTAGGGTCGCCACCAGTGCACCATTCCAGTGTGGAGCGCTCAGTGGTGCAGCCCTCGCCTCCTCTTCTGCTTGTGTTAAAAATAAATAACACTCACAGCATTGACTGGAAGCAGAAGGAGCAGCGAAACGTCCTCACTCTGGAACGCAGGTCTTGTCCTGAGCATCCAGGGAGCGGTGAGTTTTCACCATGGTGCAATCAAATGGATGAGGTTTTATTTATTATTTACGCAAGAAGAGTGTGGAAGGGGCATTAATAATACTGTGGCCTCTAATGGGGGCCTTATCAATACTGGGGGCCACTAATGGAGGAAAAATAATACTAGGGGGCACTAATGGGGGCATTAGTTTAATTGAGGGCCACTAATCGGGCCCTTATTAATATTGGGGGCCACCACTGGGGCAATATTGATACTGGGGGCCTTATAAATACTGGGGGCCACCAATGGAGCATTATTATTATGGAGGGTGCAAATGGGGGTTTTATTAATACTGGGGGCCTCTAATGGGGCATTATTAAGACTGGGGACCACTAATGGGGGTCTTATTAATACTGGAGACCACAAATGGGGCATTATTAATACTGGGAGCCACATTAATACTGGGGGCCTAATTAATGCTGGGGCTACCACTGGGGTTTATTAATACTGGAGGTACCAATAAGGGCCTTATTAATACTGGGAGCCCCAAAGTGGGGCATTATTAATATTGGGGACCACTAATGGGGGCCTTATTAATACTGGGGCATTATTTTTTTTAAACTCTGTTTATTAATTTTAACGGAAGGATACAGCATTAACAAAAAGTAGTACAAAGTCATGTAGAGACAGCACAATCCTCCTCTCATGGCATATAATCATACAGAAACAATTATAATATGCAATAACATATTAACCCCTCCCCTTCCCACCCACCCCCAACATACTGGGGCATTATTAATACTGGGGACCACTAATGGGGGCATTATTAATACTGGAGACCACAAATGGGGCATTATTAATACTGGAGACCACAAATGGGGCATTATTAATACTGGGGACCACTAATGGGGGCATTATTAATACTGGAGACCACAAATGGGGCATTATTAATACTGGAGACCACAAATGGGGCATTATTAATACTGGGGACCACTAATGGGGGCATTATTAATACTGGAGACCACAAATGGGGCATTATTAATACTGGAGACCACAAATGGGGCATTATTAATACTGGAGACCACAAATGGGGCATTATTAATACTGGAGACCACAAATGGGGCATTATTAATACTGGGAGCCACATTAATACTGGGGGCCTAATTAATTCCTTGTACTGCAAATAAAATAAAATCTGTAAATTCCACTGGGACATTGTGGGTGGAAAAACACTTAATTTCTGGCACAAAGTAATTTTGCGCCATGCTCTGTACTACTGCTAGTGAAAGAAATTAATTTACATTCCTCTGTTTCATTTGTGGGTGAAGAAATCATATATTTTGTTAAAATAAACTCCCTCTTCTGCCTGCACAGCCAATCTGATAGTGAAAAATAATCAGTAAATATCATTATTACCTGTGGGTGAATAATTACTCCTATTTTTTCATATAAAGTACCTTATTGCCTTGTACTGCAAATTAAATAAAATAAGTAAATTCCACTGGGATATTGTGGTTGAAAATTTTTTTTTTTGCCATAAAGGACCCCTGAGGCCTGCGCTGTGTATCTGACATTTAAAAAGAATCTGTAAATCCATCTATTAGATTGTGGGTGGACATTGCAATGGTTGTTAGGTCAGTCATTCACAAGTGGCTTGGAGGTGGTGTTCCTGCTGCACTACATACCTGATTAGCGATATATATTCTGGGTCTCCAGATTGAGCACATGGCCTCAGCATTTAGCGCACAGCTCATATTCAGGATATGAGCTGAGCGCTGCGAGTGACCAGCGCTCCAGCCCTGGGAGAAGGAGACGCCCAGGGCAGAAGAAGAAGTCTCCGCCGCAGGCAAAATTACAGCAGCAGGAGCGCCGGTACCGGGGCTAGAGAGGACGAACGGAGCGGCACCCAGGGATACAAGTAAGTGCAGGGTCATCCCTGGGTGCCGCTCTCCATGTACACAGCGTTACCTCATAAACTGTGGACCAGTGAAAGGTCCTCTTTAAATAGTGAGGATTCTGGAGGCTATTTATGGACAATCCTTAGGAGGCTGGGAAACGCCAGGGTATTTAGAAAATCTGGAATTCAAATCCAGTTTCTAATCCAGTTTCTAGATTTCCATATATCGGTTCTCATAATCATTTTCCATAGTATACAGAGGTTCATATCAGAAAATGACTTATACAAGTCAGAGGTTTTATGGAGGATAGATGAGTCAGAGTTTTTATAATAATAGATTCTCTTAGACTATTTATGAATGGATCGTGGTCTGTGTGGTTTGATGGAAGATCGAGTAGGGAAGGGCTCAAAGGGGAGAAGGGGTCGCAGTGTTGATAGACAACCAGACTGCGACCCCCTGTCTCCTGAGGGCCCAACCCACAGAACTACAGAAAACCAAACAATTCCATCTCCGCATTTAATCCTTTAGGGATCAAAGAGTCAAATTCAAAAATTATTTTTGTTTCTGTTCTTGACATGTGTGCTACGTGGTTACCCCCTCTCCACGATCGTCTGACTTTCTCTATTGCTACAAAGGCCAGGCTAGAGGGGTCACTGTCATGCATCTCTTTATAATGGCGAGATAGGGAATGTAGTTCATATTCCTTCCTTATGTTTCTGATATGTTCCGCTACCCTATCCTTTAGAGAAATTTTTGTACGTCCTATGTACTGTCGATGGCAGGGACATTCAAGCACATAGATAACATCCGTTGAGTTGCATGTTAACCCTTCTTTGATGTTTACAGTAAAGGTATTTTGAGTTGATCGTACTTCCATTATCTTTCTCGGAGTGGGGTTGTTTTTACAGCAAACACATCTTCCACATTTAAAGAATCCTTTAAATGTGAGCCAGCTACGGTTCAAATTATGACCCTTATTTTTTACGGAGGAGGCTATTTTAATTCCCAAGGGACTTTTGTATATGTTATTTTCAGGGTTGTTGTTAAAAGAGTCCCCACAATCTTTTTCTCCAATAAGTGTCCCCGATGTTTTCTCACAATTTTCTCTATTGCTTTATAGTGGGTACTATAAGGTAGTATCAATCTATTCAAATTCCCTTCCTCTTTTTTCTTATTTGTCTTAAAGAATTCCCTCCTGTCCATTTTTTCAACTTTCTGGACTGAGTTGTCTAGAACCCAGGTTGGGTAATCTCTATCGATGAATTGTTGTTTTAATATTTCTGCCTCTTTCTTATACTGGGTGTCCTCCGTACAGTTGCGTTTTAACCTTTTTAGCTGGCCAGTCGGTATATTGACCAGCCAGCTGGGAAGGTGACAACTGGAGTATCTGATGAAGCTGTTTTTTGCTGTTTGTTTCATATAGGTACTACAAGATAATTTCTGTCCTTTCACTTAAATATTTAGGTCCAAAAATTGGACACTTGTCTTACTGATCATGGATGTAAAACAAAGATTCTTGTCATTGATATTTATTTCTTTTAAAAAATCTTGGAGTGACTCCTCCGTATCTCGCCATATAAAGAGTATGTCATCTATATACCTCCGCCATAGGGCCAGACCCGCCCCCAGCTTTGGTGTAATAGTTTGTTCTTCCCACTGGGCCATGAATAAATTTGCATAGCTGGGGCGAATCTGGTCCCCATGGCGGTTCCTCTCTGTTGTAAATAGAAGTCCCCTCATAGAGAAAATAGTTGTGTGTCAATATATAGTGTACACCTTCTATATTTATAGGATCTGTCTTTCTTTTAATGTCCCTTGGGAGGTAAGTTGTTCTTTAAGGCATCTAAACCTGTCGTGTGTTCTATGATGGTATATAAGGAACTAACATCAAGTGTGCCCAGGAACCAGTCATTCCTCCAATCTATCCCTTCTAGTGTCTCAATGATGTGAGTTGTGTCTTTAATATATGAAGGTATCTTTTTCACCACAGGTTGCAATAATTTGTCTATATACTGAGATAGATTGGAGGATATAGCCCTGATTCCTGACACGATCGGCCTTCCGGAGGTGCATCTATGTTTTTATGCACAAGCTTCAGGAATTAAGTGTTTGCAGCGCTCACCTGTGTAGCAATGAAGCCGATAGCACAGATCCGGTCCTGGACTTAACCAAAAGAGACTTCTACTGTGAAGAAAGATAGTTGGATCCAGCTTTCGATGAAACTTCACTTTTATTTCTATGCGGTAAAATCCAGTACAGACATGGCACAGAGTACAGTTAATCCAGTCTACGCGTTTCGGACCCTACTTCTGTTTAGGTCCTTACAAGGTCCTTAGATTTATTAGCGGATATAAAAAGATCTGGCATATATTAGTCAATTGTTGCCAGGAGTTGTACTGCTTTTTCTGAAATCATTACGTGTTTTGTGTGGAATAATCCCCAGCTTCATTTTTTAGAGAGGATCCGGAAAAGGATCAATAGGGGTTTGGAAAATTTTTACCGTCTTTGAACGGTTGGTCGTTTCGACATTTTGAACTAGATGACTCAGTGGTGGGACTTTATCATGATGATTTGGTCCATTTATCTGACATTGGTTTAGGTATTATTAACGTGTGACTGCATTCAATGATTGAAAGGGCCGCGGTTTTGTTGAGGAGGCTTGGTTGGTGGGGTTAGTAGCTCAGCCTTACTGGGTGGACTCTTGATTAGTATTTCATTAATGGACTTTAGTTAAAATTTGTGGGAATTTTAATGGATTATTGGAATTGTTAATATTTATGGTTACTACTCCCCTCACACGCACACACACTTTAATAAAGACCACAGCCATTTTTATCCATATTCGGAGTTTGTCTTTATTTATTCATAATTATAAGGTTTTAGTTGTCGAATATGACACCATGTCCTAATCAACTGCACTAAAAAGGAAATTTAAAAATTTACCCTCCAATTTGCTTTTATTCTTGTGGAACAACAAGTAAAGTAACAGTCACCAAGAGTGGAGACAGATGGGCGGGCTCCATCGACCAGCACTTAACATAGCACTCAGCCGAGGCCCATATGATACAAAGAGAGGAGATGCTGGAAAGACATCTTACTCTGATGATGTCATCAGTGGACCTGAGCTCTCTGTTCCTAAAGGGGAGGGATGCAGGGAGGGGACCCACCACAGCCCTCTGCAAAATAAAGCCACCGCAGGGACAGGGACCCACTTCCAAACACCGAGTTCATATGTCCCACCAAGCAGCACTGCAGGTGCGGGAGGAGACACTGTGAAGGTAGGGATGCACACTTTAGGAAGAAGGTCATCTCATCCTCCCACTGCAAATTCCGCGCTGGACCACGATTGGAAAGCCCTCTAGAAGTCCATGAAGGAAGGCCACACCTCTTCAAAAAACTGGGAAGCCAGAAAAACAGGTGAGAAGGAGTGCGGCCTAGCCCTGGCAAAAGACGGGGACTAAAGTAGATAGTGAGGCTGAAAAATAAAACACTCCCGGCGAACTGATGCTGCATGGTGCTGGGAAGAGAAAAAAGGTGAAAAGACCACAAAAAGGACGGAATGAGGGGCTTAGATGACGTCTCGCAGGTCCTATCCTCCAGTCAGCAGGCAAGAAAATGGAGAAGGTGAGTGATTTTTTTAATTAACACAAGGGAGGGGGAGGGAGGTAAAAGCTGCACTAACGAGAGTGTCGCAATGGAAGCGCTCCTTAGTAGAAGTTCTATTAGGAAAATATCGGCAATTAATATTGCCGGTAAAATAAATTAGCTGCACCGGCAAGGCCACTAAAATACCGGCCTTGCCAGGAGATATCGGCCAGGTGGCAACCCTAGGTCTAAGTAACCCTTATTGGGGAGAAAAATAACAGAACCCCTGGATGCCAAAACTGATGTGGCGTAGTCCCAGCAGAAGCCGAGGACTAAACTAGATGCCGTGGCCGAAAATCAAGCATCCCAAGCTGGCTGACACTGCAGGACCTGGGGAGTGGGAAGAAGTTGGAGAAAGGTATGCCATGAGGGGGATGGAGGAGGGGTCATAGAAA
The DNA here is from genome assembly GCA_033119425.1 of Bufotes viridis. Lineage (NCBI taxonomy): Eukaryota > Metazoa > Chordata > Amphibia > Anura > Bufonidae > Bufotes > Bufotes viridis. Next base: position 2,409,609 of record CM065589.1, on the reverse strand, counting down.
CCCCAGATAGGAAAAAATGAGCCACACAGAGACCTGGGATGCCAGGAACAAAGCAGTAACCGGCACATCCTGATCCACGTAGATGCCAGGCACTACATTAAAACAGAGGCTGAGGGAGAGATAGGGAACCCAGGGAAGGTAACCAGTAACTGGAAAGGGAACAGAAAGGACAGATTGATGGATGGGAGGTTAAGGGGTCAGAACCAGTGTAGGGAGCATACTTACCATCCGACGTCTTTGGGCGTCGCAGGGTCACGCCTCGGTAAACTCGCACCTGAGTGGGATTACTGACACTCCACTGCTGATGCAGTAATGCGGGACTGGGTGAAGGGCGTGGTACACACTTGATGGGGGTGCTACTAAAGGGAGGCAAACGATGAAGAACCCCGGCTGCAGGATAAGACTTATATAGTGAAGGGAAAAGAAATAAGAAAAAGGAAAAATAGCAGGAAGACCTGCAGGAAAAAAGCAGGTTGTGTCTGCCTCCTACGGACACTAGGCTAAAACTGTCGAGAGGGTATAGCCAACTCGGGTGGAGCCTACCTTTTTTTATATATATCTAGTGTCGCCTCCTAGTGGCAGCTGGGTGTATGCCCATGGTGCTGTGTCCTCTAATGACATTAACGAAAAAGAAAACAGGGTGCTGCATACAAACCAATGCTACTAGCAACAAACACGTACAAATGTGCACATACAAAAAACCAAGTATAAAACACACAAGAAGTCCCATGGCCTACAATTAATAAATGCAGCCCCCACCCCACACACATACACAGACAGGTACAGCATACATAAATACTTCCCATGATCGCCCCTTTAGTATAAGGCACAGAAAGAGATGCCACCAATCTGCACCCCACAATTGTGTTACAGAGGTGCTATTGAGACATGGGCATCCCTCCTCATGAGGACGTCATCTATATACCGACTGTACAATGTATTAAGAATAAATATGGCGCTGATCCAACTATCCTATATAGACATTTTCCTGGGATGGTGAGCAACATCTGTCTAAAAACAGCAGGTGTCTAACAGACCCATTACCAAAAAACAAACAAAAAAACACCCAGATAGAAATGTCGAATTGCAGCAAAACTCAGGAAAAAACATGCCCACAAGATGGCATAAAAGTGCTTCCCACACTGCCTATAAAAACACTCTCAGAGGCTACTATTGGGTAGTGTACCTCTTAGTGAGAATCGTTGATGTAATGGACCCCAGTACTCAGGAAGAGTATGTTCAACTTTTGTATTCTTCCTTATTCAGGAGATATTGCAAACCGCTGATCTGTAGCTCCCAGTTTCACCAGTCACTGGTCGAGTATAGGTGAAACAAAAATCAAGAACTCACTTTATTGAAGACCAACTCAGAATATATACAGTTCAAGAAGTCTAACAACATAACTCAATCAAAGAGCATGAACAGCATGCAAACAGACATCCCCTCCCCAGTGTCTTAATGAAAGAATAGGGAGAGAGGAGACACATGTAATGGGATTATCTCCTGAGTGTATCATAGGGGTGATCTACTCCTCTACCCCGGAGTCGCTACTCATAGAGTCAGCTATCTTAGTCCTATCACTAACACAATAGAACAAAGGAACAAATAAACTAACACATTTATCGGGATTCTCAGTGCAGAGTTAACCCTTTTGTGTTGCGGGATTCAAACCCTGCACCTTTAATGGACAATAGGAAAGATGTGGCCTATAATTCACACATAAATCAGGGTTAATAGTTCCTTGTAACCCTAAGAGGTCTGAGGGGGTCCCATAGTTCTGGGTCCATAGTCCATAGGAAGGAGGCTAGCCCTCAGTCTTCTCCAGCAGCCCCAGTGATGGTTCAGTCCGTTACATTTATTCCCCCCAACAGTAGACTGACCAGGTACCAGACCCCCAACTGGTCTGGACCTGTGTTAGTCGGACAAGATAAATCTAAAACCTCTTCCAACTGGCCCGCTTGACTCTGCAGCAGGAGAGTGATGCCCCCCACATCATCTCCTGGGTAAACACACTGCCGCTGGGGGGACAGGTCGGCTACCTCTTCTCCCTGGGTCTCCATCTACCGCTAAGGAGAGAGCTAGGCTACCTCTTCACCCTGGGACGACCTCTGCTGCTGGGGAGAGAGGTCAGCTACCTCTTCTCCCTGGGTCTCCCCTCTGCCGCTGGGAGAGAGTTCAGCTACCTCTTCTCCCTGGGTCTCCATCTGCCCCTGGGGAGAGAGGTCATCTACCTCTTCTCTCTGGGTCTCCATCTGCCGCTAGGGGAGAGGTCAGCTACCTCTTCTCCCTGGAATGCCCTCTGCCTCTGGGAGAGAGGTCAGCAACCTCTTTTCCCTGGGTCTCTATCTGCCACTGGGAGAGAGGTTGGCTACCTCTTCTCCTGGGACACCCTTTGCCGCTGGGAGAGAGGTCATCTACCTCTTCTCTCTGGGTCTCCATCTGCCGCTGGGGGAGAGGTCAGCTACCTCTTCTCCTGGAATGCCCTCTGCCTCTGGGGAGAGAGGTCAGCAACCTCTTTGCCCTGGGTCTCCATCTGCCGCTGAGGAGAAAGGTCAGCTACCTCTTCTCCCTGGAACTCCCTCTGCCGCTGGGAGAGAGGTCAGCTACCTCTTTCCCTGGGTCTCCATCTGTCATTGGGGAGAGAGGTCGGCTACCTCTTCTTCCCGGAACTCTACCAGGCTACTGGGCAGAGAGGCCATCTGCCTTCTCTTCCTGGAACCCCAGGGCTGTACCAGAGGCTGGGCAGAGGCTGTAGAGCTTTGCCCTGATGACATTTCTTCAGCTGGGGCTACTGGTTCCTCGGCATCGGCCTGCGGTCAGGGAGAGGCTGCCTGCCCTTGCTCTCTAGGGTTTCAGAGGTGCATTTGGTGCTGGGCAGGGCACAGCAGTGCCCCTGCCCTGATGCCAACTCTTCAGCTGGGACTAGTAGTTCCATGAAATCTGTGGTTGCTGGGGCATGCTGTTGAGCAGTGTCAAACAGTCTTTGGTATGCCTGTTCCAGCTCCCATTCCTGTGTAACTAAAAAAACAAATCAGTCCTCAATCCGAGTTCACTGGAGAGTTCCAACTCCCTAAAATCATGAATGTCCTCCCTTCTCCACTCCTGTGCACTCCCAATTTGTGGATCCTCCTGGAGTGCCTCAAATATAAGTCCCAGGCAGCTGAAGTCATAGCCCTCTGTGGGATCATTGTTTTCTAGCCATGGACACAATTGGGTGGCATACCACTGCAGCGCCCGATAGCCATCCATCTCTGACAGCCTTTCCTCCCAGGGCTGCTCTCTCAGGAAAGGAGTACGCAATTCCTATGGTTGCCAGTATCATTCCTCCAGATGTAGGGAGGACCTTGCCACAATAGTGATGCTGCAATTAAAGAGTCTCCCTTCAGATCTCCCGATGCAAAGCGTCTCTTCTTCTCAGCATGTCCTGGACAGAACCAGGATTCTAGAGCTGGGCATGCGCCTAATGGCCGTGAGCAACTGTGGCTCTTCTATGTCAACAGAAAACTTGGTCACGGTGGTGGTTTGAATGTCTCCTTAGGCAAGAAAGAGCAAATACCTGCTGCCCCCAATGTGATGGACCCCCAGTACTCAGGAAGAGTATGTCCGCCTCTGTATTCTTCCTTACTCAGGAGATATTACAAACTGCTAATCTGTAGCTCCCATTTTCCCCAGTCACTGAGTCGAGACTCAGTATAGGTGAAACAAAAGAAATCAAAAACTCACTTTATTGAGAGACCAACTCCAGAATATATCACAGTTCAAGAAGTCTAACAACATAACTCAATCAAACAGCATGAACAGCATGCAAACAGACATCCCTCCCCAGTGTCTTAATTAAAGAATAGGGAGAGGAGACACATGTGATGGGATTGTCTCCTGCGTGTATCATTAACATTCAAGTGAAGTGTCTTTTATTTCATGCTCTGGGTATGATACTTATAGAGTCGACCCTAGTGGTTTGGTCCATCAAGACAAACATATATAAGACATAGATAAAGGGAACAAAGTATTATTTTTTTTTATCTTTAAGGAGGGTGTTCACCCCTGGTGGCCTTTCTGGCAGAACCCCCAGCGTACTCAGACTTGCAGAGGTCTGATCCACTTGCCTGATCCCCGCCACTGGGTCCCGGCTACTTCACAGATCATGGGTCTCTCCGTGTGAACATGACTGGCCACAGCGGGACATGTCACCCATGCCTCATGTCACTGGGTCATGTGACATATGGGTGACACTTCACTGCTCCGCCATATGACCCATGTCAAACCGGATGATTACAAGTGGAGACCAGAGATGCGGAGGAGTGGGGAGCAAAGAAGCCAAGACCCATTGGTGAGGATCAGCGAAATAGGATGCCTTATGTAGGTCAAGCGTCACTGGGGTTCTGCCTAAAGGACCACAGGGATGAACAACCCTTTAAAGAGAACTTGTCACGTTGAACACAGTGTTTGAGCTGCAGGCGGCATGTTATACAGCGGGAGAAGCTGAGCAGATTGATATTTAGTTTTACAGGAAAAGACTCAGTAAAACTTGTATTTCATACATTTAAATTCCTGCTCATTCTGAACTTTGACGTCAAGAAGGAGGTCCTATCAGCGACTGACAGCTATCTCTGTATGTATAGTCCTGGAGGGAAGGCTGTCAGTCACTGATAGGACTGCCTCATCGACATCAAAGTTCAGAATAAGCAGGAAGTTAAATGTATAAATACAAGTTATACTCAATCTTTTCCCATAAAATTTTATATCCATCAGCTCAGCTCCTCCTGCTCTATAACAAGCTGTCTGCAGCTCGACACCATGTTCACGACAAGTTTCTTTTAAAGACTAATTGAATCATGATGAAGCACTGTATTAATATGTCCACATACATTATAAAACAATTCCATGGAGCGTCGTTACTTCTCCCCATGTCACCCTGGACTCTCCCGCAGTGTGGGTGGAGGTGTGAATACAGTTATAAGAAGCAAGGTTCATGAGGACAATCCATGCTCACTGCTCTGGAAGTAAACAAGGCTCTTCTTCTCTTCCCTATATCCCTAATACTTTTCCTCCATGGACCTGGTCACAGTGACCTCATGGAAATATAATCCGGTTATCTAGGAGATCTGGGATAGTTACACCCAAAATAAACCTTCTTATTGACCCTTTAAGGTCCATGAATAACCCGATATGCTAAATATGTGAAAATGGTTTCATGAATTGTCTGATTTCTACAAAGATCTAATTCTTGTATAAAACTTTTCCCACATTCTCAACATTAATATGGCTTCTCTGCTCTGTGACTTCTCTCATGCCTAACAAGAATTGATTTATCGGAAAAGCATTTCCCACATACTGAACATGAATATGGTTTCTCTCTCTGTGACTTCTCTCATGTGTAATAAGAGCTGATTTCCGTGTAAAACATTTTCCACATTCTGAACATGAATATGGCTTCTCTCCTGTGTGTTGTCTCTCGTGTGTAACAAGGCTAAATTTCCGTGTAAAACATTTTCCACATTCTGAACATGAATGTGGTTTCTCTCCTGTGTGACTTCTCTGATGTATAACAAGACTTGCTTTGAATGTGAAACATTTCCCACATTCTGAACATGAATAAGGCTTCTCACTTGTGTGACCTCTCTTATGTGTATCAAGTTGTGATTTATATATAAAACATTTCCTACATTCTGAACATGAATATGGCTTCTCTCCTCTGTGAATTCTCTCATGTCTAACAAGATATGATTTATCTGTAAAACATTTCCCACATTCTGAACATGAATACGGTTTCTCTCCTGTATGACTTTTAGCATGAGTAACCAGATTTGATTTATTTATAAAGAATTTCCCACATTCTAAACACGAATACGGATTCTCTCCTGTGTGATTTCTCTCATGTGTAATAAGAGCTGATTTTTGTGTAAAGCATTTCCCACATTCTGAACATGAATACTGTTTCTCTCCTGTGTGACTTCTGTCATGTGTAATAAGAGCTGATTTTTGTGTAAAACATTTCCCACATTCTGAACATGAATACGGTTTCTCTCCTGTGTGAATTCTCTTATGTGTAATAAGAGCAGATTTTTGTGTAAAACATTTCCCACATTCTGAACATGAATACGGTTTCTCTCCTGTGTGACTTCTAGCATGAGTAACCAGATTTGATTTATTTATAAAGCATTTCCCACATTCTGAACACGAATAAGGCTTCTCTCCTGTGTGACTTCTCTCATGTATAATAAGAGCTGATTTCTGTAAAAAACATTTGCCACATTCTGAACATGAATATGGCTTCTCCCCTCTGTGTCGTCTCTCGTGTGTAACAAGTTCTAATTTTTCTGTAAAGCTTTTCCCACATTGTGAACATGAATACCATTTCTCTCCTATGTGAAATTTCTGATGGTTAACAAGAGATGATTTCTGTGTAAAACATTTGCCACATTCTGAACATGAATATGGCTTCTCTCCTCTGTGTCGTCTCTCATGTGTAACAAGTTCTAATTTTTCTGTAAAGCTTTTCCCACATTGTGAACATGAGTACCGTTTCTCTCCTATGTGAAATTTCTGATGTGTAACAAGAGCTGATTTCTGTGTAAAACATTTCCCACATTCTGAACATGAATATGGCTTCTCTCCTGTGTGAACTCTCTCATGTCTAACAAGATATGATTTATATGTAAAACATTTCCACATACTGAACATTGATATGTTTTCTCTCTGTGTGAATTCTTCTGTGTGTAGGAAAACCTGAGCTTTTGTGAACTCTTGAAATATTTCACTCCCTTTCAGATTTGTATGTGTGGTAATATTATGTGATTGGTCAGGAGAAGGTTCCTCATGATTAAGGGGAATATATGATAGATCCGTACTGTAAAGTCCTGGATTTACATTAACGGTGATGAGGTTTTCCCTTGAAGAGCGCTGCATGATGTCCTCATCTTCAGCTGACAACATGAACTTTCCCTCAGAATTCTTGCTAGGATTTTCTGTAAAGATAAAAATTGGAATATTAGTTTTTTTGTTCCAACCATAAAGAATAGAAATGTATGACATACCTATGAGGCTAAAAGAGGATCCATCAGAAAGCAGAGATACAAGCCATTCATTCTGAATCCACTTCTGGCTTTGGCTGAAAAACTGCATGTGTGATTTCAGCCTTAACCTAAGGACACAGGACGTACCGGTGCGTCCTATGTATTTCCGATCACCGCCGCGCGTAGGGAACGCTGTATGGAAGGGGTTAACAGGGAGGGAGCTGACTCCCTCTCCCATCGAGGGCTGCTGTGTGTTTCAGCCCCGATTCTTGACGGGATCACAGAGGAGGGGGCCCCCCTCCCTCCAAATCACCCGCTGCTCTGTTGTGGCAGCGAGTGATGGTTAACATGGCAACCGGACACCTTCACAGACGTCCTGCTTGCCATGGTAATGCTAAGTCTCATCAGACTTCTGCTAAAGGCAGCAGCCTGATCAGACTAAGTGTAAAGTGAAAATACAGTAAAGTACACTATATAGTGTACTGTATTGTATTGTACAGACATCAGACCCACTGGATCTTCAAGAACCAAGTGGATCTGGGTAAAAAAAGTGAAAAAGTGAAAAAAAAAAAAAAAAAAACAACACATTTATCACTGATTAAAAATTAAAAAAATAAAGTGCACTACACAAGTTTGATATCACCGCGCCAGTAATGACCTGATCTATAAAACGGTCATGTTACTTTCCCCGCACGGTGAACGCCATAAAAAAATAAAAACTATGATGAAATCGAAATTTTGCCCACCTTACTTCCCAAAAAGGTAATAAAGTGATCAAAAAAGTCGTATGTACGCCAAAATGGTACCAATCAAATCGGCACCTCATACTGCAAAAAATTAGCCCCTACATGAGACAATCGCCCAAAAGTCAAACAAAAATATATGACTCTCAGACTATAGATACACTAAAACATATTATTGTGTTATTGTATTAAAGTAAAATAAATAAACAGCTCAGCCAAATGGCGCTCCTTCCCTTCTGAGCAGTGCAGTGTCCCCAACAGCAGTTTATGACCACATCTGGGTGGAGAAACTTTGAACTAAATTACATGGTGATTTTTCTACTTTTAACCTTTGTAACAAAGAAAAATTTGAGGCTAAAGCAACTTACTCTTGTTCTATGAAACACCTGTGGGGACAAACCATCACTGCACCCCTAGATGACTTCTTTGGGGGCGGGTGCAGTTCTGTCTCTGGGTTTCAGGAGCATTTCAAGTTTGACATGGTCACTCCAGTAAAATCTGTATCTCAGAAGCTAAGTGGTGCTCCTTCCCTGCTGAGCCCTGCTGTGTGCCCAAACAGCACATTACAACCACACATGGGTGTTACCCTACTCAGATGGAATGCTGTAACAATTTTGTGGGTTCTTTTTACCTGTTAATCCTTGTAAAATTTTAAAATGTTGTGCTAAATCTACATATTATCGTTAACATGTTAATTATTATTTTGATGCCTCAGTGCTTATGAATTCTATAAAACACTTGTGGTGTCACAATGCTCACTGCATTCCTACATTAACTCCTTGAGAGGCTTACTTTCCACAATGGCGCCTTTGGGGGTGTTTCTTATGTTTTAGCACCTTAAAGCCTCTGCAATCAAGAGATTGTACCTTAAAATCTTATAAAATAAATGGGAGGCCCCAAAATCCACAAGGGTTTGCCTTAATTCTGAAGTTAGTATTTGAGTAATTTTTCTGTTGTTGGAAAGGAGCACGCGAGGTCCCAAAACAGTCTCCAGGGTGGAATGAATAGCATGTAAATAGGAGTGCAGCTAGTGGACCATCGAAATGGGCAGACAATAAAACTTTCCGAATGTGTGGAGAGAAGATCAGGTAGTGGCATTACACACCTGAGGACCGGGCGCTTGGGGACACACAGACCATGAGACCCCTACAGAATGGCTAGAGTGAGCCATGGGCCCTTTAGAGTGGTGCGCCTCAGCTATAGAAAAACTAATTCAGAAGAAGGTAGAGGATTGTGAGGCTGAAAGACCCTTCCTGGGACCCTCAGGAATGACAAAGGAAGCTGTCTGAGAAAGAGAGATTCAGATCATAGGATCAGAAGGGCAGAAAGAAGGCAGGAGGAGATCTCTGCTGAGATAAAACCCCGTGACCTGTAGTAAAATGGAGGGAACTGGCCAGAGGATGACCTTGTCTTGATGAAGGACCAAGAAGGGTGAGCAACTAGACAAGACCGCCAACTCAGAAACCCTGTGGAAAGAAGTGACGGCAACAAGGAAGGTCACCCACTAAGAAAGGAGACACACGGAGATGTCCTGTAAAGATGGGTATTCTCTTCTTTCAGGAGTACTCAGATGAAGAAACCATTGGTTGGACGGTTGAACAATTGAACAGCATTTAACTTAGTAACTGAAAATTAACTATTTCAGCAGTAATTAACCCTTTTTCTGTGCCCCACTGGGGTACTGCACTTGAGATCCAGAACCAGGTGATCGCCATTGCCATTTGGGCACCACAAACAGGTTGGAATAGAAACACTGGAACCGTTCATTTTCTGGTACCAGGAGAAATACATCTTGGAATAGAAGCCTCTGAATGGCTTGAAGCAGTGAGAAGCCTTGGCTGGGAGGATGGACGAGCAGTCCAAAACAAACAAGGGGAGGCGCGGAAGACAATTGTATTTTGTTTTCGTCCCAGACGACTTCCTGTACCATCTGAGACATCGGTAAGTCAGATGTCCCCCCTCCACCCACACACTCACCGAAGCTGGCTTGGATGGGGGCTGAGCATCATGTGGAGACGGACTTTGAGGAGGAAGGCTTGGAGGTGATAAGACGGGGGGTTAAACACCTGCATCTTATTCTGCTTCTGATGATAAGTCTTGTGTTCCCAAGACCTAGGGCTGGGAAAACGGCATAAGGAGCGAAAATAAGGTCTGCGCTTTCTGACAAGGTTGGAACGTGCGGACCTGTTCTGTGGCAGATGGAGGCTCCTGCCCCTCGCTGAGATTAGAAAGGATCTCATCAAGAAGAGGTGGATGGAAGGGCTACGAGTGCTCTTTTTGGAATCTTCCGTGGACCAATAGGAAAGCCACAAAATCCTGTACATGGCGAGTAGGCCATGGAGACTAGCAGTGAAAAGCGAGGCATCAGTCTGGCTGCATCCACAGAAAATCAGTAGGGTAACGTCTCCAGGTTCCTTTGGAGATTCGCCTATGAGGATACCACTGCGGAGACTGGAAGCCCAACTCTGCGGGGTCCTTGCTGACCCAAGTAGAAGTAAAGACGGAAAGCTGCCCCAATGGCTTCAAATATAGACTTAGAAAAGGACTCCAGCTTTCTGCCTCTCAGGTCGGAGAATGTAGCTGCAGCTGCCATGGGTGGAGGGATATGTATAGTCAGGCGGCAAAACTGGAGGGTCTACGATGGGAGGTGAGGACCACTTTCTAACCAGATCCCGGGAAATGGGTATAAGAGGTCCAGACGATTTAGCAAAGCATCCATGAGGGGAGTTCTACTCTTTAGACAGAAAGGAATCAAATATGAGAGGTTCAGAAAACCCACTGGAGAGCACCTTGAGCGCCAAAATGAAAACCCTTCTTGGGCGGAACAGGATTCCAGGAGGGTATCAACAACTGCCAAAATCAGGCCGTCAATCACAGAGGAGATTTTGGATGACTGCTTATCATCTAGAACATTCTCTGCATCAGAAACCTCATCTTCCGAGCCCTGTTATGGCCGATGCGATGTTCTGAGAACGTGGATGGGTCTTCTAACTGTTTGCCATATTGTGTCTACCCTATACGTCTATTTCATTTGATGATGGAGCCTTAAAGGAGTTTTCTGGGATTTCGATATTAATGCCTTGAAGGCACCAGGACAGAATCTGAGGTCACTTTCTCCATCCATGATCCCATACCTGTGGTGACATCTCCTGGAAGGTCCTCCTCCACCTCACTCTTACACCGGGATCGCCCATCATCCGCTCTTCTTCATCCTCCACTTTAATATCAGTCACATCTTCCCCTGATTTGTCATCTGTAACAATTCAGGACAATACAGCAGACGGGTGGGAAATCTAACAGATCCACAGAAGAGACCCCCACCATCTATGACCCCTCTATGACTGCAGGACCCCCTATATAGATGTGTATAGGGCTCAGCTCCATCTACCTGAGGGTTCTCTGGGAGCTTCTCCTCTGGACAGTCCTGGGAATACAGAGGACGGGGACATCTCTCGGGGGATTTCTCCTCCTGGATCCATCTGTGGAGACACAAGCAGTGACTGAATACATGGCCTCCATTACATGTCACTGCACACACGTGTATACACTGCACATGACGGCTCTTACCCTGTGATATAAGAGGCTGGTGCTCCTCCATTACATGTCACTGCACACACGTGTATACACTGCACATGACGGCTCTTACCCTGTGATATAAGAGGCTGGTGCTCCTCCATTACATGTCACTGCACACACGTGTATACACTGCACATGACGGCTCTTACCCTGTGATATAAGAGGCTGGTGCTCCTCCATTACATGTCACTGCACACACGTGTATACACTGCACATGACGGCTCTTACCTTGTGATATAAGAGGCTGGTGCTCCTCCATTACATGTCACTGCACACACGTGTATACACTGCACATGGCGGCTCTTACCCTGTGATATAAGAGGCTGGTGCTCCTCCATTACATGTCACTGCACACACGTGTATACACTGCACATGACGGCTCTTACCCTGTGATATAAGAGGCTGGTGCTCCTCCATTACATGTCACTGCACACACGTGTATACACTGCACATGACGGCTCTTACCCTGTGATATAAGAGGCTGGTGCTCCTCCATTACATGTCACTGCACACACGTCTATACACTGCACATGACGGCTCTTACCCTGTGATATAAGAGGCTGGTGCTCCTCCATTACATGTCACTGCACACACGTGTACACACTGCACATGACGGCTCTTACCTTGTGATATAAGAGGCTGGTGCTCCTCCATTACATGTCACTGCACACACGTGTATACACTGCACATGACGGCTCTTACCCTGTGATATAAGAGGCTGGTGCTCCTCCATTACATGTCACTGCACACACGTGTATACACTGCACATGACGGCTCTTACCTTGTGATATAAGAGGCTGGTGCTCCTCCATTACATGTCACTGCACACACGTGTATACACTGCACATGACGGCTCTTACCCTGTGATATAAGAGGCTGGTGCTCCTCCATTACATGTCACTGCACACACGTGTATACACTGCACATGACGGCTCTTACCCTGTGATATAAGAGGCTGGTGCTCCTCCATTACATGTCACTGCACACACGTGTATACACTGCACATGACGGCTCTTACCCTGTGATATAAGAGGCTGGTGCTCCTCCATTACATGTCACTGCACACACGTGTATACACTGCACATGACGGCTCTTACCCTGTGATATAAGAGGCTGGTGCTCCTCCATTACATGTCACTGCACACACGTGTATACACTGCACATGACGGCTCTTACCTTGTGATATATGAGGCTGGTGCTCCTCCATTACATGTCACTGCACACACGTGTATACACTGCACATGACGGCTCTTACCCTGTGATATAAGAGGCTGGTGCTCCTCCATTACATGTCACTGCACACACGTGTATACACTGCACATGACGGCTCTTACCCTGTGATATAAGAGGCTGGTGCTCCTCCATTACATGTCACTGCACACACGTGTATACACTGCACATGGCGGCTCTTACCCTGTGATATAAGAGGCTGGTGCTCCTCCATTACATGTCACTGCACACACGTGTATACACTGCACATGACGGCTCTTACCCTGTGATATAAGAGGCTGGTGCTCCTCCATTACATGTCACTGCACACACGTGTATACACTGCACATGACGGCTCTTACCCTGTGATATAAGAGGCTGGTGCTCCTCCATTACATGTCACTGCACACACGTGTATACACTGCACATGACGGCTCTTACCCTGTGATATAAGAGGCTGGTGCTCCTCCATTACATGTCACTGCACACACGTGTATACACTGCACATGACGGCTCTTACCCTGTGATATAAGAGGCTGGTGCTCCTCCATTACATGTCACTGCACACACGTGTACACACTGCACATGACGGCTCTTACCCTGTGATATAAGAGGCTGGTGCTCCTCCATTACATGTCACTGCACACACGTGTATACACTGCACATGACGGCTCTTACCCTGTGATATAAGAGGCTGGTGCTCCTCCATTACATGTCACTGCACACGCGTGTATACACTGCACATGACGGGTCTTACCCTGTGATATAAGAGGCTGGTGCTCCTCCATTACATGTCACTGCACACACGTGTATACACTGCACATGACGGCTCTTACCCTGTGATATAAGAGGCTGGTGCTCCTCCATTACATGTCACTGCACACACGTGTATACACTGCACATGACGGCTCTTACCCTGTGATATAAGAGGCTGGTGCTCCTCCATTACATGTCACTGCACACACGTGTACACACTGCACATGACGGCTCTTACCCTGTGATATAAGAGGCTGGTGCTCCTCCATTACATGTCACTGCACACACGTGTATACACTGCACATGACGGCTCTTACCCTGTGATATAAGAGGCTGGTGCTCCTCCATTACATGTCACTGCACACACGTGTATACACTGCACATGACGGGTCTTACCCTGTGATATAAGAGGCTGGTGCTCCTCCATTACATGTCACTGCACACACGTGTATACACTGCACATGACGGCTCTTACCCTGTGATATAAGAGGCTGGTGCTCCTCCATTACATGTCACTGCACACACGTGTATACACTGCACATGACGGCTCTTACCCTGTGATATAAGAGGCTGGTGCTCCTCCATTACATGTCACTGCACACACGTGTATACACTGCACATGACGGCTCTTACCCTGTGATATAAGAGGCTGGTGCTCCTCCATTACATGTCACTGCACACACGTGTATACACTGCACATGACGGCTCTTACCCTGTGATATAAGAGGCTGGTGCTCCTCCATTACATGTCACTGCACACACGTGTATACACTGCACATGACGGCTCTTACCCTGTGATATAAGAGGCTGGTGCTCCTCCATTACATGTCACTGCACACACGTGTACACACTGCACATGACGGCTCTTACCCTGTGATATAAGAGGCTGGTGCTCCTCCATTACATGTCACTGCACACACGTGTATACACTGCACATGACGGCTCTTACCCTGTGATATAAGAGGCTGGTGCTCCTCCATTACATGTCACTGCACACACGTGTATACACTGCACATGACGGCTCTTACCCTGTGATATAAGAGGCTGGTGCTCCTCCATTACATGTCACTGCACACACGTGTACACACTGCACATGACGGCTCTTACCCTGTGATATAAGAGGCTGGTGCTCCTCCATTACATGTCACTGCACACACGTGTATACACTGCACATGACGGCTCTTACCCTGTGATATAAGAGGCTGGTGCTCCTCCATTACATGTCACTGCACACACGTGTATACACTGCACATGACGGCTCTTACCCTGTGATATAAGAGGCTGGTGCTCCTCCATTACATGTCACTGCACACACGTGTATACACTGCACATGACGGCTCTTACCCTGTGATATAAGAGGCTGGTGCTCCTCCATTACATGTCACTGCACACACGTGTATACACTGCACATGACGGCTCTTACCCTGTGATATAAGAGGCTGGTGCTCCTCCATTACATGTCACTGCACACACGTGTATACACTGCACATGACGGCTCTTACCCTGTGATATAAGAGGCTGGTGCTCCTCCATTACATGTCACTGCACACACGTGTATACACTGCACATGACGGCTCTTACCTTGTGATATAAGAGGCTGGTGCTCCTCCATTACATGTCACTGCACACACGTGTATACACTGCACATGACGGCTCTTACCCTGTGATATAAGAGGCTGGTGCTCCTCCATTACATGTCACTGCACACACGTGTATACACTGCACATGACGGCTCTTACCCTGTGATATAAGAGGCTGGTGCTCCTCCATTACATGTCACTGCACACACGTGTATACACTGCACATGACGGCTCTTACCCTGTGATATAAGAGGCTGGTGCTCCTCCATTACATGTCACTGCACACACGTGTATACACTGCACATGACGGCTCTTACCTTGTGATATAAGAGGCTGGTGCTCCTCCATTACATGTCACTGCACACACGTGTATACACTGCACATGACGGCTCTTACCCTGTGATATAAGAGGCTGGTGCTCCTCCATTACATGTCACTGCACACACGTGTATACACTGCACATGACAGCTCTTACCCTGTGATATAAGAGGCTGGTGCTCCTCCATTACATGTCACTGCACACACGTGTATACACTGCACATGACGGCTCTTACCCTGTGATATAAGAGGCTGGTGCTCCTCCATTACATGTCACTGCACACACGTGTATACACTGCACATGACGGCTCTTACCCTGTGATATAAGAGGCTGGTGCTCCTCCATTACATGTCACTGCACACACGTGTATACACTGCACATGACGGCTCTTACCCTGTGATATAAGAGGCTGGTGCTCCTCCATTACATGTCACTGCACACACACGTGTATACACTGCACATGACGGCTCTTACCCTGTGATATAAGAGGCTGGTGTTCCTCCATTACATGTCACTGCACACACGTGTACACACTGCACATGACGGCTCTTACCCTGTGATATAAGAGGCTGGTGTTCCTCCATTACATGTCACTGCACACACGTGTATACACTGCACATGACGGCTCTTACCCTGTGATATAAGAGGCTGGTGCTCCTCCATTACATGTCACTGCACACACGTGTATACACTGCACATGACGGCTCTTACCCTGTGATATAAGAGGCTGGTGCTCCTCCATTACATGTCACTGCACACACGTGTACACACTGCACATGACGGCTCTTACCCTGTGATATAAGAGGCTGGTGCTCCTCCATTACATGTCACTGCACACACGTGTATACACTGCACATGACGGCTCCTACCTTGTGATATAAGAGGCTGGTGCTCCTCCATTACATGTCACTGCACACACGTGTATACACTGCACATGACGGCTCTTACCCTGTGATATAAGAGGCTGGTGCTCCTCCATTACATGTCACTGCACACACGTGTACACACTGCACATGACGGCTCTTACCCTGTGATATAAGAGGCTGGTGCTCCTCCATTACATGTCACTGCACACACGTGTATACACTGCACATGACGGCTCTTACCCTGTGATATAAGAGGCTGGTGCTCCTCCATTACATGTCACTGCACACACGTGTACACACTGCACATGACGGCTCTTACCCTGTGATATAAGAGGCTGGTGCTCCTCCATTACATGTCACTGCACACACGTGTACACACTGCACATGACGGCTCTTACCTTGTGATATAAGAGGCTGGTGCTCCTCCATTACATGTCACTGCACACACGTGTATACACTGCACATGACGGGTCTTACCTTGTGATATAAGAGGCTGGTGCTCCTCCATTACATGTCACTGCACACACGTGTATACACTGCACATGACGGCTCTTACCTTGTGATATAAGAGGCTGGTGCTCCTCCATTACATGTCACTGCACACACGTGTATACACTGCACATGACGGCTCTTACCCTGTGATATAAGAGGCTGGTGCTCCTCCATTACATGTCACTGCACACACGTGTATACACTGCACATGACGGCTCTTACCCTGTGATATAAGAGGCTGGTGCTCCTCCATTACATGTCACTGCACACACGTGTATACACTGCACATGACGGCTCTTACCCTGTGATATAAGAGGCTGGTGCTCCTCCATTACATGTCACTGCACACACGTGTACACACTGCACATGACGGCTCTTACCTTGTGATATAAGAGGCTGGTGCTCCTCCATTACATGTCACTGCACACACGTGTACACACTGCACATGACGGCTCTTACCCTGTGATATAAGAGGCTGGTGCTCCTCCATTACATGTCACTGCACACACGTGTATACACTGCACATGACGGCTCTTACCCTGTGATATAAGAGGCTGGTGCTCCTCCATTACATGTCACTGCACACACGTGTATACACTGCACATGGCGGCTCTTACCCTGTGATATAAGAGGCTGGTGCTCCTCCATTACATGTCACTGCACACACGTGTATACACTGCACATGACGGCTCTTACCCTGTGATATAAGAGGCTGGTGCTCCTCCATTACATGTCACTGCACACACGTGTATACACTGCACATGACGGCTCTTACCCTGTGATATAAGAGGCTGGTGCTCCTCCATTACATGTCACTGCACACACGTGTATACACTGCACATGACGGCTCTTACCCTGTGATATAAGAGGCTGGTGCTCCTCCATTACATGTCACTGCACACACGTGTATACACTGCACATGACGGCTCTTACCCTGTGATATAAGAGGCTGGTGCTCCTCCATTACATGTCACTGCACACACGTGTATACACTGCACATGACGGCTCTTACCCTGTGATATAAGAGGCTGGTGCTCCTCCATTACATGTCACTGCACACACGTGTATACACTGCACATGACGGCTCTTACCCTGTGATATAAGAGGCTGGTGCTCCTCCATTACATGTCACTGCACACACGTGTATACACTGCACATGACGGCTCTTACCCTGTGATATAAGAGGCTGGTGCTCCTCCATTACATGTCACTGCACACACGTGTATACACTGCACATGACGGCTCTTACCCTGTGATATAAGAGGCTGGTGCTCCTCCATTACATGTCACTGCACACACGTGTATACACTGCACATGACGGCTCTTACCCTGTGATATAAGAGGCTGGTGCTCCTCCATTACATGTCACTGCACACACGTGTATACACTGCACATGACGGCTCTTACCCTGTGATATAAGAGGCTGGTGCTCCTCCATTACATGTCACTGCACACACGTGTATACACTGCACATGACGGCTCTTACCTTGTGATATAAGAGGCTGGTGCTCCTCCATTACATGTCACTGCACACACGTGTATACACTGCACATGACGGCTCTTACCCTGTGATATAAGAGGCTGGTGCTCCTCCATTACATGTCACTGCACACACGTGTATACACTGCACATGACGGCTCTTACCCTGTGATATAAGAGGCTGGTGCTCCTCCATTACATGTCACTGCACACACGTGTATACACTGCACATGACGGCTCTTACCCTGTGATATAAGAGGCTGGTGCTCCTCCATTACATGTCACTGCACACACGTGTACACACTGCACATGACGGCTCTTACCCTGTGATATAAGAGGCTGGTGCTCCTCCATCATGGCCTCCTTGTACAGATCCTTGTGTCCTTCTATATACTCCCACTCCTCCATGGAGAAATAGACAGTGACGTCCTGACACCTTATAGGAACCTGACAACACAATGACACCGTCATCACCCAGACCCTCCAGTGCTGTTACTGGAGAATTTCCCAGCATTCCCAGCAGTGTCACCTCTCCAGTCAGCAGCTCCATCATCTTGTGGGTGAGCTCTAGGATCTTCTGCTCATGTATCAGGGGGTGAGGGGAGGCTCTGTGATGGGGGAGGGGTCCTGCTCCGCCCTCCTGACTCCTGGAGATGGATGATGGGAGTCACACAGTCCCCCGATGTCTTCTTCACTATTGTGTACTCCTGTGGATGGAGAGAGACACTTAGGGAATAAACCCTTCAGGGGCCATGTGCTCTCCTCCGGCCTCTCCTCCTGGTACAACGTGCCTACTTACCTCCTCATGGCTCCTACATGACTATTGGTCACTGGTCACATGACACATCACTCACCATACTGGGGGCTGATCTTCAGGTTCTCCGTCACTTGGAAGGTCTGAGGGCCGTTCTCCAGGACCCTGGACTCTTCCTATCACTTCCTATGATGGATTCTCCTTCCCGATGTCTGACTTGTTACAGAATACAATACAGAGGAGAGAAATCTAGAGAAGTTTACCTCTCCGCTCAGCAGGGAGATGATCTCCAAGGTGAGGTCTAATATTCTTCTGCTGATCTCCTTCCCGTCCATCCTCGGGGTCATTCAGGAGAAGAGGAGAGAACTGGAGGAGCTGGAGGCTTCTAGTACTGCAGGCGCCTTTATGAGAAGAGGAGAGGAAATCATCCAGGGGACAAGACCAGATGTCACCTCCAGAACCGCACTGCCTGAGCCTGGAGGGGCCCCCACCACATGGATTCCAGGGGCCCCAACATGGAGATCTCTGGTGGCCCCACAGGAGATAAGTGTCTGATAGATGCAGGTCCCACCTCTGGGCTGTGCTCAGCTGTGTCCAGAGCTCCTAGAGAAGAGACTGGAGAGAGCTGAGCTCAGGCCGGGCCCCGCTCCATTCATTCTCCTCCTGGAGGCAGGGGCCCTCACCAGGACAGTCAGGGGCCAGCGAATGATGACAACCCCACTATCCCCACTACTCCCCCATCATACTAAGCTGAGGAGCGGAGAAGGATTCCTTGTGTGTAATGGAGGAGAATCTCCAGAGGTGACATGTCTGAGCTCTCCACCACACTGTCTCCTCACAGCTCATCTTACCTGCAGGCTGGAGGAATGGCTGATACCAGAGAGAACAAGAGCCCTGACTACCGACCAGGACCTGCCCAGTATCTGCTGCACTGCCAGAGCTGAAGGACCTGGGGTGACGTCACCGATCATGTGATCAGTGCAGGGGCGGAGCTCAGCAGTGGGAGAGGAGGTGGTGAAGGACCTGCCCGGTATCTGCTGCACTGCCAGAGCTGAAGGACCTGGGATGACGTCACCGTCATGTGAACAGTGCAGGGGGCGGGGCTCAACCGTTTGGAGGAGAAGGTGGTGAAGGACCTGGGGTGACGTCACTGTAATGTGATCAGAGGGCGGGGCTCAGCAGTTGAGAGGAGAAGAGGTGGCGAAGGACCTGTGAAGATGTCACTCTCATGTGATCAGTGCAGGGGGCGGGGCTCATCAGTGGGGAGGAGAAGTGGTGAAGGACCTGGGGCGATGTCACAGTCATGTGATCAGGGGGCGGGGCTCAGCAGTGGGGAGGAGAAGTAGTGAAAGACCTGTGAGGATGTCACTATCATGTGATCAGTGCAGTGGGCGGGGCTTTGTATGGTGGAAGAGTGATGAGTGCTTTCTCTTCTAGAGTTGAAAAAATGCTGGGAGTTGTAGTGCTTTCTTCTTATAACTCCTCTATGTAATATCTCCTTAAAGTTTGTTATGCTGGAAGCTGTAGTTCTCTGATGTAACAGCGGGGATCTGCTGGGAGTTGTAGTTCTGTGACATTTTCCAGGACACGCCCCATCTTCTCACCTCCTGATCTGACACTTTCACGCTTACAGATGACATTTTCGGGTGATTCAGACTGCAGAGCATTCGTCGCAGTGTGCGGTGCCCGATAACCAGGACTCGTATAATACACGGGTCACTGGTTTAGGACCGGAGGAGACTGTGATCCCGGACCCAGAATCACCCGGGGGCAGAAAGAAGAGATTATCTACAGGGAACAACTTCACCCGTTCTCTGATACTTTATAGTAACAGCCTGGACATGCTGGGAGTTGTAGTTCTCCTTATATAACAACCTAGACCTGCTGGGAGTTGTAGTTCTCTCTTCAGCTATCCTATAAGACATGTTGTTTTTCCTCTGATCTTTTATAACAGTGTGGATACGTTGGGTGGTGTAGTTCTGATTTCTTATAATTAGAGTTGAGTGAACTTGTGTTTTAAGTTCGGCGTCCAAAGTTCGGGTTCGGGTTATCGTAGCATCCCGTTATGGATCCCGCTACCACGGACCATAACGGCATTTGGAACACGGGGTGAAGGACCTGGGGTGACGTCACCGTCATGTGATCAGTGCAGGGGCGTGGCTGGATTTGATCCCGTGCTGAGCCACGCCCCTGCACTGATCACATGACGGTGACGTCACCCAGGTCCTTCGGCTGTTCAACAGTTCGGGTTGGTGGCAGCCGCCCTTATGGATTCCATATGCCGCTATAGTGGAATCCATAACGGGATGCGCGACTTACCACAACCCGAACACCGGACTTTTTTAAAGTTCGCTCATCTCTACTTATTAGATAAAACTGTCCTGTTCCTTCATGTTTATTACTGGGAAAGAAGGGTTATTTGAGCGTTTAATATATACATTTTTTGTTTGTTTTTTTACTATTAGCCCCCTTTTGGGGCCTAGTACATGGAATCTTTCGATCCCCTCTCCTATTCACCCTAATAGAGATCTATAAGGGTGAATAGGATTTTACACTCTCCCTTCTGAGCTCTGCCTCTGTGGGCGCTCCAATCAGAAGGCAGCGGCCTCCCTCTGCCTTCACTCACAGGTGCCACGATTAGCGTCAGTCACCGCACTTGAGGGGTTAAATGACAGGGCGGCGCTACTTCCTGTCAGTGCGGGCGGATGCCAGCTGTATACAGCCTGTACTCGCCGCGTATGGAGCGGGCCCACTGCAGAGCCGTGCTGCATAACCCCTGAGGCATTATGACGTAACTGTACATCATAATGCACGAAGGGGTTAAAACTGCTGCTAGAAAACGGGCCCCCTATCACTAAAGAGCCACGGAGACTGCATCTTGCACTGAGCAGTGGGATATGTCAGCACCATCAGGGGAGGAGGTGCGCTAGAAAGTGCTTGTGAACTAAGCTGTAGGAGGGCATGATTGCATGGATCTTCCTAGTGAGTCCACCAGTGTAGTCAGGTCTAAGATCTGTGTAATCATGAATGCAGTTTGTGCTGATGAATGCGGGTCCTTGTTAATCTGTGATATCGATGGGCAAAATGGGTTGGAAGAGGACACACCCGATTACCTGCTTTTTATGAGCTTTTATAAAAGTAGTGGCTGGGTTAAGATCAGGGTCCTGAACATTTTAACCCCTCCAGGATCCTGCGTTTTTCTGTTTTTGCATTTTTGTTTTCACTCCCTGCCTTCCCGGAGCCATAATTTCCATCTCATCCACCATGGCGGCTACAATGAGAGATTGACCCTTGACCTCTGTAGGGGCAGGAACACATGAAGAGAGTTTAAATTCCCCCACCCCTCCACCCCCTCAGTGTTTTCCTGCCCCCACAGGGGCCAACATGTGGAGAGAACCCTCCTTGTGGAGGGAAGAAAATAGTACTACTTTACTGGATCTCCAGCTGTCCTCCTGCGGCAGGGGCTAAGGCTGGGCAGCAGGACCAACAAGGACCCTCTTCCGGCTCATGATGGAGCCTGTGGTCCTTCCTCGTCAAGCAGACCTCCTTCCTCCTGGCAGGAAGCAGTCAGCTGCGCTGGATTAGTAACATAGTAACATAAGACCGAAAAAAGACATCTGTCCATCCAGTTCGGCCTGTTTCCTGCAAGTTGATCCAGAGGAAGGCAAAAAACCCCTGTGAGGCAGAAGCCAATTTTCCCCACTTAAGGGGAAAAAAAAATTCCTTCCCGACTCCAATCAGGCATCAGAATAACTCCCTGGATCATCGACCCCTCTCTAGTAGCTGTAGCCTGTAATATTATTACACTCCAGAAATATTTCCAGGCCCCTCCTGAATTCCTTTATTGTACTCACCATCACCACCTCCTCAGGCAGAGAGTTCCATAGACTCACAACTCATACAGTAAAGAGTCCATAGTCTCACTGCTCTTACAGTAAATAATCCATAGTCTCACTGCTCTTACAGTAAAGAGTCCATAGTCTCACTGCTCTTACAGTAAAGAGTCCATAGTCTCACTGCTCTTACAGTAAAGAGTCCATAGTCTCACTGCTCGTACCGTAAAGAGTCCATAGTCTCACTGCTCTTACAGTAAAGAGTCCATAGTCTCACTGCTCTTACAGTATAGAGTCCATAGTCTCACTGCTCTTACAGTAAAGAGTCCATAGTCTCACTGCTCTTACAGTAGAGTTCATAGTCTCACTGCTCTTACAGTAAAGAGTCCATAGTCTCACTGCTCTTACAGTATAGAGTCCATAGTCTCACTGCTCTTACTGTACAGAGCCCATAGTCTCACTGCTCTTACAGTAAAGAGTCCATGGTGTCACTGCTCTCACAGTAAAGAGTCTATAGTCTCACTGCTCTTACAGTAAAAAGTCCATAGTCTCACTGCTCTTACAGTAAAGAGTCCATCGTCTCACTGCTCTTACAGTATAGAATCCATAGTCTCACTGCTCTTACAGTAAAGAGTCCATAGTCTCACTGCTCTTACAGTATAGAGTCCATAGTCTCACTGCTCTTACAGTAAAGAGTCCATAGTCTCACTGCTCTTACAGTAGAGTTCATAGTCTCACTGCTCTTACAGTAAAGAGTCCATAGTCTCACTGCTCTTACAGTATAGAGTCCATAGTCTCACTGCTCTTACTGTACAGAGCCCATAGTCTCACTGCCCTTACAGTAAAGAGTCCATGGTGTCACTGCTCTCACAGTAAAGAGTCTATAGTCTCACTGCTCTTACAGTAAAGAGTCCATCGTCTCACTGCTCTTACAGTATAGAATCCATAGTCTCACTGCTCTTACAGTAAAGAGTCCATAGTCTCACTGCTCTTACAGTAAAGAGTCCATAGTCTCACTGCTCTTACAGTAAAGAGTCCATAGTCTCACTGCTCTTACAGTAAAGAGTCCATAGTCTCACTGCTCTTACAGTAAAGAGTCCATAGTCTCACTACTCTTAAAAGAGTCCATAGTCTCACTGCTCTTACAGTAAAGAGTCCATAGTCTCACTACTCTTAAAGAGTCCATAGTCTCCCTGCTCTTACAGTAAAGAGTCCATAGTCTCAGTGCTCTTACAGTAAAGAGTCCATAGTCTCAGTGCTCTTACAGTAAAGAGTCCATAGTCTCACTGCTCTTACAGTAAAGAGTCCATAGTCTCACTGCTCTTACAGTACAGAGTCCATGGTCTCACTGCTCTTACAGTAAAGAGTCCATAGTCTCACTGCTCTTACAGTAAAGAGTCCATAGTCTCACTGCTCTTACAGTAAAGAGTCCATAGTCTCATTGCTCTTACAGTAAAGAGTCCATAGTCTCACTGCTCTTACAGTAAAGAGTCCATAGTCTCACAACTCTTAAAGAGTCCATAGTCTCCCTGCTCTTACAGTAAAGAGTCCATAGTCTCACTGCTCTTACAGTAAAGAGTCCATAGTCTCAGTGCTCTTACAATAAAGAGTCCATAGTCTCACTGCTCTTACAGTAAATAGTCCATAGTCTCACTGCTCTTACAGTACAGAGTCCATAGTCTCACTGCTCTTACAGTAAAGAGTCCATAGTCTCACTGCTCTTACAGTAAAGAGTCCATAGTCTCACTGCTCTTACAGTAAAGAGTCCATAGTCTTACTGCTCTTACAGTAAAGAGTCCATAGTCTCACTGCTCTTACAGTAAAGAGTCCATAGTCTCACTACTCTTAAAGAGTCCATAGTCTCACTGCTCTTACAGTAAAGAGTCCATAGTCTCACTGCTCTTACAGTATATAGTCCATAGTCTCACTGCTCTTACAGTAAAGAGTCCATAGTCTCACTGCTCTTACAGTATAGAGTCCATAGTCTCACTGCTCTTACAGTAGAGTCCATAGTCTCACTGCTCTTACAGTATAGAGTCCATAGTCTCACTGCTCTTACAGTAAAGAGTTCATAGTCTCACTGCTCTTACAGTATAGAGTCCATAGTCTCACTGCTTTTACAGTAAAGAGTCCATAGTCTCACTGCTCATACAGTAGAGTGCATAGTCTCACTGCTCTTACAGTATAGAGTCCATAGTCTCACTGCTCTTACAGTAAAGAGTCCATAGTCTCACTGCTCTTACAGTATAGAGTCCATAGTCTCACTGCTCTTACAGTAAAGAGTCCATAGTCTCACTGCTCTTACAGTAGAGTTCATAGTCTCACTGCTCTTACAGTAAAGAGTCCATAGTCTCACTGCTCTTACAGTATATAGTCCATAGTCTCACTGCTCTTAGAGTAAAGAGTCCATAGTCTCACTGCTCTTACAGTATAGAGTCCATAGTCTCACTGCTCTTACAGTAGAGTCCATAGTCTCACTGCTCTTACAGTATAGAGTCCATAGTCTCACTGCTCTTACAGTAAAAAGTTCATAGTCTCACTGCTCTTACAGTATATAGTCCATAGTCTCACTGCTCTTACAGTAAAGAGTCCATAGTCTCACTGCTCTTACAGTATAGAGTCCATAGTCTCACTGCTATTACAGTAGAGTCCATAGTCTCACTGCTCTTACAGTATAGAGTCCATAGTCTCACTGCTCTTACAGTAAAGAGTTCATAGTCTCACTGCTCTTACAGTATAGAGTCCATAGTCTCACTGCTTTTACAGTAAAGAGTCCATAGTCTCACTGCTCATACAGTAAGAGTGCATAGTCTCACTGCTCTTACAGTATAGAGTCCATAGTCTCACTGCTCTTACAGTAAAGAGTCCATAGTCTCACTGCTCTTACAGTATAGAGTCCATAGTCTCACTGCTCTTACAGTAAAGAGTCCATAGTCTCACTGCTCTTACAGTAGAGTTCATAGTCTCACTGCTCTTACAGTAAAGAGTCCATAGTCTCACTGCTCTTACAGTATATAGTCCATAGTCTCACTGCTCTTAGAGTAAAGAGTCCATAGTCTCACTGCTCTTACAGTATAGAGTCCATAGTCTCACTGCTCTTACAGTAGAGTCCATAGTCTCACTGCTCTTACAGTATAGAGTCCATAGTCTCACTGCTCTTACAGTAAAGAGTTCATAGTCTCACTGCTCTTACAGTATAGAGTCCATAGTCTCACTGCTTTTACAGTAAAGAGTCCATAGTCTCACTGCTCATACAGTAGAGTGCATAGTCTCACTGCTCTTACAGTATAGAGTCCATAGTCTCACTGCTCTTACAGTAAAGAGTCCATAGTCTCACTGCTCTTACAGTATAGAGTCCATAGTCTCACTGCTCTTACAGTAAAGAGTCCATAGTCTCACTGCTCTTACAGTAGAGTTCATAGTCTCACTGCTCTTACAGTAAAGAGTCCATAGTCTCACTGCTCTTACAGTATAGAGTCCATAGTCTCACTGCTCTTACTGTACAGAGCCCATAGTCTCACTGCTCTTACAGTAAAGAGTCCATGGTGTCACTGCTCTCACAGTAAAGAGTCTATAGTCTCACTGCTCTTACAGTAAAAAGTCCATAGTCTCACTGCTCTTACAGTAAAGAGTCCATCGTCTCACTGCTCTTACAGTATAGAATCCATAGTCTCACTGCTCTTACAGTAAAGAGTCCATAGTCTCACTGCTCTTACAGTAAATAGTCCATAGTCTCACTGCTCTTACAGTAAAGAGTCCATAGTCTCACTGCTCTTACAGTACAGAGCCCATAGTCTCACTGCTCTTACAGTAAAGAGTCCATAGTCTCACTGCTCTTACAGTACAGAGCCCATAGTCTCACTGCTCTTACAGTATAGAGTCCATAGTATCATTGATCTTACAGTATAGAGTCCATAGTCTCACTGCTCTTACAGTAAAGAGACCATAGTCTCACTGCTCTTACAGTAAAGAGTCCATAGTATCATTGATCTTACAGTATAGAGTCCATAGTCTCAGTGCTCTTACAGTAAAGAGTCCATAGTCTCAGTGCTCTTACAGTAAAGAGTCCATAGTCTCACTGCTCTTACAGTAAAGAGTCCATAGTCTCACTGCTCTTACAGTATAGAGTCCATAATCTCACTGCTCTTACAGTATAGAGTCCATAGTCTCACTGCTCTTGCAGTAAAGAGTCCATAGTCTCACTGCTCTTACAGTAAAGAGTCCATAGTCTCACTGCTCTTACAGTATAGAGTCCATAGTCTCACTGCTCTTACAGTAAAGAGTCCATAGTCTCACTGCTCTTACAGTATAGAGTCCATAGTCTCACTGCTCTTACAGTATAGAGTCCATAGTCTCACTGCTCTTACAGTATAGAGTCCATAGTCTCACTGCTCTTACAGTATAGAGTCCATAGTCTCACTGCTCTTACAGTAAAGAGTCCATAGTCTCACTGCTCTTACAGTATAGAGTCCATAGTCTCACTGCTCTTACAGTAAAGAGTCCATAGTCTCACTGCTCTTACAGTAGAGTTCATAGTCTCACTGCTCTTACAGTAAAGAGTCCATAGTCTCACTGCTCTTACAGTATAGAGTCCATAGTCTCACTGCTCTTACTGTACAGAGCCCATAGTCTCACTGCTCTTACAGTAAAGAGTCCATGGTGTCACTGCTCTCACAGTAAAGAGTCTATAGTCTCACTGCTCTTACAGTAAAAAGTCCATAGTCTCACTGCTCTTACAGTAAAGAGTCCATCGTCTCACTGCTCTTACAGTATAGAATCCATAGTCTCACTGCTCTTACAGTAAAGAGTCCATAGTCTCACTGCTCTTACAGTAAAGAGTCCATAGTCACACTGCTCTTACATTAAAGAGTCCATAGTCTCACTGCTCTTACAGTAAAGAGTCCATAGTCTCACTGCTCTTACAGTAAAGAGTCCATAGTCTCACTACTCTTAAAGAGTCCATAGTCTCACTGCTCTTACAGTAAAGAGTCCATAGTCTCACTGCTCTTAAAGAGTCCATAGTCTTCCTGCTCTTACGGTAAAGAGTCCATAGTCTCAGTGCTCTTACAGTAAAGAGTCCATAGTCTCAGTGCTCTTACAGTAAAGAGTCCATAGTCTCACTGCTCTTACAGTAAAGAGTCCATAGTCTCACTGCTCTTACAGTACAGAGTCCATAGTCTCACTGCTCTTACAGTAAAGAGTCCATAGTCTCACTGCTCTTACAGTAAAGAGTCCATAGTCTCACTGCTCTTACAGTAAAGAGTACATAGTCTCATTGCTCTTACAGTAAAACGTCCATAGTCTCACTGCTCTTACAGTAAAGAGTCCATAGTCTCACTACTCTTAAAGAGTCCATAGTCTCCCTGCTCTTACAGTAAAGAGTCCATAGTCTCAGTGCTCTTACAGTAAAGAGTCCATAGTCTCAGTGCTCTTACAGTAAAGAGTCCATAGTCTCACTGCTCTTACAGTAAAGAGTCCATAGTCTCACTGCTCTTACAGTATAGAGTCCATAGTCTCACTGCTCTTACAGTAAAGAGTCCATAGTCTCACTGCTCTTACAGTATAGAGTCCATAGTCTCACTGCTCTTACAGTAAAGAGTCCATAGTCTCACTGCTCTTACAGTATAGAGTCCATAGTCTCAGTGCTCTTACAGTAAAGAGTCCATAGTCTCACTGCTCTTACAGTAGAGTCCATAGTCTCACTGCTCTTACAGTAAAGAGTCCATAGTCTCATTGTCTTACAGTATAGAGTCCATAGTCTCACTGCTCTTACAGTATAGAGTCCATAGTCTCACTGCTCTTACCGTAAAGATTCCATAGTCTCACTGCTCTTACAGTATAGAGTCCATAGTCTCACTGCTCTTACAGTATAGAGTCCATAGTCTCACTGCTCTTACCATAAAGAGTCTATTGTCTCACTGCTCTTACAGTAAAGAGTCCATAGTCTCACTGCTCTTACAGTACAGAGTCCATAGTCTCACTGCTTATACAGTAAAGAGTCCATAGCTTCACTGCTCTTACAGTAAAGAGTCCATAGTCTCACTGCTCTTACAGTATAGAGTGCATAGTCTCACTGCTCTTACAGTAAAGACTCCATAGTCTCACTGCTCTTACAGTATAGAGTCCATAGTCTCACTGCTCTTACAGTATAGAGTTCATAGTCTCACTGCTCTTATAGTAAAGAGTCCATAGTCTCACTGCTCTTACAGTAAAGAGTCCATAGTCTCACTGCTCTTACAGTAGAGAGTCCATAGTCTCACTGCTCTTACAGTATAGAGTCCATAGTCTCACTGCTCTTACAGTGAAGAATCCATAGTCTCACTGCTCTTACAGGATAGAGTCCATAGTCTCACTGCTCTTACAGTAAAGAGTCCATAGTCTCACTGCTCTTACAGTATAGAGTCCATAGTCTCACTGCTCTTACCGTAAAGAGTCCATAGTCTCACTGCTCTTCCAGTAAAGAGTCCATAGTCTCACTGCTCTTACAGTAAAGAGCCCATAGTCTCACTGCTCTTACAGTATAGAGTCCATAGTCTCACTGCTCTTACAGTATAGAGTCCATAGTCTCACTGCTCTTACAGTATAGAGTCCATAGTCTCACTGCTCTTACAGTATAGAGTCCATAGTCTCACTGCTCTTACAGTATAGAGTCCATAGTCTCACTGCTCTTACAGTATAGAGTCCATAGTCTCACTGCTCTTACAGTAAAGAGTCCATAGTCTCACTGCTCTTACAGTATAGAGTCCATAGTCTCACTGCTCTTACAGTAAAGAGTCCATAGTCTCACTGCTCTTACAGTAAAGAGTCCATAGTCTCACTGCTCTTACAGTATAGAGTCCATAGTCTCACTGCTCTTACAGTATAGAGTCCATAGTCTCACTGCTCTTACAGTATAGAGTCCATAGTCTCACTGCTCTTACAGTAAAGAGTCCATAGTCTCACTGCTCTTACAGTACAGAGCCCATAGTCTCACTGCTCTTACAGTAAAGAGTCCATAGTCTCACTGCTCTTACAGTACAGAGCCCATAGTCTCACTGCTCTTACAGTATAGAGTCCATAGTATCATTGATCTTACAGTATAGAGTCCATAGTCTCACTGCTCTTACAGTAAAGTGTCCATAGTCTCACTGCTCTTACAGTAAAGAGTCCATAGTATCATTGATCTTACAGTATAGAGTCCATAGTCTCACTGCTCTTACAGTAAAGAGCTCCATAGTCTCACTGCTCTTACAGTAAAGAGTCCATAGTCTCACTGCTCTTACAGTATACAGTCCATAGTCTCACTGCTCTTACAGTAAAGAGTCCATAGTCTCACTGCTCTTACAGTACAGAGTCCATAGTCTCACTGCTCTTACAGTATAGAGTCCATAGTCTCACTGCTCTTACAGTATAGAGTCCATAGTCTCACTGCTCTTACAGTATAGAGTCCATAGTCTCACTGCTCTTACCGTAAAGAGTCCATAGTCTCACTGCTCTTACAGTAAAGAGTCCATAGTCTCACTGCTCTTACAGTATAGAGTCCATAGTCTCACTGCTCTTACCGTAAAGAGTCCATAGTCTCACTGCTCTTACAGTAAAGAGTCCATAGTCTCACTGCTCTTACAGTGAAGAATCCATAGTCTCACTGCTCTTACAGTATAGAGTCCATAGTCTCACTGCTCTTACAGTAAAGAGTCCATAGTCTCACTGCTCTTACAGTAAATAGTCCATAGTCTCACTGCTCTTACAGTAAAGAGTCCATAGTCTCACTGCTCTTACAGTACAGAGCCCATAGTCTCACTGCTCTTACAGTAAAGAGTCCATAGTCTCACTGCTCTTACAGTACAGAGCCCATAGTCTCACTGCTCTTACAGTATAGAGTCCATAGTATCATTGATCTTACAGTATAGAGTCCATAGTCTCACTGCTCTTACAGTAAAGTGTCCATAGTCTCACTGCTCTTACAGTAAAGAGCTCCATAGTCTCACTGCTCTTACAGTAAAGAGTCCATAGTCTCACTGCTCTTACAGTATACAGTCCATAGTCTCACTGCTCTTACAGTAAAGAGTCCATAGTCTCACTGCTCTTACAGTACAGAGTCCATAGTCTCACTGCTCTTACAGTATAGAGTCCATAGTCTCACTGCTCTTACAGTATAGAGTCCATAGTCTCACTGCTCTTACAGTATAGAGTCCATAGTCTCACCGCTCTTACAGTATAGAGTCCATAGTCTCACTGCTCTTACAGTAGAGTCCATAGTCTCACTGCTCTTACAGTAAAGAGTCCATGGTCTCACTGCTCTTACAGTAAAGAGTCCATAGTCTCACTGCTCTTACAGTAGAGTCCATAGTCTCACTGCTCTTACAGTATATTCCATAGTCTCACTGCTCTTACAGTAAAGAGTCCATAGTCTCACTGCTCTTACAGTATAGAGTCCATAGTCTCACTGCTCTTACAGTAAAGAGTCCATAGTCTCACTGCTCTTACAGTATACAGTCCATAGTCTCACTGCTCTTACAGTAAAGAGTCCATAGTCTCACTGCTCTTACAGTACAGAGTCCATAGTCTCACTGCTCTTACAGTATAGAGTCCATAGTCTCACTGCTCTTACAGTATAGAGTCCATAGTCTCACTGCTCTTACAGTATAGAGTCCATAGTCTCACTGCTCTTACCGTAAAGAGTCCATAGTCTCACTGCTCTTACAGTAAAGAGTCCATAGTCTCACTGCTCTTACAGTATAGAGTCCATAGTCTCACTGCTCTTACCGTAAAGAGTCCATAGTCTCACTGCTCTTACAGTAAAGAGTCCATAGTCTCACTGCTCTTACAGTACAGAGTCCATAGTCTCACTGCTCTTCCAGTAAAGAGTCCATAGTCTCACTGCTCTTACAGTGTAGAGTCCATAGTCTCACTGCTCTTACAGTGAAGAATCCATAGTCTCACTGCTCTTACAGTATAGAGTCCATAGTCTCACTGCTCTTACAGTAAAGAGTCCATAGTCTCACTGCTCTTACAGTAAATAGTCCATAGTCTCACTGCTCTTACAGTAAAGAGTCCATAGTCTCACTGCTCTTACAGTACAGAGCCCATAGTCTCACTGCTCTTACAGTAAAGAGTCCATAGTCTCACTGCTCTTACAGTACAGAGCCCATAGTCTCACTGCTCTTACAGTATAGAGTCCATAGTATCATTGATCTTACAGTATAGAGTCCATAGTCTCACTGCTCTTACCGTAAAGAGTCCATAGTCTCACTGCTCTTACAGTAAAGTGTCCATAGTCTCACTGCTCTTACAGTAAAGAGCTCCATAGTCTCACTGCTCTTACAGTAAAGAGTCCATAGTCTCACTGCTCTTACAGTATACAGTCCATAGTCTCACTGCTCTTACAGTAAAGAGTCCATAGTCTCACTGCTCTTACAGTACAGAGTCCATAGTCTCACTGCTCTTACAGTATAGAGTCCATAGTCTCACTGCTCTTACAGTATAGAGTCCATAGTCTCACTGCTCTTACAGTATAGAGTCCATAGTCTCACCGCTCTTACAGTATAGAGTCCATAGTCTCACTGCTCTTACAGTAGAGTCCATAGTCTCACTGCTCTTACAGTAAAGAGTCCATGGTCTCACTGCTCTTACAGTAAAGAGTCCATAGTCTCACTGCTCTTACAGTAGAGTCCATAGTCTCACTGCTCTTACAGTATATTCCATAGTCTCACTGCTCTTACAGTAAAGAGTCCATAGTCTCACTGCTCTTACAGTATAGAGTCCATAGTCTCACTGCTCTTACAGTAAAGAGTCCATAGTCTCTCTGCTCTTACAGTATATTCCATAGTCTCACTGCTCTTACAGTAAAGAGTCCATAGTCTCACTGCTCTTACAGTATAGAGTCCATAGTCTCAATGCTCTTACAGTAAAGAGTCCATAGTCTCACTGCTCTTACAGTAAAGAGTCCATAGTCTCACTGCTCATACAGTAGAGTCCATAGTCTCACTGCTCTTACAGTATAGAGTCCATAATCTCACTGCTCTTACAGTAAAGAGTCCATAGTCTCACTGCTCCTACAGTACAGAGTCCACAGTCTCACTGCTCTTACAGTATAGAGTCCATAGTCTCACTGCTCTTACAGTATAGAGTCCATAGTCTCACTGCTCTTACAGTATAGAGTCCATAGTCTCACTGCTCTTACAGTATAGAGTCCATAGTCTCACTGCTCTTACAGTAAAGAGTCCATAGTCTCACTGCTCTTACAGTAGAGTTCATAGTCTCACTGCTCTTACAGTATAGAGTCCATAGTCTCACTGCTCTTACAGTATAGAGTCCATAGTCTCACTGCTCTTATAGTATAGAGTCCATAGTCTCACTGATCTTACAGTAAAGAGTCCATAGTCTCACTGCTCTTACAGTAAAGAGTCCATAGTCTCACTGCTCTTACAGTAAAGAGTCCATAGTCTCACTGCTCTTACAGTAAAGAGTCCATAGTCTCACTGCTCTTACAGTAAAGAGTCCATAGTCTCACTGCTCTTACAGTACAGGGTCCATAGTCTCACTGCTCATACAGTAGAGTGCATAGTCTCACTGCTCATACAGTAGAGTGCATAGTCTCACTGTCACGGATGATTTTGCAGATTGCTGGAACTTATAAATAAACGACTGACTGGCTTGAAGGAAAGTGACACCTGGCAGAAAAAAAGGAGCTGACAAAGTGAAACCAAAACAAAGAACATCATACAAAAGGTAGGGAAGAACGTCTGTCTGACCTTCTCCCAGAAGCGGCGGTGACAGTACCCCTTCCTCTATGGGTGGACTCCGGACACCCAGAACCCACCTTCTCAGGATGAGACCTATAGAACGCCCTGATGAGAGAAGTGGCCTTAATGTCCGCCACTAGGACCCACATCCTCTCCTCAGGACCATAGCCCTCCCAATGAACGAGGTACTGCAGAGAACCGCGGATAATGCGAGAATCCACAATCCTGGAGACCTGAAATTCAAGATTATAATCAACTAAAATCGGAGGAGGAGGCAAAGAAAAGGGTACAGTGGGTTGGACATAAGGTTTTAATAGGGACTTGTGAAAAACATTATAGATCTTCCAAGTCTGAGGAAGATCAAGATGGAAAGCAACGGGATTGATGACAGATAAGATCTTGTAAGGCCCAATAAACCTAGGACCCAACTTCCAGGATGGAACCTTCAGTTTGATATTCTTTGTAGACAACCACACCAGATCACCCACATTCAGGTCCGGACCAGGCACACGTCTCTTATCTGCCACACGCTTATATCTCACACTCATCCTCTTTAGATTACCCTGAATCTTTTGCCAAATAAATGACAAGGACGAGGAAAATCTCTCCTCATCAGGTAAACCAGAAGACCCCTCTCCAGAGAATGTCCCAAACTGCGGATGAAACCCATATGCACCAAAAAATGGTGACTTATCAGAGGACTCCTGGCGACGGTTATTTAAAGCAAACTCAGCAAGAAACTAAAAAGAATACCAATCCTCCCGATTCTCCGCCACAAAACAGCGCAGATATGTCTCCAGATTCTGATTGACGCGCTCGGTCTGACTATTCGACTGCGGGTGAAAAGCAGAAAAGAACGATAACCAAACCCCAAGCAAGAACAGAAGGCCCTCCAGAATCTGGAAACAAATTGCGTGCCCCTATCAGAAACTATGTCAGAAGGAATGCCATGTAATTTAACAATGTGATCAACAAACGCTTGCGCCAGCGTTTTACCATTGGGTAACCCAGGAAAGGGAATGAAATCTGCCATTTTACTAAAACGGTCCACTACCACCAGAATCACAGTCTTCCCCGAGGAGCGAGGCAAGTCCGTAATGAAATCCATGGACAGATGTGTCCAAGGAGAGGAAGGTATGGGTAACAGGAGGAGAGATCCCGATGGCCGTGAATGAGGGACCTTCGCACGAGCGCAGGTCTCGCAGGCTGCCACCAAACCCTCAACCGTCTTACGAAGAGCCGGCCACCAGAATCTCCGAGCAATGAGATCCACTGTGGCTCTACTCCCGGATGCCCAGCAAGGACAGTATCGTGGTGCTCCTTAAAAACCTTGTGTCATAAAGCGAGTGGCACAAATAACCTCCCAGGAGGACAAAGATCAGGTGCCTCTGCCTCCAAATCAAGATAAAGAGCAGAGATGACCACTCCATCAGCCAAAATGGGACCCGGGTCTTCAAAGTACGCCCCTCCCGGAAAACAACGTGACAGGGCATCCGCCTTCACATTTTTAACACCAGGGCGGAACGTAATAACAAAATTAAACCTAGAAAAGAACAAGGACCATCTGGCCTGTCTCTGCAGAGGAGAGTTTCCTTAAGAAAAGGCACACGGTCGCCATTTGGCGGGAGAGGGACCCTGAGATAAGACCGCGCCCACCCCCACCTTAGAGGCATCCACCTCAACAATAAAAGGTAGAGAGACCTCAGGTTGTACCAAAATGGGAGCAGAAGCAAAACGCTCTTTAATACTAGAAAAGGCTTAAAGCGCCTCTTCCGACCATTAAGAAAAAATCCCACCCCTTTTTAGTCATATCAGTGAGTGGCTTAACAACAGACGAATAATTCAAAATTAACTTTCTGTAATAATTAACAAAACCCAAAAACCGCATCAGCGCCTTCTGATTTTCAGGAAGCTCCCAATCAAGCACAGCGCGGACCTTCTCCGGGTCCATCCGAAAACCAGAAGTGGAGAGAAGAAAACCAAGAAATTGAATCTCCGGAACCGCAAACACACATTTTTCCAGTTTAGCGTACAATTTATTCTCCTGCAGAATCAGCAAAACCTGACATAGGTGGTCCCGATGAGTCTTGAAATCAGGAGAAAAAATCAATATGTCATCTTGATACACCAGTACAAATTTCCCTATAAAATGACAAAAAATGCTGTTCACAAAGTGTTGGAAGACGGCCGGAGTATTCATCAAACCAAAGGGCATAACCAAATTTTCGAAATGACCCTCAGGGGTATTGAAGGCCGTCTTCCATCCGTCCCCCTTCCTGACCCTGACAAGGTTGTATGCCCCTCTTAAATCCAGCTTGGAAAAAACTTTAGCCCCAACAATCTGGTTAAACAAATCCGGGATCAGAGGAAGCAGATAGGGGTCACGAATCGTGATAAGGTTAAGCTCCCTGAAATCCAGACAAGGTCTTACAGAAGCGTCTTTTTTCTTAACAAAAAAAACCCAGCGGCAACAGGTGACTTCGAGGGTCTGATATGTCCCCTTCTCAGGCTCTCAGAGATATAAGTACGAATGGCGGCTCTTTCAGGTTGAGAGAGATTGTATAATCGTGATTTTGGCAACTTGGCGCCTGGGATGAGATTAATAGGACAGTCGTACTCTCGGTGAGGGGGCAACTCCTGGACACCACTCGGAAAACACATGAGAAAATTCAGAGAGAAACGAAGGTACAGTTTTGGTAGAAACCTCTGAAAGAGATGCTGTGAGGCAATTCTCTCTGCAAAACTCACTCCAACCATTTATTTGCCTTGCTTGCCAATCAATGGTGGGGTTATCTTTAGTGAGCCAGGGTAGCCCCAACACTAGAGGAGTAGGTAATCCGCTTAAGACAAAACACGACACATCCTCAACATGAGCGTCACCCACAGTCAAACGGATATTGTGAACTATGCCCTTTAACGATCTCTGAGAAAGTGGAGCGGAATCGATAGCAAAAACAGGTATAGCCTTTTCCAAAGTGCACACCTGGAAGCCATGCGTCGTTTCAAATTGACTATCAATGAGATTGACAGCTGCTCCACTATCAGCAAAAATCTCACAAACCAAGTTCTTGCTGTCTAGCGCCACCCTGGCAGGTAGGAGAAAACGGAACTGCAAGCAAACGGCAAATCTTCAATTTCCGCATCAACCTTGCCAATAGTAGCAAATGGAAAGTTTTTAGAAGGTTTCTTCATCTTTTTCTTTTATTACCCTCAGAAAACCCCATGAACCTCCTAGAGGGGCAAACATTAGCCACATGATTTATTCCCCACAACTGAAACAAACCCTCCTCTGAGACCTGAATCCTCTAGTATCAGAGATAACCAAACCTAGCTGCATGGCCTCCTCCTCAGAGGAAATTGAGACAGACTGAGACCCCTGCGCACTGAATGAGACAGCCCCACTGTCCTTGGACTGAATATGACATGAAAGAGTTGTCTCCTCTCTCTCTCTAAGGCGCCTGTCAATACGAACAGCTAGAGACATGGCAGTCTCTAACGACACTGGTCTCTCATTAAAAGCAAATCTTTCACTCTTTCAGAAAGACCATGACAAAATTGACTTCGGAGTGCAGCGTCATTCCAACCAGTATCCGCTGCCCATCTCCGAAATTCAGAACAATATATCTCTGCAGACTGTTTACCCTGGCATAAAAGGCGCAGTTTAGATTCAGCCAGAGCAATACGATCCGGGTCATCATATATCTACCCCAGGGCTACAAAAACTAATCCACCGATCGGAGGGGCGTGCCCCACCGGCAGCAAAAAGGCCCAAGACTGAGCGTTATCCCTGAGCAGCGAGATGATGATCCCCACCCTCTGCTCCTCATCACCAGAGGAATGAGGACGTAAGAGAAAATGGAGTTTGCAAGCCTCTCTAAAGCGAATAAAATTCTCACTACCCCTGGAGAACATATCCGGAAGAGATCTTAGGCTCGGAACAAACTCCATGAACGCCAGCAGAACCGGTAACCTGAAACGGGGACACAGTTTTACGGAGGTCTGCTACCTACAGAGAAAGACCTTGCATGCGGTCAATCAAGGCTGAAACTGGATCCATGCTTAAGATGGTATGGCGGTTTATAATGTCACGGATGAAGTTGCAGATAGCTGGAACTTATAAATAAACGACTGACTGGCTTGATCCCAAACTAAGGAGCATATAGGCGAGCCCTTTAAAACCCCAAGAGCTCTCCCTGACTGCTACACACATGCAAGGGCCTCAATGGTAGACGATTGCATGCCCACATACCGCACTGAATACGGACGGAGTCAGGGTCACCTAGAATCAAGCCAGCAAGGAAACACAATAAAGGGAAAAGACGTATCTGAGCAAACAGCAGCAGCAGCCTCCAGCAGTGAACACTTCATCCAGGAAGTAGTATAAACCGCAAAGTGAGTGAGGCAGTATGGGAGGGAATATAAAGGAAGACGATTAGTCTAAATAAGTGACACCTGGCAGAAGGAAAGGAGCTGACAAAGTGACACCAAAACTAAGAACGTCATACAAAAGGTAGGGAAGAACGTCTGTCTGACCTGTCTGACCTTCTTAGTCAGTCCATAGTCTCACTGCTCTTACAGTATAGAGTCCATAGTCTCACTGCTCTTACAGTAAAGAGTACATAGTCTCACTGCTCTTACAGTATAGAGTCCATAGTCTCACTGCTCTTACAGTAAAGAGCCCATAGTCTCACTGCTCCTACAGTAAAGAGTCCATAGTCTCACTGCTCTTACATTAAAGAGTCCATGGTCTCACTGCTCTTACAGTAAAGAGTCCATAGTATCACTGCTCTTCCAGTAAAGAGTCCATAGTCTCACTGCTCTTACAGTAAAGAGTCCATAGTCTCACTGCTCTTACAGTAAAGAGTTCATAGTCTCACTGCTCTTACAGTAAAGAGTCCATAGTATCACTGCTCTTACAGTAGAGTCCATAGTCTCACTGCTCTTACAGTAAAGAGTCCATAGTCTCACTGCTCTTACAGTATAGAGTCCATAGTGTCACTGCTCTTACAGTAAAGAGTCCATAGTCTCACTGCTCTTACAGTATAGAGTCCACAGTCTCGCTGCTCTTACAGTATAGAGTCCATAGTCTCACTGCTCTTACAGTATAGAGTCCATAGTCTCACTGCTCTTACAGTAAAGAGTACATAGTCTCACTGCTCTTACAGTATAGAGTCCATAGTCTCACTGCTCTTACAGTAAAGAGCCCATAGTCTCACTGCTCCTACAGTAAAGAGTCCATAGTCTCACTGCTCTTACATTAAAGAGTCCATGGTCTCACTGCTCTTACAGTAAAGAGTCCATAGTATCACTGCTCTTACAGTAAAGAGTCCATAGTCTCACTGCTCTTACAGTAAAGAGTCCATAGTCTCACTGCTCTTACAGTAAAGAGTTCATAGTCTCACTGCTCTTACAGTAAAGAGTCCATAGTATCACTGCTCTTACAGTAGAGTCCATAGTCTCACTGCTCTTACAGTAAAGAGTCCATAGTCTCACTGCTCTTACAGTAAAGAGTTCATAGTCTCACTGCTCTTACAGTAAAGAGTCCATAGTCTCACTGCTCTTACAGTAAAGAGTTCATAGTCTCACTGCTCTTACAGTGAAGAGTTCATAGTCTCACTGCTCTTACAGTAAAGAGTCCATAGTCTCACTGCTCTTACAGTAAAGAGTCCATAGTCTCACTGCTTTTACAGTAAAGAATCCTCTTCTATGTTCGTGTACAAACCTTCTTTCCTCCAGACGCAGAGGATGTCCCCTCGTCACAGTCACAGTCCTGGGGATAAATAGATGATGGGAGAGATCTCTGTACTGACCCCTGATATATTTATACATAGTTATTAGATCTCCCCTCAGTCGTCTTTTTTCTAAAGGGAATAATCCTAATTTTGGTAATCTTTCTGGGACCTGTGGTCCCCCATTCCAGTTATTACTTTAGTTGCCCTTCTCTGAACCCTCTCCAGCTCTGCTATGTCTGCCTTGTTCACAGGAGCCCAGAACTGTACACAGTCCTCCATGTGTGGTCTGACCAGTGATGTGTAAAGTGGTAGGACTATGTTCTCATCACGGGCATCTATGCCCCTTTTAATTGCAACCCATTATCTCATTGGCCTTGGCAGCAGCTGCCTGACACTGGTTTCTACAGCATAATCTTCTGTTCACTTAAATTCCTAGGTCTTTTTCCATGTCAGTGTTACCCAGTGTTTTACCATTTAGTATGTACAGGTGACTTGCATTATTCCTTCCCATGTGCATAACCTTACATTTGTCAGTGTTAAACCTCATCTGCCACTTCTATGCCCAAGCCTCCAATCTATCCAGATACATCTGTAGAAGTATACTGTCCTCTGTAGTATATATATACAGTATACTGTCCTCTGGAGTACATATATATACAGTATACTGTCCTTTGTAGTATATATACAGTATACTGTCCTCTGTAATATATATACAGCATACTGTCCTCTGTAGTATATATATATATATATATATATATATATATACAGTATAATGTCCTCTGTAGTGTATATACAGTATACTGTTCTCAGTAGTATATATACAGTATACTGTCCTCTGTAGTATATATACAGTATACTGTCCTGTGTAGTATATATACAGTATACTGTCCTCTGTAGTATATATACAGTATACTGTCCTCTGTAGGATATATACAGTATACTGTCCTCTATAGTGTATATACGGTATACTGTCCTCTGTGGTGTATATATACAGTATACTGTCTGTCCTCTGTAGATATATATACAGTATACTGTCCTTTATAGTGTATATACAGTATACTGTCATCTGTAGTATATATATATATATATATATATATATACAGTATACTGTCCTCTGTAGTGTATATATATATATATATATATATATATATATACAGTATACTGTCCCTCTGTAGTATATATACAGTATACTGTCCTCTGTAGTATATATACAGTATACTGTCCTCTGTAGTATATATACAGTATACTGTCCTCTGTAGTATATATACAGTATACTGTCCTCTGTAGTATATATACAGTATACTGTCCTCTATAGTATATATCAGTATACTGTCCTCTGTAGTGTATATACAGTATACTGTCCTCTGTAGTATATATACAGTATACTGTCCTCTGTAGTATATATATACAGTATACTGTCCTCTGTAGTATATATCCAGTATACTGTCCTCTGTAGTATATATACAGTATACTGTCCTCTGTAGTATATATACAGTATACTGTCCTCTGTAGTATATATACAGTATACTGTCCTCTGTAGTATATATACAGTATAATGTCCTCTGTAGTATATATACAGTATACTGTCCTCTGTAGTATATATACAGTATACTGTCCTCTATAGTATATATAGTATACTGTCCTCTGTAGTGTATATACAGTATAATGTCCTCTGTAGTATATATACAGTATACTGTCCTCTGTAGTATATATACAGTATACTGTCCTCTATAGTATATATAGTATACTGTCCTCTGTAGTATATATACAGTATACTGTCCTCTGTAGTATATATACAGTATACTGTCCTCTGTAGTATATATACAGTATACTGTCCTCTGTAGTGTATATATATATATATATATATATATATATATATACAGTATACTGCCCTCTGTAGTATATATACAGTATACTGTCCTCTGTAGTATATATACATTATACTGTCCTCTGTAGTGTATATACAGTATACTGTCCTCTGTAGTATATATACAGTATACTGTCCTCTGTAGTATATATACAGTATACTGCCCTCTGTAGTATATATACATTATACTGTCCTCTGTAGTGTATATACAGTATACTGTCCTCTTCCGTGTTAATTTCTTTACATAGTTTAGTGTCAACTGCAAAAATGGATATTTTACTGTGCAGGCCTTCTATAAGATCATTAATAAATATATTGTAGAGAATAGGGCCCAGTACTGACCCCTGTGGTACCCCACTAGTGACAGTGACCCCTCCAGTACTGAACCCTGAGGTACCCCACTAGTGACAGTGACCCCTCCCGTACTGACCCCTGTGGTACCCCACTAGTGACAGTGACCCCTCCAGTACTGACCCCTGTGGTACCCCACTAGTGACAGTGACCCCTCCAGTTCTGACCCTGTGGTACCCCACTAGTGACAGTGACACCTCTAGTACTGACCCCTGTGGTACCCCACTAGTGACAGTGACCCCTCCAGTACTGACCCCTGAGGTACACCACTAGTGACAGTGACCCCTCCAGTACTGACCCCTGAGGTACCCCACTAATGACAGTGACCCCTCCAGTACTGACCCCTGTGGTACCCCACTAGTGACAGGGACCCCTCCAGTACTGACCCCTGAGGTACCCCACTAGTGACAGTGACCCCTCCAGTACTGACCCCTGAGGTACACCACTAGTGACAGTGACCCCTCCAGTACTGACCCCTGTGGTACCGCACTAGTGACAGGGACCCAATCTGAGTGTGTACCATTAATACCCCTACAAAAATGTCAGTGTCTCAATCACTTGTCATGTGGCCTTGAGCATCAAGTACAGCTTGACGATGACGTCTCATGCTGTTCACAAGTCATCTTATTGTCTGCTCAGGCATGACATCCCACTCTTCTTGAATGGCGGCCCTCAGGTCATTGAGGTTCTGGGGTACAGAGTTACGAGCCTCTACACGGCAACTCAGCTGATCCCATAGGTTTTCAATGGGATTCAGGTCTGGAGAAAGTGCAGGCCGCTCCATGTGAGGTCCCCGAGTCTCCAGCAGCCGTTCCCTAATGATGCAACCTCGATGAGCTGGTGCATTGTCCTCCATGAAGATGAAATTAGGCCTGTGTTGTTCATGCTGAGGCACAACCACTGGATTCATGATGTTCTTCGAGTAGTATGGGCTTGTCATTGGACCATTCACACAGTGTAGAGCAGTTCTGTATTGACTAGACACACCTGCCCACACTGTAACACCACCACCACCAAAGGCTCGTCTGGTGAAAAGAGTGGC
Organism: Bufotes viridis; assembly: GCA_033119425.1. Lineage (NCBI taxonomy): Eukaryota > Metazoa > Chordata > Amphibia > Anura > Bufonidae > Bufotes > Bufotes viridis. Next base: position 2,367,270 of record CM065589.1, on the reverse strand, counting down.
TTATGCCGGGCGCTCTCCTTGACATCTCCAACATCGTTGGCAGCCATCATTTCTGCTCAGCGTGACTCGACTCTCATCAGTGAACAGCACTGATGCCCACTGGTCTCTTGCCCAGCATCGATGCTCCCTGGCCCATGCAAGACGATTGCGCATATGGTCAGGAGATACGCTAGTAGGTACAGACCACGCTGATCTAAAAGTAACACTTGGGTGCCTATCAACACCCTAAAATGTGCCTGGCGTTGTGTGGCATTCATCATCTCGTTCCGCAGGGCATAGTTCACAATGAAGCGGTCATCAGTGTGGGATGTGGCCACAGGACGTCCACTTCTCTGCCTTTCTGTGACTCTTCCAGTCTCTCTGATACAACCTGCTGATGACACTCTGTGACACTCTAAGCTCAGGGGCCACTTCCGTCTGAGAACATCCTGCTTGAAGCCTTGCAATGGCTAGGTACTGTTGATCAGTTGTTTTGTCCTGGTCTCATGATGTCAAAATGTGAACAGCATGATGAGGAGGACTGTTCAAATACCAATTCTAATTGAAACAGGTAATTTATTGGGCGATTCATGGATCAAACACCTGTAGTAAATTTTGTTGTTAATTTGCTTGTTAGAAATCAGCAAGTTGTGCAAAAAGTACTGAAACATTGAACAGTCCATAGTTTAGAGGAGGTCATATTAAAGTAAATTTCACCCACAAGCCAAATATCCAAAGTTTTTGTGAGTAGCCTATATATCGGTGGCGTCAATCGCTTGTGATACCTGAACTGAAATACCTGAACATGAACTCAGTGACCAAGTGATGCAGAATTGCATGAATGGAGACCTGTTCTTGAATTATTAGTATTTTGTATGTATCACCGACACTGGCCAGTAGGTCGCAAACTCTTTTGGGCTCTAGTTTTTGAATAATGGATACACAATGCATTTTTTTATTTTTAACCCTCAGTTCTCTAATCTGTTTCTTCCAAACATTTTATTAGTTTTCATAACTATAACATCGAACCCTGAATGTGGGCGATAATAAAGTTCAAAATAAAACATAGAGTTGTGCATGTGACAGGCAGTAGGTGTGGACCCACTCTACCAACTCTCCGGTTGGACTTTGGCAGATTCTAAAAGCGTTATCCTGGCATTCTGCTGGTCTTCACCCTGTACAGATCTGGTCTTTACTGCAGGGGAGACACCAGACCACTACCTCTTGAGATAGTCCTGGTGTAGTTGTCAGCTGACCCATGGGGGTCATAGACAATGGTGCATCAAGGGGTAAGGCACATACGTAGCCTGATAACAGGCCAAGATCGGAGCAGACAGTGTACAAAATAATCCAAGAAACAAATCCAAGGTCTGGCCAGGCAGCATTGGAGCAATACGAGAAACAGGCTAAGGTCAGGGCAGGGCAGGCAGCTAGGAGTCAGTTGGTTGTCAGGCTGGAGTTTGCTTCACTATTAGTCAGACAAAAAACATTTTGCTGTTAACTAGAGAGTAGGTAGCCTAAAGCTCAAGCAGCCTACCACTGGGAAGAGCACCTTAAATGTGCAGGTACGATCAGCCATTGGCTGGGGAAGAATATGGATGCACCCTTTAAGAGGCCAAGAGTGAGCGTGTGTGCCCTATAATACAGACTATGGAGGCCTTTAGACTAGATGTGCAGGCCACAGTCTGCTGAGAAAACTTGTGACCACAAGAAGTGCCGCCGAGTAAGGAGAGAGTGACCGGACAACAAGTGACTAGAGTGGTGGCCCTGCCCATTACAGGACAACTGCACAAGGCAAACCCAGTTATACGGTCAGAATAAAGCCAAACAATATATCCCAGGGTTACTCAATCAATATCGGTTTGGCGGGATCTAACACCCAAATCAATAGGCTCTTCAGGAGGAGCATTCGCCAGAACTCCATCGATCTGTCCACTGTCAAGTGTATGGGAGCAGCACTGCAGTAACCGGATCTGTCCCTGAGACAGTTCTGATACCGGAACTACACTGTTCCGGCCACTACTACTGAATAGCTGATCGTCACGATTGCTGGGTGTCTGACCTCCACAGATCATGTATTGATGGCCTAGCCTGTCAATAAGCCATCAGTACAAACATTCTGTTTTAATTATATCACATTAATCTAACATTGCAATAAAGTGAAACCCTGCGTGACTATCGACTACTCTGACTTGTTCCATGTGCTCCATCCTGAAGCTTTCCAGTAGTATTGAGTGAAGTGAGCTTCGGATGCTTCACCTGAAGTTGCTTCGTTCCCTCTTCCACCTGGCCCCCTCGTTTTGCTGGTCCTTCCAGGAATAGTTCAGAGTATTCCAACGTGAAATGTCACCGATGCCACAAACTAGGAAACCTAGTGGTCAAAAATCGTATATATCGCCAAGAATGATACCAATAAAAACTGCAGCCTGTTCCACAAAAATAAGCCCCCACACACCTACATTAGTGAAAGAATATAAATGTTATGGACTTTAGTATATGGTGATGCACAATGTCGTTTATTTTTTACACAAAAGGGATTATATGCTAAAAAAAGTAGTAAAACATAAAAACTATATAAATTTGGTATTGCCATAACTGTATCAACCCACAGAATAAAATAATAATATAATATTTACCGCAAGAGGAATCTCATAAGAAATAAAATGAAAAAACTGACAGCATTGCCATTTTTGCCCACTTTACCTCCACAAAAATGGTATAAAAAGTGATCAAGAAGACATATGCAAACAAGAAGGGAACCAATAAAAACTACAGACCGTCCCACAAAAACAAGCCCTCACACAACTACATTGGTGAAAAATATAAATGTTATGAGCCCTAAACTAATTTCAGCAAATTACATGTTAGAAAATCCTGATGCCGCTCCTTCCCTTCTGAATGCTGCCGTGTCCCCAAACAGCGGTTTACGACCACGTATGAGGTGTTGTGGTATTCAGGAAAAAATGCATAACAAATTGTGCATTTCTCCTGTTATCACTTGTGAAAAAAATTTGGGGCTGAAGCAACTTTATATTGGAAATAAAAGTAAATCTTTCATTTTCACAGCCACGTGTTTCTAAATTCTATGAAACGCTTGTTGGGTCAAAGCAATTGCGCAAAATTAAACCAATGTATAATTGATATAGAAACGGGCAAATCACTGAAGTCAGAGCATGGAGAGCAGTAGTGACTGCTATTTAAAACATGACTTTTAATTGTTACAAAAATAAGACATAGAAAAATATGCTTAGAAAATTTAAGAAGATGATCATAAATCAACAAGAAAAGTAATCAAAAACAGTAATCTGGTCAGTAAGACCCGGGTACTCGGCGGCACCCACAACAGATAAACCAAGGTCCTACCACCATCTGTCGGGTTGGTTCCTGGAAATCTTCAATGGATGATTCGGCAGAAGATAACCCGTCATCCTATTCCGGGAGCAGGAATAAGCACTGTGTTGGAAAAAGGGGTGCGTGGATGACTAAAAGGTCCCTTATATAGCCCTAATAAGTTCCTGTGGTATCTATGGAATGCTGTCCCTGATAACTACATAGACATAGCAACCTGACCACAGGGCACTCGTCCTTAAAGAGGCGACTCCGTCCGGAACCTGGCCCTCTAGTGATAACTGGCCCTACAGTTTGCCCCTATCCTGATCCCTACATGCACGTTTCGTCCCAAGATTGGGACTCATCAGGGATTATGCAGTGGATAGGAAGGCCAAAAAGCATATGCCACACTGTTGTTGAAAGTGAGATAGCCACTAAGTGTGGAGTAAATCAATTAGTAGGGTCCTAAACCTAGGGGGCAAAGATAAGACACATGCCCGGTTAGGTCGAGGAGCTAGGTACAGGGGAACCTGGATAATCCCTGTTGCCAAGCTGATTAAAGGGGGCATCATGATAGTAAGCCCATCATCGTCGCCCTTTTAGGACAAGTGCCCTGTGGTCAGGTTGCTATGTCTATGTAGTTATCAGGGACAGCATTCCATAGATACCACAGGAACTTATTAGGGCTATATCAGGGACCTTTTAGTCATCCACACACCCCTTTTTTCCAACACAGTGCTTATTCCTGCTCCCGGAATAGGATGACGGGTTATCTTCTGCCGAATCATCCATTGAAGATTTCCAGGAACCAACCCGACAGATGGTGGTAGGACCTTGGTTTATCTGTTGTGGGTGCCGCAGTACCCCGGTCTTACTGACCAGATTACTGTTTTTGATTACTTTTCTTGTTGATTTATGATCATCGTCTTAAATTTTCTGGGCATATTTTTCTATGTCCTATTTTTGTAACAATTAAAAGTTACGTTTTAAATAGCAGTCAAAGCAATTTCACAAACGTTGTTGCTTTCAATTTCTAATTGCTTGCAGCTTTGGCTCTTCTCCATACAGACGTTTGTAAATGTTACTATCTGCACCACTAGGTTTATTCCTTGAGGTGGGTAGTTTACAAAATGGGGTCACTTTTGGGCTTTTCTTTCTTGGGGTACCTCAGGGTCTCTTCAAATGTGACATGGCACCTGAAAACCATTCCAGCAAAATCTGTCCTCCGTTAACAATATGGCGCTCCTTCCCTTCTGTGCCCATACAGCAGGTTACAGTCACATATAGGGTTTTACTGTAAACTGCAGAATCAAGCTACAAATATTGAGGTTTCTTTGGCTGTTAACACTTGCTGTGCTACAGGAAATTTGGATTCAAATGGAAAATCTTCACAAAAAATGAAATTTTAAAATTTCCCCTCCAATTTGCTTTCATTCTGTGGAACAAGTAAAGTAACAGTCACCAAGAGTCTAAACAGATGGGCGGGCTCCATCGACCAGCACCCAACATAGCACTCAGCCGAGGCCCATATGATACAAAGAGAGGTGATGCTGGAAAGACATCTTACCCTGATGATGTCATCAATGGACCTGAGCTCTCTGTTCCTAAAGGGGAGGGATGCAAGGGAGGGGGACCCACCACAGCCCCTCTGCAGAATGAAGCCACCGCACGGACAGAGGCCCACTTCCAAACACCGAGTTGATATGTCCCACCAAGCAGCGCGGTGCGGGAGGAGACACTGTGAAGGTAGAGATGCACACTTTGGGAAGGTCATCTCATTCTCCCACTGCAAATTCAGCGCTGGACCAGGATTGAGCAGCCCTCTAGAAGTCCATGAAAAAGGAAACACCCCTTGAAAAACTGGGAAGCCAGAAAAATGGGTGAGAAGGAGTGCGGCCTAGCCCTGGCAAAAGCCGGGACTAAAGTAGATAGTGAGGCCGAAAATGAAAACACTCCCAGTGGACTGATGCTGCATGGTGCTGGGAAGAGAAAAAAAGCTGAAAAAGACCACAATAAAGGACAGAATAAGGGGCTTAGATGACGTCCCGCAGGTCCTGTCCTCCAGTCAGCAGCGCGAGCAAATGAAGGAGGTGATTGATTTTTTTATTTTTTTATTTTCACCCGGGGGGCCTTATGGGTCAGGGAGGAGGTTAAAGGCTGCACTAATGAGAGCTCTGCAATGAAAGCGCTCATTAGTAGCAGTCCTATTAGGAAAATATCAGCAATTAATATTGCTGGTAAAAATAAATTACCTGCACCGGCAAGGTCACTAAAATACCGGCCTTGCCAGGAGATACTGCCCGGGTGGCAACCCTAGGTCTAAGTTACCCCATTGTGGAGAAAAATAGCCCAACAGAACCCCTGGATGCCAGAGAAAAGCGCAAAACTGATGTGGCCTAGTCTCAGCAGAAGCCGAGGACTAAAGTAGATGCCGTAGTCGAAAATGAAGCATCCCAAGCTGGCTGACACTGCAAGACCTGGGGAGGGGGAAAAAGTTGGAGAAAGGTATGCCATGAGGGGGATGGAGGGAGGGCTCATAGCAACCCCAGATAGGAAAAAAATGAGCCACACAGAGACCTGGGATGCCAGGAATAAAGCAGTAACTGGTACCTCCTAGTCCACGTAGATGCCAGGCACTAAATTAAAACAGAGGCCGAGGGAGGGATAGGGAACCGATGGAAGGTAACCAGTAACTGGAAAGGGAACAGAAAGGACAGAGGGGACCTGGATTAATGGATGGGAGGTTAAGGGTCCAGAACCAGTGTAGGGAGCATACTTACCATCCGGCGTCTTTGGGCGTCGCAGGGTCACCCCTTCGGTAAACTCTCACCAAAGTGGGATTACTGACACTCCACTGCTGATGCAATAATGGGGGACTGGGTGAACGGCATGGTATATGCTTGTTGGGGGTGCTACCAGGGGCATAACTAAAGGGGAAGCAGGGAAGCGGCTGCGTTGAGGCCCATCCGAGAGGAGGAGAAGTACTAAAAGATTCGTAGATTTTGTCAGGGCCCTTCAACATTATTACACAATGAAATGATATAGAGTGGCAGTATAGACAGCGTATAAAACGGATGGAACAGCTGCCGGGCCTGGTCTGAGAGAGTGATCTTTACTATCCACAGGAAAGGGGGAGGCATGAAAGGAAGGGGTTGTGAAAAATTACTGGGGAGGGGGCCCCATTCAAAAATTTTCTGTGGGGCCCAGTCAATTCTAGTTACGCCACTGGGTGCTACTAAAGTGGAGGCGAACGATGAAGAACCCCGGCTGCAGGATAAGACTTGTATAGTGAAGGGGAAAATAAATAAGAAAAATAGCAGGAAGACCTGCAGGAAAAAAGCAGGTTGTGTCTGCCTCTTACGGACACTAGGCTAAAACTGTGGAGAGGGTATAGCCAACTCGGGTGGAGCCTACCTTTTTTATATATCTAGCGTCGCCTCCTAGTGGCAGCTGGTCGTATGCCCAGGGTGCTGTGTCCTCTAATGACATTAACGAAAAGGAACATGATATTTTAATATTTTGAGAAGATGGGCGCGATCATATATGAAGAACGGGGTGCTGTATACAAACCAATGCTACTAGCAACAAACACGTACAAATGTACACATCCAAAATACCAAGCATATATAAAATATCAGTTTTATTAAACACAATTAAAAAACACACAAGAAGTCCCACAGCCTGCAAATAAGACTGTTACTGGGATTGCTAGCCTTAAAGAGGACCTTTCACCTGAAAATGCATGTGAAACTGAAGACATACCGTTACTTGCCTGTCCCCCGTGGTGCTTAATCAGCTCTTCTTCTTTCAATATGTGCCCCCGTTTGTCCGCGGTGCCCCCTGCAATAACTCCCGCCGTGTATGCTAATGAGCCATGCGGCTCAACTGGGCGGGCCTGCAAAAGTTCTCCCGGGCGTGTCTTTCTTCTCCCTGGCACAGAGCGCATCCAATCAGTGCGCTCCGCTCTTAGCCAGGGAGAAGAAGCTCAGTTCTCGCGAGAACAGGAGCAATTTCATTCATCCTTCTCGCGAGAACTGGAGCTTCTTCTTCCTGGCTAAGAGCGGAGCGCACTGATTGGATGCGCTCTGTGCCAGGGAGAAGAAAGACACGCCCGGGAGAACTTTTGCAGGCCTGCCCAGTTGAGCCGAATGGCTCATTAGCATACACGGCGGGAGTTATTGCAGGGGGCACCGCGGACAAACGGGGGCACATATTGAAAGAAGAAGAGCTGAAGCACCACGGGGGACAGGCAAGTAACGGTATGTCTTCAGTTTCACATGCATTTTCAGGTGAAAGGTCCTCTTTAAAGTGGGCATTTGCTCTTGGTGTGAAGTAATACACATTAATGTGATTTATTTGAGTGGTTGGTTACACGTCACTTATATAGTCTGGGAAGCTTATGTTTAGTTAGCGCTCAGCAGGGCAGTGGTTGATTAGTATTTTAGACATAAATCTAAAGGCTGTATATTTGTAGGACCCATGGATGTCACACACTAGTAGAAAGTATAGGAGCCAAAACAAAAATCTCTGAAACCACGGCACATACAAAGATAACATTCAAGTGAAGTGTCTTTTATTTCATGTTCTGGGTATGATACCTTTAGAGCCGACCCTAGTGGTTTGGTCCATCACGACAAACATATATAAGACATAGATAAAGGGAACAATTTTTTTTATCTTTAAGGAGGTTGTTCACCCCTGGTGGCCTTTCTGGCAGAACCCCAGCGTACTCAGACTTGCAGAGGTCTAATCCACTTGCCTGATCCCAGCCACTGAGTTTCGGCTCCTTCGCAGATCATGGGTCTTTCCGTGTGGACATGACTGGCCACAGCGGTGACGTGTTACCCACGCCTCATGTCACTGGGTCATGTGACATATGAGTGAAACTTCACTGCTGCGGCCATGTGACCCATGTTAAACCGGATGTTTACAAGTGGAGACCAGAGATGCGGAGGAGTGGGGAGCAAAGAAGCCAAGACCCATTGATGAGAATCAGCGAAATAGGATGCCTTATGTAGGTCAAGCGTCGCTGGGGTTCTGCCTGAAAGGACCACAGGGGTGAACAACCCTTTAAAGAGAACCTGTCACGGGTAACACAGTATTTGAGCTGCAGGCGGCATGTTAGACAGCGGGAGAAGCTGAGCAGATTGATATTTAGTTTTACGGGAAAAGACTCAGTAAAACTTGTATTTCATACATTTAAATTCCTGCTCACTCTGAACTTTGACGTCAAGAAGGAGGTCCTATCAGCGACTGACAGCTATCTCTGTATGTATAGTCCTGGAGGGAAGGCTGTCAGTCACTGATAGGACTGCCTCCTTGACATCAAAGTTCAGAATGAGCAGGAAGTTAAATGTATAAAATACAAGTTATACTCAATCTTTTCAGATAAAATGTTATATTCATCAGCTCAGCTCCTCCTGCTCTATAACAAGCTGTCTGCAGCTCGACACCATGTTCACGACAAGTTCCTTTTAAAGACTAATTGAATCATGATCAAGTACTGTATTAATATGTCCACATACATTATAAAACAATTCCATGGAGCGTCGTTACTTCTCCCCATGTCCCCCTGGACTCTCCCGCAGTGTGGGTGGAGGTGTGAATACAGTGATAAGAAGCAAGGTTCATGGGGACAATCCATGCTCACTGCTCTGGAAGTAAACAAGGCTCTTCTTCTCTTCCTTATATCCACAATACGTTTCCTCCATGGACCTGGTCACAGTGACCTCAAGGAAATATAATCCGGTTATCTAGGAGATCTGGGATAGTTACACCCAAAAATAAACCTTCTTATTGACCCTTTAAGGTTCATGAATAACCCGATAGGCTAAAATATGTGAAAATGACTTCACATATGAATTATCTAATTACTATTTCGATCTAATTTTTGTATAAAACTTTTCCCACATTCTCAACATGAATATGGCTTCTTTTTCTGTGACTTCTCTCATGCCTAACAAGATTTGATTTTTCTGAAAAGCATTTCCCACATTCTGAACATGAATATGGTTTCTCCCTGTGTGACTTCTCTCATGTATAATAAGAGCTGATTTGTGTCTAAAACATTTGCCACATTCTGAACATGAATTTGGCTTCTCTCCTGTGTGTTGTCTCTCATGTGTAACAAGATTAGATTTATGTGTAAAACATTTTCCACATTCTGAACATGAATGCGGTTTCTCTCCTGTGTGAATTCTCTCATGTGTTGCAAGACTTGATTTGAATATGAAACATTTCCCACATTCTGAACATGAATAAGGCTTCTCACTTGTGTGACCTCTCTTATGTGTATCAAGTTGTGATTTATATATAAAACATTTCCCACATTCTAAACATGAATACGGCTTCTCTCCTCTGTGAATTCTCTCATGTCTAACAAGATATGATTTATCTGTAAAACATTTCCCACATTCTGAACATGAATACGGTTTCTCTCCTGTGTGACTTCTCACATGAGTAACCAGATTTGATTTATATGTAAAGCATTTCCAACATTCTGAACATGAATACGGCTTTTCTCCTGTATGACTTCTCTCATGTATAATAAGAGCCGATTTCTGTCTAAAACATTTCCCACATTCTGAACATGAATACGGTTTCTCTCCTGTGTGACTTCTAGCATGAGTAACCAGATTTGAATTATTTATAAAGCATTTCCCACATTCTAAACACAAATACGGCTTCTCTCCTGTGTGACTTCTCTCATGTGTAATAAAAGCTGATTTCTGTCTAAAACATTTGCCACATTCTGAACATGAATATGGCTTCTCTCCTGTGTGTCGTCTCTCATGTGTAACAAGTTGTGATTTTTGTGCAAAGCATTTCCCACATTCTAAACACGAATACGGCTTCTCTCCTGTGTGAATTCTCTCATGTGTAATAAGAGCTGATTTGTGTGTAAAACATTTCCCACATTCTAAACATGAATACGGCTTCTCTCCTGTGTGAATTTTCTCATGTTTAACAAGATATGATTTATCTGTAAAACATTTCCCACATTCTGAACATGAATACGGTTTCTCTCCTGTGTGACTTCTAGCATGAGTAACCAGATTTGATTTATTTATAAAGCATTTCCCACACTCTGAACACGAATACGGCTTCTCTCCTGTGTGACTTCTCTCATGTATAATAAGAGCTGATTTCTGTGTAAAACATTTGTCATATTCTGAACATAAATATGGCTTCTCTCCTCTGTGTCGTCTCTCATGTGTAACAAGTTCTGATTTCTGTGTAAAACATTTGCCACATTCTAAACATGAGTAGCGCTGCATGATGTCCTCATCTTCAGCTTTATAATTTAATGACAACATGAACTTTCCCTCAGAATTTTTGTTGGGATTTTCTGTGAAGATAAATAATTAGTTTTTTTTTTTCAAACCATAAAGAATAGAAATGTATGACATACCTATGAGGCTGAAAGGATCTATCAGGAAGCAGAGATATAAGCCGTTCATTCTGAATCCACTTCTGGCTTTGGCTAAAAAACTGCATGTGTGATTTCAGCCTTAAAAAGCTTTCTATAATTTTCTGATGACGTCTAGGATTCCGATTTACATCCAGTCATGCCTTTTATTACATACAGTAAATCAAGCAAGTATTGTAAAAGCCTCACCATGTCTGAGAACCAGTCCTGTACTATGCCAACTATTTCACATAACAGAATCCGTCCCTCGTTCCTCACATTCATTATTAAGTAAACCTTGGACCTGATGACGTCAGTGTACTCAGTGGAAGAATTTATCTCATGTCCACGTGGAGCCTAACTAAGCACTTTTAGTGCACCTCCTCCTTTTCTGCTGCTAAAGTCTCACACTGCTCAGTACAGGCTGCAGTCTCCCTGGCTTTGTAATGAGAAAGCAGCATTTTCTGTGTGGAATTTCAGCCTCTAATTCCATGTGCTGCATCTGTAGCAGCGGGGAGGAGGTGCACTGAAAGGTGCTTGCCAGTTAAGACATAGTTGGGCAGAGACTGAGTATAGCTCAGAAGTACAAGATTCATCATGCCCACTGCCACTGTCTAGCTGGACTTGTAAATATTTTATTATTAACCTTCTGACATAGAATGTAAAAAGTAAGTACACCGGCCTCTTCAGGTCTAAGTGATCTATTTAATAATATGTGCAGTTTGTATAGTGAAATCTATGGACAGAACCTCTTTAATATTGTTATGAACATTTAACGAGATAATGCGCCTTGAGGGGAAGCGCACGTCTCAGGCTGAATTCACGGACATGACAATGCGATCTGTAAGGCCTAATGGCCGCACAATCACCAGATCTCAGGTTTATAGACACCTGTAGGATGTAGTGGAATAGACAGAGGAGGCCATCAATCAGAACCTGGAATAAAGGTCTCCAGCACCTTGTTGGGTCCATTACACTAAGAAATCAGGATGTTCTAAGGGGAACGAGGGTCCCTTCAAGAATTAGGAAGGTGGAGCTAATGACGTGTCCTGTGAGTGCAGGGAATCATCACCGAGACATCTGTGCCTGTACAATAATCACATGTGACATCGGAGATTCCGGACAATCATGGCTCTGAAGACTGGAGTGCACCGAAAGAAGGCCAAAAATAATAATTTCTAGTCAGTAACGACAGCTGCATCTGAGTGGTTTACAGATGGAGGGGCTACCTCTCTACCCCATCAGGCCCCCGCGACACGATCACAGAGACCTGATTGTTGCCATTGCCAGATACACTGGCACAATACACTGCAATAGATAAAACTGCAGTGTATTGTGCCAGCGGTCCGACTGTTGTAACAGTCCTGAGTAGAACCTAAAAAAAGTGAAAAACAAAATAATAAAAATTTTAAGTAAAAATTAAGGCTTTACGCCTTATCCACTTATTTATAATTGGTAACAAAATGAATAACCGGAAGCTGTTAAAAGATCATGTTATTTATTCCACGTGGTGAATGCTAAAAACGATGGAACTGCAGTTTTTGTCACCTTATTCATGCTGTTTAGCTCCAATAAAAAGTGATCAAAAAGGCAAATGTGCCTAAAAAATAGTACCATTTAAAACTACAGCTCGTCCCACAAAAACAAGCCCTGAAACAGCTGACTTGACAGAAAAATAAAAAACAATTATGGGTCCTAGATATGGCGATGTAAAAAGTGATTTATAAATTGATTTTATGATGCAAAAGAAGTAAAACATGATAGAAAACTATATATATATATATATTTATCTCCTTAATTGTATCAACTGCAGAATAAAGTAATCATTATATGTACCGCATGGCGAACCCCATAAGAAAAATAAAACAAAAACTGGAAATTGTAATTTTTGCCCACCTCACCTCTCAAAAACTGAAATAAATTGCTGTCATATGTACCTGAAAATGGTGCCAATAAAGATTACAGCCTATCCTGCAAAAAATAAAAATCCAGCCCCCACACAGCTGCCTCAATGGAAACATAAAAATGTTATGGATGTAAGCATGTCCAGGTTTTTAATTAAAAACTGATTGTATGATGCACAAGTAGTAAATCATTAAAAACAGTATACAGGTGAAACTCAAAAATTAGAATATCGTGCAAAAGCCTATTTATTTCAGTAAGGCAAATTAAAAGGGATTGCATTAATACAGCCTCAATATTCTAGGCTCAAAGTGTCCGACCCTAGTCAGCTAATTAATCCATACCCCTAAGCACAAGTTACCTCAAAATTGTGACTTTAAGGTTTCATGAGCTGTAAGCCATAATCATCCAAATGATGACAAATAAAGGCTTGAAATATCTCGCCTGCATAAAACGAGTCTATCTCATGTATTAGTTTCACCTTTTAAGTTGCATTACTGAAATAAATGAACTTTTGCACCATATTCTAATTTTTTGAGTTTCACCTGTAAATTCTGAATCAAAATAATTTTATCAACTTGCAGAATATAATTATCATTTCACTTATATCTCACAGTGAAACCCATTAAAAATAAAAACACAGACAACTGCAATATCTACCCAACTCGCGCAAAAAAACACCCCTCACACAGCTCAGCCAAATGGCACTCCTTCCCTTCTGAGCAGTGCAGTGTCCCCAACAGCAGTTTATGACCACATTTAGGTGGAGAAACTTTGAACTACATTACATGGCGCTTTTTCTACTTTTAACCTTTGTAACAAGGAAAAATTTGAGGCTAAAGCAACTTTCTCTTAGAAAAATGTGTTCTATGAAACACCTGTGGGGTCAAACCATCACTGCACCCCTAGATGACTTCATTGAGGGCGGGGTGTAGTTTTAAAAACAGAGTTATGTCTCGGGGTTTCAGGGGCATTTCAAGTTTGACATGGTCACTCCAGTAAAATCTGTATCTCAAAAGCTGTGGTGCTCCTTCCCTGCTGAGCCCTGCTGTGTGCCCAAACAGCACATCACAACCACACATGGGTGTTACCCTACTCAGATGAAATGCTGTAACAATTTTGGGGGTTCTTTTTACATGTTAAAGGGATTCTGTCACCAGTTTTCACCCCTTTGAGCTAAACATATGCTCATGCTAAGGGTCTCTTCATGATTCCTAATGTGGACTTATAAATGCGATCTGTAGCTTAGTTTTGCCCAAAAACAAGTTTTACTAACCTGTCAGTCATAAAAATAAGGTGCCCAAGGGGAGGTCCAGGGATGCAGGGTGCCCGGCTGCAGCCATCGCCGTTGGTGCCCAGTGCCGCCTTCCCAGAGTTCTGCGCTGCCTCCTACTTCTCTGTGCCCCCTCTCCCTCCCTTTCCTCCCGCTGTGAAATGCCGCGCGTGCGCACAGCTTCAGCCTGATGCGCCCGTACGGACTGCTTGGATGCTTCTTCTCTAGCGAAGTGCCGGCGCATGCGCCGGCACTCGCTAGATCGCATTTATAAGCCCACATTAGGAATCATGAAGAGACCCTGAGCATGAGCATATGTTTAGCTCAAAGGGGTGAAAACTGGTGACAGAATCCCTTTAATCCTTGTAAAATTTTAAAATGTTGTGCTAAAACTACATATTATCGTTTACACGTCTATTATTTTGATGCCTCAGTGCTTATGAATTCTATGATACACTTGTGGTGTCACAATGCTCACTGCATTCCTACATTAACTCCTTGAGAGGCTTACTTTTCAAAATGGTGCCTTTTGGGGTGTTTCTTATGTTTTAGCACCTTAAAGCCTCTGCAATCAAGAGATTGTACATTAAAATCTTCTGAAAAAAATGTGAGGCCCCAAAATCCACAAGGGTTTGCTTTAATTCTGAAGTTAGTATTTGAGTAATTTTTCTGTTGTTGGAAAGGACCACGCGAGGTCCCAAAACAGTCTCCAGGGTGGAATGAATAGCATGTAAATAGGAGTGCAGCTAGTGGACCATCGAAACGGGCAGACAATAAAACTTTCCGAATGTGTGGAGAGAAGATCAGGTAGTGGCATTACACACCTGAGGACCGGGCGCTTGGGGACACACAGACCATGAGACCCCTACAGAATGGCTAGAGTGAGCATGGTCCGCCTCAGCTATAGAAAAACTAATTCAGAAGAAGGTAGAGGATTGTGAGGCTGAAAGACCCTTCCTGGGACCCTCAGGAATGACAAAGGAAGCTGTCTGAGAAAGAGAGATTCAGATCATAGGATCAGAAGGGCAGAAAGAAGGCAGGAGGAGATCTCTGCTGAGATAAAACCCAGTGACCTGTAGTAAAATGGAGGAACTGGCCAGAGGACGACCTTGTCTTGATGAAGGACCAAGAAGGGTGAGCAACTAGACAAGACCGCCAACTCAGAAACCCTGTGGAAAGAAGTGACGGCAACAAGGAAGGTCACCCACTAAGAAAGGAGGCACACGGAGATGTCCTGTAAAGATGGGTATTCTCTTCTTTTCAGGAGTACTCAGATGAAGAAACCATTGTTTGGACAGTTGAACAATTGAACAGCATTTCATTTTGTAACTGAAAATTAACGGTTTCAGCAGTAATTAACCCTTTTTCTGTGCCCCACTGAGGTACTGCACTTGAGATCCAGAACCGGGTGATCGCCATTGCCATTTGGGCACCACAAACAGGTTGGAATAGAAACACTGGAACCGTTCATTTTCTGGTACCAGGAGAAATACATCTTGGAATAGAAGCCTCTGAATGGCTTGAAGCAGTGCGAAGCCTTGGCTGGGAGGATGGATGAGCAGTCCAAAAAACAAACAAGCGGAGGCGTGGAAGACAATTGTATTTTGTTTTCTTCCCAGACAACTTCCTGTACCATCTGAGACATCGGTAAGTCAGATGTCCCCTCCACCCACACACTCACCGAAGCTGGCTTGGATGGGGGCTGAGCATCATGTGGAGACGGACTTTGAGGAGGAAGGCTTGGAGGTGATGAGACGGGGGTTAAACATCTGCATCTTATTCTGCTTCTGATGATAAGTCTTGTGTTCCCAAGACCTAGGGCTGGGAAAACAGCATAAGGAGCGAAAATAAGGTCTGCGCTTTCTGACAAGGTTGGACCGTGCGGACCTGTTCTGTGGCAGATGGATGCTCCTGCCCCTCGCTGAGATTAGAAATGATCTCATCAAGAAGAGGTGGATGGAAGGGCTACGAGTGCTCTTTTGGAATCTTCCGTGGACCAATAGGAAAGCCACAAAATCCTGTACATGGCGAGTAGGCCATGGAGACTAGCAGTGAAAAGCGAGCCATCAATCTGGCTACTTTCACAGAAAATCAGTAGGGTAACGTCTCCACGTTCCTTTGGAGATTCGCCTATGAGGATACCACTGCGGAGACTGGAAGCCCACTCTGCGGGGTCCTTGCTGACCCAAGTAGAAGTAAAGACGGAAAGCTGCCCCAATGGCTTCAAATATAGACTTAGAAAAGGACTCCAGCTTTCTGCCTCCCAGGTCAGAGAATGTAGTTGCAGCTGCCATGGGTGGAGGGATATGTATAGTCAGGCGGCAAAACTGGAGAGTCTATGATGGGAGGTGAGGACCACTTTTTAACCAGATCCCGGGGAAATGGGTATAAGAGGTCCAGACGTTTAGCAAAGCATCCATAAGGGGAGTTCTACTCTTTAGACAGAAAGGAATTAAATAGGAGTGGTTGAGAGAGCCCGCCTCTATCCGGACAGGAAACAGGAACTTCAGTGGAAAGCTTCTTAAGGAGGGATCCGACACCAATCCACCAGTTATTATCGAGCACTTGTCCTAGAACATATATTCCAAAGACCTCTCTTTTTTTTTTAATATAAATATATATTTCTCTTTTTTTTATATATATACATTTTTTTTTTGGGGGATAATGGCGGGTGCTGTCATGGGGGGCTTATGGAAAAGTGATTACCGGTGAGTGTAATCTTATATTTCCCTTATGCCCATGACAGCACCCTTGAGAGAAGACTAGACTAGTAACTAATTAGGGAGGGATAACTGCCTGCAAGACCTTCCTCCCAAAGGCTAACTGGTTCTTGCTATCTAAGTCCAGCTTGTAGTGACGGAAAAAAGTGCAAGGGGACTTCCAGGTGGCTGCCCTACATATCTGCTCCAAAGAGGCCTCTGCCCTCTCTGCCCATGAGGCGAAGACAGCTCTGGTCGAGTGTGCACCAAACCCAAGTGGGCAAGGTTTGTCTACCGCTTTGTGAGCTAAGGTTATGGCTGCGATGATCCATCTGGAAAGGGTTCTGGAAGTAACTCTGTCACCCCTGTTTTTACCTGAAAACTGTACAAACAGTCTGGAGGACTTCCTCCAGGGTTCTGTAACCTCCAGATACCTCAGTAGACATCTTCTGACATCTAAACAATGCAGACTCTTCCTTTTCATTTTTCGGATCCTGGCAAAGGGAAGGAAGGACAATATCTTGTGATCGATGGAAGAATGACACAACCTTGGGAAGAAAGGAAGGGTCTGGTTTGAGGATTATTCTATCTTCCATTATTTTCGTGTAGGGAGAAGAGGTAGAAGACGTCGACATCTCACCTACCCTCCTAGCAGTAGTAATAGCTACTAAAAAAACTGTTTTAAGAGTTAGGATCTTAATTGGAAGCTCTAGCAAAGGTTCAAAAGGTGGTCTCATTATACTAAATTTAGATCCGGGGAATTTCTAGGTATGTTACTAACACGGCTAACTGCTTTGAAAAACCTCCTCACCCAGGGATGATTTGCCAGGGAGCAATCAAAATATGCACTTAGGGCCGATACATGGGCCTTGAGAGTGCTAACTCTTAGTTTCTTGTCTAGGCCCCTGTGTAGGAAGTCAAGAACTAGGGGCATAGGAGGAGAGCTCAAAGGGTCTATAGGATTACCCGCAAATTCTGTAAAATTTCTCCAGACTCTAGCATATATAGATGTGACATCTTTTCTGCAAGAGAGTAGAGTATTGACTACATCCTTAGACAGACCCTTTCTTTCTAATATGGACCTCTCAGAAGCCAGGCAGTGAGGTGCAGATTGTTTACTTGTGGGTGGTACCCTGGACCCTGATGTAGGAGGTCCTTTCTGTTCGGCAGGATCCATGGGTCCACTATTGATAGTTTGCTAAGCCAGGAGAACCGCGACCTCCTGGGCCAAAAGGGGCAATCAAAATTATCTTGGTTCTGTAAAGATGCCATCTCTGAAGTACCCTTGGAATTAATTTTATTGGAGGAAAGCGTACAGCAGCTTGTTCGGCCAAGGGTGAGAGAAGGCATCTATCGCTGTGGGAGAATCCTCTGGATTTAAGGAGAAAAAGAGGAGACATTTCCGATTTTCCTTGTTTGCGAATCAGTCTATTGTAGGACTGCCCCAGAGACGTACAATCTGACAAAATACAGCTTAGTTTAGGCACCATTCCCCTGATCCAGACGATTCCTGCTCAGAAAGTCTGCCATTGTCTTCTCTGTTCCTTTTAAGTGAACTGCCTTTAAAACGGGATGGAAGAAATTATTAGGGCAAAAATCTCTTCTGCCAGAGACATTAAATCTACGGATTTTGTTCCACCTTGTCTGTTCAAGTATGAGACTACGGTGGTGTTGTCTGAGAATATTTTGACTATTCTCCCTTTTATTCTTGGAAAGAACTCTTTTAAGGCGAGTAGCACGGGTCTTAGTTCCCTCATATTCTGCGACTCGTTCCTTTCGTGAGAAGACCATTCTTCCTGTGCTACTGCGTCCTGACAGAAAGCCCCCACCCATCTGGACTTGCGTCCGTCGTAATGGAGACCTCTTCCTGCATGTCCCAGAGAAGACCCTGAGAAAGGTTCTCTGGATCCAGCCACCACCGTAACGACTGAATCACCATTGGGGGAGATGAAGGTAGTTCTCTAATGGATGAAGGCTCTGCCAAACATTTAGAATCTGCCACTGAAGATGTCGAGACTTTAACATTGCCCACTTTACAGCTGGAATTGACGCTGTCATCCTGCCCAAAACTGCCATCCCCTGTCTGATAGATCGTCAAAGATCGTATTCCCTCCTGAATTTTGAAGATCTTTGACTGGGGAAGAAGGCATCGTTGGTTTACCGAGTCCAGTATTAGTCCCAGGAATATGCAGGTTTTTGACGGAACTAGGTTTGATTTTTCCAGTTTATGCACCAGCCTAGTTTTTCTAGAATTCCAATTACCACAGCAAGATGAGAAGCCATGTTGGTTTCTGAATCTGCCACAATGAGAATGCCGTCTAGATATGGAACCGTAGGAATGTCGTTTTCCCTTATGTGAGCCATTACCTCTGCCATGAGCTTGGTAAAAAGACGGGGAGCCTGGGCTAACCCGAAAGGAAGGGCCCTGTACTGAAAGTGCAGAATCTGTGTCCCTGTAGAGATTGCTATCCTCGGGAACCTTTGGGAGCCTGCGTGTATTGGAATGTGATAATATGCATCCCTTATGTCTAGGGTGGTCATTACACAGCTTGGGAACAGGTACTTTAGTGTGGACTGGACTGATTCTCCACGTTCTTGTCTATGAGGGAAAAGATCTCCGCTTTTAATGCCCGATTTTTTACAGAATCTTGCTCTCGAGGTAAGTTATTTTCATTCTTTCCGGTGGGGGGGCGAACTCCAGGCAAAATCCGTCTCTTATTATGCCACGGATCCAAGGATCTGCGGAGATAGCCTCCCAAGCCTCTGGAAAACGAGATAGCCTCCCTCCTACCGGAATAAAACCGTCATTGTGGGGTGGACTTGGAGCGGCTACTGGACTGGGAGTTAAACATAAATCCTTTTTCCTTCCTATTTTTATTTTCTCTCCAAAATGTTTTCCTTTTCTGTTGGAAATCCTCTCTACGGTTACTCCGAAAGAACTGCCTCTCGTTAGGGGGTTTAGTTGAGGGAAACCCTTTTTTATCATCTACGGCCTTTTCCAGCAGGTCATCTAAGACTGGCCCTAATAGGAAATCGCCCTGACAGGGTATGGCACACAACTTGTTTTTAGAGCCAGTGTCCCCCGACCAGCTCTTCAATCATACAGCGCGTCTAGCGAAATTTGACAGAGCAGCAGACCTAGCGCTAAGCCTAAGGGCATCTGCTGAGGCATCAGATAAAAAATCCACGGCTTTTTAAATGGTTGGGAATACTTCTAAGAGCTGCTCCCTCGGTGTCTTATTTTCAATATGAGATTCTAGGTCCTGGAGCCACATCTTAAGGGACCTGGCGGTGGAAGTGGCAGCTATATTCGGCTTGAAGGCCTGAGTAGATGCCTCCCAAGTGTTCTTAAGGTATACTTCCGTCCTTCTATCCATTGGGTCCTTTAAAGCCCCTAGGTCTTCAAAGGGCAAGGCCGGGTGTTTAGACCTTTTTCGGCAACAGCTGCGTCTAATTTAGGGGGTCTATCCCAGGTGGAACACTCTCCTTCCTCAAAGGGTATTTCCTTTTTATGCTTCTGGGAATAAAAAACTTATCGGGTTTTTTCCATTCTTTCTGTATCAATATCTTTCTGTTTTCATTAATGTTGAAAACTCTAGATTTTTTATGCGCTAGATCCCCAAATATAATTTGCTGAACAGTCTTTTGTTCTTTAGCCTCGTCCACTTTCATAGTAGCTCTGACGGCTTTGAGTAAAGCGTCCGTGTCTTCATATGAGAAAAGCGGCTTGCCTGCTGGCTCTTCCTCAGATGAAGAATCAGAACTGCCCTGAATTTCCCCCAACTCGGCCTCGTTCCTGAGGAGTCCGAATCAGAGTGACGATTAGAGCGGCCTTGTTTCCCGGAGGGAGATGAGGGAAGGAGCTTTTTGAATTCCTTCAGTGAATCCGCAATCTCCGTTCTCACCATACTTTTAATATTCTGCATAAAAAGGTGATTCTTCCTCCAGCATCCTATCAACACATCTCTGGCATAATAATTTAGGCCAGGAAGGGGATCATTTCTTTCTGCAAGTAGCGCATTCTTTTCCTCGGGTCTTAGCGGTCGCCTTTCTTGGACTCCTTTTGACATTCTGGGAATACATAAACATAGATAGGCCCTCCTTAGCAAACAAGGCTGATTAGAAGAAGTAGCCGGGGATTAACCCTCTTACCCCACCAGGAATACCGGACGTGTATCGTGGCTGTCCTGTCATCAGTGCGCGGTACACCCTCCTCCATGTTTAGGTCCAGGGATGAAGGGGCTTCCATAAACCGGCTTCTGTGCTTCAGGCAGATCCAATAAGGCTGGCTGGCACCCCTCCTGGCGCACTATTCGAGGTAAAATACCTCCCGGTCAGGTCCTCACTGTAGGGCTGTTTGCGGCTGTAGCAACACTTCCTGAACGCTATGCGTTCCAAAGACCGGAAGTGAGCTTGCGCGTCACTTCCGGTGCGCGCCAGGTGATGCAAAAAGGAAACTCTGCCCCCAGCCTCTGTAACACTACAGCAGGCCGATACATGCGGAGAACCGGCCCCAGACCTCCCGAATCACCGCCAGGAGTATGTGGAGTGACGCCAGTTCCTCCCGGTACCGCTGGTACTGCAACAGCCCTAACAGAATGGTCAAAGCCAGGACCGGAGGGGTGTGCTCCAGGCTTACTCTCCAGGCTCTCCTCTGGGAGACTTATGCCATACCAGGTAACCCTATGGTTCACCTCATACCGGCGGGCCCTGCAGCCATGTAGCTTTCCATGTATGAAGACCCGTCCTATCCCTAGGACAGGAAACAGGAACTGGTGGATTGGTGTCGGATCTCTCCTTAGGAAGCTTTCCATTGAAGTTCCTGTTTCCTGTCCGGATAGAGGCGGCTCTCTCAAGGGTGCTGTCATGGCCATAAGGGAAAAATACTTTTATATTTTATTATTTCAAACGTTTTCAGACGCGGCGGCGACGCCTTTTAGGGTGAGTTTATGTTTATTTTTTATATGGGAAAGGGGAGATTAGAATTTGTAATATTTTAACCTTTTTAAAAACATTTTACAATATGTGCAAGCGCATGAGGCTGACCGGTCAACAGACAATGGCGGCCTCGAGATACCGGCTATCCCCGAGCCCTGTTATGGCCGATGTTCTGAGAACGTGGATGGGTCTTCTAACTGTTTGCCATATTGTGTCTACCCTATACGTCTATTTCACCTGATGATGGAGTCTTAAAGGAGTTTTCTGGGATTTCGATATTAATGCCCTGAAGGCACCAAGGACAGAATCTGAGGTCACTTTCCCCATTCATGATCCCATACCTGTGGTGACATCTCCTGGAAGGTCCTCCTCCACCTCACTCTTACACGGGGATCGCCCATCATCCGCTCTTCTTCATCCTCCACTTTAATATCAGTCACATCTTCCCCTGATTTGTCATCTGTAACAATTCAGGACAATACAGCAGACGGGTGGGAAATCTAACAGATCCACAGAAGAGACCCCCACCATCTATGACCCCCTATGACTGCAGGACCCCTATATAGATGTGTATAGGGCTCAGCTCCATCTACCTGAGGGATCTCTGGGGCTTCTCCTCTGGACAGTCCTGGGAATACAGAGGACGGGGACATCTCTCGGGGATTTCTCCTCCTGGATCCATCTGTGGAGACACAAGCACACAGTGACTGAATGCATGGCGTCCATTACATGTCACTGCACACACGTGTATACACTGCACATGACGGCTCTTACCCTGTGATATAAGAGGCTGGTGCTCCTCCATTACATGTCACTGCACACACGTGTATACACTGCACATGACGGCTCTTACCCTGTGATATAAGAGGCTGGTGCTCCTCTATTACATGTCACTGCACACACGTGTATACACTGCACATGACGGGTCTTACCCTGTGATATAAGAGGCTGGTGCTCCTCCATTACATGTCACTGCACACACGTGTATACACTGCACATGGCGCCTCTTACCCTGTGATATAAGAGGCTGGTGCTCCTCCATTATATGTCACTGCACACACGTGTATACACTGCACATGACGGCTCTTACCCTGTGATATAAGAGGCTGGTGCTCCTCCATTATATGTCACTGCACACACGTGTATACACTGCACATGACGGCTCTTACCCTGTGATATAAGAGGCTGGTGCTCCTCCATTACATGTCACTGCACACACGTGTATACACTGCACATGACGGCTCTTATCCTGTGATATAAGAGGATGGTGCTCCTCCATTACATGTCACTGCACACACGTGTACACACTGCACATGACGGCTCTTACCTTATGATATAAGAGGCTGGTGCTCCTCCATTACATGTCACTGCACACACGTGTATACACTGCACATGACGGCTCTTACCTTGTGATATAGGAGGCTGGTGCTCCTCCATTACATGTCACTGCACACACGTGTATACACTGCACATGACGGCTCTTACCCTGTGATATAAGAGGTTGGTGCTCCTCCATTACATGTCACTGCACATACGTGTATACACTGCACATGACGGCACTTACCCTGTGATATAAGAGGCTGGTGCTCCTCCATTACATGTCACTGCACACACGTGTATACACTGCACATGACGGCTCTTACCCTGTGATATAAGAGGCTGGTGCTCCTCCATTACATGTCACTGCACACACGTGTATACACTGCACATGGCGGCTCTTACCCTGTGATATAAGAGGCTGGTGCTCCTCCATTACATGTCACTGCACACACGTGTATACACTGCACATGGCGGCTCTTACCCTGTGATATAAGAGGCTGGTGCTCCTCCATTACATGTCACTGCACACACGTGTATACACTGCACATGATGGCTCTTACCCTGTGATATAAGAGGCTGGTTCTCCTCCATTACATGTCACTGCGCACACGTGTACACACTGCACATGACGGCTCTTACCCTGTGATATAAGAGGCTGGTGCTCCTCCATTACATGTCACTGCACACACGTGTACACACTGCACATGACGGCTCTTACCCTGTGATATAAGAGGCTGGTGCTCCTCCATTACATGTCACTGCACACACGTGTATACACTGCACATGACGGCTCTTACCCTGTGATATAAGAGGCTGGTGCTCCTCCATTACATGTCACTGCACACACGTGTATACACTGCACATGACGGCTCTTACCCTGTGATATAAGAGGCTGGTGCTCCTCCATTACATGTCACTGCACACACGTGTATACACTGCACATGACGGCTCTTACCCTGTGATATAAGAGGCTGGAGCTCCTCCATTACATGTCACTGCACACACGTGTACACACTGCACATGACGGCTCTTACCCTGTGATATAAGAGGCTGGAGCTCCTCCATTACATGTCACTGCAGACACGTGTATACACTGCACATGACGGCTCTTACCCTGTGATATAAGAGGCTGGTGCTCCTCCATTACATGTCACTGCACACACGTGTATACACTGCACATGACGGCTCTTACCTTGTGATATAAGAGGCTGGTGCTCCTCCATTACATGTCACTGCACACACGTGTATACACTGCACATGACGGCTCTTACCCTGTGATATAAGAGGCTGGTGCTCCCCTATTACATGTCACTGCACACACGTGTATACACTGCACATGACGGCTCTCACCCTGTGATATAAGAGGCTGGTGATCCTCCATTACATGTCACTGCACACACGTGTATACACTGCACATGACGGCTCTTACCCTGTGATATAAGAGGCTGGTGCTCCTCCATTACATGTCACTGCACACACGTGTACACACTGCACATGACGGCTCTTACCCTGTGATATAAGAGGCTGGTGCTCCTCCATTACATGTCACTGCACACACGTGTATACACTGCACATGACGGGTCTTACCCTGTGATATAAGAGGCTGGTGCTCCTCCATTACATGTCACTGCACACACGTGTATACACTGCACATGACGGCTCTTACCCTGTGATATAAGAGGCTGGTGCTCCTCCATCATGGCCTCCTTGTACAGATCCTTGTGGCCTTCTATATACTCCCACTCCTCCATGGAGAAATAGACAGTGACGTCCTGACACCTTATAGGAACCTGACAACACAATGACACCGTCATCACCCAGACCCTCCAGTGCTGTTACTGGGGAATTTCCCAGCATTCCCAGCAGTGTCACCTCTCCAGTCAGCAGCTCCATCATCTTGTGGGTGAGCTCTAGGATCTTCTGCTCATGTATCAGGGGTGAGGGGGAGGCTCTGTGATGGGGAGGGGTCCTGCTCCGCCCTCCTGACTCCTGGAGATGGATGATGGGAGTCACACAGTCCCCCGATGTCTTCTTCACTATTGTGTACTCCTGTGGATGGAGAGAGACACTTAGGGAATAAACCCTTCAGGGGCCATGTGCTCTCCTCCGGCCTCTCCTCCGGGTACAACGTGCCTACTTACCTCCTCATGGCTCCTACATGACTATAGGTCACTGGTCACATGACACATCACTCACCATACTGGGGGCTGATCTTCAGGTTCTCCGTCACTTGGAAGGTCTGGGGGCCGTTCTCCAGGACCCTGGACTCTTCCTATCACTTCCTATGATGGATTCTCCTTCCCGATGTCTGACTTGTTACAGAATACAATACAGAGGAGAGAAATCTAGAGAAGTTTACCTCTCCGCTCAGCAGGGAGATGATCTCCAAGGTGAGGTCTAATATTCTTCTGCTGATCTCCTTCCCGTCCATCCTCGGGGGTCATTCAGGAGAAGAGGAGAGAACTGGAGGAGCTGGAGGCTTCTAGTACTGCAGGCGCCTTTATGAGGAGAGGAGAGGAAATCATCCCGGGGACAAGACCAGATGTCACCTCCAGAACCGCACATCCTGAGCCTGGAGGGGCCCCCACCACATGGATTCCAGGGGCCCCAACATGGAGATCTCTGGTGGCCCCACAGGAGATAAGTGTCTGATAGATGCAGGTCCCACCTCTGGGCTGTGCTCAGCTGTGTCCAGAACTCCTAGAGAAGAGACTGGAGAGAGTTGAGCTCAGGCCGGGCCCCCCTCCATTCATTCTCCTCCTGGAGGCAGGGGCCCCTCACCAGGACAGTCAGGGGCCAGCAAATAATGACAACCCCCACTATCCCCACTACTCCCCCATCATACTAAGCTGAGGAGCGGAGAGGGATTCCTTGTGTGTAATGGAGGAGAATCTCCAGAGGTGACATGTCTGAGCTCTCCACCACACTGTCTCCTCACAGCTCATCTTACCTGCAGGCTGGAGGAATGGCTGATACCAGAGAGAACAAGAGCCCTGACTACCGACCAGGACCTGCCCGGTATCTGCTGCACTGCCAGAGCTGAAGGACCTGCCTGGTATCTGCTGCACTGCCAGAGCTGAAGGACCTGAGGTGACGTCACCGTCATGTGATCAGTGCAGGGGCGGGGGTCAGCAGTGGAGAGAAGAAGAGGTGGTGAAGGACCTGGGGTGATGTCACCATCATAGAATCAGTGCAGGGGGCGAGGCTCAGCAGTGGAATAGATAACAGGTGGTGAAGGACCTGGGGTGACCTCACCGTCATGTGATCAGTGCAGAGGGCGGGGCTCATCTGTGTGGAGAGGAGGTAGTGAAGGAACTGGGGAAGATCTCACTATCATGTGATCAGTGCAGGGGCGGGGCTCAGCAGTGGGGAGGAGAAGTAGTGAAGGACCTGTGAGGATGTCACTATCATGTGATCAGTGCAGTGGGCGGGGCTTTGTATGGTGGAAGAGTGATGAGTGCTTTCTCTTCTAGAGTTGAAAAAATGCTGGGAGTTGTAGTGCTTTCTTCTTATAACTCCTCTATGTAATATCTCCTTAAAGTTTGTTATGCTGGAAGCTGTAGTTCTCTGATGTAACAGCGGGGATCTGCTGGGAGTTGTAGTTCTGTTAATGTATCCAGGACACGCCCCATCTTCTCACCTCCTGATCTGACACTTTCACGCTCACAGATGACATTTTCGGGTGATTCAGACTGCAGAGCATTCGTCGCAGTGTGCGGTGCCCGATAACCAGGACTGGTATAATACATGGGTCACTGGTTTAGACCGGAGGAGACTGTGATCCCGGACCCAGAATCACCCGGGGGCAGAAAGAAGAGATTATCTACAGGGAACAACTGCACCCGTTCTCTGATACTTTATAGTAACAGCCTGGACATGCTGGGAGTTGTAGTTCTCCTTATATAACAACCTAGACCTGCTGGGAGTTGTAGTTCTCCTTTATATAACAACCTAGACCTGCTGGGAGTTGTAGTTCTCTCTTTGATATCCTATAATAGCCTGGACATGCTGGGAGTTGTAGCTCTATCTTCAGCTATCCTATAAGACGTAGTTTTCTCCTCTGATCTTTTATAACAGTGTGGATACGTTGGGTGGTGTAGTTCTGATTTCTTATAATAACAGCATCAGCATGCTGGGACTTGTGGTACATTCAAAACTGCCACACCTTTTTTGATTGTACATTTTGTATTCAGTTTTCTGTACGTAATGGCGGCCATTTTGCATGATCTGCTGATTACAGCACTGACCCATATGACTTATAGCAGCCATGGGCCTAGAAGACAGGAGAATGTGGGCATGCCCTGAGAACTGGGAGGAGGCCATTGTGTAGGGAGGGGAGGAGGTAAGCTGTCACAACACCTATTATGTATGGCAGAGTCTGTGTTATCCATACAGAGGTGTTACCTGTCATAGTCATGTCAGGAGCCCTTGCTAAGAGAGGAGCTGCGATTGGATGCACTCGCTGCCAGAGAGAAGAGACACCGCCCACCATAACTAAATGAAACCTCCTACTATAACCAAGTTGCCTCATTAGCATAAGAGGCACAGAAGATACCGGGAGCGCTGCGGGCGAACTGGGGGCGTTTGAAAAAAAAAACTATGTGCGGACATCAGCGGCAGCAGCCCTACAAGATGGTATAAGTATCCCATGAATATTTATTTGATGAAAGGTCCTCTTTAAGAAAAAGTAAATAAAAAGTAAAAAAAAGGTTTTAAAAATAGAAAAAACAAACATTCAAATCCCTCCCTTTCCCTGAAAAAAAGAATAGGCATCTCCGCATACTATTACAGTATACAAATATTTTACCATATGGCGAACTGCATTACGAAAAAATATATCAAAGTGGCTGATTCACCATTATTTCGTTTTCTTCATCTAAAAATTTAAATGGAAAGTGATCAAAAAGTCATACACACTCAAAAATGGTATCAATAAAAACTACAGATCGCCCACAAAACTAGACCCCGCACATAGCTCCATACATGTAACTATACGAACGTTATGGGGGTGGTGCTGGAAAACTGGAGTAGCATATCTGGACAAAAAGTTCTCAGTGGACTCCAAGCCAAACTAGAAGAATTGGGCTTGACAGCTGAACCCTAGGGAGAGGGACTACTTCTATTCCGGTGATGGCGAACCGATGGCACGCATGCCGAAGGGGGCACTCAGAGCCCTCTATGTGGGCACGCGGATCTGTTTGGGCCGTGTGTAGGGTCGCCACCAGTGCACCATTCCAGTGTGGAGCGCTCAGTGGTGCAGCCCTCGCCTCCTCTTCTGCTTGTGTTAAAAAATAAATAACACTCACAGCATTGACTGGAAGCAGAAGGAGCAGCGAAACGTCCTCACTCTGGAACGCAGGTCTTGTCCTGAGCATCCAGGGAGCGGTGAGTTTTCACCATGGTGCAATCAAATGGATGAGGTTTTATTTATTATTTACGCAAGAAGAGTGTGGAAGGGGGCATTAATAATACTGTGGCCTCTAATGGGGGCCTTATCAATACTGGGGGCCACTAATGGAGGAAAAATAATACTAGGGGGGCACTAATGGGGGCATTAGTTTAATTGAGGGCCACTAATCGGGCCCTTATTAATATTGGGGGCCACCACTGGGGCAATATTGATACTGGGGGCCTTATAAATACTGGGGGCCACCAATGGAGCATTATTATTATGGAGGGTGCAAATGGGGGTTTTATTAATACTGGGGGCCTCTAATGGGGCATTATTAAGACTGGGGACCACTAATGGGGGTCTTATTAATACTGGAGACCACAAATGGGGCATTATTAATACTGGGAGCCACATTAATACTGGGGGCCTAATTAATGCTGGGGCTACCACTGGGGGTTTATTAATACTGGAGGTACCAATAAGGGCCTTATTAATACTGGGAGCCCCAAAGTGGGGCATTATTAATATTGGGGACCACTAATGGGGGCCTTATTAATACTGGGGCATTATTTTTTTTAAACTCTGTTTATTAATTTTAACGGAAGGATACAGCATTAACAAAAAGTAGTACAAAGTCATGTAGAGACAGCACAATCCTCCTCTCATGGCATATAATCATACAGAAACAATTATAATATGCAATAACATATTAACCCCTCCCCTTCCCACCCACCCCCAACATACTGGGGCATTATTAATACTGGGGACCACTAATGGGGGCATTATTAATACTGGAGACCACAAATGGGGCATTATTAATACTGGAGACCACAAATGGGGCATTATTAATACTGGGGACCACTAATGGGGGCATTATTAATACTGGAGACCACAAATGGGGCATTATTAATACTGGAGACCACAAATGGGGCATTATTAATACTGGGGACCACTAATGGGGGCATTATTAATACTGGAGACCACAAATGGGGCATTATTAATACTGGAGACCACAAATGGGGCATTATTAATACTGGAGACCACAAATGGGGCATTATTAATACTGGAGACCACAAATGGGGCATTATTAATACTGGGAGCCACATTAATACTGGGGGCCTAATTAATTCCTTGTACTGCAAATAAAATAAAATCTGTAAATTCCACTGGGACATTGTGGGTGGAAAAACACTTAATTTCTGGCACAAAGTAATTTTGCGCCATGCTCTGTACTACTGCTAGTGAAAGAAATTAATTTACATTCCTCTGTTTCATTTGTGGGTGAAGAAATCATATATTTTGTTAAAATAAACTCCCTCTTCTGCCTGCACAGCCAATCTGATAGTGAAAAATAATCAGTAAATATCATTATTACCTGTGGGTGAATAATTACTCCTATTTTTTCATATAAAGTACCTTATTGCCTTGTACTGCAAATTAAATAAAATAAGTAAATTCCACTGGGATATTGTGGTTGAAAATTTTTTTTTTTGCCATAAAGGACCCCTGAGGCCTGCGCTGTGTATCTGACATTTAAAAAGAATCTGTAAATCCATCTATTAGATTGTGGGTGGACATTGCAATGGTTGTTAGGTCAGTCATTCACAAGTGGCTTGGAGGTGGTGTTCCTGCTGCACTACATACCTGATTAGCGATATATATTCTGGGTCTCCAGATTGAGCACATGGCCTCAGCATTTAGCGCACAGCTCATATTCAGGATATGAGCTGAGCGCTGCGAGTGACCAGCGCTCCAGCCCTGGGAGAAGGAGACGCCCAGGGCAGAAGAAGAAGTCTCCGCCGCAGGCAAAATTACAGCAGCAGGAGCGCCGGTACCGGGGCTAGAGAGGACGAACGGAGCGGCACCCAGGGATACAAGTAAGTGCAGGGTCATCCCTGGGTGCCGCTCTCCATGTACACAGCGTTACCTCATAAACTGTGGACCAGTGAAAGGTCCTCTTTAAATAGTGAGGATTCTGGAGGCTATTTATGGACAATCCTTAGGAGGCTGGGAAACGCCAGGGTATTTAGAAAATCTGGAATTCAAATCCAGTTTCTAATCCAGTTTCTAGATTTCCATATATCGGTTCTCATAATCATTTTCCATAGTATACAGAGGTTCATATCAGAAAATGACTTATACAAGTCAGAGGTTTTATGGAGGATAGATGAGTCAGAGTTTTTATAATAATAGATTCTCTTAGACTATTTATGAATGGATCGTGGTCTGTGTGGTTTGATGGAAGATCGAGTAGGGAAGGGCTCAAAGGGGAGAAGGGGTCGCAGTGTTGATAGACAACCAGACTGCGACCCCCTGTCTCCTGAGGGCCCAACCCCACAGAACTACAGAAAACCAAACAATTCCATCTCCGCATTTAATCCTTTAGGGATCAAAGAGTCAAATTCAAAAATTATTTTTGTTTCTGTTCTTGACATGTGTGCTACGTGGTTACCCCCTCTCCACGATCGTCTGACTTTCTCTATTGCTACAAAGGCCAGGCTAGAGGGGTCACTGTCATGCATCTCTTTATAATGGCGAGATAGGGAATGTAGTTCATATTCCTTCCTTATGTTTCTGATATGTTCCGCTACCCTATCCTTTAGAGAAATTTTTGTACGTCCTATGTACTGTCGATGGCAGGGACATTCAAGCACATAGATAACATCCGTTGAGTTGCATGTTAACCCTTCTTTGATGTTTACAGTAAAGGTATTTTGAGTTGA
Organism: Bufotes viridis; assembly: GCA_033119425.1. NCBI lineage: Eukaryota > Metazoa > Chordata > Amphibia > Anura > Bufonidae > Bufotes > Bufotes viridis. The sequence goes on along the minus strand of CM065589.1, from coordinate 2,336,306 downwards.
TCGTACTTCCATTATCTTTCTCGGAGTGGGGTTGTTTTTACAGCAAACACATCTTCCACATTTAAAGAATCCTTTAAATGTGAGCCAGCTACGGTTCAAATTATGACCCTTATTTTTTACGGAGGAGGCTATTTTAATTCCCAAGGGACTTTTGTATATGTTATTTTCGGGGTTGTTGTTAAAAGAGTCCCCACAATCTTTTTCTCCAATAAGTGTCCCCGATGTTTTCTCACAATTTTCTCTATTGCTTTATAGTGGGTACTATAAGGTAGTATCAATCTATTCAAATTCCCTTCCTCTTTTTTCTTATTTGTCTTAAAGAATTCCCTCCTGTCCATTTTTTCAACTTTCTGGACTGAGTTGTCTAGAACCCAGGTTGGGTAATCTCTATCGATGAATTGTTGTTTTAATATTTCTGCCTCTTTCTTATACTGGGTGTCCTCCGTACAGTTGCGTTTTAACCTTTTTAGCTGGCCAGTCGGTATATTGACCAGCCAGCTGGGAAGGTGACAACTGGAGTATCTGATGAAGCTGTTTTTTGCTGTTTGTTTCATATAGGTACTACAAGATAATTTCTGTCCTTTCACTTAAATATTTAGGTCCAAAAATTGGACACTTGTCTTACTGATCATGGATGTAAAACAAAGATTCTTGTCATTGATATTTATTTCTTTTAAAAAATCTTGGAGTGACTCCTCCGTATCTCGCCATATAAAGAGTATGTCATCTATATACCTCCGCCATAGGGCCAGACCCGCCCCCAGCTTTGGTGTAATAGTTTGTTCTTCCCACTGGGCCATGAATAAATTTGCATAGCTGGGGGCGAATCTGGTCCCCATGGCGGTTCCTCTCTGTTGTAAATAGAAGTCCCCCTCATAGAGAAAATAGTTGTGTGTCAATATATAGTGTACACCTTCTATATTTATAGGATCTGTCTTTCTTTTAATGTCCCTTGGGAGGTAAGTTGTTCTTTTAAGGCATCTAAACCTGTCGTGTGTTCTATGATGGTATATAAGGAACTAACATCAAGTGTGCCCAGGAACCAGTCATTCCTCCAATCTATCCCTTCTAGTGTCTCAATGATGTGAGTTGTGTCTTTAATATATGAAGGTATCTTTTTCACCACAGGTTGCAATAATTTGTCTATATACTGAGATAGATTGGAGGATATAGCCCTGATTCCTGACACGATCGGCCTTCCCGGAGGTGCATCTATGTTTTTATGCACAAGCTTCAGGAATTAAGTGTTTGCAGCGCTCACCTGTGTAGCAATGAAGCCGATAGCACAGATCCGGTCCTGGACTTAACCAAAAAAAGAGACTTCTACTGTGAAGAAAGATAGTTGGATCCAGCTTTCGATGAAACTTCACTTTTATTTCTATGCGGTAAAATCCAGTACAGACATGGCACAGAGTACAGTTAATCCAGTCTACGCGTTTCGGACCCTACTTCTGTTTAGGTCCTTACAAGGTCCTTAGATTTATTAGCGGATATAAAAAAAGATCTGGCATATATTAGTCAATTGTTGCCAGGAGTTGTACTGCTTTTTTCTGAAATCATTACGTGTTTTGTGTGGAATAATCCCCAGCTTCATTTTTTAGAGAGGATCCGGAAAAGGATCAATAGGGGTTTGGAAAATTTTTACCGTCTTTGAACGGTTGGTCGTTTCGACATTTTGAACTAGATGACTCAGTGGTGGGACTTTATCATGATGATTTGGTCCATTTATCTGACATTGGTTTAGGTATTATTAACGTGTGACTGCATTCAATGATTGAAAGGGCCGCGGTTTTGTTGAGGAGGCTTGGTTGGTGGGGTTAGTAGCTCAGCCTTACTGGGTGGACTCTTGATTAGTATTTCATTAATGGACTTTAGTTAAAATTTGTGGGAATTTTAATGGATTATTGGAATTGTTAATATTTATGGTTACTACCCCCTCACACGCACACACACTTTAATAAAGACCACAGCCATTTTTATCCATATTCGGAGTTTGTCTTTATTTATTCATAATTATAAGGTTTTAGTTGTCGAATATGACACCATGTCCTAATCAACTGCACTAAAAAAAGGAAATTTAAAAATTTACCCTCCAATTTGCTTTTATTCTTGTGGAACAACAAGTAAAGTAACAGTCACCAAGAGTGGAGACAGATGGGCGGGCTCCATCGACCAGCACTTAACATAGCACTCAGCCGAGGCCCATATGATACAAAGAGAGGAGATGCTGGAAAGACATCTTACTCTGATGATGTCATCAGTGGACCTGAGCTCTCTGTTCCTAAAGGGGAGGGATGCAGGGGAGGGGGACCCACCACAGCCCCTCTGCAAAATAAAGCCACCGCAGGGACAGGGACCCACTTCCAAACACCGAGTTCATATGTCCCACCAAGCAGCACTGCAGGTGCGGGAGGAGACACTGTGAAGGTAGGGATGCACACTTTAGGAAGAAGGTCATCTCATCCTCCCACTGCAAATTCCGCGCTGGACCACGATTGGAAAGCCCTCTAGAAGTCCATGAAGGAAGGCCACACCTCTTCAAAAAACTGGGAAGCCAGAAAAACAGGTGAGAAGGAGTGCGGCCTAGCCCTGGCAAAAGACGGGGACTAAAGTAGATAGTGAGGCTGAAAAATAAAACACTCCCGGCGAACTGATGCTGCATGGTGCTGGGAAGAGAAAAAAAGGTGAAAAAGACCACAAAAAAGGACGGAATGAGGGGCTTAGATGACGTCTCGCAGGTCCTATCCTCCAGTCAGCAGGCAAGAAAATGGAGAAGGTGAGTGATTTTTTTTAATTAACACAAGGGAGGGGGGGAGGGGAGGTAAAAGCTGCACTAACGAGAGTGTCGCAATGGAAGCGCTCCTTAGTAGAAGTTCTATTAGGAAAATATCGGCAATTAATATTGCCGGTAAAAATAAATTAGCTGCACCGGCAAGGCCACTAAAATACCGGCCTTGCCAGGGAGATATCGGCCAGGTGGCAACCCTAGGTCTAAGTAACCCTTATTGGGGAGAAAAATAACAGAACCCCTGGATGCCAAAACTGATGTGGCGTAGTCCCAGCAGAAGCCGAGGACTAAACTAGATGCCGTGGCCGAAAATCAAGCATCCCAAGCTGGCTGACACTGCAGGACCTGGGGAGTGGGAAGAAGTTGGAGAAAGGTATGCCATGAGGGGGGATGGAGGAGAGGGGGTCATAGAAACCCCCAGATAGGAAAAAATGAGCCACACAGAGACCTGGGATGCCAGGAACAAAGCAGTAACCGGCACATCCTGATCCACGTAGATGCCAGGCACTACATTAAAACAGAGGCTGAGGGAGAGATAGGGAACCCAGGGAAGGTAACCAGTAACTGGAAAGGGAACAGAAAGGACAGATTGATGGATGGGAGGTTAAGGGGTCAGAACCAGTGTAGGGAGCATACTTACCATCCGACGTCTTTGGGCGTCGCAGGGTCACCCCTTCGGTAAACTCGCACCTGAGTGGGATTACTGACACTCCACTGCTGATGCAGTAATGCGGGACTGGGTGAAGGGCGTGGTACACACTTGATGGGGGTGCTACTAAAGGGGAGGCAAACGATGAAGAACCCCGGCTGCAGGATAAGACTTATATAGTGAAGGGAAAAAGAAATAAGAAAAAAGGAAAAATAGCAGGAAGACCTGCAGGAAAAAAGCAGGTTGTGTCTGCCTCCTACGGACACTAGGCTAAAACTGTCGAGAGGGTATAGCCAACTCGGGTGGAGCCTACCTTTTTTTTTTATATATATATCTAGTGTCGCCTCCTAGTGGCAACTGGGTGTATGCCCATGGTGCTGTGTCCTCTAATGACATTAACGAAAAAGAAAACAGGGTGCTGCATACAAACCAATGCTACTAGCAACAAACACGTACAAATGTGCACATACAAAAAACCAAGTATAAAACACACAAGAAGTCCCATGGCCTACAATTAATAAATGCAGCCCCCACCCCCACACACATACACAGACAGGTACAGCATACATAAATACTTCCCATGATCGCCCCTTTAGTATAAGGCACAGAAAGAGATGCCACCAATCTGCACCCCACAATTGTGTTACAGAGGTGCTATTGAGACATGGGCATCCCTCCTCATGAGGACGTCATCTATATACCGACTGTACAATGTATTAAGAATAAATATGGCGCTGATCCAACTATCCTATATAGACATTTTCCTGGGATGGTGAGCAACATCTGTCTAAAAAACAGCAGGTGTCTAACAGACCCATTACCAAAAAAACAAACAAAAAAAACACCCAGATAGAAATGTCGAATTGCAGCAAAACTCAGGAAAAAAACATGCCCACAAGATGGCATAAAAGTGCTTCCCACACTGCCTATAAAAACACTCTCAGAGGCTACTATTGGGTAGTGTACCTCTTAGTGAGAAATCGTTGATGTAATGGACCCCCAGTACTCAGGAAGAGTATGTTCAACTTTTGTATTCTTCCTTATTCAGGAGATATTGCAAACCGCTGATCTGTAGCTCCCAGTTTCACCAGTCACTGGTCGAGTATAGGTGAAACAAAAAATCAAGAACTCACTTTATTGAAGACCAACTCAGAATATATACAGTTCAAGAAGTCTAACAACATAACTCAATCAAAGAGCATGAACAGCATGCAAACAGACATCCCCTCCCCAGTGTCTTAATGAAAGAATAGGGAGAGAGGAGACACATGTAATGGGATTATCTCCTGAGTGTATCATAGGGGTGATCTACTCCTCTACCCCGGAGTCGCTACTCATAGAGTCAGCTATCTTAGTCCTATCACTAACACAATAGAACAAAGGAACAAATAAACTAACACATTTATCGGGATTCTCAGTGCAGAGTTAACCCTTTTTGTGTTGCGGGATTCAAACCCTGCACCTTTAATGGACAATAGGAAAGATGTGGCCTATAATTCCACACATAAATCAGGGTTAATAGTTCCTTGTAACCCCAAGAGGTCTGAGGGGGTCCCATAGTTCTGGGTCCATAGTCCATAGGAAGGAGGCTAGCCCTCAGTCTTCTCCAGCAGCCCCAGTGATGGTTCAGTCCGTTACATTTATTCCCCCCAACAGTAGACTGACCAGGTACCAGACCCCCAACTGGTCTGGACCTGTGTTAGTCGGACAAGATAAATCTAAAACCTCTTCCAACTGGCCCGCTTGACTCTGCAGCAGGAGAGTGATGCCCCCCACATCATCTCCTGGGTAAACACACTGCCGCTGGGGGGACAGGTCGGCTACCTCTTCTCCCTGGGTCTCCATCTACCGCTAAGGAGAGAGCTAGGCTACCTCTTCACCCTGGGACGACCTCTGCTGCTGGGGAGAGAGGTCAGCTACCTCTTCTCCCTGGGTCTCCCTCTGCCGCTGGGGAGAGAGTTCAGCTACCTCTTCTCCCTGGGTCTCCATCTGCCCCTGGGGAGAGAGGTCATCTACCTCTTCTCTCTGGGTCTCCATCTGCCGCTAGGGGAGAGGTCAACTACCTCTTCTCCCTGGAATGCCCTCTGCCTCTGGGGAGAGAGGTCAGCAACCTCTTTTCCCTGGGTCTCTATCTGCCACTGGGGAGAGAGGTTGGCTACCTCTTCTCCCTGGGACACCCTTTGCCGCTGGGGAGAGAGGTCATCTACCTCTTCTCTCTGGGTCTCCATCTGCCGCTGGGGGAGAGGTCAGCTACCTCTTCTCCCTGGAATGCCCTCTGCCTCTGGGGAGAGAGGTCAGCAACCTCTTTGCCCTGGGTCTCCATCTGCCGCTGAGGAGAAAGGTCAGCTACCTCTTCTCCCTGGAACTCCCTCTGCCGCTGGGGAGAGAGGTCAGCTACCTCTTTTCCCTGGGTCTCCATCTGTCATTGGGGAGAGAGGTCGGCTACCTCTTCTTCCCGGAACTCACCAGGCTACTGGGCAGAGAGGCCATCTGCCTTCTCTTCCTGGAACCCCAGGGCTGTACCAGAGGCTGGGCAGAGGCTTGTAGAGCTTTGCCCTGATGACATTTCTTCAGCTGGGGCTACTAGTTCCTCGGCATCGGCCTGCGGTCAGGGAGAGGGGCTGCCTGCCCTTGCTCTCTAGAGTTTCAGAGGTGCATTTGGTGCTGGGCAGGGCACAGCAGTGCCCTGCCCTGATGCCAGCTCTTCAGCTGGGACTAGTAGTTCCATGAAATCTGTGGTTGCTGGGGCATGCTGTTGAGCAGTGTCAAACAGTCTTTGGTATGCCTGTTCCAGCTCCCATTCCTGTGTAACTAAAAAAAACAAATCAGTCCTCAATCCGAGTTCACTGGAGAGTTCCAACTCCCTAAAATCATGAATGTCCTCCCTTCTCCACTCCTGTGCACTCCCAATTTGTGGATCCTCCTGGAGTGCCTCAAATATAAGTCCCAGGCCGCTGAAGTCATAGCCCTCTGTGGGATCATTGTTTTCTAGCCATGGACACAATTGGGTGGCATACCACTGCAGCGCCCGATAACCATCCATCTCTGACAGCCTTTCCTCCCGGGGCTGCTCTCTCAGGAAAGGAATACGCAATTCCTATGGTTGCCAGTATCATTCCTCAGATGTAGGGAGGACCTTGCCACAATAGTGATGCTGCAATTAAAGAGTCTCCCTTCAGATCTCCCGATGCAAAGCGTCTCTTCTTCTCAGCATGTCCTGGACAGAACCAGGATTCTAGAGCTGGGCATGCGCTTAATGGCCGTAGGCAACTGTGGCTCTTCTATGTCAACAGAAAACTTGGTCCCGGTGGTGGTTTGAATGTCTCCTTAGGCAAGAAAGAGCAAATACCACTGCTGCCCCCAATGTGATGGACCCCCAGTACTCAGGAAGAGTATGTCCGCCTCTGTATTCTTCCTTACTCAGGAGATATTGCAAACTGCTAATCTGTAGCTCCCATTTTCCCCAGTCACTGGTCGAGACTCAGTATAGGTGAAACAAAAAAATCAAAAACTCACTTTATTGAAGACCAACTCAGAATATATACAGTTCAAGAAGTCTAACAACATAACTCAATCAAACAGCATGAACAGCATGCAAACAGACATCCCCTCCCCAGTGTCTTAATTAAAGAATAGGGAGAGAGGAGACACATGTGATGGGATTGTCTCCTGCGTGTATCATAGGGGTGATCTACTCCTCTACCCTGGAGTCGGCTACTCCTAGAGTCAGCTATCTTAATCCTATCACTAACACAATAGAACAAAGGGACAAATAAACTAACACATTCATTGATAGTCTCAGTGCAGAGTTAACCCTTTTTGTGTTGTGGGATTCACACCCTGCACCTTTAATGGACAATAGGAAAGATGTGGCCTATAACTCCACACATAAATCAAGGTTAATAGTTTGTTGTAACCCCAAGAGGTCTGAGGGAGTCTCCATAGTTCTGGGTCCATAGTCCGTAGGAAGGAGGCTAGCCCTCAGTCTTCTCCAGCAGCCCCAGTGACGGTTCAGTCCATCACAGTTGACATGCCTCTATTATGTAAATTTAGGCTGTTCTGACCTGTTAGAAGATGTTGGGGGCAGTGGTTATATGAGAGCACACAGAGCAAACAGGATCTAGATGGCCCAGACAGAACATCTGTAGATAGGATTGTTTGACCCGCCATGCATGAGCAGCTCCAACACTTTTTTTGTCCACCTTCCTACACACCCCTGTCTATGCCTGGACCATTTCCAGGCACTTTGAAGGAAATTTGTTCACTTGTTCACTGGATTCATGTTAGTTTTATTCATGAGTAATCTTTAAAAATAGGATCGCGCTGCAATTTTTTAATATATATATATCTTGATGACCACACACTCAGCTAGTTTCCAACCAAAGTCATACATGTAAAATCGACAGATCCCAATACTTTCCTCTCGTTACCATAGAAACCTGTAAGGTGTCAAAGGATCACAACATAGTGAAGTACTTCCTCAGCTATTCCAAGCAAGAAACGTTAATTTTAACGTAAATTTGTTTTCCCTTAGTCCACAGCAGCAGCCCAAGTGGGGAGTTCTCCCCTGTGAAACTGGTAGGACAGGTGGAATTTTGAAAAAATGTTCCTACCAAGCTTATTAAATGATAAATTAATTAATAAACCCACCTCTATAAAGGGAAAATAAATTTACGTTATAATTAACGCTTCCCTTATGTCCTAACCAGCAGCACAATTGGGGACCTAGCAAGGAAACAAATTGGGAGGGTCCCACAAAATATTAGTTTTGAGAGGCAGGCAGTTAGAATGGTACATCCAAACGCCACCCCCTCAGAACGCCTGGAATCTAGGCGGTAATGTTTAATAAAGGTGCTGTGGGAGCTCCAAGAAACAGCAGCACAGATCTGTTCTAGCGGGACCAGACTTCTTTCCGCAAAAGAAGTGGCTATTGTAGAGTAGGCAGTGACAAAGGATGGAGGTGCCAAACCCTGAACTAGAAAAGCTTCCCGGATTGCCTCTTTTACCCACCTACTCAGAGAGGGTTTAGAGACCTTTAGGCCTTTGTTCTTCCCTGAGAAGGATAGCAGGAGGTGTTCGGATTTTCTAAAGTCCGCAGTTCTGTTTAGGTAGATCCTGAGATTTCTGGAAATGTCCAAGGAGTGGAGGGCTTCCTCTTCCGGAGATGAGGGAGAGGGACATAGGTCTGGCAAAGAGATGGTCTGGTTCCTGTTTCCGAAGGATGGAACTTTTGGAGCAAAGGTTGGTAAAAACCTCAACAGGACACAGTCCTGGAGGGTATAGGGCTCAGCGCCTCCAAGGCCTGTACTTCTCTAATCCTTTTGGCCGACGTTATGGCCAATAGGAATGTGACCTTTAAAGATAAGGTCTACATTCTCCAGGGGTTCAAAGGGGGGAGAGGATAGCCTCGTTAGAACAACAGATAAATCCCATTCAGGGATAGGTCTCAGGATTCTAGGTTTTAATCTTTCGGCTCCTTGGAGGAACCTCCTGAGTAGGGGGTCTTGAGATAACGGTCTGCCTAGAAAGGCAGAAAGAGCACTGGTAGGAACTCTGACGGGAGACGGGCTTAGACCCTTGTCCAGGCCGTCCTGCAGAAATTGTAAAATAGCTGAAAGAGGAGGATCTGAGGGTACTACCTATTTAACAGCACACCATTGAAGAAAAATCTTCTCAATTCTTGAGTAGGCTTTGTTTGTAGACTCCGCCCTGAAGGGTGAAATGGTTTTCAAGACCTCCGCAGAAAGCCCTCTAGCTTCTAGTAGGGACCTGTCAATCTCCAGGCTGTCAAATTGAGTTTCCTCAGATCTAGGCAGGGACCTGTGTCCTGATACACTAGGTCCTGCATTAGGGGAAGTCTCCAATAAGTGCCCTGACTCATCTTCATGAGCTGGGTGAACCAAGACCTCTTCGGCCAGAATGGTATCATCGCAATGGCCGGGCTCTGGTCTTCCTTGATTTTCGTCAATACCCTTGGTATCATGGAAATTGGAGGGATTATGTAAGCCTGCCCGAACCTCCATGTTATGGACAGGGTGTCTATCGCCAGAGGGTTGTCCTCCTTGTAGAGGGAGCAGAATCAGTCCACCTTGGCGTTCAACCCGGTCGCCATCAAGTCGATTTCCGGAGTACCCCAGCGTAGAGTAATTTGGGTGAAGATGTGTTCAGTGACCATTCGCCTGGAATTGGCAGACCCCGACTCAGCCGATCCACAACTATGTTGAGGTCTCCTCTGATGTGAACAGCCAAAAGGTTGGATAGGCTGACTTCTGCCCAAGAGAGAATTAGACCAACTTCCTGGAAAAGAGGTCGAGATCTTGTGCCTTATTGTCTGTTGATATAAGCAACCACGGTCGGGCTGTCTGAACGGACTTTCACCGCTTTTCCGCAGATGAGAGGAGCGAAATGATAGAGAGCCAGGCATACGGCTCTTAATTCTCTCAGATTGGACGAGAAAAGCCTCTCCTGCGGACTCCAGGTACCTTATACTGGATTCTCCTCCAGATGGGCTCCCCAACCTAGAAGGGAGGCGTCTGTGGTCAACTTGATCCAACAAGGTTGAATCAAGGACCTCCCATCTGTTAGATTCCTCCACCATTTGACCGGACTTTGGCAGACAGGGAGTGAGTCTTGTCCAACCCCTTGGGGTTGCGGTTCCAGACTGCTAACACTTCCTGAAGTAGACATAGGTACCATAGGGCCCAAGGAACTGCTTCCGCAGATGCTGACATATGGCCCAACATCTCCATAAGTGTTCTGATGGACACTCGTCGAGGTTCCATGAGGAACTGTGCGGCTCTTATCACTCGATCTTTCCTCTCCGGAGAGAGAGAGAGAGAGTCATCCGTTGGGAGTCCACAATAAACCCCAGGACCATCCTGGAGGATCTGTGACTTTTCCCAATTTATTAGCCAGTCTAAGCGCTGAGAGTCTGAAGAGCCAGCTGAAGATGAGATTTAAGAACGTTTAGAATGGCAGCTTTTAGAAGCCAGTCGTCTAGATATGGCACAACTTTTAGTCCTTGAAGCCTGAGTTGGGCAACAACCGGAGCCATAACCTTGGTAAAGGTGTGGGGAGCGGAAGAAATTCCAAAAGGCAGCACAGCAAACTGGTAATGCTTTACCACGCCTTTTATGGAGACTGCAACTCTTAGGAACCTTCTGTGAGCTGGATGAATGGGAATATGAAGGTAAGCATCTTTTAGGTCTATGGTGACCATAAGATCTCCGGGATTGAGAATATTCACTAAAGAGCAAAAGGTCTCCATTCTAAAGCGCTTCTGTTTTATGAAACGATTTAAATAGCGTAAATCTATTATCATTCGCCCGTCGCGCGATGGCTTTGGGACTAGAAAAATAGGAGAGTACACTCCTAGCCCTTGTTCGTGAGGTGGACCTCCTCTAGGGCCCTTTTGTGAACATAAAGGAGAACAGTGTCCTCCAAGACCGACTGTCTGGCTAGAGGTAAGGTCTTGATCAGAATAAGCCTTTCTTGAGGGGGGGGACACAAACTCTATCTTGTATCCAAACAAAAGTATGTTTAGGACCCACTGGTCAGGAATGTCCTGCAGCCAGGGCTGCTGAAATAAACTTAGACGACCTCCGACCGGAGAACTGAAAACATATGCGTCGCACCGATGACCTGGAGGGGATAGGGGAGGGTAAGCGGGAGTCATAAGTCCGCTTTATGGTCTTTGCCACGACCGCGTCCGACTGGATTCTGAGAATGCGGGACTGAACAAACTCAGCAACTTCAGAAGAAGCAACTGCAACCGAAGCGGAGGCTGCAGCCGCAGAACAGCTGCGTCTTAGGGTACATTCAGCCCTGTGGTCTAATGGATCCTGAAGGTTGCTTCCATCATCAGAAGGATAATTTGGAGATCGCCATATCGACTTTCGGAGTCGGTACCCAAAGTTCTGACTCCGACTCCTGGAGGGAAAACATCAGCGTGAACCTCTTGTTGAGGACTGGACCCTTTTCAGGATGCTTCCCTTCCGTCTGCATTAGTTTTCTTAAGTTTTCGTCCACTTTGAAGGCCCTTGGCCCCAAGTTGGATGGTGTAGCTCAATATCATGATCCCTTGATCGGATGGAGCGTAAAAGCCTTTGCATTTTTTCAGCAGTAAAAAGCTAGGTAGAGTCTTCTTTATCCGAGGAGGAGGAATGGTCATCCACGGAAATTATGTCTTCTGTCATCGGTACAGGACCCGGTGAGGATACTCTCGCCCTTTTCGAAGAAAGGGCACTTTTAATTTCCATAATAGAGTTACTCATAAACTCCTTTATCCACCCAAACATGTCGCTCATGGTGGGTTGAGTTTGGGGAGGGCGGCATAAGGGACACCTATTGTATTCATAGGAGTCCGGCATTGGCATCTCGCAGGTGGCACAGGTTAGATGCTTCTGCTTGTGGGAAGCTTTTCCATGTCGATCGCCATTAGGAGACGCCATCTGAAAAACACTAGAAGTGCAATTAGGCAAGATAGTGGAAATAGCTCAATGTAGCTTTGTAGGTAAAGAGGAAGAAGCTGGCCTCCACCCGAGCTTATATAGGTGGAAAAAACTCCGCCCTCTATGTAGCTCCACCCCTTTGCCATTTTTTGGTATAATAAAATGCTATTTATTTATCATATGTAATGATCCTATGGAATAACTACCAAAGAGCCCTTAGCAGCTATCACGCAAACCCTTTGCCACCTTACAGGAGAGCTGTGAAGAAAGGGGGAACTACCTAGAAATCCGGGCAACGTATCAGAGACTTCTGTTCATTTTTATTCATGAGTAATAGATGTGGGCACCACAAGCGATTCACCCAGTCACCCAGTTCCAGCGTGTAGATAGGTTTACGAGTAATGTACATAGGGGGTGTTAGTGACAGGAAGATTCCTCTCATGTGTGTACTGGTTTCTAGGAAGTATATATCTCATCCAGGGAGGGTAGCCCAGGAGGGCCGAGTATCACCATCAAAGATGGTGGCCTGGATTTTTGGAATAATGGGCGGGTTGGTGGTGGGGGTCCAATCATTCCCTTTCTGCCGAGTAGAGTTTCTCTGTAACACAGTCCAGCTCGTTACTGGGCTATTAACCCCTTAGTGACCAGCCTATTTTGGGCCTTACTGGCCAAGCGTTTTTCTTCCTTTTTTTATTGTCGCATTCCAAGAGCTATACCTTTTTTATTTTTATGTCTTTATAGCTTTATGAGGGCTTATATTTTGCGGGACACGTTGTAGTTTTTAATGGCGCCATTTTGGGGTATACATAACTTTCTGATTAACTTTTATTAACTCTTTCTGGGAGGGAGATGGGAAAAACAGCAATACTGCCACTGCGTTTTTACATTATAAATTTTATGGCGTTCATTTTTCAGTATAAATGACATAATATCTTTATTCTCTTGGTCAGTACGATTACAGTTATACCAAATGCATAATTTTTTTTAATGTTTTACTACTTTTTTGCAATAAACCCCCTTTTTTTTTTTTTTTTAGGAAAAAATGTTTTTGCATTGCCACTTCCCAAGACCGATAACTTTTTATTTTTCTTTATATGCAGTTGTGTGAGGGCTTGATTTCTGGGGAAAGACTTGCATTTTTCATTGGTATAATTTTGGAGTAAAAGGCGCTTTTTGATCGCTTGTTAATACGTTTTTTTTCTGTGGCAACTAAGACTAAATTATCAATTCTGTCTTTTTAAAAAAAAAAATTACGGCATACACCGTAGGGGATAATTTACATGATATTTATGTAGTCTGCGTCGTTACGGATGTGGCAATACCACACATATGAGGAAGATTTTTTTTGCAATTTTTTAAATTAAAAAGCTTATTTTCAATGGAAATAAAAGAGTACCGTATTTTCCGGCATATAAGACGGCTTGGAAGTAAAGAGGACCTTTCACTGGTCCAACAATTGTTAGATAATGATATATACCGTATGTGTAGAGCGGCGCCCCGGGATAATAGTAAGTGCAGGGAGATCCCTGGGCGCCGCTCTACACATACATATCAATATCTAACAATGGTTGGACCAGTGAAAGGTCCTCCTAAGTTTCAGCACGCAGTATACTGGCGTATAAGACGACCCCTGACTTATGAGAACATTTTTAAGTGTTAAAAAGTAGTCTTATATGCCAGGAAATACAGTAATTTTTATAGATTTTTTTTTAAGAAATTAGTTTTTTAAAACTTTTTTTTATCACTTAATAGTCCCCCAAGGGGACTATAACAGACAGCTTTTTGATTTCTTTTAAAATGCAATGCACTATCCATATAGTGCATTGCATTTTAATGGAAATGCTATTCTGACATTGACCAGCAGGCTGCGCCAGAGAGGCACAGCCTGCTGGAAATTACTCAAGACTGGTCTGGGGCCTACATCAGACCCCAGGCAGCCTTTACACAGCCGATCTCATTTGCAGGTTGCCGATGGGAGACAGAGGGTCCGCTCTTCTGTCAGCACTTTACATGTGGTGGGCGCCACATCCCCGCGGCATGAAATGTGTTAAACAGCGATAATCAGCACTCCTTCCGGTCCGGGCTGTTAGAGCAGGGACACGGCTTAGACTGGGCCGACCTATAAGAGGTAACCCAGTCTAAGGCCCCTTAGTGACTTCCGTAAAAACACATATGGGTGGTCACTAAGGGGTTAAGGTGTGCACTAAAGGAAGAAAGCCATCTGAGGAGACAGAACCTGTCTGGAGAGACTGTTACTGGGATTGCTAGCCTTAAAGTGGGCATTTGCTCTTGGTGTGAAGTAATACACATTAATGTGATTGATTTGAGTGGTTGGTAATACGTCACTTATATAGTCTGGGAAGCTTATGTTTAGTTAGCGCTCAGCAGGGCAGTGGTTGATTAGTATTTTAGACATAAATCTAAAGGCTGTATATTTGTAGGACCCATGGATGTCACACACTAGTAGAAAGTATAGGAGCCAAAACAAAAATCTCTGAAACCACGGCACATACAAAGATAACATTCAAGTGAAGTGTCTTTTATTTCATGCTCTGGGTATGATACCTTTAGAGCCGACCCTAGTGGTTTGGTCCATCACGACAAACATATATAAGACATAGATAAAGGGAACAATTTTTTTTTATCTTTAAGGAGGTTGTTTACCCCTGGTGGTCTTTCTGGCAGAACCCCCAGCGTACTCAGACTTGCAGAGGTCTGATCCACTTGCCTGATCCCCGCCTCTGGGTTCCGGCTCCTTCGCAGATCATGGGTCTCTCCTTGTGAACACGACTGGCCACAGCGGGGACGTGTCACCCATGCCTCATGTCACTGGGTCATGTGACATATGGGTGACACTTCACTGCTGCGGCCATGTGACCCATGTCAAACCGGATGATTACAAGTGGAGACCAGAGATGCGGAGGAGTGGGGAGCAAAGAAGCCAAGACCCATTGGTGAGGATCAGCGAAATAGGATGCCTTATGTAGGTCAAGCGTCGCTGGGGGTTCTGCCTAAAAGGACCACAGGGATGAACAACCCCTTTAAAGAGAACCTGTCACGTGTAACACAGTGTTTGAGCTGCAGGCGGCATGTTATACAGCGGGAGAAGCTGAGCAGATTGATATTTAGTTTTACGGGAAAAGACTCAGTAAAACTTGTATTTCATACATTTAAATTCCTGCTCACCCTGAACTTTGACGTCAAGAAGGAGGTCCTATCAGTGACTGACAGCTATCTCTGTATGTATAGTCCTGGAGGGAAGGCTGTCAGTCACTGATAGGACTGCCTCCTTGACATCAAAGTTCAGAATAAGCGGGAAGTTAAATGTATAAAATACAAGTTATACTCAATCTTTTAATATAAAATTTTATATCCATCAGCTCAGCTCCTCCTGCTCTATAACAAGCTGTCTGCAGCTCGACACCATGTTCGCAACAAGTTTCTTTTAAAGACTAATTGAATCATGATGAAGCACTGTATTAATATGTCCACATACATTATAAAACAATTACATGGAGCGTCGTTACTTCTCCCCGTGTCCCCCTGGATTCTCCCGCAGTGTGGGTGGAGGTGTGAATACAGTGATAAGAAGCAAGGTTCATGAGGACAATCCATGCTCACTGCTCTGGAAGTAAACAAGGCTCTTCTTCTCTTCCCTATATCCCCAATACTTTTTCTCCATTGACCTGGTCACAGTGACCTCAAGGAAATATAATTCAGTTATCTAGGAGATCTGGGATAGTTACACCCAAAAATAAACCTTCTTATTGACCCTTTAAGGTCCATGAATAACCCGATATGCTAAAATATGTGAAAATGGTTTCACATATGAATTATCAGATTTCTACTACGATCTAATTTTTGTATAAAACTTTTTCCACATTATCAACATGAATATGGCTTCTCTGCTCTATGACTTCTCTCATGCCTAACAAGATTTGATCTATCGGAAAAGCATTTAGCACATTCTGAACATGAATATGGTTTCTCTCCTGTGTGACTTCTCTCATGTGTAATAAGAGTTGATTTCTGTGTAAAAAATTTGCCACATTCTGAACATGAATATGGCCTCTCTCCTGTGTGTTGCCTTTCATGTGTAAGAAGATTAGATTTCTGTGTAAAACATTTTCCACATTCTGAACATGAATATGGCTTCTCTCCTGTGTGTTGTCTCTCATGTGTAAGAAGGTTAAATTTATTTGTAAAACATTTTCCACATTCGGAACATGAATGCGGTTTCTCTCCTGTGTGAATTCTCTCATGTGTAACAAGACTTGATTTGACTATGAAACATTTCCCACATTCTGAACATGAATAATAAGGCTTTTCACTTGTGTGGCCTCTCTTATGCGTATCAAGTTGTGATTTATCTGTAAAACATTTCCCACATTCTGAACATGAATACGGTTTCTCTCCTGTGTGACTTCTCTCATGTGTAACAAGTTTTGATTTTTGTATAAAGCATTTCCCACATTCTAAACATGAAAACCGTTTCTCTCCTGTGTGAAATTTCTGATGTCTAACAAGATCTGATTTACCTGTAAAACTTTTCCCACATTCTGAACATGAATACGGTTTCTCTCCTGTGTGAATTCTCTCATGTGTAATAAGAACTGATTTGTGTGTAAAACATTTCCCACATTCTGAACATGAATATGGCTTTTCTCCTGTGTGAATTCTCTTATGTGTAACAAGATATGATTTATCTGTAAAACATTTCCCACATTCTGAACATGAATACGGTTTCTCTCCTGTGTGACTTCTAGCATGAGTAATCAGATGTGATTTATTTATAAAGCATTTCCCACATTCTGAACACGAATACGGCTTCTCTCCTGTGTGACGTCTCTCATGTGTAATAAGATCTGATTTCAGTGTAAAACATTTGCCACATTCTGAACATGAATGTGGCTTCTCTCCTCTGTGTCGTCTCTCATGTGTAACAAGTTCTGATTTTTGTGTAAAACATTTCCCACATTCTGAACATGAATACCGTTTCTCTCCTGTGTGAAATTTTTGATGTATAACAAGAGATGATTTCTGTGTAAAACATTTGCCACATTCTGAACATGAATATGGCTTCTCTCCTGTGTGAATTCTCTCATGTGTAACAAGATATGATTTATATGTAAAATATTTCCCACATACTGAACATTGATATGTTTTCTCTCCTGCGTGAATTCTTCTGTGTGTAGGAAAACCTGAGCTTTTTGTGAACTCTTTACCACAATTAAATCTTTCACTCCCTTTTACATTTGTATGTGTGGCAATATTGTGTGATTGGTCAGGAGAAGGTTCCTCATGATTAAAGGGAATATATGATAGATCTGTACTGTAAAGCCCGGGATATACATTAACAGTAATGAGGTTTTCCCTTGAAGAGCGCTGCATGATGTCCTGATCTTCAGCTGACAACATGAACTTTTCTTCAGAATTCTTGCTGGGATTTTCTGTGAAGATAAAAAATTGGAATATGTGTTTTTTTTTCAAACCATAAAGAATAGAAATGTATGACATACCTATGAGGCTGAAAGGATCCATCAGGAAGCAGAGATATAAGCCGTTCATTCTGAATCCACTTCTGGCTTTGGCAAAAAAACTGCATGTGTGATTTCAGCCTTAAAAAGCTTTCTATAATTTTCTGATGACGTCTAGGATTCCGATTTACATCCAGTCATGCCTTTTATTACATACAGTAAATCAAGCAAATACTGTAAAAGCCTCACCATGTCTGAGAACCAGTCCTGTACCATGCCAACTATTTCACATAACAGAATCCGTCCCCACATTCCTCACATTCATTATTAAGTAAACCTTAGACCTGATGACGTCAGTGTACTCAGTGGAAGAATTTATCTCATGTCCACGTGGAGCCTAACCAAGCACTTTTAGTGCACCTCCTCCTTTTCTGCTGCTAAAGTCTCACACTGCTCAGTACAGGCTGCAGTCTCCCTGGCTTTGTAATGAGAAAGCAGCATTTTCCGTGTGGAATTTCAGCCTCTAATTCCATGTGCTGCATCTGTAGCAGCGGGGGAGGAGGTGCACTGAAAGGTGCTTGCCAGTTAAGACATAGTTGGGCAGAGACTGAGTATAGCTCAGAAGTACAAGATTCATCATGCCCACTGCCACTGTCTAGCTGGACTTGTAAACATTTTATTATTAACCTTCTGACATAAAATGTAAAAAGTAAGTACACCGGCCTCTTCAGGTCTAAGTGATCTATTTAATAATATGTGCAGTTTGTATAGTGAAATCTAGAGACAGATTCTCTTTAATATTGTTATGGACATTTAACGAGATAATGCGCCTTGAGGGGAAGTGCACGTCTCAGGCTGAACTCACGGACATGACAATGCGATCTGTAAGGCCTAATTACCGCACAGTCTCCAGATCTCAGGTTTATAGACATCTGTAGGATGTAGTGGAATAGACAGAGGGAGGCCATCAATCAGAACCTGGAATAAAGGTCTCCAGCACCTTGTTGGGTCCATTACACTAAGAAATCAGGATCTTCTAAGGGAACGAGGGTCCTATCAAGAATTAAGAAGGTGGAGCTAATGACGTGTCCTGTGAGTGCAGGGAATCATCACTGACACGTCTGTGTCTGTACAATAATCACATGTGACATCGGAGATTCCTGACAATCATGGCTCTGAAGACTGGAGTGCACCGAAAGAAGGCCAAAAAACACCACAACTAAACGTCTTTAACCACTTCCTGCACCGTGTTGTAAATGTACGTCATGGCAGGTAGCACATTCCTGCACCGTGTTGTATATCTGTGGTATAACAACAGCGCCTGCTCAGGAACTGAGCCGCCGCTATCAGCAGTGGGTGTCACCTGTAACATGCATCTAACACCCGGCTGCAAGGGCCAAGATTGATGCTGGGGCAGATTCTGCCCTTTTACTCCTTAGATGCTAGTCAGTAACAACTGCTGCATCTGAGTGGTTTACAGATGGAGGGGGCTACCTCTCCACCCCATCAGGCCCCCCGCGACACGATCACAGAGTCCTGATCGTTGCTATTGCCAGATACACTGGCACAATACACTGCAACAGATAACACTGCAGTGTATTGTGCCAGCGGTCCATTGTAACAGTCCCCGAGTAGAACCTAAAAAAAAAGTGAAAAAACTAAATAATATAAATTTAAAGTAAAAATAAAAGCTTTACACCTTATCCACTTATTTATAATTGGTAACTAAATGAATAACCGGAACCTGTTAAAAGATGGTGTTATTTGTTCTGTGTTGTGAATGCTGTTAAAAAAAAAAAAGACAAAAAAAACGACGGAACTGCTGTTTTTGTCACCTTAGCTCCAATAAAAAGTGATCAAAAAGGCATATGTGCCCCAAAATGGTACGATTTAAAACTACAGCTCGTCCCACAAAAAACAAGCCCTGAAACAGCTGACTTCACAGAAAAATAAAAAACAATTATGGGCCCTAGATATGGCGATGTAAAAAAGTGCTTTACAAAGTGATTTTATGATGCAAAAGTAGTAAAACATGATAAATATATATATAGTTTTCTATCTCCTTAATTGTATCAACTGCAAAATGCAGAACCCCATAAGAAAAAAAAAATGAAAATTTTAATTTTTGCCCATCTTACCTTTTAAAAACTGAAATAAAATGTGGAGCCAATAAAAACTACAGCCTATCCTGCAAAAAATAAAAAAGCAAGCCCCACACAGCTGTCTCAAATGAAAAATAAAAAATGTTATGGATGTAAGGTTTTTAATCAATGCAGGTTTTTAATTAAAAACTGAATGTATGATGCAAACATAGTAAATCTTTAAAAAAACGGTATAAATTCAGAATCAAAATAATTGTATCAACCTGCAGAATATAATTATCATTTCACTTATACCTCACAGTGAAACCCATTTAAAATAAAAACACAAACAACTGCAATTTCTGCCCAACTCACGCAAAAAAACTCCCCTCACACAGCTCAGCCAAATGGCGCTCCTTCCCTTCTGAGCAGTGCAGTGTCCCCAACAGCAGTTTATGACCACATTTGGGTAAAGAAACTTTGAACTAAATTACACGGTGCTTTTTCTCCTTTTAACCTTTGTAGAAAGGAAAAATTTGAGGCTAAAGCAACTTACTCTTAGAATTTTTTTTTTTTCATTTTTGTGGTCTGATGTTAATTTGCTCTATAAAACACCTGTGGGGGTCAAACCATCACTACACCCCTAGATAACTTCTTTGGGGGCGGGGTGCAGTTCTGTCTCTGGGTTTCAGGGACATTTCAAGTTTGACATGGTCACTCCAGTAAAATCTGTATCTCAGAAGCTAAGTGGTGCTCCTTCCCTACTGAGCCCTGCTGTGTGCCCAAACAGCACATTACAACCACACATGGGTGTTACCCTACTCAGATGAAATGCTGTAACAATTTTGGGGGTTCTTTTTTACCTGTTAATCCTTGAAAAAAATGTAAATGTTGTGCTAAAACTACATATTATCGTTAACATGTCTATTATTTTGATGCCTCAGTGCTGATGAATTCTATGATATACTTTTGGTGGCCTACTTTATGAATGAAGCAGGCAGCGCAGGCACATTCTACACAAGCTGTTAGGGTGTAAGGCAATATTGGAAGTGAGGGGGCATCTTTAATCACGTTTAATTGAATGAGGAGAGATTTTATATTTGTATAGTGCAGCACTGGAGTGGCGCGGGGGAATCTGTGGATGACAGGTATATGGGGGACATCTGTGGATGGCACTGTTAAGGGGTGGGGGGGGGGGGGCTGTGGATAACACATATATAACAGTGCCATCCACAGATCCCCCATAACAGTGTCCTCCACATATCCCCATAACAGTACCATCCACAGATCCCCCATAAGTGTCATCCACAGATCCCCCATAACAGTGTCATCCACAGACCCCCCATAACAGTGTCATCCACAGATCCCCCATAACAGTGCCATCCACAGATCCCCATAACAGTGTCCTTCACAGATCCCCCCATAACAGTGTCATCCACAGACCCCCCATAACAGTGTCATCCACAGACCCCCCATAACAGTGCCATCCACAGATCCCCCATAACAGTGTCCTTCACAGATCCCCCCATAACAGTGTCATCCACAGATCCCCCATAACAGTGTCATCCACAGATCCCCCATAAGTGCCATCCACAGATCCCCCATAACAGTGTCATCCACAGACCCCCCATAACAGTGTCATCCACAGATCCCCCATAACAGTGCCATCCACAGATCCCCCATAACAGTGTCCTTCACAGATCCCCCCATAACAGTGTCATCCACAGATCCCCCATAACAGTGTCATCCACAGATCCCCATAACAGTGTCATCCACAGATCCCCCATAACAGTGCCATCCACAGATCCCCCATAACAGTGTCCTTCACAGATCCCCCCATAACAGTGTCATCCACAGACCCCCCATAACAGTGTCATCCACAGACCCCCATAACAGTGCCATCCACAGATCCCCCATAACAGTGTCCTTCACAGATCCCCCATAACAGTGTCATCCACAGATCCCCCATAACAGTGTCATCCACAGATCCCCCATAACAGTGTCATCCACAGATCCCCCATAACAGTGTCATCCACAGATCCCCCATAACAGTGTCATCCACAGATCCCCCATAACAGTGCCATCCACAGATCCCCCATAACAGTGTCCTTCACAGATCCCCCATAACAGTGTCATCCACAGATCCCCATAACAGTGTCATCCACAGATCCCCCATAACAGTGTCATCCACAGATCCCCCATAACAGTGCCATCCACAGATCCCCCATAACAGTGTCCTTCACAGTTCCCCCCCATAACAGTGTCATCCATAGATCCCCCATAACAGTGTCATCCACAGATCCCCCATAACAGTGTCATCCACAGATCCCCCATAACAGTGTCATCCAAAGATCCTGAGTAATAGTGCCATCCACAGACCACCATTAGTTCCAAACCCACTAAAAGCACACCTTTTGGTTAAAAATATTTTTTTCCTTTTCTCCCCGAAACCTAGGTGCGTCTTATGGGCCGGTGAGTCTTATAGGGCGAAAATACGGTAATTTTTCTGTTGTTGGAAAGGAGCACGCGAGGTCCCAAAACAGTCTCCAGGGTGGAATGAATAGCATGTAAATAGGAGTGCAGCTAGTGGGCCATCGAAACGGGCAGACAATAAAACTTTCCGAATGTGTGGAGAGAAGATCAGGTAGTGGCATTACACACCTGAGGACCGGGCGCTTGGGGACACACAGACCATGAGATCCCTACACAATGGCTAGAGTGAGCCATGGTCCCTTTAGAGTGGTGCGCCTCAGCTATAGACAAACTAATTCAGAAGAAGGTAGAGGATTGTGAGGCTGAAAGACCCTTCCTGGGACCCTCAGGAATGACAAAGGAAGCTGTCTGAGAAAGAGAGATTCAGATCATAGGATCAGAAAGGCAGAAAGAAGGCAGGAGGAGATCTCTGCTGAGATAAAACCCCGTGACCTGTAGTAAAATGGAGGGAACTGGCCAGAGGATGACCTTGTCTTGATGAAGGACCAAGAAGGGTGAGCAACTAGACAAGACCGCCAACTCAGAAACCCTGTGGAAAGAAGTGACGGCAACCAGGAAGGTCACCCACTAAGAAAGGAGGCACACGGAGATGTCCTGTAAAGATGGGTATTCTCTTCTTTTCAGGAGTACTCAGATGAAGAAACCATTGTTTGGACAGTTGTACTCCCAGAGGTGGCAGCTCCCTGGAACTTGAGGCCTTGTCTGCAGAGACATACTCATTTTCCTGCAACTTTGTTCATACGAAAATGTCCAAAATAGAAGCACTGGAACCGTTCATTTTCTGGTACCAGGAGAAATACATCTTGGAATAGAAGCCTCTGAATGGCTTGAAGCAGTGCGAAGCCTTGGCTGGGAGGATGGACGAGCAGTCCAAAACAAACAAACAAGGGGAGGCGCGGAAGACAATTGTATTTTGTTTTCTTCCCAGACGACTTCCTGTACCATCTGAGACATCGGTAAGTCAGATGTCCCCCCTCCGCCCACACACTCACCGAAGCTGGCTCGGATGGGGGCTGAGCATCATGTGGAGACGGACTTTGAGGAGGAAGGCTTGGAGGTGATAAGACGGGGGGTTAAAGACCTGCATCTTATTCTGCTTCTGATGATAAGTCTTGTGTTCCCAAGACCTAGGGCTGGGAAAACGGCATAAGGAGCGAAAATAAGGTCTGCGCTTTCTGACAAGGTTGGAACGTGCGGACCTGTTCTGTGGCAGATGGAGGCTCCTGCCCCTCGCTGAGATTAGAAAGGATCTCATCAAGAAGAGGTGGATGGAAGGGCTACGAGTGCTCTTTTTGGAATCTTCCGTGGTCCTGATGCTGCGTGTACTGAGGAAAGAGTGCAGTCGCCACCAGAGCCTCACGGACGGCCTAGGGAGCCATCACCCCGGCAGCAGAGAAGGAAAAAACATTCCTGCAAACCTCCGAAAGCAGATAGGTAGAGCTGGTGGGCGGAGTGGCTCCTAGTGGCAGCCGCTATACCCCGTGGTCTCTCCTGTGTCCCCAGTGACAGGAAATAAGAAAAAGATGCATCTGCGCCATTGTTTTTATGGTATTGGCTATGACGTGGGGAGGTTATTCTGCGGTCAGTACGAGGACGGCGAGATCACGTTTATCACGTGTTACTACTTTGCATCGCCTTCTGACAGCCAGAACTTTTTATGGTCTCGTCTGCAGAGCTGTGTGAGACCCAATCTTTAGCGGGGGGAGCGCTACTTTATTTGGGGGAACACTTTTTATTAAGTTTTTGGGAAAAGCAATGCGATAAACATTAGCGAGTCACACGTTTTTCTTGGTTTACAGCTTTCACTGTGCAGGAAAAATACTTTTATATTTTATTATTTCAGACGTTTTCAGACGCGGCGGCGACGCCTTTTAGGGCGAGTTTATGTTTATTTTTTATATGGGAAAAGGGAGATTAGAATTTTTAATATTTGTGTCTTTTTAAAAACATTTTTATAACATGTATTTTATTGATTTTCACACATGAATAAAGGTTTCATACAAGCCATTGTCTGTTGTAAAGTTGAAATACATTTTACAGATGTATGAGATTTAAATAATACTTGAACCGTATAAAAGGTATTGTGAAGGGGTAAGAAAATAGGGGAGCAAATACGGGGAAAAGGGGTCGGGAGGAGGGAAAGTGACAAGAGATAAAGACATTATTATTCCCTTATTCTACTGAGACGGTGTTATATTTGGATATAAGCCAATAGTGCCACAAAGTTTTAAATGTAGCCATTTGGTTGGAGACTGAAGCACTTGACATCTCATTCAAGCAGTTATTATTGATCGCTCTAATAATTTCCATTAGTGGAGGTGGTTTAGGATTCTTCCAATAATAGGCTATTTTCATCCTGGTAGCTATAATTACATATAAAATAATTCGGAAATAAGTCTAGATCGATTGAAAGTAGGCCTTGAGCCATTTTTAGGGATATTGGAATTTTACAAACCTGGGACAGTATCTTATTGATCGCCTTCCATGTATCTTGTATTACTCCGCAATCCCACCATATATGCTCCATATCTGCATTGTTCATCAAACATCTGCAGCATTGATTGGACGATGAAGGGTATATTTTGGATAGTCTATACGGGGTATAGTACCACCTATGGATCCTTTTTAAAAACATTTTACAATATGTGCAAGCGCATGAGGCTGACCGGTCAACAGACAATGGCGGCCTTGAGATACCGGCTATCCCCAAGCCCTGTTATGGCTGGTGCTCCTCCATTACATGTCACTGCACACACGTGTATACACTGCACATGACGGGTCTTACCCTGTGATATAAGAGGCCGGTGCTCCTCCATTACATGTCACTGCACACACGTGTATACACCGCACATGACGGCTCTTACCCTGTGATATAAGAGGCTGGTGCTCCTCCATTACATGTCACTGCACACACGTGTATACACTGCACATGACGGCTCTTACCCTGTGATATAAGAGGCTGGTGCTCCTCCATTACATGTCACTGCACACACGTGTATACACTGCACATGACGGCTCTTACCCTGTGATATAAGAGGCTGGTGCTCCTCCATTACATGTCACTGCACACACGTGTATACACTGCACATGACGGCTCTTACCCTGTGATATAAGAGGCTGGTGCTCCTCCATTACATGTCACTGCACACACGTGTATACACTGCACATGACGGCTCTTACCCTGTGATATAAGAGGCTGGTGCTCCTCCATTACATGTCACTGCACACACGTGTATACACTGCACATGACGGCTCTTACCCTGTGATATAAGAGGCTGGTGCTCCTCCATTACATGTCACTGCACACACGTGTATACACTGCACATGACGGCTCTTACCCTGTGATATAAGAGGCTGGTGCTCCTCCATTACATGTCACTGCACACACGTGTATACACTGCACATGACGGCTCTTACCCTGTGATATAAGAGGCTGGTGCTCCTCCATTACATGTCACTGCACACACGTGTATACACTGCACATGACGGCTCTTACCCTGTGATATAAGAGGCTGGTGCTCCTCCATTACATGTCACTGCACACACGTGTATACACTGCACATGACGGCTCGTACCCTGTGATATAAGAGGCTGGTGCTCCTCCATTACATGTCACTGCACACACGTGTATACACTGCACATGACGGCTCTTACCCTGTGATATAAGAGGCTGGTTCTCCTCCATCATGGCCTCCTTGTACAGATCCTTGTGTCCTTCTATATACTCCCACTCCTCCATGGAGAAATAGACAGTGACGTCCTGACACCTTATAGGAACCTGACAACACAATGACACCGTCATCACCCAGACCCTCCAGTGCTGTTACTGGAGAATTTCCCAGCATTCCCAGCAGTGTCACCTCTCCAGTCAGCAGCTCCATCATCTTGTGGGTGAGCTCTAGGATCTTCTGCTCATGTATCAGGGGTGAGGGGAGGCTCTGTGATGGGGAGGGGTCCTGCTCCGCCCTCCTGACTCCTGGAGATGGATGATGGGAGTCACACAGTCCCCCGATGTCTTCTTCACTATTGTGTACTCCTGTGGATGGAGAGAGACACTTAGGGAATAAACCCTTCAGGGGCCATGTGCTCTCCTCCGGCCTCTCCTCCTGGTACAATGTGCCTACTTACCTCCTCATGGCTCCTACATGACTATTGGTCACTGGTCACATGACACATCACTCACCATACTGGGGGCTGATCTTCAGGTTCTCCGTCACTTGGAAGGTCTGGGGGCCGTTCTCCAGGACCCCGGACTCTTCCTATCACTTCCTATGATGGATTCTCCTCCCCGATGTCTGACTTGTTACAGAATACAATACAGAGGAGAGAAATCTAGAGAAGTTTACCTCTCCGCTCAGCAGGGAGATGATCTCCAAGGTGAGGTCTAATATTCTTCTGCTGATCTCCTTCCCGTCCATCCTCGGTGGCTCATTCAGGAGAAGGCTCGTATTGCTGGTTTTCTTCATGATGCCTCCAAAATAAAGGAATAAAGGTTAAGTGAGTACCATAATGAGGCCGAGAGAAAGGACAACTCATCCAACAAAACTGAGACCCTCATAAAGCTGCACGGATGGAAAAACCCTGAGATCTGTGTGTATCTAAGCTCCTGGCGGTGCAGTGTGGAGGCTGCAGACTCTGAGCTCTGTGTGTATCTAAGCTCCTGGCGGTGCAGTGTGTGGAGGCAGGAGACTCTGAGCTTCGTGTGTATCTAAGCTACTGGCAGTGCAGTGTGTGGAGGCAGGAGACTCTGAGCTCTGTGTGTATCTAAGCTCCTGGCAGTGCAGTGTGTGGAGGCAGGAGACTCTGAGCTCCGTGTGTATCTAAGCTCCTGGTGATGGAGTGTGTGGAGGCAGGAGACTCTGAGCTCTGTGTGTATCTAAGCTCCTGGCGGTGCAGTGTGGAGGCAGGAGACTCTGAGCTCCGTGTGTATCTAAGCTCCTGGCGGTGCAGTGTGTGGAGGCAGGAGACTCTGAGCCCGTGTGTATCTAAGCTCCTGGCAGTGCAGTGTGTGGAGGCAGGAGACTCTGAGCTCGTGTGTATCTAAGCTCCTGGCGGTGCAGTGTGTGGAGGCAGGAGACTCTGAGCTCTGTGTGTATCTAAGCTCCTGGCGGTGCAGTGTGTGGAGGCAGGAGACTCTGAGCTTCGTGTGTATCTAAGCTACAGGCAGTGCAGTGTGTGGAGGCAGGAGACTCTGAGCTCTGTGTGTATCTAAGCTCCTGGCAGTGCAGTGTGTGGAGGCAGGAGACTCTGAGCTCTGTGTGTATCTAAGCTCCTGGCAGTGCCGTGAGTGGAGGCAGGAGACTGTACGATCTGTGTGTATCTAAGCTCCAGGCAGTGCCATGTGTGGAGGCAGGAGACTCTGAGCTCCGTGTGTATCTAAGCTCCTGGCAGTGCAGTGTGGAGGCAGGAGACTCTGAGCTCCGTGTGTATCTAAGCTCCTGGCAGTGCAGTGTGTATCTAAGCTCCTGGCGGTGCAGTGTGTGGAGGCAGGAGACTGTGAGCTCTGTATGTATCTAAGCTCCTGGCAGTGCAGTGTGTGGAGGCAGGAGACTCTGAGCTCCGTGTGTATCTAAGCTCCTGGCAGTGCAGTGTGTGGAGGCAGGGGACTCTGAGCTCCGTGTGTATCTAAGCTCCTGGCAGTGCAGTGTGGAGGCAGCAGACTCTGAGCTCCGTGTGTATCTAAGCTCCTGGCAGTGCAGTGTGGAGGCAGGAGACTCTGAGCTCCGTGTGTATCTAAGCTCCTGGCGGTGCAGTGTGGAGGCAGGAGACATGTCCTGAGTATCTCAGCACGGCCCCCGGTCTGGTGCTGGTCGGCGCACAGAACACTGCACACACGGATCGCACACGGAGGAGAATACACGTGTGTAAATCAGGCCTAAAATGGCCGCACACCTTCAGTATCGGTCAGATTAACCCCTCTTCTCCTGGAAGCTCTTCTCTCACACAAATACTGCGGCGTCAGCTTCTATGTCTTCTGGATGGGGGAGGGGCAGCGAGCTGCGGTCAGCGGGAGGGGGCATGCTGAATTCATTGTGCCCAGTGCCGAGGGTCCGCCAGTGGAAGTGATTCTGGGGCCACCAATACTTACCAACGTCGTAGTTGGTAAATTTGGGGCATGTAAGCCCCGCCCCGAAAACATCCCCAACCCAAATGCGACACCCACTTTTGGGCGGGGCTTACATAAGCTCCTTTCAGTTCTGGCCTGAGACAGAAGGAATCGGTCGGTCAGTCCCTGAGGACTCTTATCAAGAAGGAGCCGTCCTAAAGCTACACGGAGGCGCTGCCTTATATTGTTAGGCCTCATACACAGGAACGTCTGCACTGTACCCACAACACAGTGCACAGAACACAACTGTATATTATACCGCACCGTATCTGTGTGCTATGTCCGCCGAACCTTTACATACGTGTAACATGTCTGATCATAACTGTATGTATGCAGAACACACGGTGCATCCAAAAAAAGGCATCAAACACAGAAAAGTACCACCTGCCGGTGCTCCGACACTACATGTCACTGCACACACGTGTACACACTGCACATGACGGGTCTTACCCTGTGATATAAGAGGCTGGAGCTCCTCCATTACATGTCACTGCACACACGTGTATACACTGCACATGACGGGTCTTACCCTGTGACATAAGAGGCTGGTGCTCCTCCATTACATGTCACTGCACACACGTGTATACACTGCACATGACGGCTCTTACCCTGTGATATAAGAGGCTGGTGCTCCTCCATTACATGTCACTGCACACACGTGTATACACTGCACATGGCGGCTCTTACCCTGTGATATAAGAGGCTGGTGTTCCTCCATTACATGTCACTGCACACACGTGTACACACTGCACATGACTGCTCTTACCTTGTGATATAAGAGGCTGGTGCTCCTCCATTACATGTCACTGCACACACGTGTATACACTGCACATGACGGCTCTTACCCTGTGATATAAGAGGCTGGTGCTCCTCCATTACATGTCACTGCACACACGTGTATACACTGCACATGACGGCTCTTACCTTGTGATATAAGAGGCTGGTGCTCCTCCATTACATGTCACTGCACACACGTGTATACACTGCACATGACGGCTCTTACCTTGTGATATAAGAGGCTGGTGCTCCTCCATTACATGTCACTGCACACACGTGTATACACTGCACATGACGGCTCTTACCCTGTGATATAAGAGGCTGGTGCTCCTCCATTACATGTCACTGCACACACGTGTATACACTGCACATGACGGCTCTTACCCTGTGATATAAGAGGCTGGTGCTCCTCCATTACATGTCACTGCACACACGTGTATACACTGCACATGACGGCTCTTACCCTGTGATATAAGAGGCTGGTGCTCCTCCATTACATGTCACTGCACACACGTGTATACACTGCACATGACGGCTCTTACCCTGTGATATAAGAGGCTGGTGCTCCTCCATTACATGTCACTGCACACACGTGTATACACTGCACATGACGGCTCTTACCCTGTGATATAAGAGGCTGGTGCTCCTCCATTACATGTCACTGCACACACGTGTATACACTGCACATGACGGCTCTTACCCTGTGATATAAGAGGCTGGTGCTCCTCCATTACATGTCACTGCACACACGTGTATACACTGCACATGACGGCTCTTACCCTGTGATATAAGAGGCTGGTGCTCCTCCATTACATGTCACTGCACACACGTGTATACACTGCACATGACGGCTCTTACCCTGTGATATAAGAGGCTGGTGCTCCTCCATTACATGTCACTGCACACACGTGTATACACTGCACATGACGGCTCTTACCCTGTGATATAAGAGGCTGGTGCTCCTCCATTACATGTCACTGCACACACGTGTATACACTGCACATGACGGCTCTTACCCTGTGATATAAGAGGCTGGTGCTCCTCCATTACATGTCACTGCACACACGTGTATACACTGCACATGACGGCTCTTACCCTGTGATATAAGAGGCTGGTGCTCCTCCATTACATGTCACTGCACACACGTGTATACACTGCACATGACGGCTCTTACCCTGTGATATAAGAGGCTGGTGCTCCTCCATTACATGTCACTGCACACACGTGTATACACTGCACATGGCGGCTCTTACCCTGTGATATAAGAGGCTGGTGCTCCTCCATTACATGTCACTGCACACACGTGTATACACTGCACATGACGGCTCTTACCCTGTGATATAAGAGGCTGGTGCTCCTCCATTACATGTCACTGCACACACGTGTATACACTGCACATGACGGCTCTTACCCTGTGATATAAGAGGCTGGTGCTCCTCCATTACATGTCACTGCACACACGTGTATACACTGCACATGACGGCTCTTACCCTGTGATATAAGAGGCTGGTGCTCCTCCATTACATGTCACTGCACACACGTGTATACACTGCACATGACGGCTCTTACCCTGTGATATAAGAGGCTGGTGCTCCTCCATTACATGTCACTGCACACACGTGTATACACTGCACATGACGGCTCTTACCCTGTGATATAAGAGGCTGGTGCTCCTCCATTACATGTCACTGCACACACGTGTATACACTGCACATGACGGCTCTTACCCTGTGATATAAGAGGCTGGTGCTCCTCCATTACATGTCACTGCACACACGTGTATACACTGCACATGACGGCTCTTACCCTGTGATATAAGAGGCTGGTGCTCCTCCATTACATGTCACTGCACACACGTGTATACACTGCACATGACGGCTCTTACCCTGTGATATAAGAGGCTGGTGCTCCTCCATTACATGTCACTGCACACACGTGTATACACTGCACATGACGGCTCTTACCCTGTGATATAAGAGGCTGGTGCTCCTCCATTACATGTCACTGCACACACGTGTATACACTGCACATGACGGCTCTTACCCTGTGATATAAGAGGCTGGTGCTCCTCCATTACATGTCACTGCACACACGTGTATACACTGCACATGACGGCTCTTACCCTGTGATATAAGAGGCTGGTGCTCCTCCATTACATGTCACTGCACACACGTGTATACACTGCACATGACGGCTCTTACCTTGTGATATAAGAGGCTGGTGCTCCTCCATTACATGTCACTGCACACACGTGTATACACTGCACATGGCGGCTCTTACCCTGTGATATAAGAGGCTGGTGCTCCTCCATTACATGTCACTGCACACACGTGTATACACTGCACATGACGGCTCTTACCCTGTGATATAAGAGGCTGGTGCTCCTCCATTACATGTCACTGCACACACGTGTATACACTGCACATGACGGCTCTTACCCTGTGATATAAGAGGCTGGTGCTCCTCCATTACATGTCACTGCACACACGTGTATACACTGCACATGACGGCTCTTACCTTGTGATATAAGAGGCTGGTGCTCCTCCATTACATGTCACTGCACACACGTGTATACACTGCACATGGCGGCTCTTACCCTGTGATATAAGAGGCTGGTGCTCCTCCATTACATGTCACTGCACACGTGTATACACTGCACATGGCGGCTCTTACCCTGTGATATAAGAGGCTGGTGCTCCTCCATTACATGTCACTGCACACACGTGTATACACTGCACATGGCGGCTCTTACCCTGTGATATAAGAGGCTGGTGCTCCTCCATTACATGTCACTGCACACACGTGTATACACTGCACATGACGGCTCTTACCCTGTGATATAAGAGGCTGGTGCTCCTCCATTACATGTCACTGCACACACGTGTATACACTGCACATGACGGCTCTTACCCTGTGATATAAGAGGCTGGTGCTCCTCCATTACATGTCACTGCACACACGTGTATACACTGCACATGACGGCTCTTACCCTGTGATATAAGAGGCTGGTGCTCCTCCATTACATGTCACTGCACACACGTGTACACACTGCACATGACGGCTCTTACCCTGTGATATAAGAGGCTGGTGCTCCTCCATTACATGTCACTGCACACACGTGTATACACTGCACATGACGGCTCTTACCTTGTGATATAAGAGGCTGGTGCTCCTCCATTACATGTCACTGCACACACGTGTACACACTGCACATGACGGCTCTTACCCTGTGATATAAGAGGCTGGTGCTCCTCCATTACATGTCACTGCACACACGTGTATACACTGCACATGATGGCTCTTACCCTGTGATATAAGAGGCTGGTGCTCCTCCATTACATGTCACTGCACACACGTGTATACACTGCACATGACGGCTCTTACCCTGTGATATAAGAGGCTGGTGCTCCTCCATCATGGCCTCCTTGTACAGATCCTTGTGTCCTTCTATATACTCCCACTCCTCCATGGAGAAATAGACAGTGACGTCCTGACACCTTATAGGAACCTGACAACACAATGACACCGTCATCACCCAGACCCTCCAGTGCTGTTACTGGAGAATTTCCCAGCATTCCCAGCAGTGTCACCTCTCCAGTCAGCAGCTCCATCATCTTGTGGGTGAGCTCTAGGATCTTCTGCTCATGTATCAGGGGGTGAGGGGAGGCTCTGTGATGGGGGAGGGGTCCTGCTCCGCCCTCCTGACTCCTGGAGATGGATGATGGGAGTCACACAGTCCCCGATGTCTTCTTCACTATTGTGTACTCCTGTGGATGGAGAGAGACACTTAGGGAATAAACCCTTCAGGGGCCATGTGCTCTCCTCCGGCCTCTCCTCCGGGTACAACGTGCCTACTTACCTCCTCATGGCTCCTACATGACTATAGGTCACTGGTCACATGACACATCACTCACCATACTGGGGGCTGATCTTCAGGTTCTCCGTCACTTGGAAGGTCTGGAGGCCGTTCTCCAGGACCCTGGACTCTTCCTATCACTTCCTATGATGGATTCTCCTTCCCGATGTCTGACTTGTTACAGAATACAATACAGAGGAGAGAAATCTAGAGAAGTTTACCTCTCCGCTCAGCAGGGAGATGATCTCCAAGGTGAGGTCTAATATTCTTCTGCTGATCTCCTTCCCGTCCATCCTCGGGGGTCATTCAGGAGAAGAGGAGAGAACTGGAGGAGCTGGAGGCTTCTAGTGCTGCAGGCGCCTTTATGGGAAGAGGAGAGGAAATCATCCAGGGGACAAGACCAGATGTCACTTCCTGAGCCTGGAGGGGCCCCCACCACATGGATTCCAGGGGCCCCAACATGGAGATCTCTGGTGGCTCCACAGGAGATGTCTGATAGATGCAGGTCCCCCCTCTGGGCTGTGCTCAGCTGTGTCCAGAACTCCTAGAGAAGAGACTGGAGAGAGCTGAGCTCAGGCCGGGCCCCGCTCCATTCATTCTCCTCCTGGAGGCAGGGGCCCCTCACCAGGACAGTCAGGGGCCAGCGAATGATGACAACCCCCACTATCCCCACTACTCCTCCCATCATACTAAGCTGAGGAGTGGAGAAGGATTCCTTGTGTGTAATGGAGGAGAATCTCCAGAGGTGACATGTCTGAGCTCTCCACCACACTGTCTCCTCACAGCTCATCTTACCTGCAGGCTGGAGGAATGGCTGATACCAGAGAGAACAAGAGCCCTGACTACCGACCAGGACCTGTCCGGTGTCTGCTGCACTGCAGAGCTGAAGGACCTGGGGTGACGTCACGGTCATGTGATCAGTGCAGGGGGCGGGGCAAAGCAGTGGAGAGGAGAAGAGGTGGTGAAGGACCTGAGGTGATGTCACTGTCATGTGATCAGTGCAGGGGTGGGGCTCAGGAGAGAAGATGAGGTGGTGAAGGACCTGGGGTGACGTCACCATCATGTGATCAGTTTAGGGGGCGGGGCTTAGTGTTGGAGTGGAGAAGAGGGGGTGAAGAACCTGGGTTACGTCACTTTCATGTGATCCGCGCAGGGGGAGCTCAGCAGTGGAGAGAAGAGGAGGTAGTGATCATGTGATCAGTGCAGGGGGCGGGGCTCAGCAGTGAAAAGCAGAAGAGGGGTGAAGAACCTGGAGTGACATCAATGTCATGTGACCAATGTAGGAGGCGAGGCTCAGCAGTGGAGAAAAGGAGGTGAAGGACCTGTTGGAGATGTCAATGTCATGTGATCAGTGCAGGGGGTGGGGCTCAGCAGTGGAGAGGAAAATAGAGGTGGTGAAGGACCTGTCCAGTATCTGCTGCACTGGTAGATCCTAGAAGGAGGATGGGCTGTGTGTGGAAGGAGGAGGGGCTGTGTGTGTAAGGGGGAGGGGCTGTGTGTGGAAGGAGGAGGGGCTGTGTGTGGAAGGAGGAGGATCTGTGTGTGGAAGAAGGAGGGGCTGTGTGTGGAAGGAGGAGGGGCTGTGTGTGGAAGGAGGCAGGGCTGTGTGTGGAAGGAGGAGGATCTGTGTGTGGAAGGAGGAGGGGCTGTGTGTGGAAGGAGGAGGGGTTGTGTGTGGAAGGAGGCAGGGCTGTGTGTGGAAGGAGGAGGATCTGTGTGTGGAAGGAGGAGGGGCTGTGTGTGGAAGGAGGAGGGGTTGTGTGTGGAAGGAGGAGGGGCTGTGTGTGGAAGGAGGAGGGGCTGTGTGTGGAAGGAGGAGGGGTTGTGTGTGGAAGGAGGAGGGGCGTGGCCGGATGCCGAGCGCACGGGACGCATAGCTGTGAAGCTCCTTGTACCTAGGCTGATAAGCGGCTCATAGTGTTAATTTACAAGCTTAATTCAAGCTTAATGTTAGCAGCATACCTCATCTAAGAACCTAGGGAAGACTCCGATGATGACAAGGGGCAGGAAAAAAGCCCCAGGCCCGCAAAAGATGACGGCCTTCTTCTCCTCTGCCAAAGTCGGCAAGCAAGATGGCGCGGACTCCCGCCACACGGAGGACACTCCCCGATCCTCGCCCAGGTCTTCAGGATCCAGCCCGCCTCTGCTCCTGCCGAACACACACGAGGACACAGCCGATCCTGACCTGCAAGACAAAAAAAGACACAGCAGGGTGAGTGAATACATATCGCAAGCATCCTCGCCTGCATCAGCTACAGAAACTTTGCTTAACTCTAAAGACACTGCCATAACGGTAGCCATTATGCAAAACATGCTCACAGAGCTGAAGCAGTCTATACATAGGGATTTCAGGGACACCATCTCCACGATCCATGCTGAGATTGTATCCATAGTGGAGAGAACGGCCCACTTGGAGGATAAAATGGAGGAATTTGTCACTGCTCATAATTCCTTAGTGGATGTCCACAATAACCTGGAAGATGAAATTTCTGCTATTAAATTAAAAATGGCTGATCTGGAGGACCGCTCCAGGAGGAATAACATCAGGTTTCCTAATATCCTTGAATCAGTGTCAGATGCGCAGCTATTTGAATTTCTCACCGATCTCATGGTGGCATATCTCCCAGAAGTAACCAGTAATGACCTGATTATTGACAGAGCACATCGGGTTCCCAAACCAAAATCTCTGGCTTCCTCTATTCCTCGGGACGTATTAGCTAGGATCCATTTTTACCGGATTAAGGAAGACCTGATGAAAGCCTCAGCGAAAAAAACTTGCTCTCCCAGAACGGTTTCAGGATGTTCTCCTGTTTACTGACTTATCCCCGGCCACTCTCACCAAAAGGAGAGAATTCCAGCAATACACAAAGGTACTAAGAGACAACAACATCCCTTATAAATGGGGGTATCCGGTAAAATTATTAGTCACATACCAAAATTCCACATTTATATGGAACTCCTCTCAGGATGCAGCCTCGTCCATCTCTAAATGGAATCTTTCTCCCCCAGAGATCCACAAATCACCTAAAGAGTCTCTGTCTTCACCCACTTCCCCTCCAAGGAAGAAGCTAACTACGTTATCCCATGAATGGTCGGCAGTGGGATGAAAAAATGTCAACACTTAGCTGCTATCCAGATAGTAACTTCTCGACTGGTAGCTTATGATGTAATTCATTCAGCCTGGAACAACATGGCTGCACTAGGGCATTGTACCCAGTTCGCACTCTAATCCCTTTCCTTACTTCACCCCCCCAGAAGTACTTACCTTGCATACTGAATACTGAGGTCCTTGTGGACCGCTCTTTTAATGTTTATTAGTTTGTGGTTATATATTGTTTTTTTCTGTTTTTTTCTGTTTTTTTCTTGTTCGTTTAAGTAGGTTTCGATATCTCACAAGAAGAAGAATTCCTCTGAACCTAGGACTGTGTCTCCATCTACACCATGCCTGGTATCATGTACTCTCTCTTGATGCTTCTATATTGCACACACAGGTTATTTCTATATGTTTGCCACCAGGGACTCCTCAACTCATGAGGTGTCCACGCTGGGAAATACTCTATAGCGGGCTTCACTGTTATTACTATGGGTATTAACGTGTTATCATTTAATGTGAAAGGACTCAATAGTCCGTACAAACGCTCTAAACTGTGGTCGGATGTTAAGAAGATGAAAAGTGATATAATCTGTATTCAGGAAACACATTTGAATGCCTCAGATACTCACCGTGTAGAGACTTCCCATTCCTATTCTTTGCTCCAGCAATCCATAAGAAGAGGCGGAGTGTTGATCGGCATCAGGAACTCAATCTCCTTTGTCCTTCACAACACTATAATTGACGATAAAGGCAATCTGCGTCCTCTGCTCACCGCGCCTGTGCCGAATACAGAGCGGCGGCGCAGGCGCGGGATTTAGCAGGGAGACAGTGCCGGAGGCAGGAGAGGATCGCTGCCCGGCACTGTCAATCAAAGAAAGAAGGGGCGTGGCAGCAGGTTGGCGCACGGAGCCTCTAGGAGCAGGGGCAACGCCCCCCCTGCTCCTAGAGGCTAATTTACATATTATAAAAAGACGTTTTTTAGCCTAAATATACATCAGAAATACATATAAAGCACATTATCAAGCTGATCTGACATTAGCACATAGCTAATGTCAGACAGCTTATAACGTGTAATCCTGGTGACAGAAACCCTTTAAGGGAGAGTGTGTCTCAGTGTACGTTACTAAGCATTGCAGCAACATGCATAGCTAGTCCTTTCTGCTAGTGAAACAGTTGCTGTGCGTCAGTATGACAGGCAGATGACAGGTGTCACTATTAGGCTCAGTTCGCAAATTACTTATCCAGGTAAAACTCGACCTGTGACACAATTTAAGTTGGACTCCCCATTAGTCCAGGGGATCTTGGATGTGGGGCAGCAGGGTGCACTCCAAGTATGCTACTACATGCTGGTTCAGGTTCTGCTCCATGTCCTGCTGCTGCGTGGTTATGAAAAAAAGTGCTTATTAGACTGAAGACTTAAGTTGCTGCTGATGGAGCTGGTACCTCCCCTCCCTCCAGCAGTCATGGCAGTGGAACGTGAGCATAAAGGGCCCCCACAGTCAGACGCTCGTGAGGTTGGGCGATGGCGCACATACAGTAGGCAGAAACCAACTGACTACATAGAATTTCTGCACAGTACTTGAGTTTATCATCCCTCTCAGGTGGAAAAAAGGGCCACATTTTGGCCCAAAAGCAAGGGTCGAACATCGTGGAGAGTCAGTAGTCATCCCTCATCAAACTTAGCATGTGTCTGGACATTTCCACAAGGGAAATCAGAGGGACTCCCTGTCTCCACTGTATACTGCCACGGTGTGTTGGGGTCATCTGCCTGGTCTTCTTCGTGCTCCTCCTGTTCCTCTCCTTTCACTTGGGCAGATAAACCACCTATTTCTTTATACAATTCCTGGGTGAGGGCACAGAGCTGGTTTTAGGGCCATGCCAACTAAGTGTGGTGTCATAGTTACCCACCAATTCCTGGATGTCAGTTGAGATGATGTTTGTTGACCGTGTCACCCATTCCACGATAGCAGGATTGTTGGTCAAAACATGACCGCTGGATGACAGTAGTAGCTCTAGTTTGTTGCTGTGGCTGCTGCTACCACCCACCCCTCTGCTGCTGCTACTTCTGCTGGCTCCAGCAACAATATTGCCACTGCCTGTGCCTGCCACCTCTTTGTTGGACGTACTGTATAGTAACAGTAACTGTACATTTTAAATAAGTTATTCTGTGCCAATGTGGACACTCCAATAACAGTAGAAGCAGACAGCCTATTCACCCCAATTTCAGAAGCAAGAAGTAATAGAATTGCTTATCTATTAAACAAGGTGGACACTTCGCAATTAAATAGCTCTGTGCACAGGGATCAATGCAAACTGCTCTCTCTCCAGCTTTAGATTACAGTCTCTGCACTGTCCCTGCACTCTCCCTATGCGCTCCCTACAGTGTGTAAAAACTCTCCCTATGATCTCTCTACACTGTCCCTGCACTCTCCCTTTCCAGTATTCCACAATTAAAGGCTTCATGATCACTGTCCCTAGCGCTTGTCACATCTCTCCCTAAGCTTAGCTCACCATGAAATGGCTGACACCGCATGAGGCTTTTAAAATGGCTGTGATCTCACAGGGACTGGCTAGCTGCTGATTGGATATCTGCATGGCAATACCTTTAATAGAAATTTAAAGATTAGTGTCAAATCGATAGATTATACAGGGTGGGCCAGAAAAAAGGAGCCCTCCTCCAGCGATTGTATCATAAAATGAACGAGCACAGAAGATGCTGAAAGTAGTCCCTGTTCAGGTCTCAGCATCTTCAGGCAGGTCAGATTATGTCGGCTGATACTGCTTATGATGCTGCGGATGGTGTCTGTGATTTTTTCCTTGACTTCATCCAGGGGAGGGGGATTGTTAGCTGACACTTTCTGGTTTAAATTTCCCCACAGATAATGATCGCATGTGGACAAGTCTGGGGAATGTGGCGGCCATAACCCCTCACTCACAGTTTGCTCCTCCATAAGCAGTTCATGAGTTCCATGAGATGTGGCATGTTGCGCCCTGTTGTTTGAAAAAGTTTAAAACGACTAGAGCAGTGGTGCCCAACCTACGGCCCACGGGCCACATCCGGCCCGCGAAGCAGTATAAACCGGCCCGCGTAGTAGAAGAAGAAGCAAAACTGAAGT
This sequence comes from Bufotes viridis, assembly GCA_033119425.1. NCBI lineage: Eukaryota > Metazoa > Chordata > Amphibia > Anura > Bufonidae > Bufotes > Bufotes viridis. Next base: position 2,297,419 of record CM065589.1, on the reverse strand, counting down.
AGGAACACGCCTGGGCGGCTGCAGTGGCGCAGTTCATAAACTGCTCACTCCTCGCATCCTCATTCTAACCCTGGAGGGACATCAGGGGACCAATGTGAGTGTAAAGATATCTTACTATGCAGCATTTTATGAGCAGACTCCGGGTGTTGCGTTCTTGTCGTGGCCTTTTTCACCGCTGTTGTTCCTGTTAGTGCTGGGCTGGGGTTACAAGTCGCAATGTTGGGGAAGTGATTGCATCGGCTGTGCCGTGTATCATGAAGGGCCAGTGGACTGACATGGGGTCTGGCAGTACATGGCATTAGTAGTTGTTTGTCATTGTTGGCCAAAGTGTTCATTGATCTTGGTTGGAGTGAAACTGTTAATTGTGGTCTGTGCTTGGGCTGGCAGTGGCCCACTGACAGTAATAATGGTCACATGTGCCCTCTTCACAGTAATGAAGCTCACATGTGCCCTCTTCACAGTAATATTGTTCAGATGTGTCCCCTTTAGAGTAGTAATACTTATATGTGCCCCCATCACAGTCATTGGCCTGCGCAGTGACCAGAGACAGAGCTTGCGCTGAGTTGAAGAAGTAGTAGAAGGGACACACCCGGCCCTCTGCAGTGTTCAGTACAGTTATTTTCAGCTGCACCCAAGGCATTTGAGGACTTTCCTGCATCCCACTTCTCCATCTTGCTATGTGAAGGTATGTGCCCCCTTCACAGTAATATTGTTCAGATGTGTCCCCTTCAGAGTAGTAATGCTTATATGTGCCCCCATCACAGTCATTGGCCTGCGCAGTGACCAGACACAGAGGTTGCACTCAGTTGAAGAAGAAGGGACCCACGCCTGTTACTTACCTCATCTGGACCAGGCATCACAGCACGTCGGAGAAGGTGAGGATGAGTTGGAAAGGAGATCCCTGCTTGACCGTTAAAGACTGTCTATGCACCATATAAGTGCAGAAACAGCTGAGAATGGGCATACTTCAGCCAATTCAGGGTAGTGGGTCAGCCGCTGGAATCAGGGACTGTCCTGCCAGATCTGGAAGGGTTTTTTGGTGGTATACATACAAGTTCTCTGTGCTGCATATATAGAGCAAATACATGGGGCACTGTCACACTAGCGGCAGGGGATTCCTTCAGGCTGTTCCAGTGGGTGAATAGAGACAGGCTATTCACCCGCTGGAACGGCCTGAAGGAATCCCCTGTCGCTAGTGTGAAAATAGCCTTAGCCTGCCCTGGGATGCTTTTTTCAGTTGTGCCCCATCTCCATCTAGTGGCTGCTGTGTGAAAGTACTCCAAAAATAGGGGCCTAATTTGTTGTTGAGTAGTTCACATACAATGCAACCTCAATATAATGCTAAATATTTTTTTTTCTTTATTAACTTTTAAAGGTGCTGCAAAAAAGGGTTGGCACTCAATTTTGAAGCTTTGAGCAGTACCAACTGTATAAAATGGCAGAAGGGAAGAAACGTAAAGTCGATTCTGAGTGTAGAAATTTTCACGAGAAGTGGACAAATAGTTACTTTTTTGTGCAAAAAGACGAGAAGCCTTTATGCCTCATTTGTAAGGAGACTGTTGCTGTGTTCAAGGAGCACAATATCAAACGACACTATGACAGCAAACATAAGACAACTTATGACCAATATGTTGGTGTGTGCCGTGAACAGAAAATTGCCAAATTGCGTGAAGAAGTTGATGGATTAACAAAAATGTTCTACAGAAAGAGAAAAGAAAATGAATCAGCTGTTTGTGCAAGTTTTCGGGGGGCTCATATATTGAGTAAAGAAGCCAAACCATTTTCTGAAGGTGAATGTGTTAAAAAGTGCATCTTGGCTGTAGTGGAAGAATTATGCCCAAAAAAAAAATGTAATTGAAGCTGTTAGCCCGTCACGAATGACAATTATAAGACGAGTGGGAGATTTGGGAGGTGATCTTATGCTGCAACTGAAGACAAGAGGCCGGTTTGAAATGTTTTCAATTGCTGCTGATGAGTCTACAGACGTAAGTGACACTGCTCAATTGCTAGTATTCATTCTCGGTACAAATTCTATATTTGAAGTTATTGATGAACTGGCAGCGATGAAAAGCATGAATGGAACAACCACTGGTGAAGATTTGTTCAGAGAAGTATCAGAAGTTATTGACAAGCTTGGCCTGGACTGGAGCAAGTTAATAGGAGTGACTACAGATGGTTGGACGGCACAGTGGTTTGGTAGCTAGAATACGTCAAAAAGTGATAGAATCCAATGGTTCTCCACCACTGGAGCTTCACTGCATTATTCACCAACACAATCTTTGTGGGAAGCAGTTGAACTTGGAACATGTTATGAAGGTTGTCGTTAAATGTGTAAACTTCATCCGATCACATGCACTGAATCACAGGACTTTCAGAGAATTTCTCATTGAAGTTGAATCTGAACATGAAGATGTGGTTTATCACAGTGAAGTCCGCTGGCTGAGTCGAGGCAAAGTGTTGAAACGCTTTTTTGACCTGAGATATGAGATTTCTATCTTCATGGCTGGAAAAGCAAAACCAGTTCCCGAGATTAGCGATCCATCATGGCTCTGGGATTTAGCAATCTTGTGCGATTTGACAGCTTATTTAAATGACCTTAATCTAAAGCTGCAAGGCAAAAACAAGCTTATCTGTCATGTGTATGCAGACATAAATGTATTTCAAGCTAAATTGAAATTGTTCATACATCAAGCTGCAAGAGAACAGTTGTTGCACTTTCCAACATGTGCTGAACTACATCAGGAAGACATGGATGTTCCCTTACCAAAAGGAAGAATGGTTCAGCTTCTCAAGTTGCTAAGTGAAAATTTTGAAGAAAGGTTTGAAGATTTTCACTCCATGAAGAATAATATTCGTTTGTTTGAAAATCCATTTTCAGTTGACACTTCCACTGCACCAGCTGATTGACTTACAATCCCAGACGTCACTGCTGGACAACTTTCGAGAAAAAGCACTGCCATGCTTTTATGCCGAGCTATGTCCAGAAACATTTTCAAATTTGCGAAAACTAGGACAAAGAATGATGACAACTTTTGCAAGTACTTATGTGTGTGAACAAACTTTTTCAGTGCTGAAGAGAGCAAAACCTGTCTGACGCGCTCGGCTTACTGACGATCATTTGCATTCTGTGCTGAGAATCAACGTGACAAACCATGAGCCAAATATTTCAAAACTAGTTTCTGCCAAAAATCTGCAGACGTCACATTAATGAAATGACATCAAATGGTGAGTGCAGAATTGGATTTCTGGTTTCTTCTTGTCTGACAACTTCTGCTTGTACTTATGTGTGTGAACACATTTTTTTCACAGCTAAAGAAAGCAACACCTGTCTCACACTCTGGGCTTACTGACTATCATTTGCATTCTGTGCTGGGAATCAACGTGACACACACTCTGAGCCAAACATTTCAAAAGTGGTTCTGGAAAACATCTGTAGACATCATCAAGTCAAGTGACATCAAATGGTGAGTGCAGAATTGGATTTCTGGTTTATGCTTTCTTTCTAACACTGTGTTATCTAAATTACTAGAATGATTTCTGTTTTAATTATTTCTGGTTAAGGTACGTGGATCCGGCCCGCGAAATTTATACCAAGTCGAATGCGGCCCTCAGACAAAAAATAGTTGAGCACCACTGGACTAGAGGATTTGACATTTGTTTCGGATGACCATACACAGCAAGACTTTAGTTTTCATTTTAAAAAAAACTTGTGGTGGATTTAGGTGAAAAGACACCTAAATCACATGGGTTGATCCTACTGGATTCCACCTCAAATATGGATACAACAACATTCAAAGATCTACCAGAAAGAAGATATGGAAAATCCAAGCAGCCGGAGTTGAAACGGTTTGGCAAAAAAGATGACCAAATCAAGGAGGTTCTCTGGGAGATAATTGGGTTATCTGATGAGCCAGACATTATATCATCAGATGAGGAGACACCACAGTCAATCTGGCTAACTGTGAATACGTTTAAGTTGACATTTAAAGATAGAGAGGTAATATCTAAAGGCCTCGGGTTGGATGACCACATAATTAATTCGAGTCAGTTCAATGTGTCCCAAAAACATGTGGATGTGTCAGGATGTATAGACACTGTCGTCTTGCACACTCGGAGGTAAAATTGGGTAAGTGTCACCGGGTCATTCAGATACATCATGTCGGCATGCACTGGTTGCTGTCTCATCAGTTTGATAATAATGTTATAAGTTATGATTCTTTGGTCATAACCTCTTTTTCGGAAACCCTAAAAAAACAGGTAATCAAGCTGTACAGACCATTATTTACTGGTGAAAACAAAACACCAGAAATAAATGCAACCTGTTGTCAGACACAGAAGGGGGCCAGCGAGTGTGGCCTATTTGCAAATGCCCTGGCTTTGTTGGAAGGGGTCAATTTAAGAACTGTACAAATCATCCAGGCTGAAATGCGGCCTCACCTTATTTCCTGCCTAGAAAGGGAAGAACTTACCATGTCTCCCTACAAGGAACAAACAAGGAGGAGAATACCTACGAGCGAGGTACAGTAGTACTCACGACATATTGCATTTGCCACATTTATAAAAGTAGTGAGGCCGTGATAGAATGCTCTGGGTGCAAGTCGTGGTACCACTTTTGTTGTGTAAATCTTCACAAAAAAGACAAATATGTCAGTATCGAAAAGCGTTTTGTTTTTTTTTGCCCACTTTGTGCAAAATAGTACAAGTTCGGCTGGCTGGTCCCTTTCTTGGCTTTATTGATGTCCCGCAGGCTGAGTTGTGTCATTACAAACCACCCTATTCCCCAAGCGCACCTGAATTCCCACAGGCCAGGTATGTCGTCGTAAGCCACCAAAAACAGTGCTCCCTCCCCTCCTCTGTTTCCCTGGTGCTCTAGTCCCTGATGCTGTAATGTGGGGCACCAGTCTGTTTCTTGTGTGTCAAAGTCCTGTCATAGCACTGGAACTAGGTGCTCAGCTACAGTGAGTGGCTAAGTGCCCGATTCCTGTCTAATCTTCCTACATCTAGAAAACAGACCGACGCCTGACACAACAGCAATGTGGACTGGAGCGCCAGGAAAACCGAAGAGGACGAGTAGGCACAGTTTGTGTTAATCCTTTCTGTACCTTTTTTGAGGTACAGTTTTTTCATAGAAATGTTTTTTTTTTATCTTTAATCTTATCTCCAGTGTGTCGTTGTAGTTGAGTTCTCGTTGTACTTTTTATATGTAGGTCTGTATGTAATGTATAAAACTGTAAATAGTTTTGAAATGTCAGGAACAAACACTTTATTAAGAACATATTGGTTTATCACTTTGTTTCTCTTTGATGGTGTTGGGGCGCTGGAAATAGACGATCAATTTTTATAGATTTTATTAATGGTCTCCCAGAACATGTCAACAATTTACATTAAGGTGCAGTGTCCTCAGACATACCGTCTCTTATATGACAGACGCCCTGCAGTTACATCTATATACACAGGACAAACGGTAGTTATTGGAAACTTTTTAAATAAAGTATATATTTAATTAATGAGTATGCGACTTTAATTTTGTAGTGTATATACACTGCCTGTCCCAAAAAGAAGTCGTCACCTGGATGTAACTAAGCGAATAGGTACGAGCCTCCTACTGGATAATTACGGCATGGGCGATTATCTTTCAGCTGACAACAAGTTATTTAACCCCAACTGGTGCAATGAGTGGCTTCTCATTTCTTAAACAACTATGTGGAAAGACACATCTCGTGGTCGTGGAAATCGTGTTGGTCTGTTTGAGAAGGGTCAAATCATTGGCATGCATCAAGCAGAGAAAACTTCTAAGAAGATTACAGAAACTACTAAAACTGGGTTAAGAACTGTCCAATGCATTATTAAAAACTGGAAGGCTAGTGGGGACCCATCGTATTCGAGGAAGAAATGTGGCCGGAAAAAAATCCTGAATGATCTTGATCGGCGATCACTTAAACGTTTGGTGAAATAAAATTGAAGAAAAACAACAGTAAAACTCAGGTCGATGTTTAATGGTGAAAGTGAGAGCATTTCCACACGCACAATGCGAAGGGAACTCAAGGGATTGGGACTGGACAGCTGTGTAGCCGTAAGAAAACCACTAATCAGTGAGGCAAACCAGAAAAAAGGCTTCAGTTTTCTAGGAAGCATAAAGATTGGACTCTGGAGCAATGGAAGAAGGTGATGTGGTCTGATGAGTCCAGATTTACCCTGTTCCAGAGTGAGGGGCGCATCAGGGTAAGAAGAGAGGCGGATGGAGTGCTGCACCCATCATGCCTAGTGCCTCCTGTACAGGCCTGTGGGGGCAGTGCTAGGATCGGGGGTTGCTGCATTTGGTCAGGTCTAGGTTCAGCAACAGTATGTGCTCCAAGAATGAGGTCAGTGACTACCTGAACATACTGAATAACCAGGTTATTCCAACCTTCCCTGATGGCACGGGCATATTCCAAGATGACAATGCCAGGATTCATCGAGCTCAAATTGTGAAAGAGTGGATCAGGGAGCATGAGGCATCATTGTCACACATGGATTGGCCCCCACAGAGTCCAGACCTGAACCTCATGTAGAATCTTTGGGATGTGCTGGAGAAGGCTTTGCGCAGCGGTCAGACTCTGCCATCATCAATGCAAAATGAACAATTTGTGCAACACTGGATAGAAATAAATCTTGTGACATTGCAGAAGTTTATCAAAACAATGCCGAAGCGAATGCGTGCGGCAATTAAAGCTAAAGGCGGTCCAACAAAATATTACAGTGGATGACCTTTTGTTTGGACAGGCAGTGTATAATGCAATGGGGCCCATAAATAAAACCCTGCATATTCTTCTGCTTCTGCCACTAAATAGTAGCCGGAGCACTGAAAATTGGCAAGAATGGAGGGGGAGGGGCCTCATACTACATTCATACACCATTTTATGTGAAATCAAAGAAATGGTGGGGATGAGGATCTTTTCTATGCAAAGGTTTTTAATCAGCTTTTGATATTTGCAGCATGAAGTGACAAGCTGTGGCCATCACACCCTCAGTGGCATCAGATTGCATAGTTAAAAATAAAAAAAAAAAAATTATAATAAAGGTAATTCATAATAGTAAAACTATTTCCTTAGTTAAGAATGTAAAGAATTTAGATTCAATAATTTTTATTGAGATTTTTAAAATTAAGGAAAGCAAACAAATGTTTGTGGTCGCAGCCACTACCAAGCAATATTTTGCAGTAAGACATTTCAGAAACATACAGAGTGAATTAAAAGTTACTAGTAAATCCGCAGATGTATAATGCGTCAGGGCATCCGCTCGGATGCTGCCTACCTGACACAACAAGGTAAAGAAGGTCAATAATCAGCGTAAAAGAGGCAAAACAAGTGACAAAAATTTTTTTTTTAACAATAATAGTCAGATCTACAATAAATCACAGTACATAGGGGGGAGTCTGAGATGAGCAAATCAAGTATCATGGAGAGTATAAGGAATGACGTAGCCAAGGAGCCCAAATAGCATCTCGTTTTTTGGAATTAACAATGGTATGCGGGAGACGGTGCTCATATCTACACGTGGTGTTCAAGGTAAGGATCACTTCTTGCATCGGAGGGGTTGCTGAAGTCTTCCAGTGGCGAGTAATGACAATTTTAGTACTAAGAAGGATATGCCCAACCAAACCTCTATATAAGGAATCTATAGTGTCGATTCTCAAAAATAGTAGGGCTAAGGCCGGATCAGGAGGGATCGTGCAATGAGTAATTTGAGAGATCAAGGCGAACGCTTGTGACCACAGAGAGCGTAGTTTGGTGCAACTCCACAGTATGTGGTACAGAGTTCCCGTGCTCCCACACTGTCTCCAGCAGCAAGCTGATGTGTTGGGGTACATACGATTTAGCCGCTCGGGGGTATAATACCAGCCCAAGAGAGTCTTCACTCCTGCCTCATAGTGTGTTACGCATCTAAAATTAGAAGTGAGGAAACTAATTGCTTGTGTCCAGTCCCCATCCGAGTATGTGTGTCGTAGGACTGTTTCCCAGGAGGCAAGTGGAGACATTTTGGTGAAGACAGCTTTGTCCTGGACAAAATCATAAATTAATCTAGTGAGGCGTGTGGTAGGTGGCCGAACACTACTGAAGAGGTCGATTAATCTACGATGAAATGTGACCGGAGCTTTCAACTGCTTTTCATAGCAATGTCTCACCCGCAGATACTTATAAAAATCATGGTGCGGTACCATAAATTTCTCCCTTAACTGCTCAAAGGAGAGCATGGTATCAGATACGACCAACTGGTCCAAAGTAAGAATACCAGCTTTCCTCCAAGAAGAAAGGTCAAGCCCTTCCGAGCATAATTCCAATAGATGGGTAGAAATCCAAGTATAAGGAAGTCTATTGATACTGCCACTATCATTATGGAATTTATGCCATAAAGTACTAGCTGATCGGACAGTAAGCAAAGAATTAGTTGGGGAACCTTTGGTGAGGATTGTATGAAGGAGAAGTCCTTTCAGTGTGTGCGTGCCCACGGATGTAGATTCAATAATCGCCCATGATTTAGAGGGGGAATCCGACCACCAGTCTACTAGAAAGGACAGGCAGACCGCTAGATGGTAGTCCCTAATGGAGGGAAGGCCTAGACCACCCACTTGTTTCCTACGCACCATTATAGACTTAGCTATCCGAGGCCTGCCAGATCCCCAAAGATATCTATTAAGTATGGACTGTGCTTTTTGGAAAAAGGAGTCAGGTACCACGATAGGAAGGGCCCGAAATACATAGATAAGCTTTGGGAGGGTCATCATTTGAAAGGAGGCTATTCTGCCCACCCAGGAGACTGCACGAGAGACAAAACTATTTAGGTCCTGTTGCAGGGTGGAAAGAAGAGGTTCGTAATTATGTTTATATAAAAGAGAGCAAGGCGTAGTAAGTTTAGTACCTAGGTAGGTCAATCCTACGTCCTGCCAATCCAGGGGGTATAAGGCTTTCAATCGCCTAACTTCGGCTGACGGAATGTTTACTGGCAGCACTTGGGTTTTCGATGTATTCACCTTATAGTAGGATAGCAGACCAAAATGTGAGATGGCGGTTAGTGCAGAACTTAAGGACGAGGATGGATTCGTCAAGGTCAGTATAATGTCGTCTGCATACAATGATATAGTGTGTGTAGCAGAGCCAATTTGGACACCCGCGATCCCTTCATTCAGTCTGATATGCTGCGCAAGAGGTTCCAGAGCTAGAATGAAAAGGAGGGGTGAAAGAGGGCATCCTTGGCGAGACCCATTGCTAATGGGGAAGCTATCTGATAGTGACCCATTAACCAAAACCCTAGCGGTGGGTGTGGAGTATAGGCTTTCAATGGCGTGAAATATGGGACCGCTGAACCCCATTTCACGTAGGACCGAAAAAGCGTAAGACCAATGTAAGCGGTCAAACGCTTTTTCTGCGTCCAGCGCCACCACCAACAGGGGAGACTTACATACTTCCGCGTAATTAATAATATTCAACACTCTACGAATGTTATCCCTTTAACAAAACCCGATTGGTCCGCGTTGATCAGGGAGGGAAGAATAGAGGAGAGTCTGCATGCGATAATTTTGGCATATAGCTTAATATCCGAGTTTAGGAGCGAAATGGGCCTAAAATTTTGTGGGACATCAGACGGCTTACCCGGTTTAGGCAAGGTGACGATCAGGGCTTGTAACATATCTTGAGGAAACGGGGTACCCTTCATACAAGTGTCAAAAATTGATAGGAGATGGGGTGTTAAAATAGAATGGAATTCCCTATAATATTCATTAGACAGGCCGTCTGGACCAGGGGATTTACCCAACGGTGAGGATAATATTAACTTTTGAATTTCGTTTTCTGATAGGGCCATGTTTAGTGAGTTTAATTGGGCTGATGTAAGGTGGGGCAGCTTGGCAGATTGAAGGAAGGACTTCACAAGTGAGGCATGATCAGTAGGCTGAGGGGTCGAGTTTTTTAGATTATACAAATCCATGTAGAATAGTCTAAACTGTTCCGCTATATCCCTGGGGTCAATAAGTTTAGCTTTGGTAAGAGGGTGCAGGATGTAGGGGATCTTTGCTTTGGTTTGTTGGGCCTTAAGTTGTCTAGCCAATAGGCGACCAGCTTTATTCCCCTGGGCATAAAATTTTGATTTACGTCTGAGCAAACCTGTTTCAAAGGTATGAGTCAAAGTTAAGCGAAGTTTATCCCGTTCCAGCATGATTTTTGCAGACAGTTCTGCAGAAGGATGCTGCTTATTAGTAGCTTCCAATGTGGCTATAACATCCATTATTGATTTCACCGCTAGTTCCCTTTTCTTTTTCTCTTTGTAGTTTAGTTTAATAAGTAGGCCTCGTACAAAGGCCTTGTGTGCCTGCCATAGAATGAAAGGGTCAGAAACTGAGCCGACATTAAAAGCAAAAAATTCCTGCAGAGCTCGGGTAATCTCGAGTTTATATGTGGGATTATTAAAAAGAAAGGAATTACTTCTCCAAACTGGGTTCGGAAAAAACTGGAACTGATCATCCAGAGTAATGGATATTGGGGCATGGTCCGAAACACTAATCAGTCCAATCTCAGAGCCGGTGGTACTAAGGAGAGTATTGCGATCCACTAAAAATAAGTCGATTCTAGAATAGGTGCCATAAATAGGCGAGAAGAAGGTATAGTCCCTCTCCATACTATGTTGTGCTCTCCACACATCAACAAGATCATTGGAGGAAATAAAAGAGGAGAGCTCTTTAAAGGCACGTCTGGAAGGGTTAGTTGAGTCTATAGAGGGGTCGACTATAGTGTTGAAGTCTCCACAGATTATCATTTTCCCTTGCTTTAAGGCATTAACCTTCCTCAACACTTTGTTCAGGAACGCTGATTGCCGATTATTGGGGGCGTATATATTGACCAGGGTATAGGTTATATGGTTGATGGAGCAGACTAATATTATATACCTCCCCTTCGGATCAATATCTTGTGCTATGGGAGCGTACGTCACTGAATTTCTGAGCGCTATGCACACCCCCCTGGCCTTTTTCAGATGGTGAGAGTGAATAATGTCAGGGAATAGGCGATGTTTCAGACGATGTGCATCAGCGCCCAGAAGGTGCGATTCCTGCAAGCATAGAACATCAGCTTTCAATAGCAACGCCTCCTTCCATATAAAAGTACGCTTTTGTGGGCAATTGAGGCCCTTGGCATTCAGAGACACTATCTTAATACCCATCTTAAGGAGTCGAGTGGAGTGCTAGAATATAGACCTCCCTTATGGGAAGAATGTAAAGAATTTAATAAGTAACATCAAGAACAGGAGGACCTCCTCCTAACAACTTCATTCTAGCCTTCTCTACTGTGAACAGGCTAAAATACTGACTCCAGGGGAGGACCTCCTTCTAACAACTCCATTTTAGTCTCTGCAGAGCTGAAGGACCTGGGGTGATGTCACTGTCATGTGATCAGTGCAGGGGGAGGCGCTCAGCAGTGGAGAGCATAAGAGGTGGTGAAGGACCTGTGGTGAAGTCACTATCATATGATCAGGGTGGGGGCAGGGCTCAGCAGTGGAGAGGAGGTGAAGGACCTGCGAGGATGTCACTGTCATGTGATCAGTGCAGGGGCGGAGTCAGCAGGATAGAAAGGACCTGTGGTGATGTGACCACCATGTAATCAGTGTGCAGGGCGGGGCTCAAACCTATAGAGAAGAGTTGGTGAAAGCCTTGTGATGATATCACAGTCACATGAAGAGGCTGGGGCTTTGTGATGAGTTTAGTATTCTCAAAGTATTTCCGTATTCCAGGGCTTTTTATCTTATGATTTTTTTTCTAACAATAGATTCGGATGTTATTCCAAAACTCCGGATCTAGAATCCTTGACATTTATCAAGGACCTTCTGCATTTACTAGCATTTGGATATAGGACTCAGTGGAATATTCTGGTGTCCGTTGCTGGGCTGCAGTGTGCGGATATGGGTGCTGTGCCCTGCTGGGTAAGAATAAGGACAGCAGAAGTGTCGGGAACATGGAAGAAAGGAGACACAAGACATGTCAGAATAAGGACAGCAGAAGTGTGGGGAACATGGAAGAGAGGAGGCATAAGACATGTCAGAATAAGGACACCAGAAGTGTGGGAAACACAGAAGAGAGGAGATACAAGACATGTCAGAATAAGGACACCAGAAGTGTGGGTAACATGGAAGAGAGGAGACACAAGACATGTCAGAATAAGGACACCAGAAGTGTGGGAAACACAGAAGAGAGGAGATACAAGACATGTCAGAATAAGGACACCAGAAGTGTGGGTAACATGGAGGAGTGGAGACACAAGACATGTCAGAATAAGGACACCAGAAGTGTGGGTAACATGGAAGAGAGGAGGCACAAGACATGTCAGAATAAGGGCACCAGAAGTGTGGGGAACATGGAAGAGAGGAGACACAAGACATGTCAGAATAAGGAAACTAGAAGTGTGGGGAACATGGAAGAGAAGAGATACAAGACATGTCAGAATAAGGACACCAGAAGTGTGGGTAACATGGAGGAGTGGAGACACAAGACATGTCAGAATAAGGACACCAGAAGTGTGGGTAACATGGAAGAGAGGAGGCACAAGACACGTCAGAATAAGGACAGCAGAAGTGTGGAGAACATGGAAGAGAGGAGACACAAGTCATGTCAGAATAAGGACACCAGAAGTGTGGGAAATACAGAAGAGAGGAGACAGCAGACATGTCAGAATAAGGACAGCAGAAGTGTGGGTAATATGAAGGAGTGGAGACACAAGACATGTCAGAATAAGGACAGCAGAAGTGTGGGGAACATGGAAGAGAGGAGACATATGACATGTCAGAATAAGGACAGCAGAAGTGTGGGTAATATGAAGGAGTGGAGACACAAGACATGTCAGAATAAGGACAGCAGAAGTGTGGGGAACATGGAAGAGAGGAGACATATGACATGTCAGAATAAGGACAGCAGAAGTGTGGGGAACATGGAAGAGACCCAAGTCATGTCAGAATAACGATAGCAGAAGTGTGGGAAACATGTAAGAGAGTAGACATACGACATGTCAGAAGGACAGCAGAAGTGTGGGGAACATGGAAGAGAGGAGACACAAGACATGTCAGAATAAGGACACCAGAAGTGTGGGGAACATAGAAGAGGAGGCACAAGACACGTCAGAATAAGGACACCAGAAGTGTGGGTATGTGGTTCCCAGCCATCACTACTTTTCCAGGCGGGCCATCCCTGCTCTGCACGAACAAGCAGCGGAAAAAAATCATGTGTGCGCTGTACAACGCTATCAGTGGCAAGGTCCACATAACCACTGATATGTGGACTAGTAAGCACAAATTAGATTTCACTCTCGGCACAGATGAAAGAGACAATTCCCCATAATTATCCCCTACCAGGTGTGAAACAGTTGTCCCTCACCCTGAAGATGGCAGTGAGAGTCTTCTCTATGTATATTTACAGCACCTCGCTCCATTCTCCGCCGGCTTCCCCCTATACGCAGTGGGGATGGGGTTGAAGCGGGAGAGACTAGTAGCAGAGCGGTGCATGCATGAGACACACTGGGGAGTCACAGATCTCGCACAGAAGTGGTGCTATGTAACTGCGGGGATATTGGTGAAATGTGCACTCTTCAGTGCGCTACACCTGCTGCTTTCAAGGGTAAGTAAGGTGCAGCGTGGAGGGGATAATGGCCTGCAGGGGGCAGCTCTGGCATGGTAGACTTATCACATGCTGATATGGTTCACAGTGTCTCGCCTCCTCTTCTTAGACTGGAGTTGGTTAACGCCTTATTATTTTGGATATATGACATAACTCTCGTATTATTATTGCCCAGATGTCCGCCTCCAAGAGGAAAAGAAAGTCTAGACACCGCCGCTGCACCAGATGCTGCCCCCTCTGACATGCGCTTGAAATGCACGTCACTGGAATCTCCCCATTCTGAAAACAGAGGAGTTTTTTTTAGGATGGTTTAAAGAACAATTAACGTCTATTTTTATGGTATTTCATAAAAAGGCAATGACATCGCACAGAACCTCTCCTCCACGGTGTATTACTGCATCCTCTGAAAGCTCAATGTCAGACGGGAAGATCCAAACTCTGAGGATATGGAAGACAGTATGCTATGACGTAAAGGAAAAGTATATGAATTCTGGAAAGCAATCAAAGGAATTATAGAGACAGAGATGTATCTGAAAAGTCTAAATGTGATCAATTGGATTATTTCCCAAAAAACGGAGGGAAGTTTTTCCACGTCACCCAATATTAAAGGGGTTTTTCCTGGATTTTAATATTGATGAGCTAGGATAGGTCATCAATAGCAGATCGGTGGGGGCCCGACGCCCGGCAACCCCACAAATCAGCTGACCCCGTATGAGCGCAGCCTCCCCTTCTCTGTTTACCTGCTCGCTGTCAATATCGCAGCGGTGATTAGTGTAATAACAAGAAGCCGTCCATTATCTTCTATGGGACGGCTCTGTAGTATACACAAGAATGGAACGAACCGTCCCGTAGAAGAGAATGGACGGCTTCTTGTAACACTGATCACCGCTGCAATTTCAACAGTGATCGAGTAAACACTGAAGGGCAGGTTGCGCTTATACGGAGCGTGGCCTTCTCTTCAACCAGCTGGGTGCTGGATGTTGGACCTCCGCCGATCTGATATTGATTACGTATCCTAAAGATAGCTCATCAATAGTAAAATCCCGGAAATCCTTTTAAATGAATGGTTCAAACAGGATGACAGGCTTGATAAAAACCAGAGCCATATCCTAGGTTCATATATACCTACAAATTGGCAGAAGATTTTTGTAAGGACTGGATGGCGGTTCCAAAAGTAGATGTGTAGTGGCCAGACTATCCAAAAAAGCACGGTTTCCCTCTGAAGAGATATCTTTAATAAAAGATCCAGTGAACAAATAAAATGATCTTCTAAAAATGCTTATGCTTCACGGCTGCTTCTTGTATGTCCACTCTAGCCTAAGTCTTGATATTATTATTATTATTATTATTAATGCGCCTTTTCTTCCATGGCGCTGTACATATGATAAGTAGGGCACATACATAATACAGACAATTGTAACAAGCATGGACAAGACGAGTTACAAACTGGTACCTCTACAAGGAATGAAGGACACAGTAGGTGAGGTAGCAAGATCTATGCATATTTGGCTCTCTCAGCTGTCCCATGACATAGAGGAAGGGGTTCCAAGAGAAGAATTACAAAAAAAATGTCTGTAGTGAAATATGCATCTGAGTTCCTGCGTGACGCACCACTAGACACTAAGATTTGCTTTCCGTTCTCTAGCTCTTACTAATGCCTCCAGAAGGTCTCTGTGGATCAAGCTTTGGTCGGGTCATCTTTTGTCAAAATATCATTTTAGTAACCTTCCCTTCCAGCCTAAATGATTGTTTGGACCACAACTGAAGAAGATCTTAGAATCATTGAATGACAGTAAAACAGCTAAATTTCCTGAGTCGAAGAAAAGACATTCAAGCCCTTTCGGACACAGAGAAGAAGATCACCAAGGTTTGAGAATAGGCAGCAGTTTGGAAGACATAGGAGATTTCAGGATAAAAAGGAAAGATCAGACTTCAGAAAGAAGAATAGAAAATCTTCAGGACAATGCCGCCAGACCTCAGACCCAAGGGGGAGCAAGACTGAAGAACTTTACTTCAACTTGGTTGGGTACTTCAATAGACGCTTGGCTGACCTCCACAATTCAAAGTGATATGTTCTAGAATTCACAAAACATCCTCAAGATCCTTTCTTCTTGAATCAAGGCAGCAACCCAGTCATTCACCAACTAATAGGAGAATTCATGACATAAGCTTCTCTGGAACCAGTACCAATCTCAGAAAAAGCAACAGGTATCTATTCACAAATTTTCACAGTCCCCACATTCTGTGGATACTGAAGAAATGGAATGCATGGGAATCCAGAAGCAGAATGTACTCCAACTTGAGGGAGCTGAGGGTGGTCCACCTAGCATTAATTCATTTTCAGGATCATCTGGCCGCTCACAACATCCTGATAGTCAGACATCGTACCTACAGTTTTCTACATAAACAAACAGAAAGGAGAAATAAGGAACGGTGAACTCTCCAAAGAATGCAGTCTCTTGAGGAAATGGGCAGAAGAATGGTCAAAGGGCATTTCAGCAGTCCATATAAAGAGTTCTTTGAACATAACAGCCAGTCTCCTCAGTCGCAAAGCCATTCACCCTTGGAAATGATCTCAGTACAGTAATCTTTGCGGAAATTTTGAAACGATGGGGGAAGCCTCAATTGGACATCATGACAACGGACCAGAACAACAAAACAGAGAAATTCAAAATACAGCACAGCTCTGGCGTACGCAATCGACGGCCTATCGATCATTTGGATGAGGAATCTAATTTATGTATTTCCACCAATTCCAATGATTACAAAGATTGTAAAAAAAAAATGCAGGAGGGCCAGGCGGAAGCAATTGCAGTCCTACCATTTTGGCCATGAGGGACCCATTTCTCCCCAGCGTTTTATCTATCGAAATAAATAATTTGGAAAATCCCACCATGCCCGGACCTTCTGATCCAGAAGGGATTTCTCCATCCCAACTCCAACAGCTTGAAGCTAGCTGGTTGGAAAGTAAGCGAGAAGCCCTGACACATATGGGTTTCTCAGCTGAAGTAGTCAATACGCTCCTTGCAGCTCGCAAACCTACAACAGTGAAAATTTATAACAGAGAATGGCGCAAACTCTGAAAATCCGGAGACAATAAAATCCATTCTACAATTTCTTTATGAAGGCGTTAGCAAAAGACTAAAGACCTATACATGTAAATACCTGTGCATGTATTGCAGAACCAAGGGACACATTGGGGGAGATATATCACACTGGTGTAAAGTGGAAGTGGTTTAGTTGCCTATAGCAACCAATCAAATTCCACCTTTCATTTTCTAAAGTAGCCGTGGAAAATGAAAGCTGTTGGTTGCTACCAGTTCCTTCTGTGACTGTCCTGACTTTGTCTGCTCTGCCTTGTCTTGGACTAGAACTCAGGGCAGATTTTGTTTTGTTTCTGCATGGCACTCCCATTGCTTGGCATCTTTACAGACTGCCTGTGTTCCATCTGTTTCTCAAAACCTACAAGGGTTGCCTTCTTGCTTTGATAAAAAGAAGGCGGAGACCCTGCTGCCTTATCACCCTTGTGACTGCTCCACTGACCTGATTCCTTGGACTTCTCCACCGTGTAGACATGTCTACCCACTGTCGTTACCCGAGACACAAGCTGTGTCCAAATACATCAAGGAGAATCTGGACAGAGGTTTCTTTCAGAAGTCCTCTTCACCAGCAGGAGCCACATTCTTTTTCATCAAAAAGGGCAGTTCTCCTCATCCATGTCAATGTATATGACTATGGAGGTATGAATTAAGTCATGGTCACAAATAAGTATTCTCTGACCCTGATTATCAAACTTTTTGACAGAATGAGTAGAGCACAGATATTCACTAAGTTGGAACTCCAAGGGACAAACAGCCTCATCGATATGTGGGAGACGAATGGAAGTTGGTGTTTAACACCATTGATGGCGACTACGAATATACCGTTATGTCCTTTGGCCTATTTAAAGTTCCCTCTATTTTCCAGGAATTTTTTAATATCTTCCACAATCTGCTTTGTGTTCTGGATGACATTCTGGTCTTCTCCCTTGATCTGACTACATATTGCAGACAAGACTGCACGGTCCTCCAGTGTCTGCGTGAAAACCAGCTATATGCCAAATTTTAAAAGTGTTTGAGAATATGTAATTACCTTTCCTAGGCTACATTATTTAATATAAAGGTATTTCTATGGATTCCGAGAAGTTGTCCGTGGTTTTGGAATTGCCCTTCTCTACTGGTCTGCAAGCTATTCAGCGATTCCTTGGGTTTGCCAACTACTACATACCTCATTTCTCCCCTCTTACTGCTGCCATTGCTGCTCTCACCTGGAAGGGGGTGGATGCTAAGAGGTGGACTCCTCAGGCTGAGTTAACCTTCCAGTATCTTAAGCAAGCCTTCGCCCCTGCTTCTGTTCTTCATTGGCCAGATGTCACCAAACAATTCTTACTTGAGATCGACTCATCCTCTGTCATGGCCAGAGATGTACTCAATATAACAATAACATTTACAAGGACAGGTGCACTCTGCGGTCTGACTAAACCCTCATACTGGTGTTAAAATTGAGAGTTTAGCCGATATATCCTGCTGTGGAGGACACATCTGAGCCGAGCACCACGCCAAGGTATCTCAAGTAGCTCGGGACCTAAAGCTAACCTACCTGTGCCATATGGGCAATACCAGGGGCCAGTGGGCGAATTACAGGAGCGTAAGGTCTGACTCACAGCAAACTCCCAGTTACCTCCAGCATGCAGCCATGCTTACAATGGGAGGAGGGAGATCGGCTAAACTCTCAATTTTAACACCAGTATGAGGGTTTAGTCAGACCGCAGAGTGCACCTGGCCTTGTAAATGTTATTGTTATATTGAGAACATCTCTGGCCACGACAGAGGATGAGTTGATCTCAAGTAAGAATCGCCCACTGGCCCCTGGTATATTGCCCATATGGCACAGGTAAGTTAGCGTTAGGTCCCAAGCTACTTGGGATACCTTGGCGCGGTGCTCGGGCTCAGATGTGTCCTCCACAGTAGGATATATCAGCTAAACTCTCAATTTTAACACCAGTATGAGGGTTTAGTCAGACCGCAGAGTGCACCGATCCTTGTAAATGCAAATCCACACATTTTCTATCCTGTGTAGGATGTCTATTGTGGTACTTGAGGTCCGCCACGGGCATCCCCCACTGCATTTTTGCTGTGGATCGCCACTAGCAGCGGACCACAAGTACAGGATCTGCCCCTCTGTATAGATGCGCCACTGCATATGGGGTGGAGCAAGTCCTGCTTCTAATACCATGCCATTTTATAGTTTGTACAGTGATGTACTCACCTGAAAAGTGGATTATATAAAAAGATAAACATTTGTGGCTTCTTTCCTCCCCATCTGAATGCAACTACTCCATTGGTGATAGGGAGCTGCTGGCCATTAAGATGATACTTGAGCAGTGGCATCATAACAATCTTATCAACATACAGTCTGCCCAGTGGCTAAAACTGCATCAAGCTCGATGGTCTCTATTCTTTGCCCAGTTTAACTTCGTCCTGCATTTCTGTCTGGCTGACAGGAATACCAAGAAAGATGCCCTCTCTTGTTCATTTGATCTGGCTAATAGGCTGGAGGAGCCTCAGCACACCATTGACCCCACATAGTTTTTGTTTCCTTGGTACAAATTAGGGACATCCCTCCAGGGAGAACTTATGTTTCTCAAGCCAGACATAGGCAAGTTCTCACTTGGGGACATAAATCTAAAGTGGTTGGTAATCCAGGGCTCTGTAATACTGTCAAGCTCATCTCCAGGTACTATTGGTGGACATCTATTTGACAGACATTTGTCAGAGTTTGTAGCTGTGTGTGTGAATTGAGCCCAGAACAAGTCAGCCAGACAGGGGCCTGCTGGTTTACATTAGTATGGGCTGGACTGATCTTCCTGCCTCCTCTGGATGTACAGTTACATGATCTTCCTCTACATGTACATCACTCTCTAATTTGCTTGAGATTAAACTGGACTTCTATTCTGCCTACCATCCTCAGTCCACCAGGAAAAGGGAGAGCGTTAACCAGACCCTAGAGAAATATCTACGGCTCTTAGTCTCCTTGAAACAAGATGACTAGATGTCCTTGCTTCTTTTAGCTGAGTTCTGCCAAAATAACCATTCCATTGAGTCTACTATTTAAATCATCATTCTTTATTGGTTATGTACAGCACCCTTATCTTCCTGTATCCATTGCAGATGCCGCAGCCAAGAACCTTTTTACAGATATGACAGGAAGCTTTCCTAATTCATCAAGTGGTGTGTTGGTAAGAAACAAAGAGCTCCACCATCTTTCACAGTCACTCCACGATTCCGGGGTCATCTGCCAAATTAACCCAGTCTGCTATAAGCAACATTTGACTCCATCTCTCCCTATCCCCATCTCCTTCCACATGTTCCTCCTCAGACTCCTATTCCAAACCCTCTATACACTGCTGTTCCTGCTGGTGATGATGAATTTGAGGTCAAATTCATCCTAAGGACCTAAGGCCTTGAGGAGAGGGTGGAGAAGCATAGAAAACATTAATGCCCCAGTTCTGCTTAAGAGATTACTATGACTGTCTGGACCAAAGAAAAGAAGGTATAAGGGGGAGTAATTTTACACCACCAGCCCATGTTTGCTGCTGCCCTGCTACTTTGGGCAGGCACCGCTCCACTCGTCCTGTGTCTGTCGCAGGTCGAGAGTTCAATCAGCAGGCCTGGGCGCCGGTGTCCTAAGTATCTATCGGGGATATTCTTTATTGAACCTCACCTCATTCAGAACTATTGAAAGGGTTAAGCCCTGCTTTGGTTCTGTGTGCAGCTGCTAGGCCATTTCTAATGTGCAATCAGCATCTGCTATTTATGCTGTACTGTTTACCTAATTCTCTGCCTGAGCAATAGCTGGCAAGAGCCTGCAAAGGTGCCTTAATCTCTTGACTGCCCATGTACCAACTTCTGCCTGTGCAGCCATTTAAGTAAGCCAGGGTGAGTCCTGCTCAAGGTAATTTTTTTCCATCTAAAAAAAAAAAACACAGAATCTCAGATGAAAATGGCTAAAACTGATACAAAATCTGCATAACTGAGCATAGCAGAAGCTTAAAATACAGATCCATGTTTTTTCTTCTGTTCTTTTTGACGGATCAGAAAAATGGAAAACAAAATGGTGATGTGAGCCCGGCTTAAGCTGGCCACTTGCACTAATGACCACAAATCTCCAAGAAGACCCTATTTCTTTCAGATGCTGTTCAGGAATATCAATCTTTCAGCTAACCCTTGACAAAACAGCTCAATATTTTTTAATAAAAAAAAGATTTTTAGCTCAAAATGAGTAAAATACAATCATAAAAATTGCCTACAAAGGTGTACATAGCCTTTAACGTATTTTAAGGTCCATGAATAACCCAATATGTTAAAATATGCGAAAATGGTTCCACCTATAAATTATCTATGTCTACCAAGATCTGATTTTTATGAATAACATTTTCCACGTTCTCAACATGAATACGGCTTCTCTCTTGTGTGTTTTTCCTGATGATTCCTAAGTTGTGCTTTAGAAATAAAACATTTCCCACATTCTAAACATGAATGCAGTTTCTCACCTGTGTGATTTCTCTCATGCCTAACAAGATTTGATTTATCTGAAAATTGCTTCCCACATTCAGAACATGAATATGGCTTCTCTCCAGTGTGTCGTCTCTCATGTGCAACAAGATATGATTTCTCTGTAAAACATTTCCCGCATTCTGAACAAGAATATGGCTTCTCTCCTGTGTGACTTCTCTCATGTATAAGAAGATTTGATTTATATGTAAAACATTTCCCACATTCTGAACATGAATACGGCTTCTCTCCTGTGTGACTTCTCTTATGTATAACAATAAATGATTTATCGGTAAAACATTTCCCACATTCTGAACATGAATACGGTTTCTCTCCTGTGTGAATTCTTTCATGCCTAATCAGACTTGATTTCTCTGTAAAACATTTCCCACATGCTGAACATGAATATGGTTTCTCTCCTGTGTGACTTCTCTTGTGTCTAACAAGATTTGATTTTCCTGAAAAGCATTTTCCACATTCTGAACATGAGTGTGGCTTCTCCCCTGTGTGAATAATTCTGTTTGTAGAAAGACCTGAGCTTTTTGTGAATGGTTTACCACAGTGAAATCTTTCACCCCCTTTCTGACCTGTACTTGGGGTAACAATCTGTGATTGGTCAGGAGAAGGTTCCTCATAATTAGGGGGATTATATGACAGATCTGTACTGTGAAGTCCTGGATGTACATTAAGGGTAATGAGGTTTTCTACTGAAGAGCGCTGCATGATATCTTCATCTTCTTCAGCTTTATTATTTAGTGATAACATGATGTTTCCCTTAGAATTCTTGCTAAGATTTTCTGTGAATATAAAAATTGGAATTTGTGCTTTTTTCAAACCATAAAGTATAATGTAATAACTTCTAACATTCCTATTAGGCTGGACGTGGATCCAGCTGGATGCAGAGGTATAGGCCATTCACTTTATCTCCACACCTGCCTTTGGTTAAAAAACCACTACACATGTGATTCCAGTGGGTTTGCTATATATTCGCGTTTTAGTATATTTGCATTACGCGGATATTACATTGCCGATTTTTCCCAGTCAATAGAATAATCTCGAATACGAATATTCGCGAAATATCGTGAATGCAAATATTGCCCCTGCAGCTCATCACTAATCATGACTTGAAAAACCTTGAAAATTGAAAAGCTCAGCCGTGTCTGGCAAGTAGTCCTGCATTATACCAACACAGTTTGCCCTTCGACACCAAATGGGCATTAGTTTAATACAATAATTTCACTTAAAAGGACCCGTCACCAAATTCCTCACCACAAACTGTATTCATTATTAAATAGAGTTTAGACCTGATGATGTTAGTGTACTCACTAGAAGAATTTGTGTTATGTACACCTAGAGCTTAAAAGGGTTATCTAGTGAATTATACTGACGCCCTATTCTCAAAATTATGATCAATATCAGATTGGCAGGGGTCTGACACCCGGGACCCCCGCTGATCAGATGCCAGAAGAGGCCTCTTCCTAGACCATGTGACGTCACTGTACATCGGTCACATGGCCTAGTAGTAGCTCATCCCCAATTAATTGAATGGGGATGAGCTGCTATACAATATGCTGCGCTGGGCCTGGAAAGTTTTCAGGAGCCGGCTGCGCTCACCAGAGCTCCAGTGAGTGTAGCAGGACAGTGACTGAGTCCAGCTCGGAAATACAGAACTCATCATCTGCTCTCTTACTGTCTAGATGGATTTACTATTAACCTTCTGACATGGGATTTTTAAGTAAGTTCACCGGCCTCATCAGGTCTAAGATCTATTTAATACTACATGCAGTTGATATTTTCAAATTCAGTGAAAGATCCTCTTTAATATTCTTATGGATAATCTGATCATGGACACAATCTACTTTAAACGAGATAATGCGCCATGAGGTGAAGAGCGCGGCTCCGGCTGAATTCACGGACATGACAATGCGATCTGTAAGGCCTAATGGCCGCACAGTCTCCAGATCTCAGGTTTATAGACATCTGTAGGATGTAGTGGAATAGACAGAGGGAGGCCATCGATCAGAACCTGTAATAAAGGTCTCCAGCACCTTGTTGGGTCCATTACACTAAGAAATCAGGATGTTCTAAGGGAACGAGGGTCCTATCAAGAATTAAGAAGGTGGAGCTAATGACGTGTCCTGTGAGTGCAGGGAATCATCACCGAGACGTCTGTGTCTGTACAATAATCACATGTGACATCGGAGATTCCTGACAATCATGGATCTGAGGACTGGAGTGCGACCAGAGCTGGTTGTCTTGTAATGAGCAATGTTTTTTTTTTTTTTGGGTATTTTCATTGTCACATTCCAAGTCCCACACCTTTTGTATACTTCTGTCACTGTATGGGGGCTTGTTTTTTTATGGGATGAGTTATATTTTCAGTGATGCCATTTTGGGGTACGTCATTTATTATTTAAAAAATGCACAAAAGTTCAACACCGTGATACGAAATACGTAGAATATTTTTAATAAAAGAATATTTCATTAAAAATTAATTTTTGTTGTTTTGCATTCCAAGAACTTCTTTAATTTCATGGACCCATAGGGGGGTCTGATTTTTTGTGGAATGAATTGTAGTTTTTATTGTTACCATTTTGGGGTATGTATCATTTATTAACTACTTTTTCATTTTTTTCATGGTAGGAAATAAAAATAGCAAATGTGCATTTTTATTCTTATGCAGCCCGGTTATCTTATTCTACGGGTTACTGTGACTGCGAGGGAAACAAATATGTGTAAATTCCATATTACTTATGAACGGAGCAAAATAACAAAACATGAAAGAAGCGAAGACGTCTGAAGACGTTCTTAATGCATTGTACATAAGACTTAAAAAAGTACTCGTCTGCAGAGCGGGGCCGTTATTACTACAGGGAGCCGCTATTCCTGGCTTTACTCCACCCTCCGGCGCTGCACTATGCATAGACAGTGTACAGCTTCAGGGCATTGTGTGTGTGAACCTGAACTATGATCTGACACCGGTCAACGCCAGGACCCGTATTGTAGCCAAAGCGCAGTGCCAGGGGCGCACTGCTTTATTTTTATCTGATATGAGATCTGTATGTAGGGGAAGGTAGGTGGGAGTTATAAAGGGTGACAGGGATCTGAATGAATTTGGGGACTGATCTGAGGCCTCACTTGGGATCTGAAAGAATCTGAAAGCTTATTTTGGAGTTTAGGGGTCTGTGTTAAACTATGGGTGTGTCTTGGAGGATATATTTGTGGGGTCTAGTCTGGGGGTCTCTGAATTCTGAGATCAGGTCTGGGGGTCTGTAATTCATTATGGGGTGATCTGGGAGTTTCAGCTTGTGATATAAGAGGCTGGTCCTCCTCCATTACATGTCACTGCACACACGTGTATACACTGCACATGACAGCTCTTACCCTGTGATATAAGAGGCTGGTGCTCCTCCATTACATGTCACTGCACACACGTGTACACACTGCACATGACAGCTCTTACCCTGTGATATAAGAGGCTGGTGCTCCTCCATTACATGTCACTGCACACACGTGTATACACTGCACATGACGGGTCTTACCCTGTGATATAAGAGGCTGCTGCTCCTCCATTACATGTCACTGCACACACTGCACATGACGGCTCTTACCTTGTGATATAAGAGGCTGGTGCTCTTCCATTACATGTCACTGCACACACGTGTATACACTGCACATGACGGCTCTTACCTTGTGATATAAGAGGCTGGTGCTCCTCCATTACAGGTCACTGCACACACGTGTACACACTGCACATGACAGCTCTTACCCTGTGATATAAGAGGCTGGTGCTCCTCCATTACATGTCACTGCACACACGTGTATACACTGCACATGACGGCTCTTACCTTGTGATATAAGAGGCTGGTGCTCCTCCATTACATGTCACTGCACACACGTGTATACACTGCACATAACGGCTCTTACCTTGTGATATAGGAGGATGGTGCTCCTCCATTACATGTCACTGCAAACACGTGTATACACTGCACATGACGGCTCTTACCTTGTGATATAAGAGGCTGGTGCTCCTCCATTACATGTCACTGCACACACGTGTATACACTGCACATGACGGCTCTTACCCTGTGATATAAGAGGCTGGTGCTCCTCCATTACATGTCACTGCACACACGTGTACACACTGCACATGACAGCTCTTACCCTGTGATATAAGAGGCTGGTGCTCCTCCATTACATGTCACTGCACACACGTGTATACACTGCACATGACGGGTCTTACCCTGTGATATAAGAGGCTGCTGCTCCTCCATTACATGTCACTGCACACGTGTATACACTGCACATGACGGCTCTTACCTTGTGATATAAGAGGCTGGTGCTCCTCCATTACATGTCACTGCACACACGTGTATACACTGCACATGACGGCTCTTACCTTGTGATATAAGAGGCTGGTGCTCCTCCATTACATGTCACTGCACACACGTGTATACACTGCACATGACGGCTCTTACCTTGTGATATAAGAGGCTGGTGCTCCTCCATTACATGTCACTGCACACACGTGTACACACTGCACATGACAGCTCTTACCCTGTGATATAAGAGGCTGGTGCTCCTCCATTACATGTCACTGCACACACGTGTATACACTGCACATGACGGCTCTTACCCTGTGATATAAGAGGCTGGTGCTCCTCCATTACATGTCACTGCACACACGTGTACACACTGCACATGACAGCTCTTACCCTGTGATATAAGAGGCTGGTGCTCCTCCATTACATGTCACTGCACACACGTGTATACACTGCACATGACGGGTCTTACCCTGTGATATAAGAGGCTGCTGCTCCTCCATTACATGTCACTGCACACGTGTATACCTGCACATGACGGCTCTTACCTTGTGATATAAGAGGCTGGTGCTCTTCCATTACATGTCACTGCACACACGTGTATACACTGCACATGACGGCTCTTACCTTGTGATATAAGAGGCTGGTGCTCCTCCATTACATGTCACTGCACACACGTGTATACACTGCACATGACGGCTCTTACCCTGTGATATAAGAGGCTGGTGCTCCTCCATTACATGTCACTGCACACACGTGTACACACTGCACATGACAGCTCTTACCCTGTGATATAAGAGGCTGGTGCTCCTCCATTACATGTCACTGCACACACGTGTATACACTGCACATGACGGGTCTTACCCTGTGATATAAGAGGCTGCTGCTCCTCCATTACATGTCACTGCACACACTGCACATGACGGCTCTTACCTTGTGATATAAGAGGCTGGTGCTCTTCCATTACATGTCACTGCACACACGTGTATACACTGCACATGACGGCTCTTACCTTGTGATATAAGAGGCTGGTGCTCCTCCATTACAGGTCACTGCACACACGTGTACACACTGCACATGACAGCTCTTACCCTGTGATATAAGAGGCTGGTGCTCCTCCATTACATGTCACTGCACACAAGTGTATACACTGCACATGACGGCTCTTACCCTGTGATATAAGAGGCTGGTGCTCCTCCATTACATGTCACTGCACACACGTGAATACACTGCACATGACGGGTCTTACCTTGTGATATAAGAGGCTGGTGCTCCTCCATTACATGTCACTGCACACACGTGTATACACTGCACATGACAGCTCTTACCCTGTGATATAAGAGGCTGGTGCTCCTCCATTACATGTCACTGCACACACGTGTATACACTGCACATGACGGGTCTTACCCTGTGATATAAGAGGCTGGTGCTCCTCCATTACATGTCACTGCACACACGTGTATACACTGCACATGACGGGTCTTACCCTGTGATATAAGAGGCTGGTGCTCCTCCATTACATGTCACTGCACACACGTGTATACACTGCACATGACGGCTCTTACCCTGTAATATAAGAGGCTGGTGCTCCTCCATTACATGTCACTGACTGCACACACGTGTATACACTGCACATGACGGGTCTTCCCCTGTGATATAAGAGGCTGGTGCTCCTCCATTACATGTCACTGCACACACGTGTATACACTGCACATGACGGCTCTTACCCTGTGATATAAGAGGCTGGTGCTCCTCCATTACATGTCACTGCACACACGTGTATACACTGCACATGACGGGTCTTACCTTGTGATATAAGAGGCTGGTGCTCCTCCATTACATGTCACTGCACAAACGTGTATACACTGCACATGACGGCTCTTACCTTGTGATATAAGAGGCTGGTGCTCCTCCATTACAGGTCACTGCACACACGTGTATACACTGCACATGACGGGTCTTACCCTGTGATATAAGAGGCTGCTGCTCCTCCATTACATGTCACTGCACACACGTGTATAGACTGCACATGACGGGTCTTACCTTGTGATATAAGAGGCTGGTGCTCCTCCATTACATGTCACTGCACACACGTGTATACACTGCACATGACGGCTCTTACCTTGTGATATAAGAGGCTGGTGCTCCTCCATTACAGGTCACTGCACACACGTGTATACACTGCACATGACAGGTCTTACCCTGTGATATAAGAGGCTGGTGCTCCTCCATTACATGTCACTGCACACACGTGTATACACTGCACATGACGGCTCTTACCTTGTGATATAAGAGGCTGGTGCTCCTCCATTACATGTCACTGCACACACGTGTATACACTGCACATGGCGGCTCTTACCCTGTGATATAAGAGGCTGGTGCTCCTCCATTACATGTCACTGCACACACGTGTATACACTGCACATGACGGCTCTTACCCTGTGATATAAGAGGCTGGTGCTCCTCCATTACATGTCACTGCACACATGTATACACTGCACATGACGGCTCTTACCCTGTGATATAAGAGGCTGGTGCTCCTCCATTACATGTCACTGCACACACGTGTATACACTGCACATGACGGCTCTTACCCTGTGATATAAGAGGCTGGTGCTCCTCCATTACATGTCACTGCACACACGTGTATACACTGCACATGACGGCTCTTACCCTGTGATATAAGAGGCTGGTGCTCCTCCATCATGGCCTCCTTGTACAGATCCTTGTGGCCTTCTATATACTCCCACTCCTCCATGGAGAAATAGACAGTGACGTCCTGACACCTTATAGGAACCTGACAACACAATGACACCGTCATCACCCAGACCCCCAGTGCTGTTACTGGAGAATTTCCCAGCATTCCCAGCAGTGTCACCTCTCCAGTCAGCAGCTCCATCATCTTGTGGGTGAGCTCTAGGATCTTCTGCTCATGTATCAGGGGGTGAGGGGAGGCTCTGTGATGGGGGAGGGGTCCTGCTCCGCCCTCCTGACTCCTGGAGATGGATGATGGGAGTCACACAGTCCCCCGATGTCTTCTTCACTATTGTGTACTCCTGTGGATGGAGAGAGACACTTAGGGAATAAACCCTTCAGGGGCCATGTGCTCTCCTCCGGCCTCTCCTCCTGGTACAACGTGCCTACTTACCTCCTCATGGCTCCTGCATGACTAGAGGTCACTGGTCACATGACACATCACTCACCATACTGGGGGCTGATCTTCAGGTTCTCCGTCACTTGGAAGGTCTGGGGGCCGTTCTCCAGGACCCTGGACTCTTCCTATCACTTCCTATGATGGATTCTCCTTCCCGATGTCTGACTTGTTACAGAATACAATACAGAGGAGAGAAATCTAGAGAAGTTTACCTCTCCGCTCAGCAGGGAGATGATCTCCAAGGTGAGGTCTAATATTCTTCTGCTGATCTCCTTCCCGTCCATCCTCGGGGGTCATTCAGGAGAAGAGGAGAGAACTGGAGGAGCTGGAGGCTTCTAGTACTGCAGGCGCCTTTATGAGAAGAGGAGAGGAAATCATCCAGGGGACAAGACCAGATGTCACCTCCAGAACCGCACTGCCTGAGCCTGGAGGGGCCCCCACCACATGGATTCCAGGGGCCCCAACATGGAGATCTCTGGTGGCCACACAGGAGATAAGTGTCTGATAGATGCAGGTCCCACCTCTGGGCTGTGCTCAGCTGTGTCCAGAACTCCTAGAGAAGAGACTGGAGAGAGCTGAGCTCAGGCCGGGCCCCGCTCCATTCATTCTCCTCCTGGAGGCAGGGGCCCCTCACCAGGACAGTCAGGGGCTAGCGAATGATGACAACCCCCACTATCCCCACTACTCCCCCCATCATACTAAGCTGAGGAGCGGAGAAGGATTCCTTGTGTGTAATGGAGGAGAATCTCCAGAGGTGACATGTCTGAGCTCTCCACCACACTGTCTCCTCACAGCTCATCTTACCTGCAGGCTGGAGGAATGGCTGATACCAGAGAGAACAAGAGCCCTGACTACCGACCAGGACCTGCCCAGTATCTGCTGCACTGCTAGAGCTGAAGGACCTGGGGTGACGTCACCGTCATGTGATCAGGGCGGGGCTCAGCAGTGGGGAGAGGGGGTGGTGAAGGACCTGCCCAGTATCTGCGGCACTGCCAGAGCAGAAGGACCTGGGGTGACGTCACTGTCATGTGATCCGTGCAGGGGTGGGGCTCAGGAGAGGAGATGTGGCGAAGGACCTGGGGTGATGTCACTGTCATGTGATCAGTGCAGAGGGCGGGGCTCAGCAGTGGGGAGAGGAGGTGGTGAAGGACCTGGGGTGACGTCACTGTACTGTGATTAGTGCAGGGGGCGGGGCTAAGCAGTGGGGAGAAGATGTGGTTAAGGACCTTTGAGGATGTCACTATCATGTGATCAGTGCGGTGGGCGGGGCTTTGTATGGTGGAGGAGTGATGAGTGCTTTCTCTTCTACAGAGTTGAAGAAATCCTGGGAGTTGCAGTGGTTTCCTCTTATAAGGCTCCATTCACACGTCCACAATTCTGTTCCACATTTTTCGGAACGGAATTGTGGACCCATTCATTTCTTTGGGAACACACTATTAAAGATGATTGAACTTAAAAAAAAAGTTCGGCGTTCGGGTTGTGGTAACTCGCGCATCCCGTTATGGATTCCACTACCGCGGACTATCGCCGCATATGGAATCCATAAGGTGCGGCTTCCACCAGCCCGAACTGTTGAACAGCCAAAGGACCTGGGGTGATCTGTGCAGGGGGCGTGGCTCAGCACTGGATTTGATCCCAGCCACACCCCCTGCACTGATCACATGATGGTGATGTCACTCCAGGTCCTTCGGCTGTTCAACAGTTCGGGTTGGTGGAAGCCGCCCCCTATGGATTTCATATGGGTTGTGTCTAAACTCCAGACAC
This sequence comes from Bufotes viridis, assembly GCA_033119425.1. NCBI lineage: Eukaryota > Metazoa > Chordata > Amphibia > Anura > Bufonidae > Bufotes > Bufotes viridis. Next base: position 2,266,957 of record CM065589.1, on the reverse strand, counting down.
GAAACGGACCTGGTCCTCTTCAAGTATGGGAAATAGCCAGCTCTATATGAGCTGTCTAAACTCCATACACGGTACGGACCTCTCGGCCCCCTAGTGGACAGGTCCGGAACAGAGCTAGTGTTTAGGCAGCTCACATTGATTTGGCTAAACTCCAGACACCATACGGACCCGGTCCTTACTAAGTATGGGGAATAGCCGACTCTATAGGAGCTGTCTATTTCCCATACCTGGTACGGACCTCTCAGCCCCCTGGTGGTCAGGTCCGGAACTATGATGGGATTTAGCTGATTCAAAGTGAATTGGCTAAACTCCATACTCCATAAGGACCTTCTTAACCCTTTGTGATATGGGATCAATTACAATTTTATTTGCCCATTAAAGTGGAACAGATGAGTGGTAGAAAATCAGGTTTTTATCTGTATTTTATTTTTAATCCCTATAACTGTTTAATATCACCATAAGACATGAATCCGTATCATGGACGCACTTCCCCCCGAGTCCTGTGAGAACAGGGTTTAGGCTCAGATGATACTGGAGATGACGATGAGCCTCCGATCACTGAGAGATTTCTGCCTTGCAGTGTACGAGAAAAATAACGTATTAGCTCAAATTTTCTATTTATCAAGAGTTATCCGTGAATTGTTCCCACCAAATACATTCAGATTGCAAGACTTTGGCGGTAACCTGTGATTTCACCGTCAGCATTGTTAAAGGAAAGCTCAGCATGTTTCCCCATCAGTTTTCCTGCTGGTGAGATCCTCCTCAGACATGGAGTTTAGTCTGCTCACAGTGAACTGTCTATTTCCCATACAGCAGACAGACCTTTTCTATCTGTTAGGCCTCATGCACACAACCGTATGTGTTTTGCGGTCAGCAAACCGCAGATCCGCAAAAACACGAAAGCTGCTCTGCGTTCTGTTCCGCAATTTGCGGAACGGAACACGGCCCATTGTAGAAATGCCTATTCTTGTCCGCAAAACAGACAAGAATAGGACATGCTCTATTTTTTTTTGCGGGGCCACTGAACAGAGCAACGGATGCGGACAGCACACGGAGTGTTGTCTGCATCTTTGCAGCCCCATTGAAGTGAATGGGTCCGCGCCCTAGCCGCAAAATATGCGGCTCGGACGCTATGCCAAAACAACACGACCGTTGGTGTTTTGCGGTCCACAAATCGCGGATCCGCAAAACACGAAAGCTGCTCCGCGTTCCGCAATTTGCGGACTGGAACGCGGCCCATTGTAGAAATGCCTATTCTTGTTCGCAAAATGGACAAGAATAGGACATGCTCTATTTTTTTTGCGGGGCCACGGATCGGAGCAACGGATGCGGAAATCTTTTGCGGCCCCAATGAAGTGAATGGGTTCGCACCTGAGCCGCAAAATATGCGGCTCGGACGCGGACCAAACATACGATCGTGTGCATGAGGCCTTATAGAGAGGTTTTCCTGCTGGTGAGGTCCTCCTCAGACATGGGGTTGAGCCTGCTCACAGTTTAATGTCTATTTCCCATACCCCAGACGGACCTTTTCTATGTGTTATATACAGAGAGGTTTCCTGCTGGTGAGGTCCTCTTCAGACATGGGGTTGAGCCTGCTCACAGTTTAATGTCTATTTCCCATACCCCAGACGGACCTTTTCTATGTGTTATATACAGAGAGGTTTCCTGCTGGTGAGGTCCTCTTTAGACATGGGGTTGATCCTGCTCACAGTGTACTGTCTATTTCCCATACCCCAGACGGACCTTTTCTATGTGTTATATACAGAGAGGTTTCCTGCTGGTGAGGTCCTCTTCAGACATGGGGTTGAGCCTGCTCACAGTTTAATGTCTATTTCCCATACCCTAGACGGACCGTTTCTATGTGTTAGGCCTCATGCACACGACCGTTGGTGTTTTGCGGTCTGCAAACTGCGGATCCGCAAAACACGGAAGCTGCTCCGCGTTCCGTTCTGCAACAGCGGCCCATTATAGAAATGCCTATTCTTGTCCGCAAAACGGACAAGAATAGGACATCCTCTATTTTTTTTTGCGGGGGCACGGAACGGAGCAACGGATGCGGACAGCACACGGAGTGTTGTCTGCATCTTTTGCAGCCCCATTGAAGTGAATGGGTCCGCGCCCGAGCCGCAAAATATGCGGCTCGGACGCGGACCACAACAACGGCCGTGTGCATGAGGCCTTATAGAGAGGTTTTCTGCTGGTGAGGTCCTCCTCAGACATGGGGTTGAGCCTGCTCACAGTTTAATGTCTATTTCCCATACCCCAGACGGACCTTTTCTATGTGTTATAGGAGATGTCTTAAAGTGGAAAAACACTTTAAAATTGAAGCCGAACTTGGCTTCGGCTCCGTCTAGTACTGAACCTCTGAACCGAAGCCGAGTTCAGCTTCAAGTTTTAAAGTGTTTTTCCACTTTAAGAATCAACTACCTAAGTTATTCAATGAAGTCACGCCCGACTTCGTGAATACCATAACTGACTTCGTCTCCTCGGAGCCCATACATTCTAATACTGTACGGAGGCGGATTTGAAGTTTTGAATGAAGAGACTTTGGAGGAAGAATGTGAAGCTCGCTTCCCTCAACACTAACCATTATATACGTCTGCGCCTATCTCTACACTCAGCTACAAGCGCCTAGAATACAGAAGAACGCCAAAAGGTAATGAAATTTTAAAAAAAATTAACAAAAAATAAATGAACAAAAATACATAAAAACTTTTTTTTTTGGTTCAACAATAAGTTTTTATTAGCTTTCACAGTAGAAAATATATATGAATAAATATCAGGAACGGAGAACATACTGGAAACCTGTTCAGTAAAACAACATACAATGTGGACTCCCCAGACAGCAGCCGGCATACAAAACTACATGGTACCCCCCCTGCATACATAACTACATGGCACCCCCCCGCATACAAAACTACACGCCCCCCCCCCTGCATACATAACTACATGGCACCCCCCCGCATACAAAACTACATGGCACCCCCCCGCATACAAAACTACATGGCACCCCCCCCGCATACAAAACTACACGCCCCCCCCCCCTGCATACATAACTACATGGCACCCCCCCGCATACATAACTACATGGCACCCCCCCGCATACAAAACTACACGCCCCCCTGCATACATAACTACATGGCACCCCGCATACAAAACTACACGCCCCTGCATACATAACTACATGGCACCCCCTGCATACAAAACTACATGGCACCCCTGCATACAAAACTACACGCCCCCTGCATACATAACTACATGGCACCCCCGCATACAAAACTACACGCCCCTGCATACATAACTACATGGCACCCCCGCATACAAAACTACACGCCCCCTGCAGAAAAACTACACGCCCCCTGCAGAAAAACTACACCCCCGTACAAAACTACACGCCCCCTGCATACAAAACTACACGCCCCCTGCATACAAAACTACACGCCCCCTGCATACAAAACTACACGCCCCCTGCATACAAAACTACACGCCCCCCATGCATACAAAACTACACGGCACCCCCTGCATACAAAACTACACGGCACCCCCTGCATACAAAACTACACGGCACCCCGTATGCGATATTACACGCCTCCGCATGCAATATTGCACTGCACTCCCCTGCATGCAATATTACACTCCCCACCGCATGCAATATTACAAGGCACCCCCGCATGCAATATTACACGCCCCGCATACAATATTACAAGGCACCCCCGCATGCAATATTACACGGCACCCCTGCATGCAATATTACACGGCACCCCCTGCATGCAATATTATACGGCACCCCCTGCATGCAATATTACACGGCACCCCCTGCATGCAACATTACATGGCACCCCTGCATGCAGTATTACACGGCACCCCCTGCATGCAATATCACGCCCCCATACAAAACTACACGGCACCCCCTGCATACAAAACTACACGGCACCCCTGCATACAAAACTACACGCCCCTGCATACAAAACTACACGCCCCCTGCATACAAAACTACACGGCCCCCATACAAAACTACACGGCCCCCATACAAAACTACACTGCACCCCTGCATACAAAACTACACGCCCCGCATACAAAACTACACGGCACCCCCTGCATACAAAACTACACGGCCCTCCCCGCATGCGATATTACACGCCTCCCGCATGCAATATTGCACTGCACCCCCTGCATGCAATATTACACTCCCCACCGCATGCAATATTACAAGGCACCCCGCATGCAATATTACACGCCCCCGCATACAATATTACAAGGCACCCCCGCATGCAATATTACACGGCACCCCCGCATGCAATATTACACGGCACCCCTGCATGCAATATTACACGGCACCCCCTGCATGCAATATTACACGGCACCCCCTGCATGCAATATTACACGGCACCCCCCTGCATGCAATATTACACGGCACCACCCCTGCATGCAATATTACACGGCACCACCCCTGCATGCAATATTATACGGCACCCCCCTGCATGCAGTATTACACGCCCCCTGCATACAATATTACACGCCCCTGCATGCAATATTACACGCCCCCCCTGCATGCAATATTACACGCCCCCCCCTGCAAAGAATATTAAACCTTCCCCTATGTATTCAATTATTTCACACCACCCCCTCTATAAATATTACATGACCCTTGCCCGCGTACATTACACCTCCCGCCCTCTGTATAGAACATTACAGGACCCCCTGCAGACAATATTATATGGGGCCCCCTTCTGCAGACAATAATACATCCCCCTGCACAATATTACAATGCCCCCTACAAATATTACACAGCACGACCCCCCCGCATACAATATTAAAGGCATCCCCCACCTCTGCATACAGTCTCACACAGAATCCTTCACCATACAGTTCTCGGCCCCCTCCCCTCAGCACATCCACAGCACACACACAGCCCTCCAGCACTGACAGACTCTCTCTCTCCCCTCTATGAGTTAAGAGCAGCCATCTGTGACCTGCTCTGCAAACAGCCTGAGCTCTCTGGCTTCCGACCCTGACTGCCGCTGCGCTGCCGATTCAGAGTCACGTGACAAGAGAATGTCACGTGACCCAGTGACGTCAGGAGGTCCGTTTCGTGTCTGGAGTTTAGACACTACCATTTCATATGCCGCGATAGTGGAATCCATAACTGGATGCGCGACTTACCACCACCCGAACACCGGACTTTTTCTGAACTCATCTCTTCTCCACTTTATAGGCTATATAAGCCCTGCCCTTTCACTCACTGATCACATGACAGTGACATCTCCCCAGGACCTTCACCACCTCTTCTCCTCTCCTGAGCCCCGCCCCCTGATCACATGTTGGTGACATCACCCCCAGGTCCTTCATCCTCTCTTCTCCTCGCCACTTCTGAGCCCCGCCCCCTTCACTAATCACATGATGGTAACATCACCCCAGGTCCTTCACCACTTCTCCTCTCCACTGCTAAGCCCCGCCCCCTGCACTGATCACATGACAGTGACGTCACCCCCAGGTCCTTCACCACCTCTTCTCTCCTGAGCCCCGCCCCCTGCTCTGATCACATGACGGTGACGTCAACCCAGGTCCTTCAGCTCTGGCAGTGCAGCAGATGCTGGGCAGGTCCTGGTCGGTAGTCAGGGCTCTTGTTCTCTCTGGTATCAGCCATTCCTCCAGCCTGCAGGTAAGATGAGCTGTGAGGAGACAGTGTGGTGGAGAGCTCAGACATGTCACCTCTGGAGATTATCCTCCATCACACACAAGGAATCCTTCTCCGCTCCTCAGCTTAGTATGATGGGGGAGTAGTGGGGATAGTGGGGGTTGTCATCATTCGCTGGCCCCTGACTGTCCTGGTGAGGGGCCCCTGCCTCCAGGAGGAGAATGAATGGAGCGGGGGCCGGCCTGAGCTCAGCTCTCTCCAGTCTCTTCTCTAGGAGTTCTGGACACAGCTGAGCACAGCCCAGAGGTGGGACCTGCATCTATCAGACACTTATCTCCTGGGGAGCCACCAGAGATCTCCATGTTGGGGCCCCTGGAATCCATGTGGTGGGGGCCCCTCCAGGCTCAGGCAGTGCGGTTCTGGAGGTGACATCTTGTCCCCTGGATGATTTCCTCTCCTCTCCTCATAAAGGCGCCTGCAGCACTAGAAGCCTCCAGCTCCTCCAGTTCTCTCCTCTTCTCCTGAATGACCCCCGAGGATGGACGGGAAGGAGATCAGCAGAAGAATATTAGACCTCACCTTGGAGATCATCTCCCTGCTGAGCGGAGAGGTAAACTTCTCTAGATTTCTCTCCTCTGTATTGTATTCTGTAACAAGTCAGACATCGGGAAGGAGAATCCATCATAGGAAGTGATAGGAAGAGTCCGGGGTCCTGGAGAACGGCCCCCAGACCTTCCAAGTGACGGAGAACCTGAAGATCAGCCCCCAGTATGGTGAGTGATGTGTCATGTGACCAGTGACCAATAGTCATGTAGGAGCCATGAGGAGGTAAGTAGGCACGTTGTACCAGGAGGAGAGGCCGGAGGAGAGCACATGGCCCCTGAAGGGTTTATTCCCTAAGTGTCTCTCTCCATCCACAGGAGTACACAATAGTGAAGAAGACATCGGGGGACTGTGTGACTCCCATCATCCATCTCCAGGAGTCAGGAGGGCGGAGCAGGACCCCTCCCCCATCACAGAGCCTCCCCTCACCCCTGATACATGAGCAGAAGATCCTAGAGCTCACCCACAAGATGATGGAGCTGCTGACTGGAGAGGTGACACTGCTGGGAATGCTGGGAAATTCTCCAGTAACAGCACTGGAGGGTCTGGGTGATGACGGTGTCATTGTGTTGTCAGGTTCCTGTAAGGTGTCAGGGCGTCACTGTCTATTTCTCCATGGAGGAGTGGGAGTATATAGAAGGCCACAAGGATCTGTACAAGGAGGCCATGATGGAGGAGCACCAGCCTCTTATATCACAGGGTAAGAGCCGTCATGTGCAGTGTATACACGTGTGTGCAGTGACATGTAATGGAGGAGCACCAGCCTCTTATATCACAAGGTAAGAGCCGTCATGTGCAGTGTATACACGTGTGTGCAGTGACATGTAATGGAGGAGCACCAGCCTCTTATATCACAGAGGTAAGACCCGTCATGTGCAGTGTATACACGTGTGTGCAGTGACATGTAATGGAGGAGCACCAGCCTCTTATATCACAGGGTAAGAGCCGTCATGTGCAGTGTATACACGTGTGTGCAGTGACATGTAATGGAGGAGCACCAGCCTCTTATATCACAGGGTAAGAGCCGTCATGTGCAGTGTATACACGTGTGTGCAGTGACATGTAATGGAGGAGCACCAGCCTCTTATATCACAGGGTAAGAGCCGTCATGTGCAGTGTATACACGTGTGTGCAGTGACATGTAATGGAGGAGCACCAGCCTCTTATATCACAGGGTAAGAGCCGTCATGTGCAGTGTATACACGTGTGTGCAGTGACATGTAATGGAGGAGCACCAGCCTCTTATATCACAGGGTAAGAGCCGTCATGTGCAGTGTATACACGTGTGTGCAGTGACATGTAATGGAGGAGCACCAGCCTCTTATATCACAGGGTAAGAGCCGTCATGTGCAGTGTATACACGTGTGTGCAGTGACATGTAATGGAGGAGCACCAGCCTCTTATATCACAGGGTAAGAGCCGTCATGTGCAGTGTATACGTGTGTGCAGTGACATGTAATGGAGGAGCACCAGCCTCTTATATCACAGGGTAAGAGCCGTCATGTGCAGTGTATACACGTGTGTGCAGTGACATGTAATGGAGGAGCACCAGCCTCTTATATCACAGGGTAAGAGCCGTCATGTGCAGTGTATACACGTGTGTGCAGTGACATGTAATGGAGGAGCACCAGCCTCTTATATCACAGGGTAAGAGCCGTCATGTGCAGTGTATACACGTGTGTGCAGTGACATGTAATGGAGGAGCACCAGCCTCTTATATCACAGGGTAAGAGCCGTCATGTGCAGTGTATACACGTGTGTGCAGTGACATGTAATGGAGGAGCACCAGCCTCTTATATCACAGGGTAAGAGCCGTCATGTGCAGTGTATACACGTGTGTGCAGTGACATGTAATGGAGGAGCACCAGCCTCTTATATCACAAGAGTAAGAGCCGTCATGTGCAGTGTATACACGTGTGTGCAGTGACATGTAATGGAGGAGCACCAGCCTCTTATATCACAGGGTAAGAGCCGTCATGTGCAGTGTATACACGTGTGTGCAGTGACATGTAATGGAGGAGCACCAGCCTCTTATATCACAGGGTAAGAGCCGTCATGTGCAGTGTATACACGTGTGTGCAGTGACATGTAATGGAGGAGCACCAGCCTCTTATATCACAGGGTAAGAGCCGTCATGTGCAGTGTATACACGTGTGTGCAGTGACATGTAATGGAGGAGCACCAGCCTCTTATATCACAGGGTAAGAGCCGTCATGTGCAGTGTATACACGTGTGTGCAGTGACATGTAATGGAGGAGCACCAGCCTCTTATATCACAGGGTAAGACCCGTCATGTGCAGTGTATACACGTGTGTGCAGTGACATGTAATGGAGGAGCACCAGCCTCTTATATCACAGGGTAAGAGCCGTCATGTGCAGTGTATACACGTGTGTGCAGTGACATGTAATGGAGGAGCACCAGCCTCTTATATCACAGGGTAAGAGCCGTCATGTGCAGTGTATACACGTGTGTGCAGTGACATGTAATGGAGGAGCACCAGCCTCTTATATCACAGGGTAAGAGCCGTCATGTGCAGTGTATACACGTGTGTGCAGTGACATGTAATGGAGGAGCACCAGCCTCTTATATCACAAGGTAAGAGCCGTCATGTGCAGTGTATACACGTGTGTGCAGTGACATGTAATGGAGGAGCACCAGCCTCTTATATCACAGGGTAAGAGCCGTCATGTGCAGTGTATACACGTGTGTGCAGTGACATGTAATGGAGGAGCACCAGCCTCTTATATCACAGGGTAAGAGCCGTCATGTGCAGTGTATACACGTGTGTGCAGTGACATGTAATGGAGGAGCACCAGCCTCTTATATCACAGGGTAAGAGCCGTCATGTGCAGTGTATACACGTGTGTGCAGTGACATGTAATGGAGGAGCACCAGCCTCTTATATCACAGGGTAAGAGCCGTCATGTGCAGTGTATACACGTGTGTGCAGTGACATGTAATGGAGGAGCACCAGCCTCTTATATCACAGGGTAAGAGCCGTCATGTGCAGTGTATACACGTGTGTGCAGTGACATGTAATGGAGGAGCACCAGCCTCTTATATCACAGGGTAAGAGCCGTCATGTGCAGTGTATACACGTGTGTGCAGTGACATGTAATGGAGGAGCACCAGCCTCTTATATCACAGAGGTAAGACCCGTCATGTGCAGTGTATACACGTGTGTGCAGTGACATGTAATGGAGGAGCACCAGCCTCTTATATCACAGGGTAAGAGCCGTCATGTGCAGTGTATACACGTGTGTGCAGTGACATGTAATGGAGGAGCACCAGCCTCTTATATCACAGGGTAAGAGCCGTCATGTGCAGTGTATACACGTGTGTGCAGTGACATGTAATGGAGGAGCACCAGCCTCTTATATCACAGGGTAAGAGCCGTCATGTGCAGTGTATACACGTGTGTGCAGTGACATGTAATGGAGGAGCACCAGCCTCTTATATCACAGGGTAAGAGCCGTCATGTGCAGTGTATACACGTGTGTGCAGTGACATGTAATGGAGGAGCACCAGCCTCTTATATCACAGGGTAAGAGCCGTCATGTGCAGTGTATACACGTGTGTGCAGTGACATGTAATGGAGGAGCACCAGCCTCTTATATCACAGGGTAAGAGCCGTCATGTGCAGTGTATACACGTGTGTGCAGTGACATGTAATGGAGGAGCACCAGCCTCTTATATCACAGGGTAAGAGCCGTCATGTGCAGTGTATACACGTGTGTGCAGTGACATGTAATGGAGGAGCACCAGCCTCTTATATCACAGGGTAAGAGCCGTCATGTGCAGTGTATACACGTGTGTGCAGTGACATGTAATGGAGGAGCACCAGCCTCTTATATCACAGGGTAAGAGCCGTCATGTGCAGTGTATACACGTGTGTGCAGTGACATGTAATGGAGGAGCACCAGCCTCTTATATCACAGGGTAAGAGCCGTCATGTGCAGTGTATACACGTGTGTGCAGTGACATGTAATGGAGGAGCACCAGCCTCTTATATCACAGGGTAAGAGCCGTCATGTGCAGTGTATACACGTGTGTGCAGTGACATGTAATGGAGGAGCACCAGCCTCTTATATCACAGGGTAAGAGCCGTCATGTGCAGTGTATACACGTGTGTGCAGTGACATGTAATGGAGGAGCACCAGCCTCTTATATCACAGGGTAAGAGCCGTCATGTGCAGTGTATACACGTGTGTGCAGTGACATGTAATGGAGGAGCACCAGCCTCTTATATCACAGGGTAAGAGCCGTCATGTGCAGTGTATACACGTGTGTGCAGTGACATGTAATGGAGGAGCACCAGCCTCTTATATCACAGGGTAAGAGCCGTCATGTGCAGTGTATACACGTGTGTGCAGTGACATGTAATGGAGGAGCACCAGCCTCTTATATCACAGGGTAAGAGCCGTCATGTGCAGTGTATACACGTGTGTGCAGTGACATGTAATGGAGGCCATGTATGCAGTCACTGCTTGTGTCTCCACAGATGGATCCAGGAGGAGAAATCCCCCCGAGAGATGTCCCCGTCCTCTGTATTCCCAGGACTGTCCAGAGGAGAAGCTCCCAGAGGATCCTCAGGTAGTTGGTGGTAAAGGAATCTGTCACCACTTACCTCTCGGTCCATCTGATGTCGGAGTCGTGCTCTTCTCAGCTCTTCTATTGTGTAATATGCAGATTAGTACCTTGGTGCAGTGTGGGCGGTGCCATTGCCAGAGGTGCCGCCCACTGACTTGCAGTCCACGCCCCCACCACTATGACAGGGTCAGGCAGTGAAGATGTAATCCCGTCTGTCCCGAAGTCTCGCACCTGCGCGGTTGACTGTGTAGTGACATGTAATGGAGGAGCACCAGCCTCTTATATCACAGGGTAAGAGCCGTCATGTGCAGTGTGTACACGTGTGTGCAGTGACATGTAATGGAGGCCATGTATCCAGTCACTGCTTGTGTCTCCACAGATGTATCCAGGAGGAGAAATCCCCCCGAGAGATGTCCCCGTCCTCTGTATTCCCAGGACTGTCCAGAGGAGAAGCTCCCAGAGGATCCTCAGGTAGTTGGTGGTAAAGGAATCTGTCACCACTTACCTCTCGGTCCATCTGATGTCGGAGTCGTGCTCTTCTCAGCTCTTCTATTGTGTAATATGCAGATTAGTACCTTGGTGCAGTGTGGGCGGTGCCATTGCCAGAGGTGCCGCCCACTGACTTGCAGTCCACGCCCCCACCACTATGACAGGGTCAGGCAGTGAAGATGAAATCCCGGCTGTCCCGAAGTCTCGCACCTGCGCGGTTGACTGTGTAGTCGGAATATGAATTCTGTATCTGCAGCCGGAACCGCACAGGTGCGAGAGTTTAGGACAGACGGGATTACGTCCTCACTGCCTGGTCCTGTCATAGTGCTGGGCTGCAGACTAAAAGGGAGTGAGAGGAGCACCTGGGTGCAATGACGCCACCCTTGTTGCACCATGGGACTAATTTGCAAATTATAAAAACCTTGATTCCTCCCCATCGAGATGGGACCAGCAGCATCTGATTCGGCTGAGAAGCGCACGTCTCCCACATCAGCTGGATTCCCTGAGACGTGTGAGGCGACTGATCCCTTCAAAGTCTCCCCAGAATCTGACCGTAAAGTGACTGCATCCGAGTCCATCTTACTTCACTTTTCTCATCATTTAGGATGAAAATCTGATTGATATCAAGATTATCGTTAAAGATGAACCTGAGGAGGAGACGGATGGAATGGAAGATCTGGAATGTAAGGAGGGCGAGACCTTCACTGGTCATCTGGATACTACTCCCATCATCTCATCATCACACGTAATAATCTCTCACTGTGTTTCCTACAGATGGACTCATAGAAGAAAATCCCCCCGAGAGATGTCCCCGTCCTCTGTATTCCCAGGACTGTCGAGAGGAGAAGCCCCCAGAGAACCCTCAGGTAGATGGAGCTGAGCCCTATACACATCTATATAGGGGGGTCCTGCAGTCATAGAGGGGTCATAGATGGTGGGGGTCTCTTCTGTGGATCTGTTAGATTTCCCACCCGTCTGCTGTATTGTCCTGAATTGTTACAGATGACAAATCAGGGGGAAGATGTGACTGATATTAAAGTGGAGGATGAAGAGGAGCGGATGATGGGCGATCCCCCGTGTAAGAGTGAGGTGGAGGAGGACCTTCCAGGAGATGTCACCACAGGTATGGGATCATGGATGGGGAAAGTGACCTCAGATTCTGTCCTGGTGTCTTCAGGGCATTAATATCGAAATCCCAGAAAACTCCTTTAAGACTCCATCATCAGGTGAAATAGACGTATAGGGTAGACACAATATGGCAGACAGTTAGAAGACCCATCCACGTTCTCAGAACATCGGCCATAACAGGGCTCGGGGATAGCCGGTATCTCGAGGCCGCCATTGTCTGTTGACCGGTCAGCCTCATGCGCTTGCACATATTGTAAAATGTTTTTAAAAAGGTTAAAATATAAAAAATTCTAATCTCCCTTTTCCCCTATAAAAAATAAACATAAACTCACCCTAAAAGGCGTCGCCGCCGCGTCTGAAAAGGTCCAAAATAAGAAAATATAAAAGTATTTTTCCTGCACAGTGAAAATGAAGAAAAACGTGTGACTCGCTATTGTTTATCGCGTTGCTTCTCCTAAAAAGTGACCAGAAAGTTGTGTTCCCCAAATAAAGTAGCGCTCCCCCCGCTAAAGATTGGGTCTCACACAGCTCTGCAGACGAGACCATAAAAAGCTCTGGCTGTCAGAAGGCGATGCAAAGTAGTAACACGTGATAAACGTGATCTCGCCGTCCTCGTACTGACCGCAGAATAACCTCCCCGCGTCATAGCCAATACCATAAAAACAATGGCGCAGATGCATCTTTTTCTTATTTCCTGTCACTGGGGACACAGGAGAGACCACGGGGTATAGCGGCTGCCACTAGGAGCCACTCCGCCCACCAGCTCTACCTATCTGCTTTCGGAGGTTTGCAGGAATGTTTTTTCCTTCTCTGCTGCCGGGGTGATGGCTCCCTAGGCCGTCCGTGAGGCTCTGGTGGCGACTGCACTCTTTCCTCAGTACACGCAGCATCAGGACCATGAGGGAAAGAAGCTTCCCGCCACTGGAGCTGCCGCCTCGCAGAGGCCGGGGCCTCCTTCCTGGCACTATTTCTCTCCCCCACTGCCTGACTCCACCTCTTCCTCCTCCTTCCTCCTCCACACCTCACTTCTAGACATCAGGGCTCTTTCTTGACGGCCTGCATCTTACAGGGACTCTGCAGCTACTCTGCTATGTTCTTGGGGCGACACCATTATAGAACGGACAAGATCTGCTCAAGCTATCCTCAACCCTTCCTGCAGGTATAGTAAGTTAACCTCTTCTTTGCCATGTCAGGACTCAGGGAAGAAGCCGGTCTGCATCCTCCCCTGAGGGAACCTGTATCTGATGCGTCCTCTAGAGAACAGGTCCTCTCGGAAGATGAAGTTTCTGATGCAGAGAATGTTCTAGACGATAAGCAGTCATCCAAAATCTCCTCTGTGATTGACGGCCTGATTTTGGCAGTTGTTGATACCCTCCTGGAATCCTGTGCCGTCCAAGAAGGGTTTTCATATTGGCGCTCAAGGTGCTCTCCAGTGGGTTTTCCGAACCTCTCATATTTGATTTCTTTCTGTCTAAAGAGTAGAACTCCCCTCATGGATGCTTTGCTAAATCGTCTGGACCTCGTATACCCATTCCCCGGGGATCTGGTTAAAAAGTGGTCCTCACCTCCCCTCGTAGACTCTCCAGTTTTGCCTCCTGACTAAACAGATCACTCTGCCCATGGCAGCTGCAACTACAGTCGTGGCCAAAAGTTTTGAGAATTACATAAATATTGGAAATTGGAAAATTTGCTGCTTAAGTTTTTATAATAGCAATTTGCATATCCTCCAGAATGTTATGGAGAGCGATCAGATGAATTGCATAGTCCTTCTTTGCCATGAAAATTAACTTAATCCCAAAAAAACCTTTTCACTGCATTTCATTGCTGTCATTAAAGGACCTGCTGAGATCATTTCAGTAATCGTCTTGTTAACTCAGGTGAGAATGTTGACGAACACAAGGCTGGAGATCATTATGTCAGGCTGATTGGGTAAAATGGCAGACTTGACCTGTTAAAAGGGTGATGCTTGAAATCATTGTTCTTCTATTGTTAACCATGGTGACCTGCAAAGAAACGCGTGCAGCCATCATTGCGTTGCATAAAAATGGTTTCACAGGCAAGTATATTGTGGCTACTAAGATTGCACCTCAATCAACAATTTATAGGATCATCAAGAACTTCAAGGAAAGAGGTTCAATTCTTGTTAAGAAGGCTTCAGGGCGTCCAAGAAAGTCCAGCAAGTGCCAGGATCGTCTCCTAAAGAGGATTCAGCTGCGGGATCGGAGTGCCACCAGTGCAGAGCTTGCTCAGGAATGGCAGCAGGCAGGTGTGAGCGCATCTGCACGCACAGTGAGGCGAAGACTTTTGGAAGATGGCCTGGTGTCAAGAAGGGCAGCAAAGATGCCACTTCTCTCCAAAAAAAACATCAGGGACAGATTGATCTTCTGCAGAAAGTATGGTGAATGGACTGCTGAGGACGGGGGCAAAGTCATATTCTCCGATGAAGCCTCTTTCCGATTGTTTGGGCATCAGGAAAAAGGCTTGTCCGGAGAAGAAAAGGTGAGCGCTACCATCAGTCCTGTGTCATGCCAACAGTAAAGCATCCTGAGACCATTCATGTGCGGGGTTGCTTCTCATCCAAGGGAGTGGGCTCACTCACAATTTTGCCCAAAAACACAGCCATGAATAAAGAATGGTACCAAAACCCCCTCCAACAGCAACTTCTTCCAACAATCCAACAACAGTTTGGTGAAGAACAAAGCATTTTCCAGCACGATGAAGCACCGTGCCATAAGGCAAAAGTCAGAACTAAGTGGCTCGGGGACTAAAACGTTGACATTTTGGGTCCATGGCCTGGAAACTCCCCAGATCTTAATCCCATTGAGAACTTGTGGTCAATCCTCAAGAGGCGGGTGGACAAACAAAAACCCACTAATTCTGACAAACTCCAAGAAGTGATTATGAAAGAATGGGTTGCTATCAGTCAGGAATTGGCCCAGAAGGTGATTGAGAGCATGCCCAGTCGAATTGCAGAGGTCCTGAAAAAGAAGGGCCAACACTGCAAATACTGACTCTGCATAAATGTCATGTAATTGTCGAAAAAAGCCTTTGAAACGTATGAAGTGCGAGTAATTATATTTCACTACATCCCAGAAACAACTGAAACAAAGATCGAAAAGCAGTTTAGCAGCAAACTTTGTGAAAACTGATATTTGTGTCATTCTCTGACCTGGGAGGCAGGAAGCTGGAGTCCTTTTCTAAGTCTATATTTGAAGCCATTGGGGCAGCTTTCCGTCTTTACTTCTACTTGGGTCAGCAAGGACACCGCAGAGTGGGCTTCCAGTCTCCGCAGTGGTATCCTCATAGGCGACTCTCCAAAGGAACCTGGAGACGTTACCCTACAGATTTTCTGTGGAAGCAGCCAGACTGATGCCTCGCTTTTCGCTGCTAGTCTCCATGGCCTACTCGCCATGTACAGGATTTTGTGGCTTTCCTATTGGTCCATGGAAGATTCCAAAAAGAGCACTCGTAGCCCTTCCATCCACCTCTTCTTGATGGGATCATTTCTAATCTCAGCGAGGGGCAGGAGCCTCCATCTGCCACAGAACAGGTCCGCACGTTCCAACCTTGTCAGAAAGCGCAGACCTTATTTTCGCTCCTTATGCCGTTTTCCCAGCCCTAGGTCTTGGGAACACAAGACTTATCATCAGAAGCAGAATAAGATGCAGGTGTTTAACCCCCCGTCTTATCACCTCCAAGCCTTCCTCCTCATAGTCCGTCTCCACATGATGCTCAGCCCCCATCCGAGCCAGCTTCGGTGAGTGTGTGGGTGGAGGGGGGACATCTGACTTACCGATGTCTCAGATGGTACAGGAAGTCGTCTGGGAGGAAAACAAAATACAATTGTCTTCCGCGCCTCCCCTTGTTTTTTTTTGGACTGCTCGTCCATCCTCCCAGCCAAGGCTTCTCACTGCTTCAAGCCATTCAGAGGCTTCTACTCCAAGACGTAATTGTCCTGGTACCAGACAATGAACGGTTCCAGTGCTTCTATTCCAACCTGTTTGTGGTGCCCAAATGGCAATGGCGATCACCCGGTTCTGGATCTCAAGTGAAGTACCCCAGTGGGGCACAGAAAAAAGGGTTAATTACTGCTGAAATCGTTAATTTTCAGTTACTAAGTTAAATGCTGTGTATGGTTAAAAAACATTAATTTTCCATGTATTATGTAACCTCAGTGGCAATATTGTGGCAAATACCTGGTTGAAATCTGTTTACTAGCTAGATTATCAGGGTGATAGACCAGGGTCTGCCTCCAGTTACTCATTTGGACAGTTTAGTCTCTGCAGACAAGGCCTCAAGTTCCAGGGAGCTGCCACCTCTGGGAGTACAACTGTCCAACCAATGGTTTCTTCATCTGAGTACTCCTGAAATGAAGAGAATACCCATCTTTACAGGACATCTCCGTGTGTCTCCTTTCTTAGTGGGTGACCTTCCTGGTTGCCGTCACTTCTTTCCACAGGGTTTCTGAGTTGGCGGTCTTGTCTAGTTGCTCACCCTTCTTGGTCCTTCATCAAGACAAGGTCATCCTCTGGCCAGTTCCCTCCATTTTACTACAGGTCACGGGGTTTATCTCAGCAGAGATCTCCTCCTGCCTTCTTTCTGCCCTTCTGATCCTATGATCTGAATCTCTCTTTCTCAGACAGCTTCCTTTGTCATTCCTGAGGGTCCCAGGAAGGGTCTTTCAGCCTCACAATCCTCTACCTTCTTCTGAATTAGTTTGTCTATAGCTGAGGCGCACCACTCTAAAGGGCCCATGGCTCACTCTAGCCATTCTGTAGGGGTCTCATGGTCTGTGTGTCCCCAAGCGCCCGGTCCTCAGGTGTGTAATGCCACTACCTGATCTTCTCTCCACACATTCAGAAAGTTTTATTGTCTGCCCGTTTCGATGGTCCACTAGCTGCACTCCTATTTACATGCTATTCATTCCACCCTGGAGACTGTTTTGGGACCTCGCGTGCTCCTTTCCAACAACAGAAAAATTACTCAAATACTAACTTCAGAATTAAGGCAAACCCTTGTGGATTTTGGGGCCTCCCATTTATTTTATAAGATTTTAAGGTACAATCTCTTGATTGCAGAGGCTTTAAGGTGCTAAAACATAAGAAACACCCCCCAAAAGGCGCCATTTTGGAAAGTAAGCCTCTCAAGGAGTTGATGTAGGAATGCAGTGAGCATTGTGACACCACAAGTGTATCATAGAATTCATCAGCACTGAGGCATCAAAATAATAATTAACATGTTAACGATAATATGTAGTTTTAGCACAACATTTTAAAATTTTACAAGGATTAACAGGTAAAAAAGAACCCCCAAAATTGTTACAGCATTCCATCTGAGTAGGGTAACACCCATGTGTGGTTGTAATGTGCTGTTTGGGCACACAGCAGGGCTCAGCAGGGAAGGAGCACCACTTAGCTTCTGAGATACAGATTTTACTGGAGTGACCATGTCAAACTTGAAATGCTCCTGAAACCCAGAGACAGAACTGCACCCCGCCCTCAAAGAAGTCATCTAGGGGTGTAGTGATGGTTTGACAGGTGTTTCATACAAGAAATTAACATTAGACAGAAAAAATTTAATTTTTCATTTTTGTAAAGATTAAGTTGCTTTAGCCTCAAATTTTTCCTTTTTACAAAGGAGAAAAGGCACCATGTAATTTAGTTCAAAGTTTCCTCATCTCGCACTACAGATGATATCAAAGGTATGCGTCAGGGTGGATGTGATTGAAATCATAGTTTTCTACATAAAGACTAATTCTTGCTGGTATAACTTAGAATATGCAAGTAGATGAAGATTTTTAGAATAACAACTTTTCATATTGTTTTTTTTATCCCCAGTTTTTGGACAACTTTTCTGTTGTACTTAGGAAGTAGAAAAAATATAGTTTCTATTCTATTCCCTGAACTTCTTTACACTTAGCGGTGAAGGGGCTGATTCTGGATTCATAGGTTTGTAGAAGTCAGGATTAGGGTCTTTTTCTCACTCGGTTCATGTTATAACATTTTTGCTGTGATCTCTGCTGAGAACTGCAAAAGTAACCCGAGTATCTGTGATAATATCTTGTAGGCAGAGAAACTGCCCAATAATCTCACAAAAACCTCTGGAAGAGCCTGACATTGGGAATAGATTAATGGGATTTATTTACCAAAAAATTAAACATATACCGCCTTATTCTACATAATTAAAAAACGAATCTTTATTTCATGATGGAATAACCTTTGGATGGTAATATATTTTCCTCAAAAAGCATTTTATATAAAAAAATCTGATTTAAATCAAATAAATCCGATTAAAAAAAAAAAAAAAAAAAATTAGATTTTTATCCACCCTGGTATACGTTCAAAAATAGAATAGAAAGTCTCAGCCTGAACGAGCGCTAGTTAATTAAAAAATAATACATCTTTTATTGAAAAAAAAAACTGTTTAAAAATAAGGGGGACAATACACCGTCTT
Source organism: Bufotes viridis (assembly GCA_033119425.1). NCBI lineage: Eukaryota > Metazoa > Chordata > Amphibia > Anura > Bufonidae > Bufotes > Bufotes viridis. The sequence goes on along the minus strand of CM065589.1, from coordinate 2,248,055 downwards.
CAGTTTAAAACAGGCCAAACAGGGTACCTAGCAGGTTGAGAGGGACTCCGATATACGCCATCAACCTGTCTGGTAGCCTAATAAGACCTGCGGTGACTATACATCAAAACACTCGCTTTTGTTCCTCGTATTTTCACAGGTATGAAAAAGGCAGCCCACAAAAAAGGTCAGGCAGGTCTAGTCGGTGTTACCAGCCTCCCTAATTTCTTTCATACACCCCAGTCTCCGAGTGATATCCACCTGGGAGAATGGTTGCCAGGATGAAAAAATCACCCAAAAGCAATGTGCCACAGATGAAAAGCACAATTGCCTGTAACCCTACCTGACAATGCTACACCCATTCGGTGTTGGTACATGCTCTACAAGTTTCTGCGTGGGAGTTACCAAGCTTCATCAGGAGCAAATTACATTCATAGATTGCTGTCTATAGATACAAGGTTGCTGCACTGTAGCATGCGCTATCCGGCGCTATGATGGCCGTATGTGGCCGAGTGAATGCCGAACTGAAATAGGGAAAGCCCCGCCCTCCTGGGGTGTGTACAAGTGCCGACAGCCAGTCGGGAGTGAGAGCGCGTCAACCAGACACGCCCCCCGACTGGAGGCAGCAATGAAACCTTGGAGGAATGCGCATGCGCTGTTGTAGATAACAGGGGGAATCGAAAAAGTGGCGCAACAAAGTCCAGTGTACCGCCACCTAGAGATACATGCGCTGTTGATACTGGGAGGTACAAAGAGGAAGACGATCATCGGGTATATCAACAGGATGGAATCCAGTAATGAATTAATAATATAATATAAGGGACCCTATTGCCATGTCCAATGAAGGTTTGATAAGACTGTTAAATTATAGTCCCATATCAAAATTAGATAAACCTAGACAGGAGGAGACCCTAGGACAGAGAGCTGGGTCTAACATGGATGTCAACCACAGCACAGATGAGAAGAAACATGCATATGAGATAGCCTCATTGAGTCCTTTAGGGTTGACCGTCCGTAATTTAAAAAACCATTGCGTTTCTTTGCGGAGTAACTTTGTGTCAATGTCACCACCGCGTATGGGTCTGTTGACATGTTCAATCCCTTGCACTTTAGGTGCACTAGTGTTGCCTCCATGATGGTCACACACATGACGCGCTACTGGTGTCTCACGATTGTTCCTTATATCCAGTAAATGCTGCCCTATTCTTCTTCGCAGCTCTCGCTTCGTCTTGCCAACATATTGTAGTCCACATTGGCAAGTGAGCAGATAAATGACCCCCACAGATAGACAACTAATGAAGGTTTCCACAGTAACTGTGCTGGAGAAAAATGTACCCTTCATTATGTTAGGGCACGCATGAGGGGCTCCGATGTGTTCCTGACAGGAATATATTGGCAAACAGTCTCAGCTTTTAATATCTGCTTGTTTGACTAGCTCGTATAGTCAGTGGCATATCCGTTTGGTGCATTTTTTTCTGTGATTTATACACGCCACACATTACCCACATGGGATTGTGCCTGTGAGGGTCCTTTTTAGTCACGTTGATGGTGTAGGGTTTTGGTACAAGCTGTGGTCCAAACGGTCACGTAAATTGGAGCTGCGTTGATAGGTGGCACAGGGGCCCTATATCCAGGTCAGACTGTAAAATTGACCAGTGCGCCTGTAGGATCTCCCTTATCTGCTTGTGCGCCTTGTCGTAGGTACCTATTACCCTAGAGATGGTACTATCTTGTTTGACAACTTTGGGACTTAAAAGATGCTCACGATTTGTACTCCTGGATTGATGATAAGCTTTCCTTAAGATCTCCTGCGGATATCCCCGATTAGTTAAACGGGTTTTCAAATCACGGGCAGCTGCCTTAAAGTCACTCAGTTCAGAGCAGTTTCTTCTGGCCCTCAGATATTGTCCCTTAGGGATTCCTTCTCTAAGGGCAAGCGGATGTCCACTATCCCAGCAAAGTAGACTATTTGTTGCTGTCTGCTTCCTGAACGAATTGGTGACAGTCTTGCCCTCAGTCCCCACAGAAATAGTGCGATCTAGGAACGTATTTGTGTGTGCATTGATGTCAGACATAAAAAACAGGCCCAACTGATTTATATTGAGCTCTGCCACAGTTCCTTGGTACCCTTCCACAACAGGAACAAGTCATCGATATATCTTAGCCAGATTAATTTCGCTGACGTGTAGTGGTCCATAGTGTCATTAACGACAACCTCTCTTTCCCACCATCGCAGGTGGAGATTTGCGTAGATAGGGGCACACGGACTACCCATCGCAACTCCCCTGAGCTGGTGAAAAATCTCACAGTCAAACAAAAAAACATTATGCGTCAAAATAAATTCCATTAGATCCATGATGAACGCATTGTGCCGGGTAAAGTGTTCACCCCTTTGTTAAAGGAAAGCCCGGATGGCCTGACATCCAGTGTGGTGAGGCATTGAGCTGTACAAGGCCTCAACATCTAAGCTTGCCAGCCAGGTGTCTGCCCCACACTGGATGTCCATCGTATCCCTGGCGTAGGACGGCAAGCCCAATACGAATGGTCTCAACACCGTATCAATATAGGTGCTTACATTGGCTGTAAGTCTGCCTTTACCAGATACAATGGGTCTTCCTTTTATCGGTGTGCCTACCTTATGAATCTTGGGTAGCTATAAAAGGTGGCAGGTACTGGATACTTGGGTAGTAGTCCAGTTCAGTCCTGCTGATCAGTTTATCTTGAAGGGCCTTATTAATGAGTACTTACAATTGGTCTCTGAACACAGGAGTAGGGTCGGTAGATAGGCGTCTCTATGTAGCGTCATCATCCTGTATCCTAGGACACACATCTCGGTACTGGTTATGGTCCATGATGACTATATTGCCCTCCTTGTCAGAGGGTTTGATGACTATGTTCATATCACCTTCTGACTACCTCAAAGCTATTCTTTCTTCCTTGCTCAGGTTCTCTGGGCCCAAATGCTTCCCTTCTAACCTCTGTAGATCTTCTGTTACAACTGATACAAAGGTATCAATTCGGGTGGTATCACTTAGAGGAGGATATTCCTTAGAGGGTGCTCTCTGATCAGTAAAGTGCTGTCGGCACTTGTACACACCCCAAGAGGGCAGGGCTTTCCCTATTTCAGTTCGGCGTTCGTTCGGCCGCATACGGCCATCATGGTGCCGGATAGCGCACGCTACAGTGTGGCAACCTTGTATCTATAGATAGCAATAACTGGTAACTCCCACGCAGAAACGCGTAGAGCATTGTTTTTCAACCACTGTGCCGCGGCACACTAGTGTGCCATGAGATATTGTCTGGTGTGTCGTGGGAAATAACCCAATTTCATCTAATTGGTCTAAAAAATATTTGTGAGACGAATTACCGCATGTTCCGGGCTATAAATAGAGCGGCTTTCTGGAGGAGACATGCGCAGTAGAGCGCCAAGTGACGGACAGCGGCTTTCTGGAGGAGACATGCGCAGTAGAGCGCCAAGTGAAAGTGACACAGGAGTAAATGGAGGAGCAGATACGGCGACAGTGATGGACAAGTTTTTGAAAAGGAAAGATGCTGAACTGGACCCTGAACAAAATTCGGAGCCAGATGAGAGCCCAAGTATGAGTGGGGATCAAAAGAAAGCAAAGACGGTTAGCTCAAGCAAAGTCTCTGGCGCAAGGCAATATAGCGAAAGCTATATTTCATTTGGATCTACTTTCACCGGAGATGCAATGAAACCGACTCCGCTGTGCTTGGTGTGTGGTGAAATGCTATCTAGCAGTGCTATGGTCCCAAGTAAACTTAAACGTCATCTCCAAACGAAACACCCTTCGCTTCAAAACAAGAATGCGGACTATTTTGTTGGCCTGTGTGAACACACGGAGAAACAGGCTATTTTCATGAGTTCATGAGTATAACGGAACGCCTGGCACCCCGACTGGGCACCTTCCACTGACGCTTGCTCCTAGCGCTTCCTGAGGGCTCCAAGCACTCCACCGGACACCATAACCACCTCTCCTAACTCCAGAAAGCAGGAACCAGGAACAAGCTCTTACAAGAGCTTATACTCAGGGGAGTATTGTGATATAGCAATCCCCAAGAGTGTAGGTATCCTATCCCCCAACCATGAGCCAAGACGTCATGAAGGGGTAAAGCAGAACTTCTTTATTGGATGGCCAAAGCTTGGCCTTTTATGCAAGTCCTCCAGCAAGGGCTACTTCCCCGGGGACCTGATAGAGGACAGGCACACAAAATACAGTGACCAATCATCCTACTGCCAAATATATCACAACCCCACATGCATGGTCCATTGTGCTTGCTGATTGCGCCCCAGGCAATGTCCATTGTGCTTGTTAATTAGGTCACAGGTAATGTCCATTGTGCTTACTAACTGTCACTGGAGCCATAGTCACAGGGCAAGAGGCTGGCAAGCAGGCCTCTCCAACCCCCAGTGACAAAGGTGCTTTTGTCACACATCTTCCCTCCCAGGGGAAGACTAACCAGGTACCTGATCTCCTGTCGGTCAGTACCTGAGTTAGACGAGAAGCCCGCCCACAACCGAGTACTGCACCTGTAGTTCTTGAGTGTCCAGCTTTGTTGGGTCTGTCCTAGGCTGCAGAGGGTACGGCTGCTGCCCCTGATCTCCCTTGTGTTCCCAGGCAGGGAGCTGTAGGTACGGGGTGGGCAGAGGCCAACTGCACTCTGCCCTGATGCCGGTGCTTCTGCTGGGGTAACCGGTAAGCAGTCAGGATCTGGATCAAGGGAACGGGTAGGGCAGAGGCTAACTGCTCTCTGCCCAGATGCCCGCTCTTCCGCTGGGGCAGCCTGTGTGAAGTCAGGCTCTGAACACGAGGATAGAGGGGGGCAGAGGCCGACTGCACTCTGCCCAGATGCCAGCTCTTCCGCTGGGATGGGGTCAGGGAATCCTACCCCCAGGACTTGGTTGCGGATTGGCTGTGGAGAGGAGTGGTCGCTTACCTCATCCTCCTGGCACTCCTGCGGGTTTGGTTGGTGATCTGTACCAGCGGTCCAGCATCCCTGTAGGTCTGGTGCAGAGACCGCTGTCCCATCTGCACCATCGGAGTTAGGGGTGCTGTCCCCCTGGGGTGGGGGAGAGGGACTGGTTGTCTCTTCTCCCTGCAAAACATACTGCCACTTGGGAGCAGGACTGACTGTCCCTACTCCCTGAAACTCCGGCTGCCGTTGGGGATCTGAGCCGACTGCCCAGAATCCCTGTACGGCCGGTGGAGAGACCTCGGTCCCATCTCCACCTGCCAGTTGGGGTTCCCCCCAGGACAAGTCTATGAGGTCCTCTACCTCTGCAGCTGCTACTAAAGCAGGGAATACCTCAGTTGGGTCTTCCCAGCTGTAGGGGTGTACGTCTGGGACCGCCACCCAGCTCTCCGGCAGTGTATATTGGAGCCGAATTGAGCTGAAGAAGTATTGGTAATCCGGCTCCAGCTCCCACTCTTTTGTCACTAGAGATGCCAGGTCTTGTCTCACCTCTCTCGCTGTAGCCCAATCGTGCATACCCTCTCTGTAGTCATAGATAGCCCAGAACCGAGACTCTCCAGCATCTCCGAACTCTGGTTCTGCGAAGGCCTCAAAAAACACGTAATCCTCACTCTCGGGTCTGTTGTGGTCACCCATCCAGCGGGAATGCCGGATCGAGTACCACCTGAGGGCCTGGTAGGCGTCGTCTAGCCATAGCTCCTTAAATACCAGGCCCCTGAGCTCTGTTACCCACTCGTCCAGGGGCTGTTCTCACAAGAGACCCATCCGCATCGCCACACGCTTCTGTAGCCGCTGCTCATAACTGGGGAGACTCTCACCTCGCCGCCGCTGGGCATTTTCCAGGGCATCATACCAGACTTCTTCTGTCTGCATCCCTGTAGTCCACGGCCGCCTCCTCCTCCTCATCATGGATCGCTGTCCGAAGACTAGCCGATTCCATCCTGCTGTAGCCAGGGGCGCTGTACGGATACTAGCGTTGCCCTCAATCCACGAACGGTGTTTTTGAGCTGCTTCTCCTCTCAGTAGAACGCCATCCCACTGCTGCCACCAGTGTAACGGAATGCCTGGCACCCCGACCGGGCACCTTCCGCTGACGCCTTCTCCTAGCGCTTCCTGAGGGCTCCAAGCACTCCACCGGACACCATAACCACCTCTCCTAACTCCAGAAAGCAGGAACCAGGAACAAGCTCTTACAAGAGCTTATACTCAGAGGAGTATTGTGGTATAGCAATCCCCAAGAGTGTGGTTATCCCATCCCCCAACCATGAGCCAAGACTTCATGAAGGGGTAAAGCAGAACTTCTTTATTGGATGGCCAAAGTTGGCCTTTTATGCAAGTCCTCCAGCCAGGGCTACTCCCCTCGGGGACCTGATAGAGGACAGGCGCACAAAATACAGCGACCAATCATCATACAGCCAGATATATCACAACCCCACATGCATTGTCCATTGTGCTTGCTGATTGCGTCCCAGGCAATGTCCATTGTGATTGTTAATTAGGTCACAGGCAATGTCCATTGTGCTTACTAACTGTCACGGGGAGCCATAGTCACAGGGCAAGGGGCTGGCAAGCAGGCCTCTCCAACTCCCAGTGACAAAGGTCCTTTTGTCACAATGAGAAAAACCACAAAGGTAAATGAAAGAGCTCTTAAAGCTAGCCATCACGTTGCTGAACTTATAGCTAAGTCAAAAAAGCCGCACACTGTGGCAGAGACATTAATACTTCCCGCCTGCAAAGCCATTGTAGATGAGATGCTCGGACCTGAAGCAGCTAAGGAAATAGCAAAGTCCCTCTCTCAGACAACACAATTTCCAGACGTATTAATGACATGTCTGCAGACATCGAAAGTGTGGTTTTGAAAAAGATCTGTATCAGTGAGAAATTTGCATTGCAACTTGACGAGTCTACTGATGTCAGTGGACACGCTCAACTCTTGGCCAATGTGCGTTTTGTGGATGGTGATGCAATTAGAGAAAACTTCTTTTTTTGCAAGGCATTTCCAGAAAAAACAACAGGAGGAGAATTTTTTCGGGTCACATCAGAATACCTTGAACAAGGAGGACTTAAGTGGGAAAACTGCACAAGTGTCAGCACCGATGGAGCTGCAGCCATGGTCAGGTGCACCAAAGGCTTTGTAAGCAGAGTGAAGCAAAGAAATCCAGATGTGATTGTTACGCATTGTTTTTTACACCGTGAGGCCCTCGTAGCCAAGACTTTACCAGCAGACCTCGTTCCTGTGTTGGACGATGTTGTGCGCATGGTAAACTTTGTAAAGTCACGACCAGTGAAAAGTCGCACATTTGCAGCTTTGTGTGAGGAAATGGGAGCGAAGCATAAAGCCTTGCTGTTTCATACGGAGGTCCGGTGGTTGTTGCGTGGCAAGGTCTTGGTTCGTGTGTATGAGCCTCGGGAGGAACTTAAAGTGTTTCTGACAAGTGAGAGGTCCAATTACGCAAAGCTGCTTGCAAGTGAGGAGTGGTGGGCAAGGTTGGCATACCTGGCAGATATTTTTCATCATCTGAATGAACTGAACACACGAATGCAAGGCCGAAATCAAAATAAATGGATTCCGTTCAAAGGTGCAACTCTGGCATCAACATGTGGAAAGTGGCAATCTTGAAATATTCACCCTCACCAAGCAATGGCAAGGTGTTTACACTGCTGCACTGTGTGAGATAATAGTTAAACATTTAAAAACTCTCGAGGAGAAGATGTCATTTTATTTCTCTTCAGTCTCCACTGAAGGCCTTGACTGGGTTAGGGACCCTTATAGTTCAGCATCAGTTGGTGGAAAGGACATGACTTTACAGGAGCAGGAGGAACTAACTGAACTGAGACAAAATCGTGGTTTAAAGCTAAGCTTTGCTGATCTTCCTTTGGACTGTTTTTGGTTGGCTACTGCCAAGGAGTTCCCCGTTCTGGCAAACAAAGCTATTTTGACATTGCTCCCATTTTCCACGACATATCTGTGTGAGATGATCTTTTCAAGCCTGACTGCTATAAAAACTAAAGACGCAGAGAGACAGAGAGCTGTTGAGGAAGAGCTACGTGTGCGTCTTTCTTCGATTCCTGCCAGAATATCAGCTTTGTGTTCAAAACAGGCCCAGGTTTCGCAGAAATATGAACAATTATAAAATAATTTCTTTGTGTTTATTTGATTCCTATTCAAGACACTTTGACGAGAATTACTTTATATAGTCATTATAGGCTACAGAGTTAAATTTTTTTAACAGGATTAGCTCCCACGGGTAGAAATGCGCAACAGCATTTAGGGTTTTGAGCATCTTTTGCGTTTTATACCACTTTATTTTGAGATTTTGTCTACTCAGGGACTGTTACAACAGTCGGACCGCTGGCACAATACACTGCAGTGTTATCTATTGCAGTGTATTGGGACAGTGTATCTGTCAATAGCAACGATCAGGACTCTGTGATCGTGTCGCAGGGGGCCTGATGGGGTAGAGAGGTAGCCCCCTCCATCTGTAAACCACTCAGATGCAGCTGTCGTTACTGACTAGCATCTAAGGGGTAAAAGGGCAGAATCTGCCCCAGCATCAATCTTGGCCCTTGCAGCCGGGTGTTAGATGCATGTTACAGGTGACACCCACTGCTGATAGCGGCAGTTCAGTTCCTGAGCAGGCGCTATTGTTATACCACAGATATACAACACGGTGCAGGAATGTGCTACCTGCCATGACGTACATTTACAACACGGTGCAGGAAGTGGTTAAAGATGTTTAGTTGTGGTGGTTTTTGGCCTTCTTTCGGTGCACTCCAGTCTTCAGAGCCATGATTGTCAGGAATCTCCGATGTCACATGTGATTATTGTACAGACACAGACGTGTCAGTGATGATTCCCTGCACTCACAGGACACGTCATTAGCTCCACCTTCTTAATCCTTGATAGGACCCTCGTTCCCCCTAGAACATTCTGAATTCTTAGTGTAATGGACCCAACAAGGCGCTGGAGACCTTTATTCCAGGTTCTGATTGATGGCCTCCCTCTGTCTATTCCACTACATCCTACAGATGACTATAAACCTGAGATCTGGAGACTGTGCGACCATTAGGCCTTAGAGATCGCATTGTCATGTCCGTGAATTCAGCCTGAGCCGCGCTCTTCACCTCATGGCGCATTATCTCGTTAAATGTCCATAACAATATTAAAGAGAATCTGTCTCTAGATTTCACTATACAAACTGCACATATTATTAAATAGATCACTTAGACCTGAAGAGGCCGGTGTACTTACTTTTTACATTCCATGTCAGAAGGTTAATAATAAAATGTTTACAAGTCCAGCTAGACAGTGGCAGTGGGCATGATGAATCTTGTACTTCTGAGCTATACTCAGTCTCTGCCCAACTATGTCTTAACTGGCAAGCACCTTTCAGTGCACCTCCTCCCCCGCTGCTACAGATGCAGCACATGGAATTAGAGGCTGAAATTCCACACGGAAAATGCTGCTTTCTCATTACAAAGCCAGGGAGACTGCAGCCTGTACTGAGCAGTGTGAGACTTTAGCAGCAGAAAAGGAGGAGGTGCACTAAAAGTGCTTGGTTAGGCTCCACGTGGGCATGAGATAAATTCTTCCACTGAGTACACTGACGTCATCAGGTCTAAGGTTTACTTAATAATGAATGTGAGGAATGTGGGGACGGATTCTGTTATGTGAAATAGTTGGCATAGTACAGGACTGGTTCTCAGACATGGTGAGGCTTTTACAATATTTGCTTGATTTACTGTATGTAATAAAAGGCATGACTGGATGTAAATCGGAATCCTAGACGTCATCAGAAAATTATAGAAAGCTTTTTAAGGCTGAAATCACACATGCAGTTTTTTAGCCAAAGCCAGAAGTGGATTCAGAATGAACGGCTTATATCTCTGCTTACTGATAGATCCTTTCAGCCTCATAGGTATGTCATACATTTCTATTCTTTATGGTTTGAAAAAAATAAAAATATTCCAATTTTTTATCTTCACAGAAAATCCCAGCAAAAATTCTGAGGGAAAGTTCATGTTGTCAGCTGAAGATGAGGACATCATGCAGCGCTCTTCAAGGGAAAACCTCATTACCGTTAATGTATATCCAGGACTTTACAGTACAGATCTATCATATATTCCCCTTAATCATGAGGAACCTTCTCCTGACCAATCACACAATATTACCACACATACAAATGTGAAAGGGAGTGAAAGATTTCATTGTGTTAAAGAGTTCACAAAAAGCTCTGGTTTTCCTACACACAGAAGAATTCACGCAGGGGAGAAAACATATCAATGTTCAGTATGTGGGAAATGTTTTACATATAAATCATATCTTGTTACTCATGAGAGAATTCACACAGGAGAGAAGCCGTATTCATGTTCAGAATGTGGGAAATGTTTTACAGTTAAATCAAATCTTGTTACACATCAGAAATTTCACACAGGAGAGAAACGGTATTCATGTTCAGAATGTGGGAAATGCTTTACACAAAAATCAGAACTTGTTACACATGAGAGACGACACACAGGAGAGAAGCCGTATTCATGTTCAGAATGTGGCAAATGTTTTACACAGAAATCAGCTCTTATTACACATGAAAGAAGTCACACAGGAGAGAAGCCGTATTCATGTTTAGAATGTGGAAAATGTTTTACATATAAATCAAATCTTGATACACATGAGAGAAGTCACACAGGAGAAAAACCATATTCATGTTCAGAATGTGGGAAATGTTTTACATATAAATCACATCTTGATACACATAAGAGAGGTCACACAAGTGAGAAGCCTTATTCATGTTCAGAATGTGGGAAATGTTTCACAGTCAAATCAAGTCTTGTTACACATGAGAGAATTCACACAGGAGAGAAACCGTATTCATGTTCAGAATGTGGAAAATGTTTTACACAGAAATCTAATCTTGTTACACATGAGAGACGACACACAAAAGAAAAGCCATATTCATGTTCAGAATGTGGGAAATGTTTCACAGTTAAATCAGCTCTTGTTACACATGAGAGAAGTCACTCAGGAGAGAAGCCATTTTCATGCTCCGAATGTGGAAAATGTTTTACAGAGAAATCATATCTTGTTACTCATGAGAGACGACACACAGGAGAAAAGCCATATTCATGTTCAGAATGTGGGAAATGCTTTTCAGATAAATCAAATCTTGTCAGGCATGAGAGAAGTCACAGAGCAGAGAAGCCGTATTCATGTTGAGAATGTGGGAAATGTTTTATACAAAAATTAGATCTTAGCAGAAATCAGAGAATTCATATGTGAAACCATTTTCACATATTTTAGCATATCTGGTTATTCATTGACCTTAAAGGGTCAATAAGCAGATTTATTTTGGGGTGTAACTATCCCAGATCTCCTAGATAACCAAATTGTTTCCTTGAGGTCACTGTGACCAGGTCCATGGAGGAAACGTATTGTGGATATAGGGAAGAGAAGAAGAGCCTTGTTTACTTCCAGAGCAATAAGCATGGATTGTCCCCATGAACCTTGCTTCTTATCACTGTATTCACACCTCCACCCACACTGCGGGAGAGTCCAGGGTGACACGGGGAGAAGTAACGACGCTCCATGGAATTGTTTTATAATGTATGAGGACATATTAATACAGTACTTGATCATGATTCAATTAGTCTTTAAAAGGAACTTGTCGTGAACATGGTGTCGAGCTGCAGACAGCTTGTTATAGAGCAGGAGGAGCTGAGCTGATGGATATAAAATTTTATCTGAAAAGATTGAGTATAACTTGTATTTTATACATTTAACTTCCTGCTCATTCTGAACTTTGATGTCGATGAGGCAGTCCTATCAGTGACTGACAGCCTTCCCTCCAGGACTATACATACAGAGATAGCTGTCAGTCGCTGATAGGACCTCCTTCTTGACGTCAAAGTTCAGAGTGAGCAGGAATTTAAATGTATAAAATACAAGTTTTACTGAGTCTTTTCCCGTAAAAACTAAATATCAATCTGCTCAGCTTCTCCCGCTGTCTAACATGCCGCCTGCAGCTCAAACACTGTGTTACCCGTGACAGGTTCTCTTTAAAGGGGTTGTTCACCCCTGTGGTCCTTTCAGGCAGAACCCCCAGCGATGCTTGACCTACATAAGGCATCCTGTTTCCCTGATCCTCATCAATGGGTCTTGGCTTCTTAACTCCCCACTCCTCCGCATCTCTGGTCTCCACTTGTAATCATCCGGTTTGACATGGGTCACATGGCCGCAGTGAAGTGTCACCCATATGACCCAGTGACATGAGGCATGGTTGACACGTCACCGCTGTGGCCATTCGTGTTCACATGGAGAGACCCATGATCTGCGAAGGAGCTGGAACCCAGTGGCGGGGATCAGGCAAGTGGATCAGACCTCTGCAAGTCTGAGTACGCTGGGGGTTCTGCCAGAAAGACCACCAGGGGTGAACAACCTCCTTAAATATTAAAAAAAAAGCCTTGTATATGTGCCATAACAGCATCACCATTGTTCCCTTTATCTATGTCTTATATATGTTTGTCTTGATGGACCAAAACACTAGGGTCGGCTCTATACGTATCATACCCAGAGCATGAAATAAAAGACGCTTCACTTGCATGTTATCTTTGTATGTGCCGTGGTTTTGTTTTGGCCCATATGCTTTCTACTAGTGTGTGACATCCATTGGTCCTACAAATATACAGCCTTTAGATTTAGGTCCAACCACTGCCCTGCTGAGCGCTAACTAAACATAAGCTTCCCAGACTATATAATCTATGTATTACCAACCACTCAAATAAATCACATTAATGTGTATTACTTCACACCAAGAGCAAATGCCAACTTTAAAGCTGGACTGTGTTACAGAGAAACTGTACTGGCCAGGAAGGGAATGATTAGACCCCACCACCAACCCGCCCATTATTCCAAAAATCCAGGCCACCATCTTTGATAGTGATACTCGGCCCTCCTGGTTCCCCTCCCTGGATGAGATATATACGTCCTGGAAACCAGTACACACATGAGAGGAATCTTCATGTTACTAACACCCCCTATGTACATTACTGGTAAACCTATCTACAGTAGATGCTGGAACTGGGTGACATATTGGTGGCCTGGATCGCTTGTGGTGCCCACGTCTATTACTCATGAATAAGACTAACATGAATCCAGTGACCAAGTGAGGCACATATACCGTATTTTTCGCTTTATAAGACGCACCTGATGATAAGACGCACCTAGGTTTTTGAGGAGGAAAATATTTTTAACCAAAAGGTGTGCTTTTGGTGGGTTTTAAACTAACGGTGGTCTATGGATGACACTGTTATGGGGATATCTGTGGATGACACTTATGGGGGATATGTGGATGACACATATATAGCATCTTATTCTATATATGTGTCATCCACAGATCCCCTCATAACAGTGTCATCCGCAGATATCCCCATAAGTGTCTTCTAGTGATGTATCAGTGGGGAGGGAGGAGGAGGTGGACACTCGCGGCGGGGCCGGTGCAGTTACTCTACTCTAATACCCGCACACAGCTGTAAAGTATACAGTATTCATGCAAAGCTTAATCTTTGTAAAAGTAGCCCCAACCCTGCTGCAGTACTTACTAACTACAGTGGCATGCAGACTCGCCGGCAGCTTGAGCTTAACATCTCTCCCTCCGTCATGCGCCTTCTGCACCGCCTGCCTGCTTCATTTATAGTGGGAGGAGCAGGCAGACGGGGCAGGAGGCGCATGGCAGAGGGAGAGATGTTAAGCTCAAGCTGCCAGCGAGTCTGCATGCCACTGTAGTTAGTAAGTACTACAGCAGGGTTTGGGCTACTTTTACAAAGATTAAGCTTTACATGAATACTGTATACTTTACAGCTGTGTGCGGGGCCGGTGTATTAGAGTAGAGCCACTGCACCGGCCCCGCCGCGAGTGTCCACCTCCTCCTCCCTCCCCACTGATACTTCGCAGACCGCGCTGTGCAGCATAGCGGCCAGCGAAGTATCAGTGTTCGTGTTATAAGACGCATTGCCATTTCCCCCACACACACACTGGGGGGGGGGGGGGGGGAGTGCGTCTTATAATGTGAAAAATACGGTATATGTTTCCTATTCATCCTCCCGCCTTCCTCAATACCTCCACAGCATAAATGGAGAAGTTACTGAATTACAGTGGAAAGACCAGTAATGGCGCCGTGATGCCAAATTTCCTTCTAAGTGCCCGGAAATGGTCCAGCCATAGACGGGTGTGTAATGAGGAGGACAACAAAAGTGTGGGAGCTGCTCATGCATGGCGGGTCAAACAATCCTCTCTACTGATGGTCTGTCTGGGCCATCTGGATCCTGTTTGCTATGTGTGCTCTTATGTAACCACTGCTCCCACCATCTTCTAACAGGTCAGAACAGCCGAGATTTACATCATAGAGGCACGTCAACCATCTTCACTAAGAGGTACACTACCCAATAGTAGCCTCTGAGAGTGTTTTTATAGGCAGCGGGGGCAGCACTTTTACGCCCTCTTGTGGTAAGAACCAGTGTCTCATCAGACCAGAATATCTGCCTGACCCATAACTGCACGCTGAGTTTTGCAGCAATCCGACATCTATCTGGGTGTTTTTTTGGTAATGGGTCTGTTAGACACCTGCTGTCTGTTAGACAGATGCTGCTCACCATCCCAGGAAAATGTCTATATAGGATAGTCGGATCAGCGCCATATTTATTCTTAATACATTGTACAGTCGGTATATCGATGACGTCCTCATGAGGAGGGGTGCCCATGTCTCAATAGCACCTCTGTAACACAATTGTGGGGTGCAGATTGGTGGCATCTCTTTGTGTGCCTTATACTGAAGGGGCGATCATGGAAGTATGTACGTATGCTGTACCTGTGAGCTGCTCCGTGCCTCTGCTGTCCGGAACTTGGCTCTCATTCACACAGTGGATTAGTCACACAGGAAAGAGCCCTTAGTAAGAAAATCTGCCGCTTCTTTGTAAAAATGGGGGGGGGGGGGGGTTGCACTGGGGCCCATAACACTCTAATTACGCCACTGCTCATATGTGGTCATAAACCGCTGTTTGGGGACACGGCAGCATTCAGAAGGGAAGGAGCGGCATCAGGATTTTCTAACATGTAATTTGCTGAAATTAGTTTAGGGCTCATAACATTTATATTTTTTCACCAGATTTGTGGGGGTTTATTTTTTGTGGGACGGGCTGTAGTTTTTATTGGTATAATTTTTGGGTACATATGACTTTTTCATCACTTGTTTTTTTTTTTTTTTGTGGAGGTTAGTTGACAAAAACAGCAATTCCGTCATTGTTTTTTTACATAATTTTTTTTACCGTGTTCACTGCGCGGGATTTAATGACTTAAAAATTAAAGGACATGAGAAAAGACAATTTATTTATTTTTTTTAATTTACATTTTTTTATCGATTTTTTTTTTAACCTTTTTTACACTTTTTTGCCACTTGAAGCAGTGGCGGGCCGATGGAATAGAGAGGGAGCTCACTCCCACTCAACCCCGTGATGCCGCATCTGTGCCAGCACTGATTTTGGCCATAGTAGCAGAGTGTCAGCTGTATGTTACAGCTGACACTCTGATGGCGGCAGCTCAGACCTGGCAGTGCACAGGAGTAGAGAAGGCATCTGGGGGACATTGGCTATATTTGGGGCACAAACAGGCATATGGGGGGGCAGTAAAAACATCAGGGGCACTGGGGGCACACGGGTGGTCTTGCCTGATTTCAGGCTTTGATCTCCATTTTCTTACGCGCTCCGGTTGGTTAGTCTGTAGAGACTAACCAATCAGAGTGATTTCCGGCAAGGGACCACTCTGCCGGCTTCTCCGGTGTCTCTGCTCTCCAGGAGTGCGGAGACTCCGGGGTGTGACACTTTATAGTGTCACAGCTCCGGTAATCAGACTGGATGTGAAGTTACTTGCAATTTTGTCGTACAGTTACATCCAAACTTATGAAGGGGTTAATGTATTGTTATTCTCCATATTGTCTCCTTTGCTGGCTTGAGTAATTTTTCTATCTCATTATACACGGCTCGTTTCCATGGTTACGACCGACCAGAGAGGCCAGCGCTTTTGTCTACAACTACCGCTGATGGATCGCAGGGTGGTCATAACCATGGAAACAAGAAGTATATCATTTGATAGAAAAATGGATCGAGCCATCCAAGGAAGCAATATGGATAACAATACAATAGTAAGTGGCTTGTATTAACGTCCTCTACATAATAAATGCCACTTTCTGGGGGGGGTGTCTGGACGCCGCTGGAGATGGCCGCATAAGAGACCTGCTCCTGCCCGCACCAACTTAATCTGACCTGCTTCTCCTGCTCCCCGGTCCCTATGGGGAAGAAAAGTGCAGCAAAGAGGGCCCCTGCCTCTCCCCGCACCTCCTCACCTGCCAGGACATTAGAACAGTGCTGGGACCAGACGCCAGGTCCGGCGCTCCCTCCACGCTGCGCCTGGTCTCAGAGGGCCTCCCGCCATTCCTCCCTTCCTCCTCCTCCTGCTCACCGCTTACAGGAGGAGGGTTGCGGTCCGGATCCCAGCGCTCAGGAGTCAGCGTGCTGCTCTGGTCTGTGCCCCTCAGACAGTGTGCTTTGCTCCCGATCTCAGGAGCACTCATCCTCCATAAGGTACTCCTCTGCATTCACTGCTGGGCCTGCAAGCTGCAAGATGGCGGCCCCGGATCCTCAGCTTGAAGAGGAGACCGCCTACATGCTGCAGAGAGCACCAACGTCCACAGGTACTGTGACCCCCCCTGTAGCTCCACTACCTGATCCTCCTAGCCCACCCACACGGGCCCCCTGGCTAGATAAAGCCTCTGCATCCCCACCTGCCATGGACCCAGGGAACAGCAGCTCTCCACTACCCTCAATGCTGTGGGCAGGATCACAGAACCCTCCACAGTTACCTGCCATGGGTCTCCCTGCTCCCCCTGAGCCTCCGCAACCGTGGGCCAGCTATTTTCAACAACTCCCTACAAAGGAAGATTTTAGGGCGCTGGTATCTGAAGTTACTGAGGCGTGCAGGGCAGAAATTGCAGCGGTCCGTACCGATATTAAACAAGTGGTGGATAGGGTGGACACTTTGGAGTCTGCACATGAGGACACCAGGCAATATGTCTCCTCCCTTCATGAATCCATTGTGGCCCAAACAGCAGTGCTCCGTGGCATGGGCCGGCATCTGGAAGACCTGGATAATCGGGGTCGCCGGAATAACATCCGTGTACGGAGGCTCCCTGAAGCTGCTAGTGAGGAAGACCTCTTTGCTACTTTGGAGGCTGTATTCAACATGATTTTGGGACAGCCATCTTCGCATAAAATTAAGCTGGACAGGGCCCACAGAGCGCTTAAGCCAAAAGGCTCCTTTGCTCGTCCTAGAGACGTAATCTGCCGTGTACACGACTTTGCCCTTAAAGAGTCTATCATGGCCAAGGCACGCTCTTTGCGCAACTTTGAATTTTATGGCGCCTCTCTGCAGTTGTTTCCGGACTTGTCCTGGTTCACACTCCAGAAGCGGAGGCACCTTCAGCCCCTTCTTGCATCTCTTCGGAGCCGTCAGATTGCTTACCGCTGGGGATTTCCCTTTTCCCTCATTGTCCGTCACCAAGGACGAACGGAGACTCTCCGCTCCTTCGCGGATCTTCATCCCTTCTGTGAATCTTTGGGGCTATCTGTGCCAGATATCTCTGATTGGGAATTTGAGTCCCCCACACCCCCACCGCCGCGCACATGGTCCTCCTCGGCGAAGAAAAGAAGATCTGCCTCCAGTGCGTCTTCCTCCCCGCGGTCCGCTGCATCGCTCGGATTCCGGCCGCCTACATGATTTCATATCTTCCCTGGGACGTGGGGATCCTAGTCCATGTTCCTGACCTCTGGAGTCCTTGAGATCCCTGGACTCCATGGGCTTGCTGATCGGGCTATACGTTAGCTTTACTTGGCCAGTTACTGTTTGTTTGTTTATTACTGCTCCACATCGGTGCGGGCTTCTTGTGGAGCCTCTCTGATTGTTTTATTACTTGTTCTCATTTTTTGTTGTATTGATCTCTGATCGTCTTTTTCCTGCAGGCTTCTGATACTCTTACTCCTTGAGGGATTTGTTATCTCCCTCTAGCAGGGAATTTTTCCCTGGGAATAGTTGTTTACCGTTACTTATCTGTTTGTCTTAGTGTTGTCCAGTCCTGTCTCCCCTTTCCTCCCTCTTGTGTCCCCTACTTGACGATAGGTTTCTGACCACTCGAGTGTGCAAGATCTGTGTATTTGACCCTCCCTGGGATCCTCGGCTGCCTTGACGGTCTACTCCTGGTTCCTGACGACTTCTCCTGGTGAGCTGTGCCATTTCTATTTCGGACACTATTACGTGACCTCATGGTTCGCTGTGTGACCTTTAATGTTAAGGGGCTCAACTCCAACGCTAAGAGGAGACTTTTGCTCTTGGAGTTGAAATCCCTTAAGGCGGACATTGTGTATTTACAGGAGACTCATTTTGATGGCGACTCCTCCTTCCGCTTTCTTTCCCATATGTATCCCACTGCCTATTCGGCTACCCATAGTCGTCGGAGGGCGGGGGTCGCCATCTTGGTGTCCGTTCACTGTCCACTCAGAATTGACTCCTCAATTCTGGATCCTCAAGGGCGGTACATTATTCTTCGAGGTCACCTTGCGGATAAACCCATCACCTTGTGTAATGTATACGCTCCAAATACCTCGCAAATATGGTTTCTGGGCGGGGTCCTACGTAAGGCCTTTTCTGAGTGTATGGGTTCCCTGACACCCTTGGTCCTATTGGGTGGGGATTTTAATGTCATTTTTTCTGAATCGATAGATTATCTGTCCCCACAAGGCAAAGTGACCCATGCTACGCAGCATCGTCTATCTAGGGATTTCTGTAAACTGGTGAGGAAATATTCTTTGTACGACCTGTGGCGTACTACCTATCCTACTGACAGGTCATTCTCCTTTTACTCCGCCCCGCACGCCTCCCACTCCCGTATTGATTATTTTATTGGTACCATCTCGACCCTTAGGCTATTGGAAGGGGCAGATATGGGCCCGATAACCTGGTCTGATCATGCTCCTGTATCGGTCGACATCAGTAGTGGTTCGGGTCATGTCCGCCAATGCCATTGGAGACTCAATGAGTCTCTCCTGAAGCAGCCCATCCTGAGGGACGAACTTCGTGATCACCTGAAATCTTATTTTGACATTAATGTTGGCTCAGTGGATGATGTCCGTTCCCTCTGGGAGGCCCATAAGGCAGTCATGAGGGGTCATTGTATTGCAATAGGCTCCCGACTGAAAAAGGACTCCATTGCATTGGTCAAATCCCTTACTTCCCATTTACATGCCTTAGAGGCCAAGCTTGCTAACTGCCCCTCTCGCTGCACTTTGCGACGAATTGTAGATACCCGAGCTCGGCTGCGGAGCTTAGCATTCGGGCGGGTTAACAAATTGTTAATTTATACTCGGCAGCGCTACTATGCCTGGGGGAACAAACCCCACTCCCTACTAGATAAACAGCTTAGGAATCGTCCCCCGACGGCGAGCCCGTCTGCCATTAAAGGGGCTGACGGTGCGATTCAACATGACCCTAGGGTGATTGCTGAGAGGTTTTCCGATTATTACACGGCCCTGTATAACCTCCCTCCGGAACTCCCTTCTGATGTTGATCGACGGGATGCGGCTCTCCAGTCTTATCTAGCCTCATGTCACTTACCCACCCTGTCTACTTCGGACCTCTCTGCCCTCAATAGTCCCATCACTTCAGAGGAACTAGACATAGCCATCGATACTCTGCCAGAGGGCAAGTCTCCAGGCCCTGACGGCCTTCCGTATAGATATTATAAGGCTTTTAAGCCTGAATTGTCCCCTCATATGTTAACCCTTTTTAATCATTTCTTGGCCGGCAACTCAGTCCCTGCTTCTATGTCTCACTCTTACCTCACGGTGATTCCGAACCCGGGGAAAGACCCCCATGAATGTCAAAATTATAGGCCCATCGCCCTGCTTAACTCGGACCTTAAAATTTACACTAAGGTCTTGGCCTCTCGGTTGAATGTCTTTCTTCCCTCCCTGATCCATAAGGACCAAGTAGGGTTCGTTCCTGGTCGCCAAGGGGCTGATAACACGCGGCGGAGCATTGACCTCATTGATGTTGTTTCTCGCTCTGGGGAGGAGGCGCTGCTTCTTAGCCTGGATGCTGAAAAGGCGTTTGATTGCCTAAGCTGGCCCTTTCTTTTTGCTACTCTACGGGCGTACGGTTTTTCCGGCCCCTTCGTTCATGCTGTTCGTGGCTTATACTCCTCCCCCACAGCGACAATTAAGCTACCTCATGCCCAATCACGCCCTATTCGCATTGCCAATGGGACGAGGCAGGGATGTCCCCTCTCTCCTCTATTGTTTGCTATGTGTATTGAGCCTTTGGCGGCCAGGATCAGAGCTAGTCCGGATATCAGTGGCATTATGGTCAGGGACAAGGAGTTTAAGATATCCCTTTATGCGGACGACATTCTCCTTACCCTCAGCAATTTGCACGTCTCCCTGCCGAACCTTCACTCCATTTTACAGGACTTTGGCCGTCTGTCGGGGTATAGGGTTAACACCCATAAAACTGAGGCTCTTCCTCTTAACATTCCACACGAGACTCTGACCCGTCTCAAGGAGAATTTCTCCTTCCACTGGAAGAGGGACTCCTTGGGATATTTGGGTGTTTGCCTTACTCCCCGATATAGAGACCTGTATAAAGCTAACTTTCCGCGTATGTACGCTGAGATTAGGAACCTTCTAGATAACTGGCATACACTCCCGCTTTCCCTTTTAGGACGTATTGCTGCCACCAAAATGACAATCCTGCCCAAACTCTTATACCTATTTGAAACTCTTCCGATCATAGTGCCCCTTAAGGATCTGAGATCCATCCAATCCCAGCTCCTCCGGTTCATCTGGGCCGGGAACCGTCATAGAATTCCTAGATCGGTCCTGTTAGCTAGAAAATGTCAAGGAGGATTGGGGGTTCCGGATCTGGTCAAATACTATTGGGCAGCCCAATTGCGCTGTGTTTTGGCATGGGCATCCTTACACCCGTATTCTGTTTGGATGCAAATCGAAAGGCTCTGGCTTGCTCCGGTACACCCCAACTCCATGTTGTGGTCAGGACCGCATGACCTCCAGCCAAATAAAGATCTTCTGGGGCCTATGGCCTGCACTAGATCTGTGTGGCGACTGTGTAGCGGTAGGTTTCCTCTGGTTTCTACTACCTCTGCCATGACCTCCTTCCTGTATCATCCTCAGCTCCCCTCCAGCCTCACTTCTACTGCGACGAAACCTTGGTTTCAAAAGGAGGTGTTTAGGTTCGCTGATATCGTGGACCCTTTTACTAGGGACTTGTTACCGTTTTCTGCCCTTCAATCCAAGTATGGTCTACCCACATCTTCCAATTTTTTTCATTTACAAGTCAGACACTTTGCCCAATCACTTTTTGCGGGGGTTACAGTATCACTCCCGACTGCTTTTGAATATCTCTGTAGGAAGGGGGTTCACACCAAGGGAGTAATATCAGAGATCTATTCTATCCTGCTGACTCCCTTCCCTGACCGAATTCAGAGGCATTCCTATATGACGCGATGGGAGGAATACCTGGGGAAGTCCTTGTCAGATGATGTTTGGCGCCTCATATGGAGGAGGGCGGTGAAGTCCTCTATGTCGATATTACATCAGGAAAATCAATATAAAATTCTGATGTTCTGGTATCACACTCCTGATCTCCTCCATGGGATGTGCCCGACAGTTCCAAATTTGTGCTGGAGATGTGGGTCACACAGAGGTACGCTGCCTCATATTTTTTGGGATTGTCCAAAGATCCGCTCCTACTGGTCCGGGGTGGGTTCCCTTTTAAGTGATATTTTTAAGGTGGACCTCCGCCCAGATCCGTTGTCCTTTTTACTTAATGTACCTTCCTCCAGGCTTAAGAAGCACCCTCTCAAACTGTTGCTGCTGATACTTACAGCTGCACGCTGCTTGATATCCAAATGTTGGAAAAGTCCTGCTCCCCCTAAGGTCTCTGACCTGTATGCTAGGGTAGTCGAGGTCCGCTCATTGGAGTATTGTACAGCCGTGCTCCAAGACACAGTTACAGTTTTCAATTCCATTTGGGATCCCTGGGACGACTACTGGGCAACGAGACTCCCTTAGTAGTCTAGGGATCATGAAATAATCTCCCCCTACCCTTCCCTCCCGCCCCTCCCTTGTCTTTGTCCTTGTCTGTTGTTTTTGTTGTCTGTCTTGTGTTGAGGTTCACTGTTATAGCTCTTCTAAATAGACAAAGGGTTGTCTTGGTACGCTCCATGTTGAATACGTGCGTTTTTGCCATCATGCCTGACAATCCTTCTTGCTTCGATATTATTATATGCTGCTTTTATTCTTTTTTTTTTTGCTGTATACTCTGCAGTGTCTCTTCTTGTACACTTCATACTCTGTACTGCTGTATTCCGATCTGTTGTGGATCGGCGTTGTCATTTCTGTGTTTTTTTTTATTCTATATTCTTCAATAAATATACAATTATAAAAAAAAAAAAATGCCACTTTCTGGAGTGAGAGGACCCCTTTAATCGCTGTCGTTTTATATCTCTATATATAGATTTTATCATAGTTTTAGTCGGATTAACTCTATTTTTTCCTGAACGTCTGATCTCACAATAATACATCAACCATGTGGAGGCCGAGTCGCTTCCCCCGATATAATGAGTTTTAACTGAGTTTCCGGATTACTTAGGTAACAAACATTTTAAGATTCCTCACGCAATCGATTGTGGCACAACTGGCGTGATATACTGTGCCGAATGTGGGAAATATGTGGGATTACCATCCGGAGAAGCGGAGGAGAACTCGCGAACTCGTTTTGGGGATTATTGCGTCTGCTGATGAAAGTGACCTTACGCAATTAAAAACTATACCTCGTCACTTTAAAGAATTTCATGACTGTGATGCATCTGTATAGAAAGTGCGCGGTATCGACCACACTCTTGGTGGTTGCTGGTCAGCTGACTCCCGTTAACCAGGGGGCCCTGCTGTTCCCTCTCTACCACTGGATGGGAGTCCATGCCGTTATCGACCAGCAGTCACCTGCCATTTTTTAAAACCAGTATTTTTGTATATACACTTTTTGTTTTTTGTGGCCTGTGTTTGTTCTACATTTTGCGTCTTATACGATCCCCTCCTTGTGGAGGTATTTTTTGATTTTGCATTCTTCGCTGGAATAAAGTCCGATATATTTTTCACCTGACCCGAGCTGGATTTTTCTCTTTCGCATTCTCGGTGGTAAATGATGGAACATGCTGGCCCAACGTGAGACCAAATGGATATTCACATTGAACACTCTCTCTCCAAAGGGACTGCACGCATCAAGCAGCTTTATAATTGATTCCATTCTTATACTTATTCAGTTTTTCTGCAGTAAATTAAGGTTATTGATCCTCATCTATTTTTCTATCCTTGTTTTTAACGTATCCTATTTTTTTCGAGATTCCATCTTCCCACTAGTATGGCCCTTGTACCTGCAGTGGAGAATACTGCCACCCCTGATGTCGATCAGCTCTGTCCAGGAATTGCTAATTCACATTAATTATTATTTTTAATATAAAGTGTGATTTTTACATTTTCACTGTTTTTAGGTATTTATAGCAATTGGGGTTTGACATTTTTGCACATTTACATGCATTCTTAATCTTTTGATCTTTTTTATGCTTATTTCACTAATTGTATGGGATTATGTTTTTTTTATTATTATTATTGATAAGTATGACTTTGTTATATTTTAAGGTATGTAATGATGTCTTTTTCTTACATTATGGATTTTACACATTTATACTGTTATGCATTCTCACTTTTTCTGTTTTTTTTTATCATGAATGTTTGTTATATAGGGATATACATTTATGTTTTTTACACTTTAATATTTCAGTCACTTTACTTTCGGCACTTTCTCACCTTGGAGGGAGCACTTTGCACAGTTGCACTTTTACTTTTATTGGCCATTATTTGGTTTTCTATACCGCGCTGTTTGTGGTCACATAAGTTGTGTCTTGTGATTTTTTTCCACCATTGATGTGTTTTTTATAGCGATAGCGTGTCCCATAACATCTAAATCTAGATACCAATCACATGACAAGCCCTGGAGCTGGGCCGTAGGTGTGCGTCATTTGATGTACTTACAGTATACGTGTGGCTGTCATTTGCCGCTCTTCAGGCCCTTTGTTGGGCACCACATTTTACTCTCACGTGTTTTTCCGAGCATGGCGCACTTGCTTTATTGTTTGAGCAGATTGTTATCATTCTTATCTGGTGTGGGCTCTTGTACACCATTGGCCGGTTACTGTTCGAATATCATGGTGGGAAGTGACGTTCTCTGCCCCTGAAGAAGCCAACGGTGAAATGCATTAGATGTTTTTTCTTCCATGCGGTTGGTATTTTATTAAAGGGGGGGGGGGGGGGGTTTAGAACTGAACCTGGACACATCCTCATTTTCACCCAGGCAGCCCCCCTGATATGAGCATTAGAGCATTTCATGCTCTGATGCTCTCACTTGCCTTGCACTGAATCGCTCTGGGCAAAGGCTTTTTTTTGGCGATCCAGTGACTTACCACCATGGGCAAACCTAGACGGAGGCTTCCGCCCAGCAGTGAGCCCAGTGATGTCACCAGCACCACTGCCACTGGGCATGAACCACTGGTGTAACAGATTTCGGTGCCAGATTTTTACTCACCTTCAAGAATCTGAGCCTCCAAAATAAGTATCTCTCAACATTTTTCACTTTCTGCCACACGTGTAGAAAAGGAGTGACAGCACTGTATGTGACCACGACATGACTGTATCTGGCATTGTTTAGCAGTTTTCTCCGGTGCAGGCTACATCTCTAATTCTCAGTTATCTCCGAGTTGGTGGGTGCTCCCCACAGAATACAAATGGAGACAGCAGATTCTGCTTACTTGAATGGGAGCCAGGCCAGGTTTTAATAAGACTCACACTTTTTTCTTAGGCTGGCTTCACACGTCCGTTTAACACTGACGTGAACTGTCCGTGGTGACCTGGGCTGGATTCCTGCTTAGAGCAGGAGCGCACGGCGTCATTGGTTGCTATGACGTTGTGCGCTCTCTGCCGCCGCTGCAGTACAGTAATACACTCCTATAGATCATACCAGTGTATTACTGTCCTGCAGCGGTGACAGAGAGCGCACAACGTCATAGCAACCAATGACGCCGTGCGCTCCTGCTCTAAGCAGGAATCCAGCCCAGGTTACCACGGACAGTTCACGTCCGTGTTAATCAGACGGGTGAAGCCAGCCTTAGGCAGGGATATTTTAAGAAATCTGAAAATGAATAGCGATAACAGGGTTCATTAGTAGGACTATTGAAAACGAACAAATAGCGCAATTATAGAACTGCACGGGTCCAGAGTGGACATAACGGGAACGGCACAAAGAAGCACACACTAAAAAAATTTACAAATAAAATTCCTTTAGTGTTAAAGACTGGTTTTCCATTGAGAACCTCAGGGAACTCCGAGCGTCCTTTATCTAAATTCTTTCTTGAACACTGAAAAGTAGTGTTGAGTGAAGCGAGCCTCGGATGTTACGTCCAAAGTCACTTCGCTCAAAACTTTGGAATAATACTGTACGGAGATCCGTCTCCATATAGTATTAGACTCTATGGGCTCCGATGAGCTGAAGTTAGTTTTTCACAAAGTCGTGCGTGACTTCGCGGAATAACTTCGGTAGTTGATTTTTAAAGTGGAAAACCAGTTTAAAACTTGAGACCAAACTTCACTTCCGACTAGTACCTCAGAACCGAAGCCGAGTCCGGTTTTAAGTTTTAAAGTGGTTTTCCACTTTACAAATCAACTACCGAAGTTATTCAACGAAATAACACGCGACTTCGTGAATAACTTACTTCGGCTCATCGGAGCCCATACATTCTAATACTGTACGGAGACGGCTCTCCATACAATGTTATTCAGAAGTTTTGAACGAAGCAACTTCAGGTGAAGCATCCGAAGCTCACTTCGCTCAACACTACTGGAAAGCTTCAGGATGGAGCACATGGAACAAGTCAGAGTAGTCGATAGTCACGCAGGGTTTCACTTCATTGCAATGTTAGATTAATGTGATATAATTAAAACAAGGGGTGCTCCAGAATGTTTGTACTGATGGCTTATTGACAGGCTAGGCCATCAATACATTATCTGTGGAGGTCAGACACCCAGCAATCGTGACAATCAGCTATTCAGTAGTAGTGGCTGGAACAGTGTAGTTCCGGTATCAGAACTGTCTCAAGGACAGATCCGGTTACTGCAGTGCTGCTCCCATTCACTTGACAGTGGACAGATCGATGGAGTTCTGGAGCGAATGCTCCTCCTGAAGAGCTGATTGATTTGGGTGTTAGATCCCGCCAAACCGATATTGATTGAGTAACCCTGGGATATATTTGGCTTTATTGTGACCATACAGCTGTATAACTGGGTTTGCCTTGTGCTGTTGTCCTGTAAAGGGCAGGGCCACCACTCTGTTCACTTGTTGTCCTGTCACTCTCTCCTCTGGCGGCACTTCTTCTGGTCACCAGTGTTCTCAGCAGGCTGTGGCCTGCACATCTAGTCTAAAGGCCTCCATAGTCTGTATTATAGGGCGCGTACGCTCACTCTTGGCCTCTTAAAGGGTACATCCATATTTTTCCCCAGCCAATGGCTGGTCATACCTGCAAATTTAATGTGCCCTCCCCAGTGGTAAGGTGCCTGAGCCTTAGGCTACCTACTCTCTAGTTAACAGCAAAAGTTTTTTTTTTTTATCTGACTAATAGTGAAGGAAACTCCAGCCTGACAACCAACTGACTCCTATCTGCCTGTCCTGACCTTAGCCTGTTTCTCGTATTGCTCCAATGCTGCCTGGCCAGACCTTGGATTTGTTTCTTGGATTCTTTTGTACACTGTCTGCTCCGATCTTGGCCTGTTATCAGGCTACGTATATTGCCTGACCCCTTGATGCACCATTGTCTATGACCCCCATGGGTCAGCTGACAACTACACCAGGACTATCTCAAGAGGTAGTGGTCTGGTGTCTCCCCTGCAGTAAAGACCAGATCTGTACAGGGTGAAGACCAGCAGAATGCCAGGATAACGCTTTTAGAGTCAGCCAAATTCAAACCGGAGAGTTGGTAGAGTGGGTCCACACCTACTGCCTGTCACATGCACAACTCTATGTTTTATTTTGAACTTTATTATTCCCCACATTCAGGGTTCGATGTTATAGTTATGAAAACTAATAAAATGTTTGGAAGAAACAGATTAGAGAACTGAGGGTTAAAAATAAAAAAAATGCATTGTGTATCTATTATTCAAAAACTAGAGCCCAAGAACAAGTCTCCATTCATGCAATTCTGCACCACTTGGTCACTGAGTTCATGTTCAGTTATTATTCAGGCATTAACAGATGTGGGCATCACAAGCGATTGACGCCACCGATATATAGGCTATTCACAAAAACTTAGGGATATTTGGCTTGTGGGTGAAATTTCAGGATGAACCTACAGGCGATCTTAATATGACCTACTCTAAACTTTTGACTGTTCAATGCTTCAGTACTTTTGGTACAATTTGTTTTCTAACAAGCAGCTTAACGACAAATTTCATGAATCGCCCAATAAATTACCTGTTTCAATTAGAATTGGTATTTGAACAGTGCTCCTCATCATGCTGTTCCCATTTTGACATCATGAGACCAAGACAAAACCTAACAATTGATCAACAGTACCTAGCCATTGCAAGGCTTCAAGCAGGATGTTCTCAAACGGAAATGGCCCCTGAGCTTAGAGTGTCCCAGAGAGTCATCAGCAGGTTGTATCAGAGATACAGAGAGACTGGAAGAGTCACAGAAAGGCAGAGAAGTGGACGTCCTGTGGCCACATCCCACACTGATGACCGCTTCATTGTGAACAATGCCCTGCTGAACCAGATGATGAATGCCACACAACTCCAGGCACATTTAAGGGAGGTGAGAGGCACCCAAGTGTCACTTTTAGATTAGCGTGGTCTGTGTACTAGACGACCTGCAAGCATACCTCCTGACCATATGCATCATCGTCTTGCATGGACCAGGGA
Source organism: Bufotes viridis (assembly GCA_033119425.1). NCBI lineage: Eukaryota > Metazoa > Chordata > Amphibia > Anura > Bufonidae > Bufotes > Bufotes viridis. The sequence goes on along the minus strand of CM065589.1, from coordinate 2,219,948 downwards.
GCATCTACGCTGGACGAGAGACCAGTGGGCATCAGTGCTGTTTACTGATGCGAGTCAATTCACGCTGAGCAGAAAGAATCCAGTCGTTGTGCCTCAGCATGAACAATACAGGCCTAATTTCATCTTCATGGAGGACAATGCACCAGCTCATCGAGGTTGCATCATTAGGGAACGGCTGCTGGAGACTCGGGGACCTCAAATGGAGTGGCTTGCACTTTCTCCAGACCAGAATCCCATTGAAAACCTATGGGATCAGCTGAGTTGCCCTGTAGAGGCTAGTAACTCTGTACCCCAGAAACTCAATGACCTTAGGGCCACCATTCAAGAAGAGTGGGATGCCATGCCTCAGCAGACAATAAGATGACTTGTGAACAGCATGAGACGTCATCGTCAAGCTGTACTTGATGCTCAAGACCACATGACAAGTTATTGAGACACTGAAATTTTTGTAGGGGTATTAATGGTACAAACTCAGATTGGGTCACTGTCACTAGTGGGGTACCACAGGGGTCAGTACTGGAGGGGTCACTAGTCAGGTACCACAGGGGTCAGTACTGGAGGGGTCACTGTCACTAGTGGGGTACCACAGAGGTCAGTACTGGAGGGGTCATTGTCACTAGTGGGGTACCACAGAGGTCAGTACTGGAGGGGGTCACTGTAACTAGTGGGGTACCACAGGGGTCAGTACTGGAGGGGTCACTGTCACTAGTAGGGTACCTCAGGGGTCAGTACTGGAGGGGTCACTGTCACTAGTGGGGTACCTAAGGGGTCAGTATTGGGCCGTATTCTCTTTAATATATTTATTAATGATCTTGTAGAAGGCCTGCACAGTAAAATATACATTTTTGCAGATGACACTAAACTGTGTAAAGTAATTAACACGGAAGAGGACAGTATACTGGATATATATACTACAGAGGGCAGTATACTGTATATATACTACAGAGGACAGTGTACTGTATATATACTACAGAGGACAGCATACTGTATATACACTACAGAGGACAGCATACTGTATATACACTACAGAGGACAGTGTACTGTATATACACTACAGAGGACAGTATACTGTATATACACTACATAAGACATTATACTGTATGTATACTACAGAGGACAGTATACTGTATATACTACAGAGGACATTATACTGTATATATACTACAGAGGATAGTATACTGTATATACACTACAGAGGACAGTATACTGTATATATACTACAGAGGACAGTATACTGTATATACACTACAGAGGACATTATACTGTATATATACTACAGAGAACAGTATACTGTATATATACTACAGAGGACAGTATACTGTATATACTACAGAGGACAGTATACTGTATATATACTACAGAGGACAGTATACTGTATATATACTACAGAGGACAGCATACTGTATATATACACTACAGAGGACAGTATAATGTATATATATACTACAGAGGACAGTATACTGTATATATACTACAGAGGACAGCATACTGTATATACACTACAGAGGACAGTATACTGTATATACACTACATAAGACATTATACTGTATGTATACTACAGAGGACAGTATACTGTATATACTACAGAGGACGGTATACTGTATATATACTACAGAGGACAGTATACTGTATATATACTACAGAGGACAGCATACTGTATATATACACTACAGAGGACAGTATAATGTATATATATACTACAGAGGACAGTATACTGTATATATAATACAGAGGACAGTATACTGTATATATATATATATATATATATATACTACACAGGACAGTATACTGTATATGTACTACAGAGGAGAGTATACAGCTACAGATGCATCTGGATAGATTGGAGGTTTGGGCAGAGAAGTGGCAGATGAGGTTTAACACTGACAAATGTAAGGTTATGCACATGGGAAGGAATAATGCAAGTCACCTGTACATACTAAATAGTAAAACACTGGGTAACACTGACATGGAAAAAGACCTAGGAATTTTAGTGAACTGTAAACTAAGCTGTAGAAACCAGTGTCAGGCAGTTGCTGGCAAGGCCAATAAGATAATGGGTTGGATCAAAAGGGGCATAGATGGGGGGCGTGGCTAGTAGCAGAACAGCGAGGACGCCATTCCTTGGGGCTCCCACCAGCCGGATCTAATCTTTCGGCATCTAGCCTGTAAAAGACGAGGGAACACTGGACCCCACCAGCCAGTCTTTATGTTCTATAACTTACAGGGGAGGCCATCTCAGAAGCTCCCAAGCGCTTTAGAACCGGAGATACTTCAGCGGCCTAGCCAGGCCCTAATGCCTCTGCCTCGATTTGCGGAGAAGGGAAACCCACGGGATCGCAATTATCCTCCTCATAGCTGGGTTTGTCGCCGGGGATCCCCTGTGTCCCTGCCGCTGCAGAGTGGGGGACACTCCCATGGCCTTCCCGGACCTCTGGCCCCGAATAACAACTGAGGCCTGGCGGGGAAGGCAAATCCCTGTGCTAAATTTTCGGCACATGCGCACGTGGAGACCCAGAGAAACGGAACGACGGCCAAACGGCTCAACTGCCAGCACCCTCTAAACAAAGAGGACACTCGACCTCGCATATCAGCAGCCAAGGTAGCCCCGACCTGCATAATAGGGGTAGAGGAGTCCACAGCTATTTAGGCCCTCTGATTCAATCAGCTATATCCACTGGACCCCTTTCATGTCTTCTCCTACCAGCTAGACCAGGGATGGGCAAACTCGGCCCTCCAGCTAAAACTACAATTCCCACCATGCCCTGCTGTAGGCTGATAGCTGTAAGCAGTCTTTGCATGCTGGGAGTTGTAGTTTTGCAACAGCTGGAGGGCCGAGTTTGCCCATCCCTGAGCTAGACACTACTGAGGACGCCAGAACCTTTGAGGTCAGTAACACTAAGTTATACAAAAGAATACCCTTGGAGTGTCCCCTATACAAGAGACCACAACACTCTCTGGTGTATATATAACCTTTGAATTGGGCCTCCATTACCTTATAAAGAAGGCAGTCGCTGGACCCACTACCCACAGGCCCTGGAGGGGGGAGCCAAAAGTGAGGGGACAGACTTCCAGGGGCAGGACATCACGCATGACCGCATTTTAACGACGCACTCCTGTGAAACTGTGCCGGCATTTATGAAGGCACATACGACCCAGAAAGTGCCATCCGACATTACCCGGGGATCCGTGGCGATAGGCCACAAGACATACAGTTGAGACATACAGTTGAGTCCTGATTCCTCTCCCTGACGCCAACTCCCTCCATACAATATTCGGCCAGCAGCAGTGCACAAACCTCCCTAGGGCCACTCACACAGGGAGGAGGACATACAGCCACACCAACAGTGGCCATAAAACAACAAGGCCGCATCCCCATGATCGAGGCCCCTCCATACTCGTTTCCATCTCTTGATGTCATAAAAGTCTTATGAGGACTACCCTCCCAGGTTAATAATAAAACTTAGACTCCAGACAGCCAGGCTTAGAGCTGATAGAAATTATGGACAAATTTGTGGCCAAAAACCCTTCTACAAACACACACAAAACCTCTCAAGTGCACTATGTTCCAACCGCTACAGATGCCATAACCAAAATGTCTAAAACATGGGCAAACAAAAAAAGACACCCAAAACTACCCAAGGACTTTCCCAACCAGCATCAGATATACCTTTCTCTGCTGAACTCTTAATAGATGATGACATTACACCGCCCAATCTCTCCCCTAGATACGCTCCTCCACTTTCCCCTGAAGAGGACTCTTACCACGCTTCTACTGTGGCACAGGAAGTCTCTCGGGTTCTTTTACCTCTTTTTGACAAAATATTGGAGGTACTTTCACTCAATTCGGCCCTACAATTGATCACCACGAACTCTCAAAAAATCTCAGACTTGGAGAATAAATACACAGCCCAGGAGATAACCATATCTAATCTGGAACGCACCATAACACAATGCAGAGAAACAGAATCTGCATTAACCGCTAAACTGGAAGACTGAAAATTGGGAACGCCACAATAACCTTAGATTCATAGGCGTCCCACAGAACATCGCAGGAGAGGACCTCACCGTAGACCTTCTCACAGCACTGGTCCTGAAGCTGTCGACAGATAAACTCCACATCGAACGGGCCCACAGAATTGGACCACCTAAACCAGCTGGGATGGATAACCCAAGACCTTACCCTGTCATCTCAAAATACCTGAACTGGGCTATTAAAGAGCAGATCTTACGTGCCTATCGGCGCCAACGCACCCTGAAAATACAAGGCCACGCCATTTAATCCATCAAATTTTTCAAGACTTTTCTGCATCAGTCTCCCAAAAACAGAGAGCATTCACCCCAATATGCCAAAGCCTCTATGAAAGGCCGATCCAATTCCAGCTGATTTATCTGGCAAAATTACTGGTGCTGGAGAATGGCAGACCACACATCTTTGAAAATCCACACAATGCCCGACGCCACTTTCAACTGGATCCTGAGAACTGAAGCCTGTTCCATCATACTGTGAGGGTCCCTCATAACCTCTCCACACACATGAGCTCACCAACAAGGGAGACCCACGGGCCTCAGTATACCCACAGTAGTAGTAGATTGCGGGACACAGCCTCAACTTTACTGAGGCCCAACTTAGTTAGCACTAATGTGCAATTGTTCATATTGTTTTTGACATGCTCTGTTTTCCTAAAGGCCCAATCGCTTTAGCCGCATTTGCCGACAGTATACTGTTAATTGTTAGAGACCCTGAAACCACACTCCCACAGACACTACAAGACCTTAGATATCGGATAGCTTTCGGGTTACACCCTTAACCTGGATAAATCCGAAGCTCTGCTCCTTAAAGGGCTCACAAGACCGAGATGGACTGCTCATTTCCGCTTTCAATGGCGCTCTCACTATATCATACCTGGGGGTACAGATCACCTGGTAAGCTATACAATGCAAATATTACACCCTATATACATACACTGGAGGACATGCTAGCAGGCTAGCAACATCTCCTTTTGTCGTACATGGGACGGGCATACCTTCTTAAGATGGTGGAATTTCCCCGCCTGTTATATCTTCTGCATTCACTACCAATATACTTACGCCCCAGAGACGAGAAGAAAATTAACTACTTATACCGTAAATTAATTTAGTTTTAATTTCTTCCCCTATCTACAAACTAACAGCTATCTTCAGAAACTACTGCCCAATTTAACCACTCGGAAATGGAGTCCAGCCCTACAGGCCTGTCTCAAACATACCCCTACCCTAAGGGGACATAGCACTAGTTACTACAAGCTCTTACACACCCCTTGGGACTATGGGAAGGGTGAATGGGCAATAACTAAATGGTTTAAAGACATCCCACAATGAACGATCCATCATATATCAGGCGTTAGAACGCATTCTTCGTTATTTGCCATCTAGCCGCTACAGGGAGATGACCCTACAGATTTATCGCCGGGCATAGATCTCTCCATTTCGGGGCCACCATATAGACGTCTTGGAATCTGACAACTGCTTCCGGTGTGAAGAGGCAGGAGCAGACATCTTTCACTGTTTGGGCAGTGCCCGGTGGTACAATCTTTCTGGCATAAAATCCACACGTTCACCAGCACACATTTGACATCAGCAGCTCGTCTGGATCCAATATGGGCCATCTTTGGGTACATTGACCCGACCATCACACGATGTACCCTGGTAGCTGGAAACTACTATACCTGTTAGCAGCAGCAGGAATTAAAACAATCCTCCACACGTGGATTGACCACACGCCCCCACCGTTTAAGCTATTTCTTGAGAAAGTCTCCTTCTTAATGAAGATGGACTGGGTAGAGGCGTCTTCCAGGAAAGAGACCCATGTGAAACAATTCTTTGCATGCTGGGAGAGTTTTATAGATATACTGCCCCTTCAGGTTCGAAGAAGTATCCAGGATTATTTTCAACTCACTTCCTGGTATCAGACGCGCATCGTACTAAACGTTCCACCAATCTCAGGGATTGAGTCTACTTGAGGACTCAGTCGGGGTTCCTGCGCGTCGTGTGCCTGCCTGGAATTTCACCCCACTGACTGTGGAGGAGAGGTGAACATGTTGGAACATTGTTACATTATATACGCCTTGCGGTTTGCAGGGAGTTAATTTATGGTTTCTACATTATTAATCCCCTGTACCCTATCCCCCCCCCCCCTTTACTTCTAAACAAAAAACGTCTGATGTCGGAAGGTTGACGTATTAGCTCCTATATACTAATCTGATTGTTTATACCGGGACTTGGACAAAAAAAAAGAACAATTTAACGCACACACTGTATGTACTATTTTATTACGTCAACCTAAAATAAAAACATTTGAAACCAAAAGGGGCATAGACGCCCGTGATGAGAACATAGTCCTACCACTTTACACATCACTAGTCAGACCACACATGGAGGACTGTGTACAGTTCTGGGCTCCTGTGAACAAGGCAGACATAGCAGAGCTGGAGAGGGTTCAGAGGAGGGCAACTAAAGTAATTACTGGAATGGGGCAACTACAGTACCCTGAAAGGTTATCAAAATTAGGGTTATTCACTTTAGAAAAAAGACCACTGAGGGGAGATCTAATAACTATGTATAAATATATCAGGGGTCAGTACAAAGATCACTCCCATCATCTATTTATCCCCAGGACTGTGACTGTGACGAGGGGACATCCTCTGCGTCTGGAGGAAAGAAGGTTTGTACACAAACATAGAAGAGGATTCTTTGCGGTAAGAGCAGTGAGACTATGGACTCTTTACGGTAAGAGCAGTGAGACTATGGACTCTTTACCGTAAGAGCAGTGAGACTATGGACTCTATACTGTAAGAGCAGTGAGACTATGGACTCTTTACTGTAAGAGCAGTGAGACTATGGACTCTTTACTGTAAGAGCAGTGAGACTATGGACTCTATACTGTAAGAGCAGTGAGACTATGGACTCTATACTGTAAGAGCAGTGAGACTATGGACTCTTTACTGTAAGAGCAGTGAGACTATGGACTCTTTACTGTAAGAACAGTGAGACTATAGACTCTTTACTGCAAGAGCAGTGAGACTATGGACTCTTTACTGTAAGAGCAGTGAGACTATGGACTATATACTGTAGGAGCAGGAAGACTATGGACTCTTTACTGTAAGAGCGGTGAGACTATGGACTCTTTACTGTAAGAGCAGTGAGACTATGAACTCTACTGTAAGAGCAGTGAGACTATGGACTCTATACTGTAAGAGCAGTGAGACTATGGACTCTATACTGTAAGAGCAGTGAGACTATGGACTCTATACTGTAAGAGCAGTGAGACTATGGACTCTATATGGTAAGAGCAGTGAGACTATGGACTCTTTACTGTAAGAGCAGTGAGACTATGAACTCTTTATTGTAAGATTAGTGAGACTATGGACTCTTTACTGTAAGAGCAGTGAGACTATGGACTTTACTGTAAGAGCATTGAGACTATGGACTCTTTACTGTAAGATTAGTGAGACTATGGACTATATACTGTAAGAGCAGTGAGACTATGGACTCTTTACTGTAAGAGCAGTGAGACTATGGACTCTTTACTGTAAGAGCAGTGAGAATATGGACTTTACTGTAAGAGCAGTGAGGCTATGGACTCTTTACTGTAAGATTAGTGAGACTATGGACTCTTTACTGTAAGATTAGTGAAACTATGGACTCTATACTGTAAGAGCAGTGAGACTATGGACTCTTTACTGTAAGAGCAGTGAGACTATGGACTTTACTGTAAGAGCAGTGAGACTATGGACTCTTTACTGTAAGAGCAGTGAGACTATGGACTCTTTACTGTAAGAGCAGTGAGACTATGGACTCTGTACTGTAAGAGCAGTGAGACTATGGACTCTTTACTGTAAGAGCAGTGAGAATATGGACTGTTTACTGTAAGAGCAGTGAGAATATGGACTCTTTACTGTAAGAGCAGTGAGACTATGGACTCTTTACAGTAAGAGCAGTGAGACTATGGACTCTTTACTGTAAGAGCAGTGAGACTATGGACTATGTACTGTAAGAGCAGTGAGACTATGGACTCTACTGTAAGAGCAGTGAGACTATGGACTCTTTACGGTAAGAGCAGTGAGACTATGGAACTCTCTGCCTGAGGAGGTGGTGATGGTGAGTACAATAAAGGAATTCAGGAGCGGCCTGGATGTATTTCTGGAGTGTAATAATATTACAGGCTACAGCTACTAGAGATGGCTCGATGATCCAGGGAGTTATTCTGATGCCTGATTGTAGCCAGGAAGGAATTTTTCTTTTCCTTCCTCTGGATGAACTTGCTGGATAACAGGCTGAACTGGATGGACAGATGTCTTTTATCAGCCTTATAAACTATGTTACTATGGTATTTTGTGGTATTTTTACCACTGGTATTGGCTTTTGTTTCAATAAATTGTGAGATAAGTCTATCACCATTGCTGCTTCTACTTAAATGCCCGACTTTCATGATATTATATCACTGAACTTTTTACATTTTCCATAAATAGTACCCGAAATCCAAATTTTTCTAACTTTTTGTGAGTAGTGTATCACTCAGCTCCAGTATCCAGATAGGTTTACCATTAAACCGCAGGAATGTACATATGGGGTTAATTATCACAGATCACCCGGTCAGATAAACCAGTGATATAGTCATCGTGCCACCAATATCACAGTCTCCGCATCGGAGGGTCAGTCTGTAGGAGCAATGAAGGTCACAGCGCGAGGAGAAAGTACAATACGAGCCAAGAAGACGATGTCTGTCAGTGACAATGGTGGCGCTGTCGTGGAGCAAAGAGTTTATTTTATCTGTAAATACTGTTTGGATGAAGATGAAATATTAATATGTCCACACAGATTATAAACTATTCCATGGAGCGTCGTTACTTCTCCCCATGTCACCCTGCACTCTCCCGCAGTGTGGGTGGAGGTGTGAATACAGTGATAAGAAGCAAGGTCCATGGGGACAGTTCATCCTCACCGCTCTGGGGGTAAACGAGGCTCCTCTTCTTTATACACACATTACTTTTCCTCCATTGACGCTGCTCTCAGTTGACCGCAGAGAAATATAATTTGGTCATCTTGGAGATCCCTGCTAATTCCACCCAAAAATAAACTTTCTTATTAACTTTTTAATATCCATAAATTACCCAATATTGTACATTTATTGTATTCTGTTTTGCTTTTACAGCCTGTCCCACAGTCCATACAATAATATGGTTTCATCGTTACACGGATTCTCTGCTAAATTTTAAAACTTGATTTCCTTGTAAAACATTTTCCACATATAGAACATCAAGATTGCGCCTCCCCTGTGTGACTTCTCTGATGATCTCGAAGTTTGAATTTAGTAATAAAACATTTCCCACATTCTGAACATGAATATGGTTTCTCTCCTGTGTGAATTCTCTCGTGTATAACAAGATCTGATTTTTGTGTAAAACGTTTCCCACATTCTGAACATGAATATGGTTTCTCTCCTGTGTGACTTCTCTGATGACCCCTAAGTCTTCCTTTAGTAATAAAACATTTCCCACATTCTGAACATGAAAACGGCTTCTCTCCTGTGTGACTTCTCTGATGATTCCCAAGTTGTTCTTTAGTAATAAAACATTGCCCACATTCTGAACATGAATATGGTTTCTCTCCTGTATGAATTCGCTGATGATCCCTAAGTCTGGCTTTAATAATAAAACATTTTCCACATTCTAAACATGAAAATGGCTTCTCTCCTGTGTGAATTTTTTGATGATTGCCAAGTTGTTCTTTAGTAATAAAACATTTCCCACACTCTGAACATGAATATGGTTTCTCTCCTGTGTGAATTCTCTGATGTCTAATAAAATTTGATTTATCTGTAAAACATTTCCCACATTCTGAACATGAAAATGGCTTCTCTCCCATGTGACGTCTCACATGTTTAACAAGACCAGAGTTATCTGTGAAACACTTCCCACATACTGAACATGAATATGGCATCTCCCCCGTGTGATTTCTCCGCTTATGTCTAACAAGATTTGCTTTAGCAGCAAAACATTTCTCACATTCTGAACAAGAATAAAGTTTCTCTCCTGTGTGACTTCTCTCATGTGTCACCAGAGTTGATTTTTGTGTAAAACATTTCCCGCATTCGGAACACGAATATGGTTTCTCTCCTGTGTGAATTCTCTTATGTTTAACAAGATCTGATATAGCTGTGAAGCACTTCCCACATTCTGGACATGAATATGGTTTATCTCCTCTGTGAATTGTCTGATGATGACTCAGTCTTGCTTTGGTAATAAAAATGTCCCCACATTCTGAACATGAATATGGCTTCTCTCCTGTGTGACTTCTCTTATGTCTAAGAAGATTTGCTTTAATTGCAAAGCATTTCTTACATTCTGAACATGAATACGGCTTCTCTCCTGTGTGACTTCTCTCATGTGTAACAAGCGCGGATTTTTGTGTAAAACATTTTCCACATTCTGAACATGAATATGGTTTTTCTCCTGTGTGACTTCTCTCATGTGCAACAAGATTTGATTTCTGTGCAAAATATTTTCCACATTCTGAACATGAATATGGCTTTTCCCCTTTGTGAATTCTCCTATCATGTGCAACAAGATGTGATTTATTTCTAAAACATTTCCCACATTCTGAACAAGAATATGGCTTTTCTCCTGTGTGAATTCTCTCATGTGTTATAAAACTTGATTTCTCTTTAAAGTATTTCCCACATTCTAAGCAGGAGTATGGCTTTTCCCCGGAGTGGGTTCCACCAGAACCATATTCTTGTGTAGAAACGCCTGAGCTTTTTATGAATCGTTCACCACCCTGAAACCTTTCACCCCATTTCTGACTTGTATTTGGGGTAACAATCTGTGACTGGTCAGGAGGAGGTTCCTGATGATTAGGCGGATTATATGACAGATCTATGCAGTGAAGTCCTGGATGTACATTAATGGTAATGAGGTTTTCTCCTGAAGAGCGCTGCAGGATATCTTCATCTTCTGCTTTATAGTTTAGCGATAACATGAAGTTTCTCTCAGAATTCTTACTGGGATCTATAAAGATGAAAAATGGATGTTATGATTATTTTGTTCATAATGCAACATAGAGACATTTCTAACAAAGCTAAAAAAAAACATGCAGATTATTTTTTTCAAACCACAGAGTGGAAAAACTTATAACATTCCTCTAACACAAAGGAGAGGAATAAGACATTTATTCTGAATCCACTCCTGGCTTTGTCTCAATTACCTGCATCAAAACTGCACATGTAAAGCTTTGTTAACACTTTAACCCTTTCCGGACCTCCGATGTACATATATAGCATAAGTCTGGTCTTTAAAGATGTTGCCCGCTCATGAGCGCAGTGGGAGCCGTACATAACCATCGGGTTTCAGCTGTTTTACACAGAAAAAGCCTGGGGCTAATGTCTGCGATCGGCCGTAATGCTAATCGCTGACAATTAACCTCTCCGATGCCTTGGTCAAATGTGACCACTGCATCTAGCAGCGCTAAACCCAGAAGCAGTATTGTCTTCCCCTGGCTGAGATCAGGGAAGGCATCCCTTACCAGTAATAGGCCTGAGCATTTACAGTGCTTTCAGACCGATTACTACTATATACCAATGCAGGCCTACAGTTGGCAGCACGGCACTGGAATATACTGAATCCTGTGTGGAAACAAAGTGGTGGGTCCAGCACTTGGGTCTTGAATAAAAGCTTAAACATTTTATTATTATTTTTTTTTTTAAAAAGCTCAAAAATGGCATACAGCAGGACATCTCCCGACACCAGTCAACGCGTTTCGGACTGTAAGGTGTGGGGAGATGTCCTGCTGTGTGCCATTTTTGAACTTTGAAAAAAATTATTTTAAATAAAAAAATGAACAGTTTTATTCCAGACCTGAGAGCTGGACCCGCTACTCTGTATCTAGAGTGGATTAGCTTCTCCTAAGGATCCGTGCACTGAGGACGAAAGGCGGTGAGCCGACTGCATCTATGTCTGTGTGCGATACTAAATCCTGCATTCTGTAATGCACAGATATTCATTACAGAATACAAGAGCCAATCTAATCGATTGCATGGCGTAGTTACCTTGGGAGACTTAAAAAAGTAAAAAAAAAAAAAAACACGTTTTAAAAATATAAAAATACAAGTCACCCCCTTTCCCTAGAATAAAATACTAAATAGAAAAATGAAACATTATGGACATCGCCGCACTATTAAATTCTAAAAATATTTATCCCATATGGTGAATGGCGTAACGGAAAAAATATAAAAATAAATGGGCCATTTACAATTTTTTTGTCACTTCCCCTCCCTCTCTCCAAAAAACTGAATAAAAAGTGATCAAAAGTTGTATAAATAAGAACTATAGATCGTCCTGCAAAAAACAAGTCCTCATATAGCTGTGTAGACATTATTATAAAAAAGTTATGAAGATATAGATGCAGAGAATAAAAATATTGTCTTTCACAGTTTTTTTTTTTTTCCAATAATAAAATACAAGAAAAACTCTATAAATGTGGCATCGCCATAATCATACTGATCCACAGAATGAAGGGAACAGGTCAGGTTTTCAGCTTCCCTCTATGGTGCCATTAAAAAGTACAACTTGTCCCACAAAAAACAAGGCCTCATACAGCTATCTAAAAGGAAAAATAAAAAAGTAATGGCTCCGGGAAGGCAGGGAGTGAAAAACAAAAATGCAAAAACAGAAAAAAACGCAGGATCCTGGAGGGGTTAAAATGTTCAGGACCCTGATCTTAACCCAGCCACTACTTTTATAAAAGCTCATAAAAAGCAGGTAATCGGGTGTGTCCTCTTCCAACACATTTTGCCCATCGATATCACAGATTAACAAGGACCCGCATTCATCAGCACAAACTGCATTCATGATTACTCAGATCTTAGACCCGACTTCCTGAATTTTTTCCCATTTTCCAATACGGGTTATGGTAAATTATAAAGATATGGTAAATTAAATGGTGGCATTAAAAAATGCATCTTGTCCCGCAAAACATAAGCCCTCATGTGTGAACGGAAAAATAAAAAAGTTATGGTTAATGGAACGTGGGGAGGAAAAATCCAAAATGCAAAAATGAAAACAGGCCTCGATGCCAAACCTGCTGCTTTATTTCCCTGCAGCTTATACTGAGCAGGCGCGAGATATCAGCGGCAGGGGAGAGGTGCACTGCCAGGAGCTCGTCAGACTATCCATGGATGGAGACTGAGTTGGGGTCATGAATACAGGACTCAAGATCGTTCTCACTTTCTAGCTGGACTGATAAATGATCATTCTGACAGATTTTCAAAGTAAGTTCACCGGCCTCAACAGGTCTAATATCTATTTAATACTACATGCAGTTTGTCTTGTGAACTCTACTCTATTATTCTGGACAATGATCAGGACCACAGTCTAATCTAGTAAGAGCGCAGCTTTTAGGGTGAATTCATGGACGTGGGCCTAGTACTTAAGGGGTTAAAGGGAATCTGCCAGCCCCTATGACTCCCGGTGTTGTGTCATTTCAGTGGCCAGTCTTTTATGTTTGAATGTGAACCACGGTTTAATGGCTGCAGCATCAAGAAGGCGTTCAGTGAATTCATATGGCGAACCCCCCCCCCCCCCCTACAAACTGCCGCTAGAGAAGAAGCTGTTAAAGGGGTTGTGCAGTGGAGTCATACTGACGACCATCAGGATAGGTCCTCACCATCAGGCTGTCAGGGTACAACTCCCAGCACACCCGCTGATCAGGGTCTTCTACGTTTTTTTTTTAAATCAAATGTTTTTTAAATCAAGACAATTTTGTTAAGGTTTTGTATGATATAAAATATGTAAAGTCAAATACAAAGATGGCGGCACAAACAGTACAAGTCATCCGAATCTCCCCCAGTAATCCGCTCAGGGCAGGTTATATCCCGTTATTCCTTTCACAGCCTTAGGTGCCCCAGCCCGTGGCCTCATCACTGTGTAGTAAAGTATACCGCCACCACCTACACTGCCAATCCACAAGACGGGGATGACAAGCCAGGCCTGGCCACAATTCGTGAGATTATCTCTCTTCATATAAACTCCCCTTCCCATCAACGCTGTCTGGATCCAATATTTACCTACCAGATTACGGGTCAGGTACAGAGCTTTAGATTACGGGTCAGGTACAGCGCTTTAGATTACGGGTCAGGTACAGCGCTTTAGATTACGGGTCAGGTACAGCGCTTTAGATTACGGGTCAGGTACAGCGTTTTAGATTACGGGTCAGGTACAGAGCTTTAGATTACGGGTCAGGTACAGCGCTTTAGATTACGGGTCAGGTGCAGCGCTTTAGATTACGGGTCAGGTGCAGCACTTTAGATTACGGGTCAGGTACAGCGCTTTAGATTACGGGTCAGGTACAGAGCTTTAGATTACGGGTCAGGTACAGCGCTTTAGATTACGGGTCAGGTACAGCGCTTTAGATTACGGGTCAGGTACAGCCCTTTTAGATTACGGGTCAGGTACAGCGCTTTAGATTACGGGTCAGGTACAGCGCTTTAGATTACGGGTCAGGTACAGAGCTTTAGATTACGGGTCAGGTACAGCGCTTTAGATTACGGGTCAGGTACAGAGCTTTAGATTACGGGTCAGGTACAGCGCTTTAGATTACGGGTCAGGTACAGCGCTTTAGATTACGGGTCAGGTACAGAGCTTTAGATTACGGGTCAGGTACAATACTTTAGATTACGGGTCAGGTACAGCGCTTTAGATTACGGGTCAGGTACAGCACTTTAGATTACGGGTCAGGTACAGCGCTTTAGATTACGGGTCAGGTACAGCGCTTTAGATTACGGGTCAGGTACAGAGCTTTAGATTACGGGTCAGGTACAGCGCTTTAGATTACGGGTCAGGTACAGCGCTTTAAATTACAGGTCAGGTACAGCGCTTAGATTACGGGTCAGGTACAGCGCTTTAGATTACGGGTCAGGTACAGCTCTTTAGATTACGGGTCAGGTACAGCGCTTAGATTACGGGTCAGGTACAGCGCTTAGATTACGGGTCAGGTACAGCGCTTTAGATTACGGGTCAGGTACAGCGCTTTAGATTACGGGTCAGGTACAGCGCTTTAGATTACAGGTCAGGTACAGCGCTTTAGATTACGGGTCAGGTACAGCGCTTTAGATTACGGGTCAGGTACAGCGCTTTAGATTACGGGTCAGGTACAGCGCTTTAGATTACGGGTCAGGTACAGAGCTTTAGATTACGGGTCAGGTACAGCGCTTTAGATTACAGGTCAGGTACAGCGCTTAGATTACGGGTCAGGTACAGCGCTTTAGATTACGGGTCAGGTACAGCGCTTTAGATTACGGGTCAGGTACAGCGCTTTAGATTACGGGTCAGGTACAGCTCTTTAGATTACGGGTCAGGTACAGCGCTTAGATTACGGGTCAGGTACAGCTCTTTAGATTACGGGTCAGGTACAGCGCTTTAGATTACGGGTCAGGTACAGCTCTTTAGATTAAGGGTCAGGTACAGCGCTTAGATTACGGGTCAGGTACAGCGCTTTAGATTACGGGTCAGGTACAGCGCTTTAGATTACGGGTCAGGTACAGCGCTTTAGATTACGGGTCAGGTACAGCGCTTTAGATTACGGGTCAGGTATAGAGCTTTAGATTACGGGTCAGGTACAGCGCTTTAGATTACGGGTCAGGTATAGAGCTTTAGATTACGGGTCAGGTACAGCGCTTTAGATTACGGGTCAGGTACAGCGCTTAGATTACGGGTCAGGTATAGAGCTTTAGATTACGGGTCAGGTACAGCGCTTTAGATTACGGGTCAGGTATAGAGCTTTAGATTACGGGTCAGGTATAGAGCTTTAGATTACGGGTCAGGTACAGCGCTTTAGATTACGGGTCAGGTACAGCGCTTTAGATTACGGGTCAGGTACAGCGCTTTAGATTACGGGTCAGGTACAGCGCTTTAGATTACGGGTCAGGTACAGCGCTTTAGATTACGGGTCAGGTACAGCGCTTAGATTACGGGTCAGGTACAGCGCTTTAGATTACGGGTCAGGTACAGCGCTTTAGATTACGGGTCAGGTACAGCGCTTTAGATTACGGGTCAGGTACAGCGCTTTAGATTACGGGTCAGGTACAGAGCTTTAGATTACGGGTCAGGTACAGCGCTTTAGATTACGGGTCAGGTACAGCGCTTTAGATTACGGGTCAGGTACAGTGCTTTAGATTACGGGTCAGGTACAGCGCTTTAGATTACGGGTCAGGTACAGCGCTTTAGATTACGGGTCAGGTACAGCTCTTTAGATTACGGGTCAGGTACAGCGCTTTAGATTACGGGTCAGGTACAGCTCTTTAGATTAAGGGTCAGGTACAGCGCTTTAGATTACGGGTCAGGTACAGCGCTTTAGATTACGGGTCAGGTACAGCGCTTTAGATTACGGGTCAGGTACAGCGCTTAGATTACGGGTCAGGTACAGCGCTTTAGATTACGGGTCAGGTACAGCGCTTTAGATTACGGGTCAGGTATAGAGCTTTAGATTACGGGTCAGGTACAGCGCTTTAGATTACGGGTCAGGTATAGAGCTTTAGATTACGGGTCAGGTACAGCGCTTTAGATTACGGGTCAGGTACAGCGCTTTAGATTACGGGTCAGGTATAGAGCTTTAGATTACGGGTCAGGTACAGCGCTTTAGATTACGGGTCAGGTATAGAGCTTTAGATTACGGGTCAGGTACAGCGCTTTAGATTACGGGTCAGGTACAGCGCTTTAGATTACGGGTCAGGTACAGCGCTTAGATTACGGGTCAGGTACAGCGCTTTAGATTACGGGTCAGGTACAGCGCTTAGATTACGGGTCAGGTACAGCGCTTTAGATTACGGGTCAGGTACAGCGCTTAGATTACGGGTCAGGTACAGCGCTTTAGATTACGGGTCAGGTACAGCGCTTTAGATTACGGGTCAGGTACAGCGCTTTAGATTACGGGTCAGGTACAGCGCTTTAGATTACGGGTCAGGTACAGCGCTTTAGATTACGGGTCAGGTACAGCGCTTTAGATTACGGGTCAGGTATAGAGCTTTAGATTACGGGTCAGGTACAGCGCTTTAGATTACGGGTCAGGTGCAGCGCTTAGATTACAGGTCAGGTACAGCGCTTTAGATTACGGGTCAGGTACAGCGCTTTAGATTACGGGTCAGGTACAGCGCTTTAGATTACGGGTCAGGTACAGCGCTTTAGATTACGGGTCAGGTACAGCGCTTTAGATTACGGGTCAGGTACAGCGCTTTAGATTACGGGTCAGGTACAGCGCTTTAGATTACGGGTCAGGTACAGCGCTTTAGATTACGGGTCAGGTACAGCGCTTAGATTACGGGTCAGGTACAGCGCTTTAGATTACGGGTCAGGTACAGCGCTTTAGATTACGGGTCAGGTATAGAGCTTTAGATTACGGGTCAGGTACAGCGCTTTAGATTACGGGTCAGGTGCAGCGCTTTAGATTACAGGTCAGGTACAGCGCTTTAGATTACGGGTCAGGTACAGCGCTTTAGATTACGGGTCAGGTACAGCGCTTTAGATTACGGGTCAGGTACAGCGCTTTAGATTACGGGTCAGGTACAGCGCTTAGATTACGGGTCAGGTACAGCGCTTTAGATTACGGGTCAGGTACAGCGCTTTAGATTACGGGTCAGGTACAGCGCTTTAGATTACGGGTCAGGTACAGCGCTTTAGATTACGGGTCAGGTACAGCGCTTTAGATTACGGGTCAGGTACAGCGCTTTAGATTACGGGTCAGGTACAGCGCTTTAGATTACGGGTCAGGTACAGCTCTTTAGATTACGGGTCAGGTGCAGCGCTTTAGATTACGGGTCAGGTGCAGCGCTTTAGATTACGGATCAGGTACAGCGCTTTAGATTACAGGTCAGGTGCAGCGCTTTAGATTACGGATCAGGTACAGCGCTTTAGATTACGGGTCAGGTGCAGCGCTTTAGATTACAGGTCAGGTACAGCGCTTTAGATTACGGGTCAGGTACAGCGCTTTAGATTACGGGTCAGGTGCAGCGCTTTAGATTACGGGTCAGGTACAGCGCTTTAGATTACGGGTCAGGTACAGCGCTTTAGATTACGGGTCAGGTACAGCTCTTTAGATTACGGGTCAGGTGCAGCGCTTTAGATTACGGGTCAGGTGCAGCGCTTTAGATTACGGATCAGGTACAGCGCTTTAGATTACGGGTCAGGTACAGCGCTTTAGATTACGGGTCAGGTGCAGCGCTTTAGATTACGGGTCAGGTACAGCGCTTTAGATTACAGGTCAGGTGCAGCGCTTTAGATTACGGATCAGGTACAGCGCTTTAGATTACAGGTCAGGTGCAGCGCTTTAGATTACGGATCAGGTAAAGCGCTTTAGCAATAGCTCGTTTTACTCAGTCAGTCGCCAGAAATCCATATACACATCCTAGGACCAAACATGTCCAGGGAGTTGGGACGTCACACACCCCTGAAGGAAGACATCCCACTATTTCAGGTCCTGCGGAGGAATGCCTTAGACAGTCAGTAAAGAGCTACAGGCAGGAGATATTAGAGTGCAGGGGGCATCTGCAGTGACGTGGAGGAGACAGATGTAGAGAGCGCACGATGGTGATCCGGTCTACGCCCCAGTATTAGACAGCTCAGATATACATCCTGTGCCTTTTCGACACTCGAAACCCCTCTAATTCACACAGATCCCACAGATAATCCTTCGCCCACCCCTCGATCCCCAATAACTCTCTGATCTTCCACCATGTATACAGGGAGGGGGGGGGGGGGGGGCCAGGCCGGGAGTAACCTAAACGTCTGTATAATCCTTATCCTGGAGACGCATCTGTTCGCCAGGGGCCACGGAGTTATGAGATAAAGCTATATGATCTCCAGCCGCCACGGAGCTATGAGGTAAAGCTATATGGCCTCCATCCTCCGCAAGTCATGGGATCCCTTTCTTCCACACAAGATCTCCTCACATACTATGGAGCGGTACATAGAGCGGGTCTGGCATAGGAACCATCTCAGCCAGACCTCCCCATCACCAACAAGGTGCTTTACTCCAGGCCTCGGCCTTTGTCTCGTCCTGTCCAATAAGGGAAGAAGGTTTATACCAGCTTCACCTGAAAGTCCTGTGACGATGGTCTGATGAGGGCCGGGGGCCTAGACTGCATGCGGCAGCCGTCCTGTGTGAACCCTGTCTACTCCGTGACTAGGAGGACTTCTGTGTGCCCCCTCCTGTGTGCCCCCTCCTGTGTGCCCCCTCCTGCACATCCATAGCCCAGGGTATCACTGCCAGATGCGTTATGTAGCTGTGGGACCAAGTCAGAACCTGATCCTGAAGGGGGCGCCATGAACACGAGTTACATGTGTTTTCCAGTTCTGCACACAGTATCTCACTGTCATTACTCCTACTGTGGGCGAGATTGTGTAGAAGTCCACAACGGACTGTGTCAGGGACTGTGTCAGGGACCGGCGTCCTCCTCTCATGAGTGCGCCATTTCTCTTCTCTGCTGCAGCTCATTAGAAATGCTGTGCATGCGCAGGAGAAGAGATCACCTGAAGAACGTGGGCACTCCATAAACTCTGCTGTAAGAAAAAAGCCAGTTTACTGGTCTGGACTGGATCTGGCATACAGTGCCTGGAAGGAGACGTCCTGCGGCCGGCGCACAGCGCTGTGATCGTCCCGGAAATACATGGGCTATACCATCCTATAACCAATGGTCTTGGGCAAATCCCTTTATGAAACCTCTGAAGTCACTTTCCCCATCCATGATCCCATACCTGTGGTGACATCTCCTGGAAGGTCCTCCTCCACCTCACTCTTACACCGGGGATCGCCCATCATCCGCTCTTCTTCATCCTCCACTTTAATATCAGTCACATCTTCCCCCTGATTTGTCATCTGTAACAATTCAGGACAATACAGCAGACGGGTGGGAAATCTAACAGATCCACAGAAGAGACCCCCACCATCTATGACCCCTCTATGACTGCAGGACCCCCTATATAGATGTGTATAGGGCTCAGCTCCATCTACCTGAGGGTTCTCTGGGGGCTTCTCCTCTGGACAGTCCTGGGAATACAGAGGACGGGGACATCTCTCGGGGGGATTTCTCCTCCTGGATCCATCTGTGGAGACACAAGCAGTGACTGAATACATGGCCTCCGTTACATGTCACTGCACACACGTGTATACACTGCACATGACGGCCCTTACCCTGTGATATAAGAGGCTGGTGCTCCTCCATTACATGTCACTGCACACACGTGTATACACTGCACATGACGGCTCTTACCCTGTGATATAAGAGGCTGGTGCTCCTCCATTACATGTCACTACACACGTGTATACACTGCACATGACGGCTCTTACCCTGTGAAATAAGAGGCTGGTGCTCCTCCATTACATGTCACTGCACACACGTGTATACACTGCACATAACGGCTCTTACCTTGTGATATAAGAGGCTGGTGCTTCTCCATTACATGTCACTGCACACACGTGTATACACTGCACATGACGGCTCTTACCCTGTGATATAAGAGGCTGGTGCTCCTCTATTACATGTCACTGCACACACGTGTATACACTGCACATGACGGCTCTTAACCTGTGATATAAGAGGCTGGTGCTCCTCCATTACATGTCACTGCACACACGTGTACACACTGCACATGGTGACTCTTACCCTGTGATATAAGAGGCTGGTGCTCCTCCATTACATGTCACTGCACACACGTGTATACACTGCACATGACGGCTCTTACCCTGTGATATAAGAGGCTGGTGCTCCTCCATTACATGTCACTGCACACACGTGTATACACTGCACATGACGGCTCTTACCCTGTGATATAAGAGGCTGGTGCTCCTCCATTACATGTCACTGCACACACGTGTATACACTGCACATGACGGCTCTTACCCTGTGATATAAGAGGCTGGTGCTCCTCCATTACATGTCACTGCACACGTGTATACACTGCACATGACGGCTCTTACCCTGTGATATAAGAGGCTGGTGCTCCTCCATTACATGTCACTGCACACACGTGTATACACTGCACATGACGGCTCTTACCCTGTCATATAAGAGGCTGGTGCTCCTCCATTACATGTCACTGCACACACGTGTATACACTGCACATGACGGCTCTTACCTTGTGATATAAGAGGCTGGTGCTCCTCCATTACATGTCACTGCACACACGTGTATACACTGCACATGACGGCTCTTACCTTGTGATATAAGAGGCTGGATCTCCTCCATTACATGTCACTGCACACACGTGTATACACTGCACATGACGGCTCTTACCCTGTGATATAAGAGGCTGGTGCTCCTCCATTATATGTCACTGCACACACGTGTACACACTGCACATGACGGGTCTTACCTTGTGATATAAGAGGCTGGTGCTCCTCCATTACATGTTACTGCACACACGTGTATACACTGTACATGATGGCTCTTACCCTGTGATATAAGAGGCTGGTGCTCCTCCACTACATGTCACTGCACACACGTGTATACACTGCACATGACGGCTCTTATCCTGTGATATAAGAGGCTGGTGCTCCTCCATTACATGTCACTGCACACACGTGTACACACTGCACATGACGGCTCTTACCCTGTGATATAAGAGGCTGGTGCTCCTTCATTACATGTCACTGTACACACGTGTATACACTGCAGATGACGGCTCTTACCCTGTGATATAAGAGGCTGGTTCTCCTCCATTACATGTCACTGCACACACGTGTATACACTGCACATGACGGCTCTTACCCTGTGATATAAGAGGCTGGTGCTCCTCCATTATATGTCACTGCACACACGTGTATACACTGCACATGGCAGTTCTTACCTTGTGATATAAGAGGCTGGTGCTCCTCCATTACATGTCACTGCACACACGTGTACACACTGCACATGACGGCTCTTACCCTGTGATATAAGAGGCTGGTGCTCCTCCATTACATGTCACTGCACACACGTGTATACACTGCACATGGCGGTTCTTACCTTGTGATATAAGAGGCTGGTGCTCCTCCATTACATGTCACTGCACACACGTGTATACACTGCACATGACGGCTCTTACCCTGTGATATAAGAGGCTGGTGCTCCTCCATTACATGTCACTGCACACACGTGTATACACTGCACATGACGGCTCTTACCCTGTGATATAAGAGGCTGGTGCTCCTCCATTACATGTCACTGCACACACGTGTATACACTGCACATGACGGCTCTTACCCTGTGATATAAGAGGCTGGTGCTCCTCCATTACATGTCACTGCACACACGTGTATACACTGCACATGACGGCTCTTACCTTGTGATATAAGAGGCTGGTGCTCCTCCATTACATGTCACTGCACACACGTGTATACACTGCACATGACGGCTCTTACCCTGTGATATAAGAGGCTGGTGCTCCTCCATTACATGTCACTGCACACACGTGTATACACGGCACATGACGGCTCTTACCCAGTGATATAAGAGGCTGGTGCTCCTCCATTACATGTCACTGCACACACGTGTATACACTGCACATGACGGCTCTTACCTTGTGATATAAGAGGCTGGTGCTCCTCCATTACATGTCACTGCACACACGTGTATACACTGCACATGACGGCTCTTACCCTGTGATATAAGAGGCTGGTGCTCCTCCATTACATGTCACTGCACACACGTGTATACACTGCACATGACGGCTCTTACCCTGTGATATAAGAGGCTGGTGCTCCTCCATTACATGTCACTGCACACACGTGTATACACTGCACATGACGGCTCTTACCCTGTGATATAAGAGGCTGGTGCTCCTCCATCATGGCCTCCTTGTACAGATCCTTGTGGCCTTCTATATACTCCCACTCCTCCATGGAGAAATAGACAGTGACGTCCTGACACCTTACAGGAACCTGACAACACAATGACACCGTCATCACCCAGACCCTCCAGTGCTGTTACTGGAGAATTTCCCAGCATTCCCAGCAGTGTCACCTCTCCAGTCAGCAGCTCCATCATCTTGTGGGTGAGCTCATAGGATCTTCTGCTCGTGTATCAGGGGTGAGGGGAGGCTCTGTGATGGGGGAGGGGTCCTGCTCCGCCCTCCTGACTCCTGGAGATGGATGATGGGAGTCACACAGTCCCCGATGTCTTCTTCACTATTGTGTACTCCTGTGGATGGAGAGAGACACTTAGGGAATAAACCCTTCAGGGGCCATGTGCTCTCCTCCGGCCTCTCCTCCTGGTACAACGTGCCTACTTACCTCCTCATGGCTCCTACATGACTATTGGTCACTGGTCACATGACACATCACTCACCATACTGGGGGCTGATCTTCAGGTTCTCCGTCACTTGGAAGGTCTGGGGGCCGTTCTCCAGGACCCCGGACTCTTCCTATCACTTCCTATGATGGATTCTCCTTCCCGATGTCTGACTTGTTACAGAATACAATACAGAGGAGAGAAATCTAGAGAAGTTTACCTCTCCGCTCAGCAGGGAGATGATCTCCAAGGTGAGGTCTAATATTCTTCTGCTGATCTCCTTCCCGTCCATCCTCGGGGGTCATTCAGGAGAAGAGGAGAGAACTGGAGGAGCTGGAGGCTTCTAGTGCTGCAGGCGCCTTTATGGGAAGAGGAGAGGAAATCATCCAGGGGACAAGACCAGATGTCACCTCCAGAACTGCACTGCCTGAGCCTGGAGGGGCCCCCACCACATGGATTCCAGGGGCCCCAACATGGAGATCTCTGGTGGCCCCACAGGAGATAAGTGTCTGATAGATGCAGGTCCCACCTCTGGGCTGTGCTCAGCTGTGTCCAGAACTCCTAGAGAAGAGACTGGAGAGAGCTGAGCTCAGGCCGGGCCCCGCTCCATTCATTCTCCTCCTGGAGGCAGGGGCCCCTCACCAGGACAGTCAGGGGCCAGCGAATGATGACAACCCCCACTATCCCCACTACTCCCCCCATCATACTAAGCTGAGGAGCGGAGAAGGATTCCTTGTGTGTAATGGAGGAGAATCTCCAGAGGTGACATGTCTGAGCTCTCCACCACACTGTCTCCTCACAGCTCATCTTACCTGCAGGCTGAAGGAATGGCTGATACCAGAGAGAACAAGAGCCCTGACTACCGACCAGGACCTGCCCAGTGTCTGCTGCACTGCCAGAGCTGAAGGACCTGGGGTGACGTCACCGTCATGTGATCAGTGCAGGGGGCGGGGCTCAGGGAGAGGAGAGGAGGTGGTGAAGGACCTGGGGTGACGTCACTGTCATGTGATCAGTGCAGGGGGCGGGGCTCAGCGGTGGAAAGGAGAAGAGGTGGTGAAGGACCTTTGATGATGTCACTATGATGTGATCAGTGCAGGGGGTGGGGCTCAGCAGTGGGGAGAGGAGGTGGGAAGGAACCCGGGTGATGGCACTGTCATGTGATCAGTGCAGGGGGCGGGGCTCAGCAGTGAGGAGAGGAGGTGGGAAGGAGCCCGGGTGAAGGCACTGTCATGTGATCAGTGCTGGGGGCGGGGCTCAGCAGTAGGGAACGGAGGTGGGAAGGATCCCAGGTGACGGCACTGTCATGTGATCATTTCTGGGGGCGTGGCTCATGAGAGGAGAAGTGGTGGTGAACGACCTGGGTGATGTCACTGTCATGTGATCAGTGTAGGGGGCGGGGTTCAGCAGAGGGGAATAGGTGGTGAAGGACCTGGGGTGACGTCACCATCATACGATAATTGCAGGGGGCGGAGCTTAGCTGTGGAGAAGAGGCGGTGAAAGACCTGTGATGATATTATAGTCATGTGATCAGTGCAGTAGGGGGGCGGAGCTCACAGTGAAAGAACTCTTTGGTAAAAGACCTGTGTCGATGTCACCGTCATGTGGGCAGTGCAGGGGGCGGAGCTCAGCAGGGAGCCTTCTGGTAAAGCTGTAACCCAGGCGCAGTGAGGAGCTCCTCTTTGTCTGAGGTCACGTGCCCTTGTGAAGATTCCTGTCTCCTGGGAGATGACTATTGTCGGAGGGAAGATGTTCCTGCTCTAACTTTGGAGACTCCGCTTTTTCTCTTGACTTTACACCTCCGGTGTTTAAAAAAAGGTCAAATAGGGAGAATAAAAATATTTTTTTTTTGCACTAAAGCACACCCCGCACTCCACCCAATCCCCTTAGTGCCCCCACATAGTAGTTAATACCCCCTTAGTGCCCCCACACAATAGTTATACCCCCTTAGTGCCCCCACACAGTAGTTATACCTCCTTAGTGCCCCCACATAGTAGTTAATACCCCCTTAGTGCCCCCACACAGTAGTTATACCCCCTTAGTGCCCCCACACAGTAGTTATACCACCTTAGTGCCCCCACACAGTAGTTATACCACCTTAGTGCCCCCACACAGTAGTTATACCCCCTTAGTGCCTCCACACAGTAGTTATACCACCTTAGTGCCCCCACACAGTAGTTATACCCCCTTAGTGCCCTCACACAGTAATTATACCCCCTTAGTGCCCCAACACAGTAGTTATACCACCTTAGTGCCCCCACACAGTAGTTATACCACCTTAGTGCCCCCACACAGTAGTTATACCACCTTAGTGCCCCCACACAGTAGTTAATACCCCCTTAGTGCCTCCACACAGTAGTTATACCACCTTAGTGCCCCCACACAGTAGTTATACCACCTTAGTGCCCCCACACAGTAGTTATACCACCTTAGTGCCTCCACACAGTAGTTATACCACCTTAGTGCCCCCACACAGTAGTTATACCACCTTAGTGCTCCCACACAGTAGTTATACCACCTTAGTGCCCCCACACAGTAGTTAATACCCCCTTAGTGCCTCCACACAGTAGTTATTCCCTCTTAGTGCCCCCACACAGTAGTTATACCCCCTTAGCGCCCCCACACAGTAGTTATACCACCTTAGTGCCCCCACACAGTAGTTATACCACCTTAGTGCCCCCACACAGTAGTTATTCCCTCTTAGTGCCCTCACACAGTAGTTATACCCCCTTAGCGCCCCCACACAGTAGTTATACCACCTTAGTGCCCCCACACAGTAGTTATACCACCTTAGTGCCCCCACACAGTAGTTAATACCCTCTTAGTGCCCCCACACAGTAGTTATTCCCCCTTAGTGCCCCCACACAGTTGTTATACCCCCTTAGCGCCCCCACACAGTAGTTATACCACCTTAGTGCCCCCACACAGTAGTTATACCACCTTAGTGCCCCCACACAGTAGTTAATACCCTCTTAGTGCCCCCACGCAGTAGTTATTCCCCCTTAGTGCCCCCACACAGTAGTTATACCCCCTTAGTGCCCCCACACAGTAGTTATACCACCTTAGTGCCCCCACACAGTAGTTATTCCCCCTTAGTGCCCCCACACAGTAGTTATACCACCTTAGTGCCCCCACACAGTAGTTAATACCGCCTTAATGCCCCACACAGTAGTTATGCCCCTTAGTGCCCCCACACAGTAGTTATACTTACCGTGCCTTGCACAGTAGTTATACCTACTTAGTGCCCCACACAGTAGTTATACCTACTTAGTGCCCCCACACAGTAGTTAATACCCCCTTAGTGCCCCCACACAGTAGTTATACCCTAGTGTACCCCCTAGTGCCCACAGTAGTTATACCCCTTAGTGCCCCCACACAGTAGTTATACCTACTTAGTGCCCCACACAGTAGTTATACCTACTTAGTGCCCCCACACAGTAGTTAATACCCCTTAGTGCCCCCACACAGTAGTTATACCCCTTGGTGCCCCCAGACAGTAGTTATACCCCTTAGTGCCCCACACAGTAGTTATACCCCCTTAGTGCCCCCACACAGTAATTATACCCCTTAGTGCCCCACACAGTAGTTATACCACCTTAGTGCCCCCACACAGTAGTTATACCACCTTAGTGCCCCCACACAGTAGTTATACCACCTTAGTGCCCCCACACAGTAGTTAATACCCCCTTAGTGCCTCCACACAGTAGTTATACCACCTTAGTGCCCCCACACAGCAGTTATACCACCTTAGTGCCCCCACACAGTAGTTAATACCCCCTTAGTGCCTCCACACAGTAGTTATTCCCCCTTAGTGCCCCCACACAGTAGTTATTCCCCCTTAGTGCCCCTACACAGTAGTTATACCCCCTTAGTGCCCCCACACAGTAGTTATACCCCCTTAGTGCCCCCACACAGTAGTTATTCCCCCTTAGTGCCCCACACAGTAGTTACAGGTTGAAGTGAATGAGGCTGCGATACCGGGCACAACCACTATACAATGGACGGCGCTGTGCTGGGTGAGCGGGGAAGCGTCAGTGTCTTCTCAAACAGCTGATCAGCGAGGGTCCTGGGTGTCAGACCACCACCGGTCACATACCGATGACCCCTTATGAGGACAAGTCATCAGTATTAAAGTCCCTTTTAAGCCGGCAGCAAGGTAACACCGGCAGAGTAAGCGTTACCAGAGGGGGCTTCTATCACTGTGGGGTTCACTGCTCAGCCGCACTCCGGACCATCAGACTGTCCTGTGTGTGAAGCCGCCCCTCACTATGTAGGTCTCTGCTGGTGGTAATTATAGCGGTCGCTACACTGGATCCTGTGGTTCCTGGTTAGTGAGGACTGCAGCAGGTGGTTGCACATACGTCCCGCGGTCTGTGGAGTCCGCTAAGCACTCACTCACTCCCACCGGCAGAGACCCTCTCCCCCTCGCCCATGAAGCTGCTATACAGTGCCACGTCCGTCCACTGGTCTTCCACCAGATAGAAGGGGTTTCATCAGGAGTTATGAGGTGAGAAAATCGGAGACCTGACGCTTCTGATACCGAGCGCTGAGGACAGAGCTCCCCGCACTATGGCGGCCGCTCCATTCATTTCTATGGGAGTTCCAGAGATAGCAGAGCGCTGAGGAGCAGAGCTCCCCGCACTATGGCGGCCGCTTCATTCATCTCTATGGGAGTTCCAGAGATAGCAGAGCGCTCAGGAGCAGAGCTCCCGGCACTATGGCGGCCGCTCCATTCATTTCTATAGAAATTCCAGAGATAGCAGAGCGCTCAGGAGCAGAGCTCCCGACACTATGGCGGCCGCTCCATTCATCTCTATGGGACTTCCAGAGATAGCAGAGCGCTGAGGAGCAGAGCTCCCGACACTATGGCGGCCGCTCAATTCATCTCTATGGGAGTTCCAGAGATAGCAGAGCGCTCAGGAGCAGAGCTCCCAGCACTATGGCGGCCACTCCGTTCATCTCTATGGGAGTTCCAGAGATAGCAGAGCGCTCAGGAGCAGAGCTCCCGACACTATGGCGGCCTCTCCATTCATCTCTATGGGAGTTCCAGAGATAGCAGAGCGCCCAGGAGCAGAGCTCCCCGTACTATGGCGGCCGCTCCATTCATCTCTATGGGAGTTGCAGAGATAGCAGAGCGCTGAGGAGCAGAGCTCCCCGTACTATGGCGGCCGCTCCATTCATCTCTATGGGAGTTCCAGAGATAGCAGAGCGCTCAGGAGCAGAGCTCCCCGCACTATGGCGGCCGCTCCATTCATCTCTATGGGAGTTCCAGAGATAGCAGAGCGCTCAGGAGCAGAGCTCCCGGCACTATGGCGGCCTCTCCATTCATCTCTATGGGAGTTCCAGAGATAGCAGAGCGCTGAGGAGCAGAGCTCCCGACACTATGGCGGCCGCTCCATTCATCTCTATGGGACTTCCAGAGATAGCAGAGCGCTGAGGAGCAGAGCTCCCGACACTATGGCGGCCGCTCAATTCATCTCTATGGGAGTTCCAGAGATAGCAGAGCGCTCAGGAGCAGAGCTCCCAGCACTATGGCGGCCACTCCGTTCATCTCTATGGGAGTTCCAGAGATAGCAGAGCGCTCAGGAGCAGAGCTCCCGACACTATGGCGGCCTCTCCATTCATCTCTATGGGAGTTCCAGAGATAGCAGAGCGCCCAGGAGCAGAGCTCCCCGTACTATGGCGGCCGCTCCATTCATCTCTATGGGAGTTGCAGAGATAGCAGAGCGCTGAGGAGCAGAGCTCCCCGTACTATGGCGGCCGCTCCATTCATCTCTATGGGAGTTCCAGAGATAGCAGAGCGCTCAGGAGCAGAGCTCCCCGCACTATGGCGGCCGCTCCATTCATCTCTATGGGAGTTCCAGAGATAGCAGAGCGCTCAGGAGCAGAGCTCCCAGCACTATGGCGGCCACTCCGTTCATCTCTATGGGAGTTCCAGAGATAGCAGAGCGCTCAGGAGCAGAGCTCCCGGCACTATGGCTCCCGCTCCATTCATCTCTATGGGAGTTCCAGAGATAGCAGAGCGCCCAGGAGCAGAGCTCCCCGTACTATGGCGGCCGCTCCATTCATCTCTATGGGAGTTGCAGAGATAGCAGAGCGCTGAGGAGCAGAGCTCCCCGTACTATGGCGGCCGCTCCATTCATCTCTAAGGGAGTTCCAGAGATAGCAGAGCGCTCAGGAGCAGAGCTCCCCGCACTATGGCGGCCGCTCCATTCATCTCTATGGGAGTTCCAGAGATAGCAGAGCGCTCAGGAGCAGAGCTCCCGGCACTATGGCGGCCACTCCGTTCATCTCTATGGGAGTTGCAGAGATAGCAGAGTGCTCAGGAGCAGAGCTCCCCGTACTATGGCGGCCGCTCCATTCATCTCTATGGGAGTTCCAGAGATAGCAGAGCGCCCAGGAGCAGAGCTCCCCGTACTATGGCGGCCGCTCCATTCATCTCTATGGGAGTTCCAGAGATAGCAGAGCGCTCAGGAGCAGAGCTCCCGGCACTATGGCGGCCACTCCGTTCATCTCTATGGGAGTTGCAGAGATAGCAGAGTGCTCAGGAGCAGAGCTCCCGACACTATGGCGGCCGCTCCATTCATCTCTAAGGGAGTTCCAGAGATAGCAGAGCGCTGAGGAGCAGAGCTCCCGGCACTATGGCGGCCGCTCCATTCATCTCTATGGGAGTTCCAGAGATAGCAGAGCGCTCAGGAGCAGAGCTCCCCGTACTATGGCGGCCGCTCCATTCATCTCTATGGGAGTTCCAGAGAGGGCAGAGTGCTCAGGAGCAGAGCTCCCCGTACTATGGCGGC
The DNA here is from genome assembly GCA_033119425.1 of Bufotes viridis. Lineage (NCBI taxonomy): Eukaryota > Metazoa > Chordata > Amphibia > Anura > Bufonidae > Bufotes > Bufotes viridis. The sequence goes on along the minus strand of CM065589.1, from coordinate 2,189,864 downwards.
CGCTCCATTCATCTCTATGGGAGTTCCAGAGATAGCAGAGCGCTCAGGAGCAGAGCTCCCGGCACTATGGCTCCCGCTCCATTCATCTCTATGGGAGTTCCAGAGATAGCAGAGCGCTGAGGAGCAGAGCTCCCCGTACTATGGCGGCCGCTCCATTCATCTCTATGGGAGTTCCAGAGATAGCAGAGCGCTCAGGAGCAGAGCTCCCCGCACTATGGCGGCCGCTCCATTCATCTCTATGGGAGTTCCAGAGATAGCAGAGCGCTGAGGAGCAGAGCTCCCCGTACTATGGCGGCCGCTCCATTCATCTCTATGGGAGTTCCAGAGATAGCAGAGCGCTCAGGAGCAGAGCTCCCAGCACTATGGCGGCCACTCCGTTCATCTCTATGGGAGTTCCAGAGATAGCAGAGCGCTCAGGAGCAGAGCTCCCCGCACTATGGCGGCCGCTCCATTCATCTCTATGGGAGTTCCAGAGATAGCAGAGCGCTCAGGAGCAGAGCTCCCCGTACTATGGCGGCCGCTCCATTCATCTCTATGGGAGTTCCAGAGATAGCAGAGCGCTCAGGAGCAGAGCTCCCCGCACTATGGCGGCCACTCCGTTCATCTCTATGGGAGTTCCAGAGATAGCAGAGCGCTGAGGAGCAGAGCTCCCGACACTATGGCGGCCGCTCCATTCATCTCTATGGGACTTCCAGAGATAGCAGAGCGCTCAGGAGCAGAGCTCCCCGTACTATGGCGGCCGCTCCATTCATCTCTATGGGAGTTCCAGAGATAGCAGAGCGCTCAGGAGCAGAGCTCCCAGCACTATGGCGGCCGCTCCATTCATCTCTATGGGAGTTCCAGAGATAGCAGAGCGCTCAGGAGCAGAGCTCCCCGTACTATGGCGGCTGCTCCATTCATCTCTATGGGAGTTCCAGAGATAGCAGAGTGCTCAGGAGCAGAGCTCCCCGTACTATGGCGGCTGCTCCATTCATTTCTATTGGAGTTCCAGAGATAGAACTTATAAATATGCCTTGGATATCACACTGCTTAATATTAAGTTTTTGCAAAAAGAAATGGCGGTCTTGAAATGTAAACTGCAGGAAACAGAATCTGCATTAAAATCTGTCTTATCTACTAATGATATGGACTATTTTCTGGAGAAAATGTGGAAAGATCTGAAAGAAACAAAGAGAATTATATGGCATAGAGATCAATATGATTACACCTCTGATCATGTATATACACGGGAGTCTACAGGCGACAAGCCATCGGTGAAAAAGATCTTCCAAGAAGTATGAAGAAAAATGAGAAAACAAGTGATATTAGTGCATCTACTTCGGAACTTTTTTTAGAGGGACAGAATACGATCATACAAGAGGAGGGGGTCAGAGGCATGGAAGATGTAGGAAAAACCAGGTCTCAGAAGATCTCCAGATCCGACACCCCCAAATGCAGAATAACAAGAGAAAATCAATTCTAATTTGGTGGTAAATATTTCTTCTCATGTATTAGATGAATATGAATCGAAAGTGTTAAACAAAGGTCTCTCCTTCTGTCCACAGGACAGGAAGGATTGGTTTCAGTTGGAGTTGGACTTGACCCGCTTCTTCAGGAGTCTTAACCTGAGGGTGTGGTCCAACTCCAACTCCAAAGAAGCACAGGGAGGGGCCATTTGCCCACCTCAGGGTGCCCAATTTGATTTGCAGATGAAGAGTGATTTTGTTCCAATTGTAAATTCTCCGCTATGGAGGCATTCAGAAAAGGCAGGAGGACCCCCCAGGGTGTCCAATTAGATCTGGCCCGAATTCTATTTTTTCTAATATTACAATCTTTTTAGACAAAGTGTTGAGAGAGTTTGCCAGCACGCCTGCTCGCACGTGCAGTGGGCGTTATGGCTGGCAGATCTCTGCTGTTTCTTATAGCAGAGACCTGCAGCTAATTTCCGCGACCAGCAATAATGCCGATCGTGGTAATTAAATTCTTTAGATGCTGTGATCAAGCTCGCGCTTCCGGGATTCCTATCGATGCCCCGTGCTAAGTCATATATTAGAGACAGTGGAGATTTTATAACTAAATTGAAGACTATACATATTCCACAGGGGGCGATATTGGCCTCATTTGATATTGTTTTGCTGTATACTTCCATCAGCCACATGGGGGGATCATCAGCAGTTGAAAAAATCCATTTATTCTAATAAAAGGAAAAAAAACATTTTGGACCTTTTTTGAAATGTCCTTAACTCATAATTATTTTTCATTTCAAGGTAGGTTTTATATGCAAAAGGTGGGCGCAGCAATGGGGTCTAATGTCGCTCCCACCTATACGAATATTTATGTGCGTTCACTTGAAGAACGTTTCGTGAGGACCGTTTATATACAGATCTAAATATCAAACAAATGGACAAAAATACATTGTTACATTATACTAGCGGTCACCCTAGTTATATGGTGAACTCTTTACCATACAGTCAGATGTTAAGAGTAAGGAGGATAGTTGATGAAGAAGACCGTGCAGATCAAGCATTACAGAGGATGGAAGATTTTTTTGTTACTAGAGGGTATCCTAGGAATTTAGTTCATAGACTTGCGTGGAGGGGAAACAGATACCGAGAGAAGATCTTTTGAAATCAAATATTAAACGCAAAAATATGATTCGTCCTGGGTTATTTATGTACTATGGTGCCCTGCAAAATGTTGTATGTGGGGGAAACCACGTGTGACATGAAAACTAGGCTGAATAATCCTAGACAGACCATTAGAAACAAGCAGAAGGATTTACCTGTGTCAAAACATTTTTCGGATAAGAATCATAAGGAAATTAAGATTTATGATTTTGGACCACATTAAAATACCAAAGAGAGGAGGGGGATAGATACGGCGCTGGATGTGCGAACATGACGCCTGCTCGAACGTGCAGTGGGCGTCATGGCCGGCAGATCTCTGCTGTTTCTTATAGTTATTGCCGATTGTGGTAATTAAATTCTTTAGATGCCATGATCAAGCTTGCGCTTCCGGAATTCCTACCGATGCCCTATGCGGCCATTTTTGGGCATCGGTAGTTGCACTGAATACTGTAAGCCTTGCTGATGAAGCTAACAGCATTCAAGCTGCAATTCTTATTTTGGCCACCAGATGGCAGGCCAGGATAAGAAGTGAGCAAACTGGAAGTAAAATCACATTTAAAAAATCCCCGATTGACCAAAATGAAAAATTAAAAAACATTATTAATAATATCATACATGACACACAAAATTATCATAATTTTTAAAAAAAATGTTTTAAAATTTTATAAAAAATAAAAGAAATATAAAAGTTTGAATCCGTATAGTTAAAAAATAAATACCTAAATAGCAATAAATATAAATATCATGGGTATCACCATTACCGAAAATGCCCATAATATTAAAATAGAAAGAAAAATTCTAATACGGCGAATGGCGCAACGGAAAAAAGGGTCAAAATGGACGATTTGCTATTTTTTCATTGCTTCTCTTACCCAAAAAAATGTAATAAAATATGGTGCTGTAAAAAAAAAATGTTATCAAAGTTTAACAAGTTTAACATTTTTTTACACTATTTAGACATAAAAAACCTATACATATGGGGTATTGTTGTAATTGTACTGACCCATAGAATTAAGGGCATGGGTCAGTTTTGCCGTAAACAAAACGCCGTGGGAACAAAATCCGTAAAACGGTGGAGGAATTGCGTTTTTTTCCCCGCTTCCCACTACATTTCATGCCATAATTAGGGTGGCATTAGAAAGTACAACTTGTCCTGCAAAAAAAAAGCCCTCATACAGCTATGTGGCCGGAATAATAAAAAAGTTATATGGGGCGTGGCCTAGCAGCTCATGGCGCCAGACGTGTGAGCACTGAGCTCCGACATCGGGCCGCCTATACCAGGACCCAGAGCCCTTTCCAGCTGTCCCTCCTCATGGGCAAACGGCAGCCTAGGAAGCCCTCGCAGGGGAACCCACCTCCAGCCGACACCCCGTCCCGGGGGCCCCTTTGGGACTTCGTTCTGCGCTCCAGCCTGGGTGCGCCGCCGGCCTCGCAGCCCGCGCTGGACTCTCCTGCCGGGGCAGCTCCATCCCCCTTGGGGGACACATCACGGCCCGACCGGGCCCCTAGCACCATGGAGGTCCCGACACTGGACTCCCCTGCGGGTCCGCATCTCCCTCCTGCCTCGCGGCTAGGCTCGGGACCCGGGCCTCAACACCCATCTCAGGCTCACAAGATGGCGTCGCCACTGCCGGGAACGCCGGAGAGGAGTGAGGTCCCCCTGCAGGTCAGTGCCAGCGTTTTCCACCCTAGGCACATGCGGACCCCCTCCCCGGCCCTCTCCCCACCAGAGAAGACCCTCCGGGTACGGCTCCCGCTCCTGTGGCTTCCACTCCTCCCCTTCCTCCTCCATGCTGCCTGAGGATGGCGATCTGAGGGCTACCCCCATATTGAGATATGCCGCCCCAACTCCGGCCCGCTCGCTATACTCTGATGATGGGTCCCAGGGCGCCCCCATGGCATGGACTGGGCCCTCTGCTTTCACAACTGCCTACTAAAGGGGACTTCCAAGCTCTGATTGATGAAGTAACGGCCACGTGCCGCTCAGAAATTTCTGCTGTCCGACGCGATCTGCGTGCTATGGCGTCCCGCGTGGACTCCTTGGAGAAAGGACATGATGCTACCCGGTCCGCCGTTTCCCACCTTCACACATCGCTTTCCCTGCAGAGTCAGGAGCTCCGTGGTATGCAGCGCCACTTGGAGGACTTGGACAATCGCGGCCGCCGTAATAACATTCGGATCCGGGGCCTTCCGGAGGTGGATGGGGATGAAGATGTGCAGGGGACCCTGGATGCCCTTTTCAACTCCGTCACAGGGGACCCCCCAACCACCACTACTAAGCTGGATAGGGCCCACAGGGCTCTCCGTCCCAAGGGCTCAACCTCGGGATATCATCTGCTGCGTACAGGACTTTACGCGTAAAGAGGCGATTATGGCAAAGGCACGATCTGTTCGTTCCCTGGACTTTAAGGGGTCCAAGGTGCAACTTTACCAGGACCTCTCCTGGATCACACTACAGAAACGCCGGCTCCTCCGCCCCTCCTGGAGTCCCTCCGTGAGCACCGTATCCCATACCGCTGGGGATTCCCCTTTGCTCTCATTGCCCGAATGAATGGTCAACAGGTGACCCTCCGCACGCATGCTGATCTGGGGCCGTTTTGTGAAACACTGGACATTCCATTGCCTGACGTCTCGGATTGGGAGTTCCCTCCGGCTCCCGTGCCCGCTTTCTACCAGGGACTGGACCCGGGCGGTCCGAAGAGACGTCGTCTACCTTCGCCCTCTGTGGGCTCTGGCGGGCGGGGAGGCCTCCCTCCCCACCCTTGGGGGTCCCTCCTAGACCTGGCGGACCCGCACTTCCACGCTGATTGACTCTTCCCTGTGACGGGGAGCTAGACTTTCCACCTGCTTGCTGCTCTGGGGATTTCTTTTTGACATAGCCGCTCTGGGTCCGAGTGGGTGGCCTGGTGGCTTGTACACCCCGCACCACCTATTGTTTTTGTTCTTCCTGTTCTCTGTTCTGGTGCCGTTGGCCTTGCTGTGGCCATTTTCCCCCCTGGGACGTGACTCGCTCAGTACCCGGTGGGGTTCTGTGAGTCCAACCCGCGGTCAGTTTGTGCCGCGGAGTCGGTCCCGCTGCAGACCTGTCCCCTTCCCCTTCGGGGGCTCTCTTTTGATATTTTTTTGGGGGCTAGTCTGTATATTGCCTAATTATCGTTACTTACAGTTTTCATTTGTAGTACGTGTCTGTCTTTTCTGGTGTCTACGTCTTCCCCTTTTGTCTCCTTGTGTTTCTCTTCTTCCTTCCTTTTTCCTGTTTTCCCCAGGATTGTATCCCAGGGTTGGTGCCATCCTTGCTGTTCCTGTGCTGGTCCTCGCCTGCTTGGCTGTAGCTTCTTTTGGTGGGTAAGTCCCCTGCCCTTTATTTTTCCTTTACCTTGCACTCATGGTTAGGTGTGTCACACTGAACGTTAAGGGGCTTGGTTCTAACATCAAGCGTCGCCTGGTGCTTAGGGAACTGCGGTCCGCAAAGGCGGACGTGGCATTCCTACAAGAGACCCACTACGACCAGACAGGCACCTTTGCTTTTGCTAGGCGTCTTTATCCCCAAGCGTATAGTGCTAGTCATAGCCGCAGGAAGGCGGGAGTCGCTATTCTCCTGTCGGCCGCTTGCCCTATTACCGTGACCTCATCCCATATTGATCCCGATGGCCGCTACGTTATCCTGGAGGGCACATACCAGGGCTGCCCCTTATACTATGTAACGTGTACGCCCTAACACCTCTCAAATTCCCTTCCTTCGTCGGGTCCTGGCTAAGCTTCAAGAGCTCCGCGGGCGGCGTGGCTAGTGGGCGGAGACTTTAATATGATATTTTCTGAAAATGCAGACCGGCTGTCGCTTCTCTCCTCCCCCCGCCTTCCTCCCAATGCCGCCTAGCCCGTAACTTTCGCAGTGTCATCAGGAGACACGCCCTTTATGATCTCTGGAGGGTGGATAATCCCTCGAGCAGATTATTCACCTTCTACTCCCCTCCCCATAAGCTACACTCTAGAATTGACTATTTCTTTGGCAACACACTGACCCTGAAACTGCTGCGCGACGTTTCCATTGGTCCCATATCCTGGTCAGACCATGCTCCGGTCGTGCTCACCTTTTGTCGCAACCCAAACCGCATCGGTCGTGCCACTGGCGTATGAACGATTCCTTGTTAAAATCATTGAATACTGCGCTGAGGTGGCGGGCTTTATCCACACGTTCTTTGGGGAGAATTTGGGCTCTGTGTCTTCCCGGCTATGCTGTGGGAAGCCCACAAAGCGGTGGTCAGGGGCCAGTGTATTGCTCTGGCCTCGAGGCTAAAAAGGACAGATTGCTCCAGGTCCGTACTCTTACCGACCGTGTGGCTTCCTTGCAGTCCCAATTGGCTCGTACCCGAGCTTTTCTCTCCTCAAGGAACTGGTGACTACCCGTGCGAAATTGAAGGATACTGCGATCCACAATGTGGAACGGATGTTGCTGTTCTCCAAACAAAAATTCTATGAAAAAGGCAATAAGGCCCATACTATTCTGGCCCGACAACTGCGCGACAGGGAGGTCCAACGCACCCCTCAGGCGGTTCGGGATAAGGGCGGCTGCCTTCAGTACCACCCCGACGCCATAGCTAGCTGTTTTCGGGATTACTACGCCAAGTTATATAATCTCACGGCTGGCGGTCCTCGGGCTCCCTCGGTATCTCGTATTCGCAGCTTTCTGTCCTCGTGTAATCTGCCGACGCTCTCCCCTGTAGCGATCGCCTCCCTTAACGAACCGGTCTCAGCTGAGGAATTGCGTGACACAATTAAGTCCCTGCCTCTGGGCAAATCACCGGGCCCGGATGGGTTTACTGACTTGTATTATAAGACCTTCCTGGACGACCTCTCCCCCATCTCTTGTCTCTGTATAGCGCTTTCTTACTGGATACCCCGATCCCTTCCTCCATGCTCTCGTCCCATATTGTAGTTCTCCCCAAGGCGGGTAAGGATCCCCAGGATTGTGGCAGCTACAGGCCCATTGCCCTCCTCAACGCAGACCTGAAGATTTTCACACGGATTTTGGCCGCCCGCTTGAATGTTTGGCTTCCTAGTTTGGTCCATAAGGATCAGGTGGGATTTGTTCCCAACCGGCAGGGTAGTGATAATACCCGTCGAGTCATCGACCTAATTGATGTAGCACACAGGGCCTCGAAACCCATGGTCGTCCTCAGTCTTGACGCAGAGAAGGCTTTTGACAGGCTGGACTGGTCTTTTCTTTTTGAAACTCTTCAGGTCTTCGGGATGTCAGGCCCCTTTCTGCAAGCTATCCTCCGCCTCTACTCCACTCCGACTGCCCTAGTGAAGCTGCCCGGGTGTTCCTCTCCCCCTTTCCCAATAGCTAATGGCACTCGTCAGGGCTGTCCCCTTTCCCCTCTTATTTTCGCATTATGTATAGAACCTCTGGCGGCCCACGTGCGCTTGAACCCCGATATCCAGGGTCTCAGAGTGAGAGACAAGGAATTTAAAATCTCCTGTACGCCGACGATGTCCTCCTTACCCTTACTAATCCTCACATCTCCTTACCGAACTTACATGAGGCCCTGTCCCTATACGGAGCTCTGTCGAGGTACAAGATCAATGCATCCAAGACGGAGGCGCTCCCGGTGGCCATCTCCCCTGGTGATCTGGCCCTGTTAAAAAGTAACTTTCCGTTCCGCTGGTCTGACTCCCATTTACGGTATCTGGGGGTGCGTATCACTCCCACATATTCCTCTCTGTACGCTTCTAATTTCCCTCCTCTTTTCGCGAATTAGAGTCCCTGTTGGTGAAGTGGCGGCCCTTGTTCCTCTCCCTCCTGGGGCGCTTAGCCGCGGTTAAAATGTCCCTTCTTCCGAAGCTGCTTTATTATTTCGAAACTTTGCCTGTGCGCGTCCCCATGGCGCAATTACACCGTCTCCAACGGGCCATCTTTGACTTCATATGGCAGGGCAAACGCCACCGTATACCGCGTAAAGTTATGCTAACGGCCAAGGAAAGGGGGATTGTCGGTCCCCAATGTTATTCATTACTATTGGGCCTCCCATTTACGTGTCATCCCATTCTGGGCGTCTCAGTGGGCCTTCACGAAATGGGTAGAAATCGAGAAACTCTGGCTAGCACCGGTACACCCAAATTCGCTGCTTTGGCATCGGTCCCCTGTCGTCTTAGCAGCGCCACTCCTAGGGCCCATGGCCTTTACCAAGGACTTGTGGGACAGCTGCCAAAAACGCTTTGCTTTGGCCCCCTTGTTCCTCTATGATCTCTTTCCTCTACAACCCCGATATCCCATCTAGCTTAGATGCTCCCATGGTCCGGGTCTGGTCGTCGTTGGGTCTCTTCCGCTTAGCGGACATAGTGGATGCCCGATCCCTTACGTTGAAATCTTTTGCACAGCTTCGGGAGCAGTCCCGACTGCCGGAGTCCGAGAGGTTTCACTTTCTACAGGTGCGACATTATGTGTACTCCGTATTTGGCTCTCTTCAGGTGTCGACCCCCACCCCTTTTGAGCGGCTGTGTAGGCGAGGTACCAGCACAAGGGGTCTGATTTCCTTTATCTACCAATTATTGTCTGGGTCTATGTCAGGGGACCCCCTCATCACTCCTACATGGACAAGTGGGCCCAGGCCTTAGGTGAGCCCCTCTCCCTTAGCGCCTGGCAGATCATATGGAGTAGGGCGGCTCAGTCATCCATCTGCGCCACATATAAAGAGACGCAGTACAAATTACTAATGCATTGGTATCATACACCTGCGCTTTTGCACTCATTTAATCCCTCTGTTCCGTCGGTCTGTTGGAGGTGCTCGGGAGATGTGGGATCATTGTATCACATTTTTGGACGTGTCCGGTCATTGCTCCTTTTTGGGTTGAGGTGCGGAGTGTGGCCAACTCCATTTTTGGGCTCCTGATACCCCTGGACCCTAAAGTCTATCTCCTTAACCTACCACCGAGACAGCTGAATAAACCATCCTCTAAACTCTTTCTCTCATTGTGTACTGCGGCCAAGACCTTGATTGCGAAATTCTGGAGGCAGACGGCCCCCCACTAGGTCCTTACTGCTGTCCAGACTTCGGGAGTTTAGGAACTTGGAGCATCTCACCGCCTCCCTTAACAATACTTTGGCACAATTTGATAAGGTATGGCGCCCGTGGGACGTCTATTCTGTCTCTCCTTGATGCCCCTTCTGCTTCCCCTCCTCCCTCTTCTCTACTTTCCCCCTCCTTGAATGTCCTGTCTGCGTCTCTGTTTTCCATGTAGTGTCTGTTCTGTGTCTGCAGGATATGCTATTTTTTATTTCTCTTTTCTAGAATAATCAGGCACTGTACTTGTATTAATCACTTGTGTATTGCATTGTACTTGTTGCAGATGTTACTTTTGGCCGGTGGGCCTCCTTATTTCTGCTTTTGTCTGTGCTCTGTGTTTATACAAAAACCAAAAATGGGCACTGTAGTGCCGTCAATAAAAATTTACAGTTTAAAAAAAAAAAAAAAAAAGTTATGGCTCATGGAAAATAGGGAAGAAAAATGAAAACGCAAAAACGAAAAAACCTCCGGTAGCCAAGGGGTTAAAGAAAAGTGAATTAAGGTGGATATTCCGCCTGGATTCACTGAAACCAAAAGGTCTAAATGTTGACTTTAGAGTGACGGGGGCATGACGAGTTAAGGTTTTTCCACTCCTTGGACCTTATTAAATCTACATAATCCGACTATTATAACACGTGAATTTTTTCATGATGTATATTTCATATTGTATTGAGTATAAAGCATTATTTATACTGGTTCATTTTTTGTGTATTGAAGAATAATGTCATTGAAGATGGACATCGTGGGACAACGGCTGAACAGATCATATTATAGTTAGGGCTGGTGAGGCAGAGTAATTATTATAATGAATAAGCCCATGAGGGGTTAATTTGGTGGACCACGTATTTATTGCAATATGTATACAAAGGCTCCACTTATTTGTGCGGCACCGTTATAGCTGCATAAAATAGTGGAATGATGAGGTCCCGATATGGTCTCGATATGTTGAATAATGAGAGATTGTTGTGCCCATTACATTATGTTTACATATTTGCCCATTAACTTGCCCTCATTCAAGATGGCGCTGGCTGTGGACGGATGAATGTGTTGGCTGCGCATGCGCAAAGAGGAGGGGAAGACGCCAAGGTCTTTGCGCGCCTCACGTGTGTCCGCTGTGACGGCGATGCATGTGCAGTGAGGAGAGGAAGACGCTAAGATCTCTGCGCGACTCACATGTGTCCGTTGTGCAGCATTATGCGCCGTGTTCGGCTTCTGGTATGCCCACAAGTATGTTATAGCCAAGCGCTGGTTTTATTATGTATGTTATAAGCACATTGTACTTTATGTTATATTGGCACATGAGTTATATAATATGAAATCATGGACACTAATACACTATCAGATCATGGCGGACCTGACCTGGGTGCTGGATCATGAGTGGTGGCGCTGCATCCTAGATGAAATAGCACTGTGAGTGTAATATGCCTATATAATATGTATTAATACACAATCGGATCGGCACTTCCACCTGGGTATCGTGGGTGCTCAGTGATGGGAATATATCCACAATCAGCAAGAAGTATAGAATCACGGCACTCCAACTTAGATGCAGGAATTATTTATTAAATAGACAATATATTATTCATGCCATGTGTGTACAGCGGGCCGACGTTAACGTTTCGGTCATAATTTGACCTTGGTCACGGCCTAAAATCACATCAATATATACAATCAGTGACACGAGTAAGACATATAAGAAAATCTCATAGGAAATATAAAACATTAGATAATTACATTGAGCAGAAACAGAGTGTCACCAAAACGATCCTGTATGTTATGAGACATAGATATAGGTGTTGGAAATACACATAAAATGGCATAACTACACTACAAGAATATAATGAGGCAAGTATTCTTATTGTACATGTCCATAAAGAAAAGTAACACTGCTGGGGTTGTAGTCACAAGTTGTAAAGTCGTTGTCACACTGATACCTATATCCTTTGTTAAATCATGAAATAGTCTGGATTACAGTAGAGGTAGTGCTTAAGATCAAGAGTCTTACCTAAAAGGATGTGCGGCAGGCATAGCTCAAAGAGACTGTGTTTGGCGTGCAGGCGCTCTTAAAATAGAGCGATCCCGCCCACGCTGTATGGCGCGGTCCGATGACATCATCAGGACAGTCACATGAAAGTCATGTGACCGGGCGAGCATCGCGCATGCGCAATGAAGCAAACGGACGAACTAAGGGCAAGAAACTTGCCCTTAGTGCATCAATATGTATTACATATGCAGCAATGGAAGGTGAAGTTTAAAGGTTGCACTAATGGTCATGTAAAGGGCCGAATAATCGCCTCAGAAAATCTTGATCTTGATCTTAAGCACTACCTTTATTATAATCCAGACTATTTCATGATTTAACAAAGGATATAGGTATCAGTGTGACAACGACTTTACAACTTGTGACTACAACCCCAGCAGTGTTACTTTTCTTTATGGACATGTACAATAAGAATACTTGCCTCATTATATTCTTGTAGTGTAGTTATGCCATTTTATGTGTATTTCCAACATCTATACCTATGTCTCATAACATACAGGATCGTTTTGGTGACACTCTGTTTCTGCTCAATGTAATTATCTAATGTTTTATATTTCCTATGAGATTTTCTTATATGTCTTACTCGTGTCACTGATTGTATATATTGATGTGATTTTAGGCCGTGACCAAGGTCAAATTATGACCGAAACGTTAACGTCGGCCCGCTGTACACACATGGCATGAATAATATATTGTCTATTTAATAAATAATTCCTGCATCTAAGTTGGAGTGCCGTGATTCTATACTTCTATATAATATGTATTCACTGGTGAATAATTAATTGTGTGATGTATACATTTTTGCACTTGCACTTTGTAATTCACTTGGCTTGAGAAAGGTCCTGTGAGAGGACCGAAACCTTGCTGTTCTGACATGAGTGAATAAATACACATTTTTTCACTTTTTACAAAGGAGTGCCGTGGATTTCTTCAGTGTATATATATATATATATATATGATGTAATGCAGAACTTACCTACCAGACTTACCATGACTTCCTTTGAAGCATGTGTGGGTCCAGGTGTCGTATGTATCATCTACTTCTACTTCCCAGATTTCTCATTGCCTCCTCTCCGACCCTTTTTCCTTCCACCCCCTCTCATCTAAAGCCTGTTTCCAGCAATGACATATCCACCTTCCCGGTTGCTGCTGTGCAGTGGTACACTGCTATCGGGGGAAGGGGAAGCAGAGCGGAAGCTTTTGTTGCTTCAGTTTCCCCTGGCCTCTGCAGAGGTATCTTTTTTGTGCACCTACACCCTGATAACGGCAACCCTCATTGGAAGGTCCTGAACAATTGGGCAACCATCTCTGCATTCTTGAATGGTTTACCTGAGGCTTCAACAAAGTTTCTACTTTTCCAAATGGGCCCATAGTCACGCGCTATGCCAAAAACATACCTGAGGCAGTGAATGTTAGCGACTTGTCCTTTCGCCATGATACATGCTGCAGCAAATGCCCTCAACGTGGAGCAGTGCTTCATGTAAAGTGGTAACAGCGAATCCTGTCTGCGGTTCTCCCTCAAGGTAGTACCAAGACCTATCTACAAAAAGCTCAAGATCTGCATTAGGCATTGGACTGTCTAGTTCCTTAGTCTCATTACTTCAAAACAGTTCTGTATGTCATCTGGGTCATTAAGTGGGAACAGTACTCGTGGTACCCCCCTCTTCTGACTCCTTTCCCACCTCAGTTGTGCATCTGCCTCTTGCTTGCATGTTTCTTCCCTGCCTCATCATACATGCCTTACGTAATCTCTTCTTGCTCTGCCCATTCTTCACTCGTCTGTTCTGGACCAAGTGGAAGTAATGGTGCTGGGTTCAGAACTGTGCAGAGTTCGATAGTTATACACTGACGAGCAAAAGGGTAAGGCTTTGTTCACATCACCATTCAGCCTTTCCATTCTCCTGCTCCGTTTAGGAGCAGAAGAACGGAAAGGACGGATTCGGCACATACCGGTGATGTGAACGAAGCCTAAGGACCTGATAGACTATAAATGGGTCAGTTTTTTTATTTTGGAGTGGAAGCAAAAGTTGTGTATGCAGGACTTTTGTCTCCGCTTCAAAAATCTTCTTCTGAGCGGAAACCTAACGGACTCCATTATAGTCTATGGGGTCCTTCGGCTTCATTCACATCACCGGTATGTGCCGAATCCGTCCTTTCCGTTCTGCTCCTAAACGGAGCAGGAGAAAAGAAAGGCTGAATAGTGATGTGAACGAAGCCTAACAATGTTTAGAACTTCTGACTTTCAGGCCCCATATCTCACCATCCACTGCAGCTTCAAGCGGGAGACTCCCATCATTTTATAGACAGTCATCTTGGCTATCTCATAGATAAACTGGACTTACAGCTGTGTAGTATCTGACTAGTTCCGCAGATTCTTGTCATGTGGCTGCATTGTTACTTCCTGCCCAGGCCTAATTTCGCAAATCTGACATGTGTCACTTTAAGTGGTAATAACTGTGGAACGGTTTTACTTATCCGAGCCGTTCAGAGGTTGTTTTCTCGTGACACATTGTACTTCATGTTAATGGTAAATTGGACTCAATATGTTTTCCCTTTCTTTATAAAAAAAATCCAAAACTTAATGAAAATTTGGTAAAAATTTACTGTTTTCTAAATTTGAATCGCTCTGCTTTTAAGACAGAGAGTGGTGCCTCATAAATATTCATTAATTAACATTCCGCATCATTTCGGAAATGTCATTTTATTTTTTTAGGACTTTAGAAGGTTTAGAATTTTAGAAGCAAGTTTTGAAATTCTTAAGAAAATTTCCAAAGTCAACTTTTTTAAGGACCAGTTCAGTTCTGAAGTCACTTTGTGGGGCTTACATAATAGAACCAACCCATAAATGAAACTACACCCCTCAAACTATTAAAAACTGGTTTTAGAAAAGCAAAATAGAGATGACATTTCAAATTCCCACTTTTTTTTGCATATTTTCCATTTTAATCAATTTTTTCCTAGAACACATTAAGGGTTAACAACAAAACAAACCTCAATATTTATTACGCCGATTCGCAGTTTACAGAAACACCCCATATGTGGTCGGATACCGCTGAATGGGCACATGGCAGGGTGCAGAAGGCAAAGAGCGCCATATGGATTTTGGAGGGCAGATTTAGCTGGAATGGGAACTTGTTGCATTTGACGAGACCCTGAGGTACCCCCACAGTGAAAACCCCCAAAAAGTGACCACATTTTGTAAACTACATCACCCAAGGAATTTTTAAGGGGTGTAGCGAGTACTTCACTCAACAGCTGTTTCATACAATTTTTAATACTTGTGGTGTGTGAAAGTGAAAAATAAAAAATAAAAATTACAAGAAAATGGGGCTTTAGGCCTAATTTTTCTTTTCCGCAAAAGATAACAGGAGACTATCCCCCCAAAATTTGTTACCCACTTTCTCCTGAATACAGTAACACCCCAATTGTGGTCATAAACTGTTATTTGGGGATACGCCAGGGCTCAGAAGGGAAGGAGCAGCATCTGGATTTTCTAACATGGTATTTTCTGTCATGGTTTTTAAGAGCAATTACTTTTTTATACTCAATGAAAAACTGTAGACACTGCACTCAGCTAACCTAACAACGCTCTCCTTGCTGCTATATACAGGGACAAGACACAGTGATTTTTTTAGATGTGATTCAAGCCTACCTTGATCTGAGTGCTATCATCAGTGTACTTGTAATCCTGGAGGTTCGGCGTGTGTCACACCCGATTATAGACGCTGGTCTCTGAAGTTCTTTGTCTATAGGAAGCTGTTTTTCTTGGAGTTCGCCCGGCCAGAGTTCGCCGTGGGGGTGTATAAAATCATGTTCCCACCGCCCAACATATAAATTAGCGAACCCCGGTGCGAACTTCATCCCCATCGCGGTACCCCACGTCTGTAAGTAGAAATTTTGTTTGTATTTGAAGTAATTTTTTTGTAAAATAAATAAAATACACTCAAATGAAACTAATAAATACTGGGCACTCCAAGGATATAGGGATTAAAACTGTTATATTTATTTTTAAAATCGATATAAAATAAATCTATTATATGTCTTAGCAGCACCATAAACAATCAGAAAGCAGCGTTTGAAAGCCAACTGGTACCTAGAATTAAATACCGCTGCCGCCAGTAAAATCTGAATAATGCAGTGAAACATAAATTAGTATTGTGTCATATTCGTAAGTACAAACACATAAATAAAGTGCTAGTAGTGCTCAATCTGCAATCACACTACAATCCCATCAACAACAATTAGTAAATGTGCACAACAACTGCAATTCTGATATCCAGATAATCCTAGCATGACTATATTATCTAGACAAAATATTAAATAGAACCCCAGTGGGAACTATGGATAATAAGTGGTCAACAAGATATATATGTGGTCAAAATAATAAGTGTTCCTGAAGACCATCTATACTCCAAATTCCACGGATCCACACCTAACGGTTTAAATGTGCATAATAGCATTAAACAGTCAGTGCTACACAGAACCTTAGGATGAATAAGTTCAAAAATTATAAAAATAATATTTATAATATAATATTATAAAAATATTATTATTTTATAATAATATTATAAAAATATATTGATGCTTTTTTGTGAATTTTTTTGTGATTACCAAAAATCATACTGCTTGCCCTTCAGATATTGGACCCATTCCACGGATCCACACCGGGAATTATATGAGACACAAAATCCACATCCTGGAATGGTGTTCCTAGCTTTGGGAGCAGAAATGAACCTAGTTAAGAAGGTCCACCACAGGGGTCAGATTACCACTGAAGAAGGGGATACTAGCCCCGAAACGCGTCTGGTCGGACCCCTGTACATGTTTGAACAAAGGATCGCAAGTTATTTCACACCCCACTGCCGAGTGCACGAATATCCAAACAGTTGGAACTGAACTGAACAGGCTTCCTGGACTTGAGGTTACGGTCGGGCAGCCCGCATCTAGACGCGCACGAGGGAGGAGGGTGGTGCACAGGACAGGAAAGCGATCCATCCAGTCAGAAGCCGCACCATCTACTGCGGTAAGAACATTCCTGTGAGAGCCGGGACGGAGGAGGTAGGGGAGACATGTGTCTCCATCTTTATTCAGCGGGATGCCGCTAGTGTGTCAGCATAGCGGGACGCCGCTTTACAGAACAAGCGCCGATGTGCGCATCACTTTAGGATTATTTTACCCAGTGCTACCCCTTTGGATTAAGCGGTACCACTTTGTTTATGGGCATCTGTATGTGCCACTATTTTGAACACAGCACACTGTTTGCTTAACCAGGGATCCCGGTGTCGACTAGCAACAGTCTGCCACCGCCAGCCTGTGAACACATTAAATCAACTGAGTGCATTTGTTTTCCTTTATCTGCGGACACATTGATTTAATCAGTGCAACATTAACCAATATTTTTGAACTTATTCATCCTAAGGTTCTGTGTAGCACTGACTGTTTAATGCTATTATGCACATTTAAACTGTTAGGTGTGGATCCGTGGAATTTGGAGTATAGATGGTCTTCAGGAACACTTATTATCTTGTTGACCACTTATTATCCATAGTTCCCACTGGGGTTCTATTTAATATTTTGTCTAGATAATATAGTCATGCTAGGATTATCTGGATATCAGAATTGCAGTTGTTGTGCACATTTACTAATTGTTGTTGATGGGATTGTAGTGTGATTGCAGATTGAGCACTTTATTTATGTGTTTGTACTTACGAATATGACACAATACTAATTTATGTTTCACTGCATTATTCAGATTTTACTGGCGACCGCGCTATTTAATTCTAGGTACCAGTTGGCTTTCAAACGCTGCTTTCTGATTGTTTATGGTGCTGCTAAGACATATAATAGATTTATTTTATATCGATTTTAAAAATAAATATAACAGTTTTAATCCCTATATCCTTGGAGTGCCCAGTATTTATTAGTTTCATTTTTGTGCGTTGATTGGACGGTGAGGGTGTAACCATCTTTGCTGTGAGCACCTATTAGTTCTTCTGAGAAGACCAGTGCGTCACTCCCCTCTTGTACTCAAATAAAATACACTCCCCTATATATTCTATTTTGGTACTGACCAGGTCACCTTTTTGATAAAGGAAGTGTTCGGCTGCGGCGCAGCCTTTTTCATTTTCGATTACGGTATATAAGGACTTGACATCCAACGTACCTATAATGTAACCCTCTTTCCACTTGATGTCATTCAAGATTTGTAGTATATGTTTGGTGTCCTTCAGATTTGTCGGTAGGGTTTGTGCACATGGCTGTAGGTATTGATCCACATACTTTGACAGTGTACTAGTTAGACACTCAACACCCGATACAATGGGTCTACCAGGGTTTTTTTTTGCATCTTTGTGTATTTTGGGGTTCTGATAGAAAATTGCTATTTTAGGGTGTTTCAAGGGTTGAGAAAGCCGGACTGCGCCGGCGATACGCGTTGGGCGTCTCTCATTTTTGTTCAGATACACTGCATCAGCTGCTTTCACAGGTTTTGGCTCTTATTCTCGGTCCTTATTGCGGTCTGTTTCCATTTATTTGTGGCCATACCTTATTAAATATTTTCTATATGTTGCTTATATATTGTGCATAGCTGATATACATTTTATGTCCTGATTTTGTGGACGTTCAGTGGATCTTGTATGTGTCGGTCTTATTGGTCACCGACACGTTGTTTATATTGTATACAATTTTTTAATGTGTCTGTCTGTCTGTGTTGTCTAATAAACCTTATATATATTTTTTAATTATGGTTATTGTTGGATGTGCATTTTTAGGTGGTTCTTTTGACTCTTTAGTGAGTCTATTTGTGTCCTTACACCCAGAGTTGGTGTACAATAGGGTCTGGGTTTCCCCTTTTATTTATACATAAAGACACAAACAGAAAGCCAATCAAATGTTTTTGGGATTGGGCACTGAGCCAATCAGAAGTTTATGGTACAGGAGACTGATCCAATCAGATCAGAGATAACAGTGCATGATAGTCGCTTGTCAGCACAGAGCAGATTATGGAATGTGTGGACAGGGGCCGCCTGGCCTTAGCCCCTGGCAACCTAAACAAGTCTTGTAGCCCACCACCCCCTTCCCACACCCTGGGAATGTTCTTAAGAAGTTTGGTAAAGTTTGTTCAAAGACGAGATGGAATCTGTTACATTAACACACATCAGTTTGTAAAAACGGTCCAGAAGTGTAGGAATGTGTCTCCAAAGTTTCTAGTTGATGTATTCATATTCAGGAATGCCAATGAAACCGTGTCAAAAGCTTTTTCAGCCTCTAAGCGAGGTCTGAGGGGATTCTGTAGACTAAACCTTCTAGGTTACTGCTATGGCCGATCTCATTTCACTTGTGTAGACTGTCTATTACAGACAAAGCCCAGTTGAGAATTAGTGACAGTTTGTAAATGATTTGCAATGATTTTAGTTAGCATTTTATAATTGAGAAGGAGATAGCTCGGTGCAATTGCAATAATGTTATGTCCTTGCCTGATTTAGGGAGCGGTATTGCGCGAGATTCATGAAAATAAGGGTCGTTGTATATAGCATTGTGTGGAGAGACGAACGAGCGGTGGTACTGGACATCTACCACAACCTGGAGAATTTCCTGCCTGCAGTGCTGCTCCAATTAAGGACAGAAGCTCTGCTTTGGTCTCACAGCAGCGCCTTTACTACATTTGCAGGTAGCGGCATCTGCTCAACTTCTGCCCTTGTTCAGCGAATTGAAGCAGCAGCACAGGCAGGATATTGTTAGGGCCAAATGTTCAAACCTGTCAATCTAGCAACAGGTGGCACTTCTTCAGCTGTGTGGACAGCCCCTCACAGGTGAAAGACCTACTGAAGAGAAGAATCGATTCTTTAGAATCTTTAGAATTGATTCGCGCTTCTCTAGACTGCATGTCACCAGTCATTCATAACAGGCAAGGAACGTCACTGCCTCAGACTTCGAGGTCACTACTTCACCCAACTATTCCAGGTCTTTTCTTTCCATGAAGATGGCCTGAGGCCGGTCTTATTTTGGTCACCAGCTGCTGGCTTTGGCTGGATAGCTTTTGACATCTTTTGCGGCCACATTGAGGTGAATGGGTCCGCATCTGAGCCACAAAAAGTGTGGCTCAAGTGCGGACCCAAGCAACCGCTGTGTGTGTGAGTCCTTAAGGTAGAAATTCTTGTCTGATACCTCCGTGTTTTTCTGCACAGTTTTCCCTTAAAAGATGTCCACAGTTTGTACCATACATGTCTTGTAGGTGCAAGTTCCACCTCTTTTTAGAGAATTGGGGTCTCCTGGCTAGCCTAGTGAGGGGCCCCCTGCCTCCAGGAGGAGAATGAATGGAGCGGGGCCCGGCCTGAGCTCAGCTCTCTCCAGTCTCTTCTCTAGGAGTTCTGGACACAGCTGAGCACAGACCAGAGGTGGGACCTGCATCTATCAGACACTTATCTCCTGTGGAGCCACCAGAGATCTCCATGTTGGGGCCCCTGGAATCCATGTGGTGGGGGCCCCTCCAGGCTCAGGAGGTGACATCCGGTCTTGTCCCCTGGATGATTTCCTCTCCTCTTCTCATAAAGGCGCCTGCAGTACTAGAAGCCTCCAGCTCCTCCAGTTCTCTCCTCTTCTCCTGAATGACCCCCGAGGATGGACGGGAAGGAGATCAGCAGAAGAATATTAGACCTCACCTTGGAGATCATCTCCCTGCTGAGCGGAGAGGTAAACTTCTCTAGATTTCTCTCCTCTGTATTGTATTCTGTAACAAGTCAGACATCGGGGAGGAGAATCCATCATAGGAAGTGATAGGAAGAGTCCAGGGTCCTGGAGAACGGCCCCCAGACCTTCCAAGTGACGGAGAACCTGAAGATCAGCCCCAGTATGGTGAGTGATGTGTCATGTGACCAGTGACCAATAGTCATGTAGGAGCCATGAGGAGGTAAGTAGGCACGTTGTACCAGGAGGAGAGGCCGGAGGAGAGCACATGGCCCCTGAAGGGTTTATTCCCTAAGTGTCTCTCTCTATCCACAGGAGTACACAATAGTGAAGAAGACATCGGGGGACTGTGTGACTCCCATCATCCATCTCCAGGAGTCAGGAGGGCGGAGCAGGACCCCTCCCCATCACAGAGCCTCCCTCACCCCCTGATACATGAGCAGAAGATCCTAGAGCTCACCCACAAGATGATGGAGCTGCTGACTGGAGAGGTGACACTGCTGGGAATGCTGGGAAATTCTCCAGTAACAGCACTGGAGGGTCTGGGTGATGACGGTGTCATTGTGTTGTCAGGTTCCTATAAGGTGTCAGGATGTCACTGTCTATTTCTCCATGGAGGAGTGGGAGTATATAGAAGGACACAAGGATCTGTACAAGGAGGCCATGATGGAGGAGCACCAGCCTCTTATATCACAGGGTAAGAGCCGTCATGTGCAGTGTATACACGTGTGTGCAGTGACATGTAATGTAGGAGCACCAGCCTCTTATATCACAGGGTAAGAGCCGTCATGTGCAGTGTATACACGTGTGTGCAGTGACATGTAATGGAGGAGCACCAGCCTCTTATATCACAGGGTAAGAGCCGTCATGTGCAGTGTATAGACGTGTGTGCAGTGACATGTAATGGAGGAGCACCAGCCTCTTATATCACAGGGTAAGAGCCGTCATGTGCAGTGTATACACGTGTGTGCAGTGACATGTAATGGAGAAGCACCAGCCTCTTATATCACAGGGTAAGAGCTGTCATGTGCAGTGTATACACGTGTGTGCAGTGACATGTAATGGAGGAGCACCAGCCTCTTATATCACAAGGTAAGAGCCGTCATGTGCAGTGTATACACGTGTGTGCAGTGACATGTAATGGAGGAGCACCAGCCTCTTATATCACAGGGTAAGAGCCGTCATGTGCAGTGTATACACGTGTGTGCAGTGACATGTAATGGAGGAGCACCAGCCTCTTATATCACAGGGTAAGAGCCGTCATGTGCAGTGTATACACGTGTGTGCAGTGACATGTAATGGAGGAGCACCAGCCTCTTATATCACAAGGTAAGAGCCGTCATGTGCAGTGTATACACGTGTGTGCAGTGACATGTAATGGAGGAGCACCAGCCTCTTATATCACAGGGTAAGAGCCGTCATGTGCAGTGTATACACGTGTGTGCAGTGACATGTAATGGAGGAGCACCAGCCTCTTATATCACAAGGTAAGAGCCGTCATGTGCAGTGTATACACGTGTGTGCAGTGACATGTAATGGAGGAGCACCAGCCTCTTATATCACAGGGTAAGACCCGTCATGTGCAGTGTGTACACGTGTGTGCAGTGACATGTAATGGAGGAGCACCAGCCTCTTATATCACAGGGTAAGAGCCGTCATGTGCAGTGTATACACGTGTGTGCAGTGACATGTAATGGAGGAGCACCAGCCTCTTATATCACAGGGTAAAACCCGTCATGTGCAGTGTATACACGTGTGTGCAGTGACATGTAATGGAGGAGCACCGGCTTCTTGTACCATAAGGTGTGTGCTGTGCACTTATAAATGTGGGTCTCTTCCTCATTTAGACACATACGACCCTCTGTTGGACTATAATCTTTAGACACCTGAGGGTCTGATGAGGGTGTGATCTGAGGTCTAATGAAGAACATTATGATGGAAAATATTTTTTGTTATTTTCCTCCTCCAACTCCTAGGTGTGTCTTATAGTCCGAAAAATATGGTAATCACCCAGCCAGTGAGCTGCACCATCCTTGCACAGGCTACAAACCGTACTGCTTGGGTCCCAGGGAGATGTGGGCACTTCTTTTCCTGTTCAGCTACATTTATTACTATGCAGCTAAACATTAAAAGAAGCAAACATGTCCGCTCAGGACGCTACCGCAGGAGATTACAACCTATGTGCGTACAGCAAGGATGGTAGCGAGTGATGAGCGAAGGTTAGAAAAATTTGATTTGGTAGTGTCGCCCAACTTCGTCAAGAAATTTGATTTGTTACAAATTACATTGTTCCAAATCACTTTTTATTGTATGGAGCAGGTGCAATGACGAAGCAGTGATCATGCTTCTCCCCCGTTATTTAACCCCTCAGGTACTGCACTCAACTCTGATCATGGCTTCTGAGACTCACATTCAGGTGCTTAGGGGGTTAATCCAGAGATTAATCATCCACTTGCTCGCAGAGAAGCCGTCTGCTCTCATCTTGATTGAAGAAAACCCACCAAAGAGCCTGCAGCGATCGTGATGACGGCAGCATGATCATGTGGTGGTCTTCATGCTCGCCGCAGGTCCTTTGGTGGGTTTTCTTCAATCAAGACGTATTCGGATTCGGGTTTTCTGTTAACATAAAAACTTTATGCACATTAGATAACATTCTTATTAGGTCTCATGCACACGGCCGTATGTTCGGTCTGCATTCGTTCAGATTCATTTTATTGGGACCGCAAAATATGCAGACAGTACACGGAGTGCTATCCGCATCTGTATATCAGTTCCGTGGCCTCAGAAAGATGTTAGTACACGTCCTATACTTGTCCGTTTTGCAGACAAGTATAAACATTTCAGCAGGAGCTAAAAAAGAAATGGTGGCATGCACCAGGCCGGTATACAGTTGTGTTCAAAATGATTCAACCCCCACTGACATTGAGTGTTTTCTCCAGTTTGACATTGATTTTGATCATTTCAGTCGTCTTGTTTACAATAAATCACAGAGGCCCTTGTAAGTCAGACAAATATAACATAACATTTATAATGAAATAACCACAAATGTCTTTTCTGTGCTCACATCATTATCAGTTTTATCCAACCCCCAAGTGACATTCAATCTTAGTACTTAGTACAACATCCTTTTCCAGTTATAACAGCTTTTACACGTGAAGCATAGCCTGACACAAGTGTCTTGCAGCGATCTACGGGTATCTTCGCCCATTCTTCATGGGTAAAAGCCTCCAGTTCAGTCCCATTCTTAGGCTTGCGCGCTGCAGCTGCTTTCTGTAAGTCCCACCAGAGGTTCTCAATCGGATTTAAGTCTGGTGACTGCGATGGCCACTTCACAATGTTCCAGCCTTTAATCTGCAGCCTTGCTCTAGTGGACTTGGAGGTATGCTTGGGATCATTGTCCTGGTGAAAGGTCCAACATCTCCCAAGCCTCAGGTTTGTGACGGACTGCATCACATTTTCATCCAATATCTCCTGGTACTGAAGAGAATCCATGGTACCTTGCACACGCTGAAGCTTCCCTGTACCTGTAGAAGCAAAACAGCCCCAAAGCATGATTGACCCCCCGCCATGCTTCACGGTAGGCAAGGTGTTCTTTTCTTCATAGGCCTTGTTCTTCCTCCTCCAAACATAGCGTTGATCCATGGGCCCAAACAGTTCTAATTTTGTTTCATCAGTCCACAGAACACTTTTGTGGTTTGTCCACATGACTTTTGACATACTGCAGTCGACTCTTCTTATTCTGTGGAGACAGCAGGGGGTGCGCCTGGGAGTTCTGGCACGGAGGCCTTCATTACACAGTGTGCGCCTTATTGTCTGAGCTGAAACTTCAGTACCCGCATCTGACAAATCTTTTCTCAGTTCCTCAGCAGTCACACGGGGACTTTTCTCCACTTTGCGCTTCAGGTAGCGCACAGCAGTCGAAGTCAGCATCTTCTTTCTGCCACGACCAGGTAGCGTTTCAACAGTGCCCTTTGCCTTGAATTTGCGAATGATGCTTCCTATGGTGTCTCTTGGTCTGTGTAACATCTCTGCAATCTTCTTATAGCCATTGCCCTTCCTGTGAAGAGAAATCACCTCTTCTCTTGTCTTCCTGGACCATTCTCCTGACTTCACCATGTCTGTAAACACACCCGTAAATGTCTAGAAGGAGCCGAGTATCACAGTCATTTTACATCTGCCAAATTGGGGCTTATTCTGCTTGATTGCTGCTCCTTGACATCCACAGGGGTTTTCAATACCTGATCGAAAACACTTGAATGAACCTCTGTTCTTAAGAGCGGTCGTCTTTAAGGGGTTGAATAATTGTGTCAATGAAGAAATCACAAAAAAAACATTTAATACTGTATTACAAAAACAATTGATGTCATTTTAGTTGCATTTGGTTATTTAAAAAGTCCTTGTAAGATTACAAATGTGCACGAAATTCCCTAAAACCCTTTACAGCATTGGGGGTTGAAGAATTTTGAACACAACTGTACGTGTTTTGGGGATATGCAATTTGTGAACCACAAAGTAGATACGGTAGTGTGCATGAGGACTTAGACTAGAAAACGGATCCATTAGGAAGCAGAGGTATAAGCCATTCATACTGAATCCACTCCTGGCTGTGAGATTCCAGTCTTATTAAGCTTTCTATACCTTCCTGACAAAGTCCAGGATTCTGCTCTACACCTGGTCATGACTTGTATCACATACAGTAAATTATGACTTGATAAAGCTCAGAAATGTTAAATGCCTGACTGTCTGGGAACCAGCCCTGCACTCCGCCAACACAGTTTACCCTTCAATGTCAAATGAGCATCACTTTAATACAAGTTCATTTACAAGTATCCATCACCGCACTTCTCAGCACAAACTGCATTCAATATTAAACAGATCTTAGACCTGATGATATTGGTGTACTCACTAGAAGAGTCCATGTCAAAAATCCCACTTAGAGCTCAATTCACAAGCTCCATCTAGTGTACCTCCTCTGCCGAGTGTGATGACGCAAGCATGATCATGTGGTGACATCTTCATGCTCGCCACAAGTCCTTTGTCAAGTTTTCTTCAATCCTGACGGAGCGGATCTCCTCTTTGCGATCAGGTGGATGAGGTAAGTATCATTTTTTTAATCAGCCACCATTTTAGGAAAAATCTATTCGTTTCATGAAGCAGAGGGAAATATGGCTTTGAGGCTAATCAAGTTTTTCCAAATTCTGCTTGTATGCTTAGATTCACTCAACACTAATGGTGGTATAAATGGAACGGTAGCTGCGTAAGAATTGTCAAAACCACCTTTCTTAAACAAGTCAGAGGAAAATCTGTATTTTTTATAATGACTGGAGAGATCTATAAAATATGTCAAAATGCTTTCTCTCCTGTGTGACGTCTCTCATGTATAACAAGACCTGATTTATGTGTAAAACATTTCCCACATTCTGAACATGAATATGGTTTCTCTCCTGTGTGAATTCTTTTATGTATAACAAGAGTTGATTTATCTGTAAAACTTTTCCCACATTCTGAACATGAATATGGCTTCTCTCCTTTGTGACTTCTCTCATGTGAACCAAGATATGATTTCATTCTAAAACATTTCCCACATTCTGAACATGAATATGGCTTCTCTCCTGTGTGACGTCTCTCATGTGTAACAAGACCTGATTTTTGTGCAAAACATTTGCCACATTCTGAACACGAATATGGCTTCTCTCCTGTGTGAATTCTGCCATGTGTAACAAAACTTGATTTACTTGTAAAATATTTCCCACATTCTGAACACGAATACGGCTTTTCTCCTGTGTGAGTTCTCCCATGTTTAGCAAGATATGATTTACATGTAAAACATTTACCACATTCTGAGCATGAATATGGCTTCTCTCCTGTATGACTTCTCTGATGTATAACAAGACTTGATTTTTGTGTAAAACATTTCCCACATTCTGAACATGAATATGGTCTCTCTCCTGTGTGACTTCTCTCATGTTTAACAAGATATGATTTCTGGCTAAAACATTTTCCACATTCTGAACAGGACCATGGTTTCTCCCCTGTGTGAATTCTGCTATGTATTGAAATACTTGAGAATGGTTTACTACTATAAAACCTGTTACCCTCTTTCTGACCTCTACTTGGGGTAGTAATGTGTGATTTATCATCACAAGGTTCGTCATAATTAGTGGAATTATATGACAGATCTGTACTGTGAAGTCCAGAATGTAAGTTAAAGGAAATTAGGTTTTCTGCAGAAAAGTGCGGCATGATATCTTCATCTTCTGCTTTAATATTCAGTGATAACATGAACTTTCCATCAGAATTTGTATTCGGGTTTTCTGTTAAGATAAAAATTTAAATCAGTTTTTTTTTCAGACTGCACAATAGATAACATTTTAATTAGGTCTCATGCACACAACCATACGTTCAGTCTGCATTCGATCGGATTCATTTTAATGGGACCACAAAAGATGCGGACAGTACACTTAGTGCTGTCCGCATCTGCATGTCCGTTCTGTCGCCTCAGAAAGCTGTTAGTACACGTCCTATACTTGTCCGTTTTGAAGACAAGTATAAAAATCAGCAGGAGTTAAAAAAAGAAATGGTGGCATGCACTTGGCCGGTATACGAGGATCTCCAATTTGCAAACTGCAAAGTAGATATGGTAGTGTGCATGAGGACTTACACTGGAAACGGATGCATCAGGAAGCAGAGGTATAAGCCATTCATACTGAATCCACTCCTGGCTGTGGTTAAAAACTGGATGCGAGATTCCAGTCTTATTAAGCTTTCTATAACTTCCTGACAAAGTCCAGGATTCTGCTCTACAGCTAAGTGTATATCCGCAAAAGAAATCCTCACAGTCGCATTTATAATCACAAAATTTGGCACACAGGTACATCAGGTGTCCGGGAAGGTTATAGACCGGGTCTCAGCTCTCTAGCATGTACCGTTCCTGAGATATTCCCAAAAAATGCTAATATGGCACAATCACATCACATGACCTACATTAGCCAATAGAAGCTCGCAGGTCCTTAGTCTCCATATACACACAGTTTTTCTCTAGGTTTCCATAACAACCCAGCCATTTTTCTTCACTGCTGTAAAGGGGCAGGGCGCTGTGGATGACACTGTTAAGGGAGCAGAGTGCTGTGGAGGTCACAGTTCAGGGGGCAGTTCGGGTTTTTTAAGTTCGTCTTTTGAGGGTGGCCTGAATGGCCACCCTCAATAGACGAACTTAAAAAACCCGCTCCCAGGCCCCACTAAGCCACGCCTCCGACTCGGTTAGACTATGCCCCCTCCCACTCCGCAGCCGATGGGGATAGAAAAAGGTAAAAATCAACTTTTGTCTGCTGCAGGGGTGGAGGGAGGATGACTTTCTCTCTGCAGCTCACGCTCAGACAGCACAGTGCTGCTGTCTGAGAGTGAGCTGTTCAAAAGGACATCCCTGTGTCCATCCAGGCGCTGCGCCGGATGGTGGACAGGAAGTCTGAAAGTCAGACTGTACGGCCTAAAAACGGACCTCAGTGTTAAGGTCAGTGTTAAGGGGCAGATTTCTGTAGAGGCCACTGTTAAGGGGGCGGGCTGTTGTGGAAATCACTGTTAAGGAGACTGGGTACTGTGGAGGTCCCTGTTAAGGGGGCGGGAGCTGTGGAGGTCTGTGTTAAGGGGGCATGGAACGGTGGAGGTCACAGTTAGGCCTCTTGCCCATGACAGTGAGTGCAGGACAATAGTCCGGCGGGCGGCCCGACGTGCACAGCATCATTGTAATCTATGATGCTGTGTGCTCCTGTGCGCACGATCAATGCCGCTCTGGTACATATAGCCTGCTCACGGACCGTATATCTCGGAAGGCATGTGGTAGTGGGCAAGAGGCCTTAAGTGGGCGGTCCACGTTGGAGGTCAGTGTTAAGAAGCGGGGTGCTGTAGGGGTCACTTAAGGGGGCGGTGTGTTGTGGAGATCCCATTTTAAGGGAAAGAAGCTCTGTGGAGGTCACTGTTAAGGGGGCAAGTTATTGTGGAAATCACTGTTAAGAAGATGGGGTACTGTGGAGGTCACTAATAAAGGGGCAGCCGTTGTGGAGGTCACTGTTAAAGAGGTGGGCACTGTGGAGGTCACTTAAGGGAAGAGGGGACAGTGGAGGCCACTATATAAAGGGGTGGCGGGGTACTGTGAGGTCACTGTTAAGGGAGCGGGGTAAAGTAGAGGTCACTGTTAAGGGGACGGCTACTGTGGCAGTCACTGTTAAAGGGGCAGTCACTGTGAAGGTCTCTGTTAAGGGGGCGGGGAATAGTGGAGGTCACTGTCAAGGGGGTGGGGTGCTGTGGAACTTACTGTTAAAGGGGCAGGCTACTGTAAAGGTCAAAGTTAAGGGGGTGGGCTGCTGTGGAGGTCCCATTTTAAGGAGAAGGAGCACTGTTGGGGGGTCAGTGTTAAGGGGTGGGGTGCTGTGGATAGTCACTGTGAAGGGGGCAGGGTACTGTAGATGTCACTGCTATAGTGGATGCTGTCGATATCTTTTAATGACACACAGAAACATTAAATGAAATAGATGAAATATACCCGTGCAAAGCCCTTCAGCTAGTGACTTGATAAAACTCAGAAATGTTAAATGCCTGACTGTCTAGGAACCAGCCCTGTCCACCTAGAGCTCCATTCACAAGCCCCTTCCAGTGCACCTCCTCACCTGATGCAGCTGACATCTCACATTCTGCCTGTCTGCCGGCAGCTGTTTCAGTGTGGAGTTCCACCTCTAACTCTACCTGCTGCTTTATATTACTGCTGCTCGTACTGTGCAGGTGTGAGACTCCAGCAGCCGCCGCCGCAGCAGCAGGGGAGGAGGTGCACTGCCGGAGCTTATCAATGACACTACAGGTGGACAGAGAATCCGTACAGCAGGTGAATACAGGACTCAGGAGCGCGCTCACTCTCCACCTAATTTGTAAAATGCTCATTTCAATCTAAGCAATTCTGACATGGAATTTCATCAGGTCTAAGACTTCTATTTAGTACTTCATGCAGTTTTAATAGTGGAATCTAGGGAAAGATCCTCTTTAATATAGTTATGGACGGTCTGATCACGGCCACCGGCTACGTTTAACGAGATAATGCGCCATGAGGTGAAGAGCGCGGCTCCGGCTGAACTCTCGGACATGACAATGTGATCTGTAAGGCCTAATGGCCGCACAGTCACCAGATCTCAGGTTTATAGACATCTGTAGGATGTAGTGGAATAGACAGAGGGAGGCCATCAATCAGAACCTGGAATAAAGGTCTCCAGCACCTTGTTGGGTCCATTGCACTAAGAATTCAGGATGTTCTAAGGGAACGAGGGTCCTATCAAGAATTAAGAAGGTGGAGCTAATGACGTGTCCTGTGAGTGCAGGGAATCATCATTGAGACGTCTGTGTCAGTACAATAATCACATGTGACATCGGAGATTCCTGACAATCATGGATCTGAGGACGGGAGTGCACCGAAAGAAGGCCAAAAAACACCACAACTAAACATCTTTAACCTCCTAATGACCAGGCCTTTCTGTCATTTATGATCAATGGTTCTTTTTGTATTTCCAAGACTCACAACATTTTTATATTTCGGATGCTGTAGCTGTATGAGGGCTTGTTTTTTGTCTGCTGAGTTGTAGGTTTCAGAGGCACCATTTTGTATTACATGTAATTTATTGTTCAGCTTTTATCAAATGTTATTTTTGGAAAGTAAAAGACCCAGCAACTCTGCTGTTGTTCTTTCTGGGTATCTGTGCTGCTCACTCCGCAGTAATATCAAACATTTTTCTACTTTTGTACAATAAATCAATAACTTAAAAAAACTAATTTCAGTGTTGTTGCACTCCAAGACCCAGAACATTTTTCATTTTCCATAATGTACCTGTATGAGGGCTTATTTAGGTTTAAGAGGTGGCAGCCTGGTAGTTCCCCTGCAGCGGAGTCCAGACCCCTGTACAGAAGTTAAAGGGTGCAGACCAGGGGAGCTGGTAACACTCCTAGGCGAAGTTCTAAACCAGGCATCCTCAAACTGCGGCCCTCCAGCTGTTGCAAAACTACTACTCCCAGCATTCCTGAAAAGCCTACAGGTATCAGCCTACAGCAGGGCATTGTGGGAGTTGTAGTTTTACAACAGCTGGAGGGCCGCAGTTTGAGGATGCCTGTTCTAAACAATACCTGTTCCAATGACACCGCAGATCCTCATCCATTTTGTTAGAGCTTGCTCCGGCCATGGATCCCACTAACCCACCCAAGTTGGAAGTTCCTAAAGCATTCAAGGAGCTTATTAACCACTGCAGTTGTCAGGAGCAACTCCTGCAATATATAAACACCATCTTGGCTCGTCTGGATTCCTTGGTGGTTTCTGCAGCATCTGCACTGTCACAGCAGCTCCTCCCTGTGTAGGTCCTGGCCTGCATCTGCCACCATGCTATGAAGGAGAGCTCAAGTCTTTTCATGGATTCCTCGATCAATGCACTGTTCATTTTGAGTTGCAGACTCATCAGTTCTCTACTACCCAACATATCATCATATCTGGCCTGAATCATCGAACATCCCTTCGGAGAAGACCTATGTCATGGTGGCCACAAGAAGGCAGATCCTTGCCTGCGGGCATAAATATAAACCAGCGGGACATTCCAGTACTCACAAGACCTAATTTCCAGGTAGTACTGGTGGCCATCTCTTTCTCAGAACATCTCAGACTTGGTTGCCTCTTGTGATACATGTGCCCAGAACAAGTCTTCTAGGCAGAGGCTTGCGGGTCTGCTTCCCTCCTCAGAACAAGTCTTCTAGGCAGAGGCTTGCGGGTCTGCTTTCCTCTTCAGAACAAGTCTTCTAGGCAGAGGCTTGCAGGTCTGCTTCCCTCCTCAGAACAAGTCTTCTAGGCAGAGGCTTGCAGGTCTGCTTCCCTCCTCAGAACAAGTCTTCTAGGCAGAGGCTTGAGGGGCTGCTTCCCTCCTCAGAACAAGTCTAATAGGCAGAGGCTTGCGGGTCTGCTTCCCTCCTCAGAACAAGTCTTCTAGGCAGAGGCTTGCGGGTCTGCTTCCCTCCTCAGAACAAGTCTTCTAGGCAGAGGCTTGAGGGGCTGCTTCCCTCCTCAGAACAAGTCTAATAGGCAGAGGCTTGCGGGTCTGCTTCCCTCCTCAGAACAAGTCTTCTAGGCAGAGGCTTGCGGGTCTGTTTTCCTCCTTAGAACAAGTCTTCTAGGCAGAGGCTTGCAAATCTTCTTCCCTCCTCAGAACAAGTCTTCTAGGCAGAGGCTTGCGGGTCTGCTTCCCTCCTCAGAACAAGTCTTCTAGGCAGAGGCTTGCGGGTCTGCTTCCCTCCTCAGAACAAGTCTTCTAGGCAGAGGCTTGCGGGTCTGTTTTCCTCCTTAGAACAAGTCTTCTAGGCAGAGGCTTGCGAATCTTCTTCCCTCCTCAGAACAAGTCTTCTAGGCAGAGGCTTGCGGGTCTGCTTCCCTCCTCAGAACAAGTCTTCTAGGCAGAGGCTTGCGGGTCTGTTTTCCTCCTTAGAACAAGTCTTCTAGGCAGAGGCTTGCGGGTCTGCTTCCCTCCTCAGAACAAGTCTTCTAGGCAGAGGGTTGAGGGGCTGCTTCCCTCCTCAGAACAAGTCTTCTAGGCAGAGGCTTGCGGGTCTGTTTTCCTCCTTAGAACAAGTCTTCTAGGCAGAGGCTTGCGAATCTTCTTCCCTCCTCAGAACAAGTATTCTAGGCAGAGGCTTGCGGGTCTGCTTCCCTCCTCAGAACAAGTCTTCTAGGCAGAGGCTTGCGGGTCTGCTTTCCTCTTCAGAACAAGTCTTCTAGGCAGAGGCTTGCTGGTCTGCTTCCCTCCTCAGAACAAGTCTTCTAGGCAGAGGCTTGCAGGTCTGCTTCCCTCCTCAGAACAAGTCTTCTAGGCAGAGGCTTGAGGGGCTGCTTCCCTCCTCAGAACAAGTCTAATAGGCAGAGGCTTGCGGGTCTGCTTCCCTCCTCAGAACAAGTCTTCTAGGCAGAGGCTTGCGGGTCTGCTTCCCTCCTCAGAACAAGTCTTCTAGGCAGAGGCTTGAGGGGCTGCTTCCCTCCTCAGAACAAGTCTAATAGGCAGAGGCTTGCGGGTCTGCTTCCCTCCTCAGAACAAGTCTTCTAGGCAGAGGCTTGCGGGTCTGTTTTCCTCCTTAGAACAAGTCTTCTAGGCAGAGGCTTGCAAATCTTCTTCCCTCCTCAGAACAAGTCTTCTAGGCAGAGGCTTGCGGGTCTGCTTCCCTCCTCAGAACAAGTCTTCTAGGCAGAGGCTTGCGGGTCTGCTTCCCTCCTCAGAACAAGTCTTCTAGGCAGAGGCTTGCGGGTCTGTTTTCCTCCTTAGAACAAGTCTTCTAGGCAGAGGCTTGCGAATCTTCTTTTCTCCTCAGAACAAGTCTTCTAGGCAGAGGCTTGCGGGTCTGCTTCCCTCCTCAGAACAAGTCTTCTAGGCAGAGGCTTGCAGGTCTGCTTCCCTCCTCAGAACAAGTCTTCTAGGCAGTGGCTTGCGGTTCTGCTTCCCTCCTCAGAACAAGTCTTCTAGGCAGAGGCTTGCGGGTCTGCTTCCCTCCTCAGAACAAGTCTTCTAGGCAGAGGCTTGCGGGTCTGCCTCCCTCCTCAGAACAAGTCTTCTAGGAAGAGGCTTGCGGGTCTGCTTCCCTTCTCAGAACAAGTCTTCTAGGCAGAGGCTTGCGGGTCTGCTTCCCTCCTCAGAACAAGTCTTCTAGGAAGAGGCTTGCGGGTCTGCTTCCCTCCTCTACCTAATATTCCATGGTAATATATTGGAATGGACTTTATTAGATTTACCGCCATCATCAGGATGCACAGTAATATGGGTGGTGGTGGATCGCTTTTCCAGGATGGTGCTGACTTATCTGGGCTTCCCTCCACAGCTCTGCTTCATCGGGCATGTCTTCTGGTTACATGGTCTGTCTTAATACATTGGGGGAAATGTATCACACCTGGCACTCCAGAATTCTGTCTTCAAAAAGTTGCAAAATAGGGCTTTAGCAACTTTTTTAGTTCACTTTTGCAAATTTTTGGGCTGTTTTTTTTTTTTCATTTTTACACCTTTTACTCAAGTTTCAAAAAGTAAGTGGAAAGTGGGTGTTTTTTGCTATGTTAATGAGTTTGATTCCAAATTTATCATTAGAACTTATTTAAAAATGTCCAAAGCCATTCCAGTATATAGAGAAAAGTGTTTGGTTTAAGGATGATCCAAATCTAACAAGCAATGTGCGCCATTTGATAAATTTGGCGTCACGTATGCCAAAACAGATTTGAGGAGACTTTAAACATTTTACCAAGATAAATTCCCCGTATTGTCTCTGATGCAATCTGCATCAAGATTCTGGAGGTCTCTCTGCAGGTTGTTGGATGTCTAGTTGGACTTCTCTGTGGATCACCCGCAATCCAATAGACAGGTGGAGCGAGCTAATCAGGCTCTGGAGAATTATCTATGTCACTTTTTTCCTTTTAGTCAAGACATCTGAGTATCGGAGTATCGTTGCTTCGTTGGTCTGAATTTTCCTATAACAACGACTCACGCCTATAGGCCATTCAGCCTTTTACACTGTATATGGCCAGCACTCGCGTATTCCTCTTTTCACTGCTGGCGCAGAGTCCTACCGCACTTCTCTCCTCGGGACAGGGTCTTCCAAGAATATTGTCTTTAAAGGGGTAATCTAGTAATAAATATTAAGGTCCTAGCCACAGGATATCAGTATCAGATCGTCGGGCATCCGCTGATCAGCTGTTATAAGAGGCCGGCCTTCCCGGAGAGTGCTGCTGCCCTTTCCTAGGCCATGTGACATCACAATACTTCGGTCACATGGCCTTATTGCAGCTCAGCCCTGTTGAAGTGAATGTAGCTGAGCTGCAATACCAAGCACTGCCACTAGACTATGTACGGCGTCGTGCTTGGAAAGCTGCCGGGAGCAGGCTGCGCCTACCAGAGCGGCAGCACCCTGTAATAGCTGATTGGTGCCGGGACCCCCACCGATCTGATAATGAAGCTCTATCCTGAGGATACATCATTATATATCACTGGATAGCCCCTTTAAGATCTACAAATTTGCTTCTTGGGTCCATTTGAGATGTTGAGACAAATCAGTCCTGTCTGTTAGAGGCTATGACTACCACCATCTCTACATTCCCATCTCCTTCCAGGTGTCCCGCTCTCACTGCTCCTTTGATGTAAGGAGGGTTGGTAGAAGAACCCGCTACTGGAATGGAAAGGTTCTGTCCAGAGGAAATATTCTGGAAACTTACTGAAAACTCATGACCCAACCCATCCATGAGAGGAAATTTGAGAAGATAAAAAGGTTTACACCCCAGTGGTTGTATGGATTCCGGAGCATAAAGGTTAGAAATGGCAGCACCATGCAGGATTGAACTATGAACCAAAAAAATGAGGGGGTACTACAGCCTGTAGATGAGTGAGGTAACTAGGAATGACTGGGCCCCATAGCAAATTTTTGAATCGGGTGCTCTTCCCCAGCCTCGACTCCTGCATCTCAGACCAGGCCCGACAGCCGCTCGTCCATTTCCTACACCTATATACTGTATGTCATGTCACTGTCTATAATGTCATTTTATAATACTATTGAGGAAGCCCAGATGACAATAAAATCTTTTAGTCCTCCTCCTGGGTGGGCCCCATAGCAGCCGCTTCCCATATAGCTACGCCCCTGCTGTAAAACCTTCCTCCCAAAAACAGCATCAGAATCAAGCTGGAGCCTATAATACTTAGAAAGTGTGGGGGTGCTTCAGTTGCTGCTCTGCAAATCTGGGAGAGAGAAGCGCAGGAGGGGTCCACACCCTAGTGGAGCGAGCACCAAACCCGTCAGGGGGGTTAAGGAAGAATAAGCTAAGTGAACGGCCGCCTGGGCCCATCCAGCAATCGAGCTGGTGGAGGCTTTATGGCCCTTACACTTTGCCTGAAATTGTAACTGGAGGTTCTCGGCTACCCCCTTGGCTACCCCCCCCCCCCCCCCCCCATTGTGAAGTAGACTTAATGTAGGTGATTAAATATCATCTAACATCCAGACAATGGAATCTTTTCTCCAAGGAAATCCTGGGTTAGGACAAAAAGAAGGTAAAATAATATCCTGATTTCTGTGGAAATCTGACAAAGAGGAAGGAAGAATCCCGATGATCTCAGAAACTCTTCTGGCAAAAATAAAAGTCATTTTTAAAGTTAGGATCTTGATCGAGGTAATCGGTTCAAAGGGCGATTGAGACGAAGCTGAAAGGAACGTATTCAGGGAGGAACAAAGGACCGAACTGATGGACGTTACCTGGAAGCCGCAGAAATAAATCTCTAAACCCAAGGATGGCCTGCTAGCCCCCATCATAAAACAAGATAACAGCCACCATTTTAACCTTCAGAGTGGCTAGCCTTAAATGCTTATCTGGACTGCAGGAAATCTAAGATGTCCGGGATAGAGGGGGCTCCAGAGGGTCAGGATCCCTCCCTAGAAATAATACAAAAAACTTCCACACTTTTAGATACTTTAAGGAGGTAACTAACTCTCTTCCTACTAATAGAGCGGACCAACCCGATCTGACAAACCTCTGTTAGTCAGAATTACCATCTCAATGAAGAAGATGAGAAGGTCTGGGGTGCAGCAGAGTTCCCCGATATAGAAGATCGCCTCTCAGAGGGAATGGAGGTTCTACCACTAGCGCCTGAATCCAAGTGGATCAATGTCTCTTTGGCCGCTATGGGGCAATCAGTAGGACTGAAGACATGGTCGAATTCCAGATACCAATTCTGAGTGAAATATATACTGCGAGGGGCTGGTCCTCAATGTTGGGAGCCGCCACCTTTCTACAATCTTCTGAAACACACTGTCGTTCAGACACCACTTCCCCTGACCGAGTTTTGATCTGCTGAGGAAGTCGGCCATTTTGTTGTCCTTCCCCCTTAGATGAACTGTAGATGAACTCAACCGCTCTCGTGTATCTCCATGGCTTTCTTCTATGAAGGAATTCTTGTTCTCCCCTTATGGTTTACACAAGACAATATGATAAAAAAAACAAATCACGTGTCTCTGACGTGGGTCAGATGCCTCCGGCTTTATGGCCTTCAGCTCCTTGAATTTAGAGGAGGAGGAGGTAAGTGGAAAAAATAGGGAAGCTCCGGTCGCTGCACTGGTGTCTTGTAAAATTATACATATTGGTAAAAACCATTAAAGTATAAACTGTCTCGGGGTGAACGACGGTAAGGAGCTTCATGTACTGGGGACGATATATTCTTGTTGAAGGCGTTACATGGGGGGAGCGCCCCCACTTGTCTTTTTCTTCTGAATTCGGAGGATTCCTGACGGGTTCTCTTGTCCCAATGAACTTGCCAAATATTTGAGCGGGAACGCCCCCAGGGGCCTGCATCTGTTTAATTACTATTGGGTTCAGGACTGACCATCGGGACCCTGAGGGCAGATTTACTGACTTTGTTCCCCATTGGAGGGAAGCCCTGGCTGTGGAGATGGAAGAGGCTGTCTAAAGAATTTGGGGAACCGTCCCCATTGTACAGAATTTCCGACTGAAGGGATATTGAATGCATCTGGGACAGGACACTGCTAGAAATGCTGAGGACCAAGACAACAAGGAGGAAGTCACTTTCCCCATTCATGATCCCATACCTGTGGTGACATCTCCTGGAAGGTCCTCCTCCACCTCACTCTTACACCGGGGATCGCCCATCATCCGCTCTTCTTCATCCTCCACTTTAATATCAGTCACATCTTCCCCCTGATTTGTCATCTGTAACAATTCAGGACAATACAGCAGACGGGTGGGAAATCTAACAGATCCACAGAAGAGACCCCCACAATCTATGACCCCTCTATGACTGCAGGACCCCCCTATATAGATGTGTATAGGGCTCAGCTCCATCTACCTGAGGGTTCTCTGGGGGCTTCTCCTCTGGACAGTCCTGGGAATACAGAGGACGGGACATCTCTCGGGGGGATTTCTCCTCCTGGATCCATCTGTGGAGACACAAGCAGTGACTGCATACATGGCCTCCATTACATGTCACTGCACACACGTGTATACACTGCACATGACGGCTCTTACCCTGTGATATAAGAGGCTGGTGCTCCTCCATTACATGTCACTGCACACACGTGTATACACTGCACATGACGGCTCTTACCCTGTGATATAAGAGGCTGGTGCTCCTCCATTACATGTCACTGCACACACGTGTATACACTGCACATGACGGCTCTTACCCTGTGATATAAGAGGCTGGTGCTCCTCCATTACATGTCACTGCACACACGTGTATACACTGCACATGACGCCTCTTACCCTGTGATATAAGAGGCTGGTGCTCCTCCATTACATGTCACTGCACACACGTGTATACACTGCACATGACGGCTCTTACCCTGTGATATAAGAGGCTGGTGCTCCTCCATTACATGTCACTGCACACACATGTATACACTGCACATGACGGCTCTTACCCTGTGATATAAGAGGCTGGTGCTCCTCCATTACATGTCACTGCACACACGTGTATACACTGCACATGACAGCTCTCACCCTGTGATATCAGAGGCTGGTGCTCCTCCATTACATGTCACTGCACACACGTGTATACACTGCACATGATGGCTCTTACCTTGTGATATAAGAGGCTGGTGCTCCTCCATTACATGTCACTGCACACACGTGTATACACTGCACATGATGGCTCTTACCTTGTGATATAAGAGGCTGGTGCTCCTCCATTACATGTCACTGCACACACGTGTATACACTGCACATGACGGCTCTTACCCTGTGATATAAGAGGCTGGGGCTCCTCCATTACATGTCACTGCACACACGTGTACACACTGCACATGGCGGCTCTTACCCTGTGATATAAGAGGCTGGTGCTCCTCCATTACATGTCACTGCACACACGTGTATACACTGCACATGACGGCTCTTACCCTGTGATATAAGAGGCTGGTGCTCCTCCATCATGGCCTCCTTGTACAGATCCTTGTGTCCTTCTATATACTCCCACTCCTCCATGGAGAAATAGACAGTGACGTCCTGACACCTTATAGGAACCTGACAACACAATGACACCGTCATCACCCAGACCCTCCAGTGCTGTTACTGGAGAATTTCCCAGCATTCCCAGCAGTGTCACCTCTCCAGTCAGCAGCTCCATCATCTTGTGGGTGAGCTCTAGAATCTTCTGCTCATGTATCAGGGGGTGAGGGGGAGGCTCTGTGATGGGGGGAGGGGTCCTGCTCCGCCCTCCTGACTCCTGGAGATGGATGATGGGAGTCACACAGTCCCCCGATGTCTTCTTCACTATTGTGTACTCCTGTGGATGGAGAGAGACACTTAGGGAATAAACCCTTCAGGGGCCATGTGCTCTCCTCCGGCCTCTCCTCCGGGTACAACGTGCCTACTTACCTCCTCATGGCTCCTACATGACTATTGGTCACTGGTCACATGACACATCACTCACCATACTGGGGGCTCTGTCACTTGGAAGGTCTGGGGGCCGTTCTCCAGGACCCTGGACTCTTCCTATCACTTCCTATGATGGATTCTCCTTCCCGATGTCTGACTTGTTACAGAATACAATACAGAGGAGAGAAATCTAGAGAAGTTTACCTCTCCGCTCAGCAGGGAGATGATCTCCAAGGTGAGGTCTAATATTCTTCTGCTGATCTCCTTCCTGTCCATCCTCGGGGGTCATTCAGGAGAAGAGGAGAGAACTGGAGGAGCTGGAGGCTTCTAGTACTGCAGGCGCCTTTATGAGGAGAGGAGAGGAAATCATCCGGGGACAAGACCAGATGTCACCTCCTGAGCCTGGAGGGGCCCCCACCACATGGATTCCAGGGGCCCCAACATGGAGATCTCTGGTGGCTCCACAGGAGATAAGTGTCTGATAGATGCAGGTCCCACCTCTGGGCTGTGCTCAGCTGTGTCCAGAACTAGAGAAGAGACTGGAGAGAGCTGAGCTCAGGCCGGGCCCCGCTCCATTCATTCTCCTCCTGGAGGCAGGGGCCCCTCACCAGGACAGTCAGGGGCCAGCGAATGATGACAACCCCCACTATCCCCACTACTACTCCCCCCATCATACTAAGCTGAGGAGCGGAGAAGGACTCCTTGTGTGTAATGGAGGAGAATCTCCAGAGGTGACATGTCTGAGCTCTCCACCACACTGTCTCCTCACAGCTCATCTTACCTGCAGGCTGGAGGAATGGCTGATACCAGAGAGAACAAGAGCCCTGACTACCGACCAGGACCTGCCCAGTATCTGCTCCACTGCCAGAGCTGAAGGACCTAGGGGGCGGGGCTTAGCAGTGAAGAGAAGAGGCGGAGAAGGACCTGTGAAGATGTCACTGTCATGTGATCAATGCAGGGGGCGGAGACAGCAGTGGAGGGTAGAGTTGGTGAAGGACCTGTGATAATATCATAGTCATGTGATCAGTGCAGTAGGGGGCGGAGTTCACGGTGAAAGAACTCTTTGGTAAAGGACCTGTGGTGATGTCACCGTCATGTGGGCAGTGCAGGGGGCGGAGCTCAGCAGGGAGCCTCCTGGTAAATGCTATAACCCAGGCGCAGTGAGGAGCTCCTCTTTGTCCGAGGTCACGTGTTCTTGTGAAGATTCCTGTCTCTTAGGCGGTGACTATTTCGGGTGACGTCACTAGGGGGTGCCTGTAATATTTTTTCCTGGTGCGGACCGTTACTAATGAGGCTTCCATTGTGGCCTTTACCGCCCGTATCTACATGTGCTCCTGCTGCGGGGAACACACTGGACGTGCAGGACCTGTGAGACGTCCTCGCGCTGCACCTGTTCTGCCGAAAGGCTATAGCGGAAGTCACGTGGCGCACAAGAGTACTTCCGCGAATCATTCCTGCAGCCTCCATTGAAGTAGTTCGCGCATCGCGCGTGCGCACACTTTAAGGGTGTAGAGACTTCTGAAAGTGACAGTAATCTCCATTAAATGACAGCTCCGCAACCACCAAATCCCCCCCCCCCTCCCATCGCTCATTAATCTACATTAATTTGTACGGTCCCACGCATCGGGCTCGGCTTCGCTTCGCTCGGCATTTAGTAAAACTAACTCTGTGCCGCCATTGATAGTAAAGAAGGAAATGGATGGTAAAGAGAGAGATGGTCTTTTTCTTTACCATCCATTTCCTTCTTTACTATCAATGGCGGCACAGAGTTTGTTTTACTAAATGCCGAGCGCAGCGAGGCCGAGCCCGATGCGTGGCGAGCGAAGTGAGCCCGCGAGGGTACAAATTAATATAGATGCTGTATTTTACTGGAGATGACTGTCACTTTAAGACATCTCTATACCCTTAAGTGTGCGCACGCGCGGTGCGCGAAGTACTTCAATGGAGGCTGCAGGGATGATTCGTGGAAATGCGCTTGTGTGCTTGTGCAGCACACCACCTGACTTCCGCTATAGACTTTCGGCAATCTATAGAGATCTGGCAGAACACCGGTGTTCTGTTAAAATCTGCTGCCCTCGTCACTTGCGGTCAGGACGTCACGCTTCTGAGGGAGGTGTCTCCCTGCTCGGCTCCTGATTGGCTGGAAAGAGGATTTGGCTACAGACTGCACAACCGCTGAGGGCAGCAGATTTTTACGGGCTCAGGGCAGCTCATTTTAACAGCAACTGTATGGGGATCGCTCAGGGCAGTTTACAATCTGCTACCCTCAGCCCTGGTGCTGCGCGTTCACAGCGCTGTGAATGTAAGCTGCCTGTAAGAGTAACCTACCCTCCCGTTCACTGCGCTGTGAATGTAACCTACCCTCCCGTTCACTGCGCTGTGAATGTAACCTACCCTCTCGTTCACTGCACTGTGAATGTAACCTACCCTCCCGTTCACTGCGCTGTGAATGTAACCTACCCTCCCGTTCACTGCGCTGTGAATGTAACCTACCCCCCCGTTCACTGCGCTGTGAATGTAACCTACCCCCCCGTTCACTGCGCTGTGAATGTAACCTACCCTCCCGTTCACTGCGCTGTGAATGTAACCTACCCTCCCGTTCACTGCACTGTGAATGTAACCTACCCTCCCGTTCACTGTGCTGTGAATGTAACCTACCCCCCCGTTCACTGCGCTGTGAATGTAACCTACCCTCTCGTTCACTGCGCTGTGAATGTAACCTACCCTCCCGTTCACTGCGCTGTGAATGTAACCTACCCCCGCTCACTGCACTGTGAATGTAACCTACCCTCCCGCTCACTGTGCTGTGAATGTAACCTACCCCCCCGTTCACTGCACTGTGAATGTAACCTACCCCCCCGTTCACTGCGCTGTGAATGTAAGCTGCCTGTAAGAGTAACCTACCCGTAAAAATCTGCTGCCCTCAGCGATTGTGCAGTCTGTAGCCAAACCCTCTTTCCAGCCAATCAGGAGCTGAGCAGTGAGACACCTCCCTCAGAAGCGTGACG
The DNA here is from genome assembly GCA_033119425.1 of Bufotes viridis. Lineage (NCBI taxonomy): Eukaryota > Metazoa > Chordata > Amphibia > Anura > Bufonidae > Bufotes > Bufotes viridis. Next base: position 2,148,048 of record CM065589.1, on the reverse strand, counting down.
TCCTGACCGCAAGTGACGAGGGCAGCAGATCTTAACAGAACACCGGTCTAGTCCTGAGCTTCCAGTCAGCAGGGGCGTTCACTGTAGGAATTCAATCCAGTTTTCTTTTATTGCTATGGATTTGTCCCGGCCACCGCTGCAGCAGATAGGAGGTGTCCGGGACAGAAAATGCTGCGCACTCCCACGCTCCTGCCTGTCAGAGAGTCCGGCGTGGTTTCCTAGTGTGCAAGCACGACCACTGCTACAGGATTGCAGGGTGGTCGTAACCATGGAAACGAGCAGTGTATAATGTGATTGAAAAATGGATCACACCAGCAAAGGAGGCAATATGGAGAATCCCAATACATTAGTAAGTGCCGGGTGTTACCTGCAGAGGTTTATTACAGCCTGGTAAGAAGAATTGGGCGGTGGGTTCTCGAAGGAGGACGTTACGCCCTCTCACGCTGAGCGACAGGAAAATAGTTCCGGCCTTCTAGAAAAGAACCCAGAAATGTCATCAGATGTTCGCTGGTGTCCACCCACCGCTGGTTCCAGGTCTCTTATTTGGTTTTCTTTCTGATTAATTTTCAATTCTTATCTCAATCTCGAAATGATCCTCCTGTGGTCCCCGTCCGCTAAGGCAGCCTGGCTCCTCGCTGGTGCTCAGGAGATCCCTCTATTAGCCAACGATGGCTGTTGATGAGATATTAGCATGGGAGAATATGGCAGGTTTACACCGCACCATGTTACAGCGGGTTTCAGTGGCGTACACACAATCCGTAGGGCCCCGGTGCAAAACCGATCCATGGGGCCCCCCCCCTCACGGTCTCGGGAGGGGCATTTCCCTGGGTAATAGGAGATTACGGGCCCCTGTGTCCCCGCCCCCCCTCAAACCACACCCGCACACAGCCCCACCCATAAATCGCTCTCGTACCTCTTACATCCAGTGGTGACGTCTCTTTTAATGTAGATATTCTCTGTCCTCGTCTTCTCCTTTCAGACCTTCAGACCAGACACCGTTTTGTCACCATTTTCCGTCCCTGCATTTTGACCAAAAAAAAATAATCTTAGTTTACTACTTTTCCATCATCCTCCTATCTTCTGGACAAAACATCCTACTACCCCCAATACTGTGCCGCTGTGCTCTCCAATAATGTGCCATTATCAAGTGCCTCTCTCCTCTCTCTCCCCCATGTGCCAGTTTTAAGTGCCAAACCCCCCCATGTGCCAGTATCAAGTGCCAACCCCCCCATGTGCCAGTATCAAGTGCCAAACCCCCCCCCATGTGCCAGTATGAAGTGCCAAACCCCCCCATGTGCCAGTATCAAGTGCCAAACCCCCCCATGTGCCAGTATCAAGTGCCAACCCCCCCATGTGCCAGTATCAAGTGTCAAACCCCCCCATGCATGTGCCAGTATCAAGTGCCAAAGCCCCCACTGTGCCAGTATTAAGTGTCAAACCCCCCCATGTGCCAGTATGAAGTGCCAAACCCCCCCATGTGCCAGTATCAAGTGCCAACCCCCTGTTATAGTAATTTCCCTTACCCTGCACTCCCAAGCACGTGTATCAGCTCCTTTGTGTAAGGAAAGGCCGCACTATCCCAGTAATGAGTTAAGATGTTTCATGGTTGAGATCTGTTGAGAGACTGCCCTCTCAGAACCTTTCTTTATTTACATAGACCAAGGGATAACAAATAGGAAGTGGGCGGGCCCAACACCTGACCACTCCCTTCAGGTACAGTCATACAGGAAGTGATGTCACACACACAGAAAGAATACCACAACATGTCTCTTAGTCACCACTAGGGGGAAGTCTTGTTCAGCACCGATCAGGGATCAATGCTCAACAAGGCTCACCAGGATTCTCATGTGGGCCTACTTATAGGAACAGCGTCACCATCTCCAGCGGTTGATCAGGCACACTGGAATTAACGAATGCACATTTCTTTCCGTATATTGTTCTCTTAATAAATGCATACACGCCAAGCCAATAAATCCGCCTTTTGGGCGGAGGGCCCCAGCCGGCATCTATCCATTCGCCAAGAAAACACTGCTTGCTGCGTCTCTATATCCGCAGCAAGATATCCACTTCCAGTGGTTTACACACTGAGAGACACGATGACAATATTAGAAAACACATCATAATAAATTTCCACAACAGTCCCATGTGCCAGTATCAAGTGCCAAACCCCCCATGTGCCAGTATCAAGTGCCAAACCCCCCCATGTGCCAGTATCAAGTGCCAACCCCCCCATGTGCCAGTATCAAGTGCCAACCCCCCCTCATTTGCCAATATGAAGTGCCTCCTGCTCCTGTCAGTATCAAGTGCCAAACCCCCCCATGTGCCAGTATCAAGTGCCAAACCCCCCCATGTGCCAGTATCAAGTGCCAAACCCCCTCATGTGCCAGTATGAAGTGCCAACCCCCCCATGTGTCAGTATCAAGTGCCAAACCCCTCATGTGCCAGTATCAAGTGCCAAACCCCCCCATGTGCCAGTATCAAGTGCCAAACCCCCATGTGCCAGTTTTAAGTGCCAAACCCCCCCATGTGCCAGTATCAAGTGCCAAACCCCCCCATGTGCCAGTATCAAGTGCCAACCCCCCATGTGCCAGTATCAAGTGCCAACCCCCCATGTGCCAGTATCAAGTGCCAAACCCCCCCATGTGCCAGTATTAAGTGCCAACCCCTCCATGTGCCAGTATCAAGTGCCAACCCCCCTCATTTGCCAGTAAGAAGTGCCAACCCCCCTCATTTGCCAATATGAAGTGCCTCCTGCTCCCCTCATGTCCGGTATTTAAAAAAAAAAAAAAAACCACTTATACTTACCTCCATGGCAGCGATGCGATGCAGGCCTCTTCCGGCCTGTGTCCCGCGCTGTATGGCTCAGGCGGCGCAATGACGTCATCGCGCCGCCTGCACCGCTAAGATAGGCTGCAGGCACAAGGCCAGCAGCCTATCAGAGGAACAGGGAAGGGAGACGCCTCCCTCCCCTGCCCGGTCGCAGCGCAGCCATCTGTATCGCTAGCTGAGGACGGCGATACAGATCACTATGGAGATGAATGCTTCCACAATGGAAACGTTCATCTCCCTGTCACCTGCCGCCACCGCTGCCCCACACCTAAGTCTGAGCTGCACTACTGCAGGGGCCAGGGGTCCACAGACGGCCGGGCCCGGTCGCATCGGCGACCCCTGTATGTACGCCACTGGCGGGTTTACACCGCACGACAGTCGGCTGCTCGATCAGTGACACATTTACTTGCAGCGATCTCCTCCACAGTATGAGGACAAGCAGTGTCTATTGCGATCCCTCGTCCCCATACAGCTGCATTGTTTCTGGGCAGCAGATCGCTGCCCAGAATCGGCCTAAACACACTGGGTGATCGGCAGCAGATGGTCGGAAACGAGCGTTCACAGGAAAGTTTGTTCCCGATATTCCACCTTTACTTTAGACATAAGATTTTGCAGCTCTGAAAACCTTGGTTCTCCTATAGACGACGACTCCGACCGGATCATTAAGTCACTTTATCCTTATGTTACAGTATAATTCCGGCCACATTATACTCGGCTCATATCCAGGGGTTACGACCACCCCGCAATCGGGCTGTGGTGGTCGCACTTGCACAGCCTCTCTAGTGTTCACGATCGTGGGAGTGTACATAGGCACGCATGCGAAGAAGCCGTAGTCGTAACTAGGGAGAAGCGAATCGACATCGTTTCACTAAAAACTTTGTTGTAAGGGTCCATTCACACGTCCGTGTGTGTTTTGCGGATCCGCAAAACACTGACATCGGCGATGTGCGTTCCGCAATTTGCGTACCGCACATCGCCGACACTCTCATAGAAAATGCCTTTTCTTGTTCCGCAATTGCGGACAAGAATAGGACATGTTCTATTTTTTTCGGGAACTCAATTGCGGACCCGGCCGGGACATCGTCTGTCCCCATTGAAACTAATGGGTCCGCAATTCCGTTTTGCAAAATGCGGGATGGAATTGCAGATGTGTGAATGGACCCTAATAGTGTACGGAGTTCCTGCTCCATACAGTATTAGAATGTATTGGCTCCGATGAGCCGAAGTTATACTCCATGTAATAACTGTGTATGAATTATTACTGTAAAAAACCTTCTTACCAAACTCGGATTTTAAGATACCACTAGGAACAGAACCCGAGTTCAGTACCAAGGTTTTTTACAGTAATAATTAATTTCCGAAGATATTACACGAAGTCTTGCGCGACTTTGCAAATTGATAACTTCAGCTCATCGGAGCCAATACATTCTAGTACTGTACAGAGCTCCTGCTCCGCACAGTATTATTACAAAGGTGAATCGACTTCAGATGTACCATCCGAAGCCGATTCGCTCAACCCTAGTCGTAACCCCTGAAAACGAGCAGTGTATAGAATCCGGCCAGCAGAGGCGGCAATATGGAGAATCAGGATACTTTGGGAAGTGCCTGGTGTTAACTGCATCTATAGGATAAATGGCACTTGCTGAAGTGAGAGGACCCCTTTAATAAGATAAACCTCTCTGTACTTAAACATAAGTTCGATAAAGGACATCAGATGAGATCGCTCCGGAATATTAATAGACGGCCAGACCCCAGTTATTAATAACCGAGTAAGAAAGATGGGGCTTATTTTTAGGTTTTTCCCTCTATAGTTTAGGGGGACCCCAGAAGCAATAATCAAAAATGACTGGACATTGCCAAATGACCTAAAAAAACGAAGCTTCCAGATATAAACACCGTGGACATCTAGCTTCGTCCCTCCCGCCAAATCATCTCTGCAAAAGTGGGGAACAATATAGACAATGAACAGTAGTAAATGGTACATGGTTTCCATCTTAAATACTTTGTTTATGTTCTTAAAGGGGTTGTCCACTTTTTACTATTGATGACCTCGAAAAAAATGGCTTTTAGAAAATGGAGAAATAACCATAAAAAAAATTAGACATAATGGGTATCAGCCTGCTCTATAAAATATCTCATGATATGCCCCCTCAGGTGAACGTCGTAAAAAAAAAAAAAAAAACTGTGTCAAAAATGCCATGTTTATCAGATTACATCACTAAAAGTGTAATAACAAATGATCGAAAAGACATATGTACCCCGAAATAGTACAAATAAACGGTCACCTCATCCCGCAAAAAAATGAGCCCCTACATTAGACAATAGAAACATAGAATGTGTCGGCAGATAAGAACCATTTGGCCCATCTAGTCTGCCCAATATACTGAATACTATGACTAGCCCCCGGCCCTATCTTATATGAAGGATGGCCTTATGCCCAATATACTGAATACTATGAATAGCCCCCGGCCCTATCTTATATGAAGGATGGCCTTATACCCAATATACTGAATACTATGACTAGCCCCCGGCCCTATCTTATATGAAGGATGGCCTTATGCCCAATATACTGAATCCTATGACTAGCCCCCGGCCCTATCTTATATGAAGGATGGCCTTATGCCCAATATACTGAATGCTATGAATAGCCCCCGGCCCTATCTTATATGAAGGATGGCCTTATGCCCAATATACTGAATACTATGAATAGCCCCCGGCCCTATCTTATATGAAGGATGGCCTTATGCCCAATATACTGAATACTATGAATAGCCCCCGGCCCTATCTTATATGAAGGATGGCCTTATGCCCAATATACTGAATACTATGACTAGACCCCGGCCCTATCTTATATGAAGGATGGCCTTATGCCCAATATACTGAATCCTATGACTATCCCCCGGCTCTATCTTATATGAAGGATGGCCTTATGCCCAATATACTGAATACTATGACTAGCCCCCGGCCCTATCTTATATGAAGGATGGCCTTATGCCCAATATACTGAATCCTATGACTAGCCCCGACCCTATCTTATATGAAGGATGGCCTTATGCCCAATATACTGAATACTATGACTAGCCCCCGGCCCTATCTTATATGAAGGATGGCCTTATGCCCAATATACTGAATACTATGAATGGCCCCGGCCCTATCTTATATGAAGGATGGCCTTATGCCCAATATACTGAATACTATGAATAGCCCGCCCTATCTTATATGAAGGATGGCCTTATGCCCAATATACTGAATACTATGACTAGCCCCAGGCCCTATCTTATATGAAGGATGGCCTTATGCCCAATATACTGAATACTATGACTAGCCCCAGGCCCTATCTTATATGAAGGATGGCCTTATGCCCAATATACTGAATACTATGAATAGCCCCCGGCCCTATCTTATATGAAGGATGGCCTTATGCCCAATATACTGAATACTATGACTAGCCCCCGGCCCTATCTTATATGAAGGATGGCCTTATGCCCGATATACTGAATACTATGAATAGCCCCAGGCCCTATCTTATATGAAGGATGGCCTTATCCCCAATATACTGAATACTATGACTAGCCCCCGGCCCTATCTTATATGAAGGATGGCCTTATGCCCAATATACTGTATACTATGAATGGCCCCCGGCGCTATCTTATATGAAGGATGGCCTTATGCCCGATATACTGAATACTATGAATAGCCCCAGGCCCTATCTTATATGAAGGATGGCCTTATGCCCAATATACTGAATACTATGACTAGCCCCCGGCCCTATCTTATATGAAGGATGGCCTTATCCCCAATATACTGAATACTATGACTAGCCCCGGCCCTATCTTATATGAAGGATGGCCTTATGCCCAATATACTGAATACTATGAATAGCCCCGGCCCTATCTTATATGAAGGATGGCCTTATGCCCAATATGCTGAATACTATGACTAGCCCCGGCCCTATCTTATATGAAGGATGGCCTTATGCCCAATATACTGAATACTATGAATAGCCCCCGGCCCTATCTTATATAAAGGATGGCCTTATGCCCAATATACTGAATACTATGACTAGCCCCCGGCCCTATCTTATATGAAGGATGGCCTTATGCCCAATATACTGAATACTATGACTAGCCCCCGGCCCTATCTTATATGAAGGATGGCCTTATGCCCAATATACTGAATCCTATGAATAGCCCCCGGCCCTATCTTATATGAAGGATGGCCTTATCCCCAATATACTGAATACTATGACTAGCCCCCGGCCCTATCTTATATGAAGGATGGCCTTATGCCCAATATACTGAATACTATGAATAGCCCCCGGCCCTATCTTATATGAAGGATGGCCTTATGCCCAATATACTGAATACTATGAATAGCCCCCGACCCTATCTTATATGAAGGATGGCCTTCTGCCCGATATACTGAATACTATGAATAGCCCCAGGCTCTATCTTATATGAAGGATAGCCTTATGCCCAATATACTGAATACTATGAATAGCCCCAGGCTCTATCTTATATGAAGGATGGCCTTATGCCCAATATACTGAATCCTATGACTAGCCCCCGGCCCTATCTTATATGAAGGATGGCCTTATGCCCAATATACTGAATCCTATGAATAGCCCCAGGCCCTATCTTATATGAAGGATGGCCTTATGCCCAATATACTGAATCCTATGACTAGCCCCCGGCCCTATCTTATATGAAGGATGGCCTTATGCCCAATATACTGAATACTATGACTATCCCCCGGCCCTATCTTATATGAAGGATGGCCTTATGCCCAATATACTGAATACTATGAATAGCCCCCGGCCCTATCTTATATGAAGGATGGCCTTATGCCCAATATACTGAATACTATGAATAGCCCCGGCCCTATCTTATATGAAGGATAGCCTTATGCCCAATATACTGAATCCTATGAATAGCCCCCGGCCCTATCTTATATAAAGGATAGCCTTATGCCCAATATACTGAATACTATGAATAGCCCCAGGCTCTATCTTATATGAAGGATGGCCTTATGCCCAATATACTGAATCCTATGACTAGCCCCCGGCCCTATCTTATATGAAGGATGGCCTTATGCCCAATATACTGAATCCTATGAATAGCCCCAGGCCCTATCTTATATGAAGGATGGCCTTATGCCCAATATACTGAATCCTATGACTAGCCCCCGGCCCTATCTTATATGAAGGATGGCCTATATGAAGGATGGCCTTATGCCCAATATACTGAATCCTATGACTAGCCCCAGGCCCTATCTTATATGAAGGATAGGCCTTATGCCCACATACTGAATCCTATAGCCCACATATACGTGATCCTATCTAGCCCCTATATTCATCTTATATGAAGGATGGCCTTATGCCCAATATACTGAATACTATGACTATCCCCGGCCCTATCTTATATGAAGGATGGCCTTATGCCCAATATACTGAATACTATGAATAGCCCCCGGCCCTATCTTATATGAAGGATGGCCTTATGCCCAATATACTGAATACTATGAATAGCCCCCGGCCCTATCTTATATGAAGGATGGCTTTATACCCAATATACTGAATACTATGACTAGCCCCCGGCCCTATCTTATATGATGGATGGCCTTATGCCCAATATACTGAATACTATGAATAGCCCCCGGCCCTATCTTATATGAAGGATGGCCTTATGCCCAATATACTGTATACTATTAATAGCCCCCGGCCCTATCTTATATGAAGGACGGCCTTATGCCCAATATACTGAATACTATGACTATCCCCCGGCCCTATCTTATATGAAGGACGGCCTTATGCCCAATATACTGAATACTATGACTAGCCCCCGGCCCTATCTTATATGAAGGATGGCCTTATGCCCAATATACTGAATACTATGAATAGCCCCCGGCCCTATCTTATATGAAGGATGGCCTTATGCCCAATATACTGAATACTATAAATTGCCCCCGGCCCTATCTTATATGAAGGATGGCCTTATGCCCAATATACTGAATACTATGAATAGCCCCCGGCCCTATCTTATATGAAGGATGGCCTTATGGCCAATATACTGAATACTATGACTAGCCCCCGGCCCTATCTTATATGAAGGATGGCCTTATGCCCAATATACTGAATACTATGGATAGCCCCAGGCCCTATCTTATATGAAGGACGGCCTTATGCCCAATATACTGAATACTATGAATAGCCCCCGGCCCTATGTTATATGAAGGATGGCCTTATGCCCAATATACTGAATACTATGACTAGCCCCCGGCCCTATCTTATATGAAGGATGGCCTTATGCCCAATATGCTGAATACTATGACTAGCCCCCGGCCCTATCTTATATGAAGGATGGCCTTATGCCCAATATACTGAATACTATGGATAGCCCCCGCCCTATCTTATATGAAGGATGGCCTTATGCCCAATATACTGAATACTATGAATAGCCCCTGGCCCTATCTTATATGAAGGATGGCCTTATGCCCAATATGCTGAATACTATGACTAGCCCCGGCCCTATCTTATATGAAGGATGGCCTTATGCCCAATATACTGAATACTATGAATAGCCCCGGCCCTATCTTATATGAAGGATGGCCTTATGCCCAATATGCTGAATACTATGACTAGCCCCGGCCCTATCTTATATGAAGGATGGCCTTATGCCCAATATACTGAATACTATGAATAGCCCCGGCCCTATCTTATATGAAGGATGGCCTTATGCCCAATATACTGAATACTATGACTAGCCCCGACCCTATGTTATATGAAGGATGGCCTTATGCCTATCCCATGCATGCTTAAACTCCTTCACTGTATTTGCAGCTACCACTTCTGCAGGAAGGCTATTCCATGCGTCCACTACTCTCTCAGTAAAGTAATTCTTCCTGATATTACTTTTAAACCTTTGCCCCTCTAATTTAAAACTATGTCCTCTTGTAGCAGTTTTTTTTCTTTTAAATATTCTCTCCTCTTTTACCGTGATGATTCCCTTTATGTATTTAACAGTTTCTATCATATCCCCTCTGTCTCTTCTTACTTCCAAGCTATACATGTTAAGGTCCTTTAACCTTTCCTGGTAAGTTTTGTCCTGCAATCCATGTACTAGTTTAGTAGCTCTTCTCTGAATGTCCTTCTGCAGATCTGGTCTCCAGTACTGCACACAATACTCCCAATGAGGTCTCCCTAGTGCTCTGTAGAGCGGCACGAGCACCTCCCTACTGTTAGTGCCTCTCCCTATACACCCAAGCATTCTGCTGGCATTACCTGCTGCTCTAGGACATTGTCTGCCCACCTTTAGGTCGTCTGATATAATGACCCCTAAACCCCTTTCTTCAGATACTGAGGTTAGTACTGCATCACTGATTTTATATTCTGCTCTTGGGTTTTTACGCCCCCGGTTCATTATCTTGCACTTATCGACATTAAATTTTAGTTGCCAGATTTTTGACCATTCCTCTAGTTTTCCTAAATCCTTTTCCATTTGGTGTATCCCTCCAGGAACATCAACCCTGTTACAGATCTTTGTGTCATCAGCAAAAAGACCCACCTTACCATTGAGGCCTTCTGCAATGTCGCTGATAAAGATATTAGACAATATGGGTCCCAGAACAGATCCCTGAGGTCCCCACTGATAACATGACCATGTTCTGAATATACTCCACTGACTACAACCCTCTGTTTTCTGTCCTTCAGCCACTGCCTAATCCATTCAACAATATGTGAGCCCGAGCTCAAAGACTGCAGTTTATTGATAAGCCTTCTATGTGGGACAGTATCAAAAGCCTTACTAAAGTCCAGATAAGCGATGTCTACTGCACCTCCGCCATCTATTATTATAGTCACCCAATCAAAAAAGTCAATAAGATTAGTTTGAGCTGATCTCCCTGAAGTAAACCCATGCTGTTTTTTATCAATCAACCCATGGGTTTTTAGATGTTCCACAATCCTCTCCTTGAGTATGGTTTCCATTAATTTCCCCACTATTACAATCACAATCACCCCAAAAATATGGCTTTCAGAAAATGGAGACACTAAAACATGATTTTTTACTTTTTTTTTCAAAAATGCTTTTATTGTGTAAAACTTTAATAAATCTAAAAAAAATAGACATATTAGGTATTGCTGCGTCCATAACGTCCGGCTTTATGAAAACATCACATGATCTAACCTGTCAGGAAAACTCTGTAAAAACAAAACAAAAAATAAAAACTGTGCCAGAACAGCCATTTTGTGGTTACCTTGCCTTTCAAAAAGTGATCGAGCGGATCAAAAATCATGTACTCAAAAAATTGTACAAATAAAACTGTCACCTCATCTCGTAGTTTCCAAAATGGTGTCATTTTTTGGGACTGTGCGCTCTAGGGGTGCATCAGGGCGTCTTCAAATGTGACATGGCAACAAAAAATTATCTCAGTCAAATCAACTGTCCAAAAACCATCTGGCGCTCCTTCCCTTCTGCACCCTGCTGCGTGCCCGTACAACAGGTTATCACCACATGTGGCGGGTTTCTTTAAACTACAGAATCAGAGTTTGGCTGTTATCCCTTTCTGTGTTACAGGAAAAATGGATAAAAATGGAAAATCTGCAAAAAAGTTTTCTTTAAATTCTTATGGAACGCCTAAAGGGTTAAAAAAGTTTGTAAAATCAGTTTTGAATAATTTGAGGGGAGAAGGTTCTAAAATGGGGCCATTTATGTGGGTTTCTATTATGTAAGCCTCACACAAAGTGACTTCATAACTGAACTGGTCCTTAAAAAGTGGGTTTGGAAATTTTCTTAAAAGAATTGAAAATTGCTTTTAAAATTCAAACTTCTAACTTCAAAAACTTCTAAAAATAAACTAATGCCAACATAAAGTAGACATATGGGGAATGTTATATAATAACTATTTGATGAGGTACCACTATCTGTCTTAAAAGCAGAGAAACTTTTCATAAATTTCGTAAATATGTCACGAGAACACATTCTCAGAACGGCCGGGATAAGTAAAAGCGTTCCAGAGTTATTACCACATAAAGTGACAGGTCAGGATTTGCAAAATGTGAAAACGGACTTGGTCTTAAAGGGGTTAATACTTTTCTAATTCTTTAGATTAGAATTTTAACAAAATAAAGAGTGTATTGTAGACGCCTTAACACCAAAGAAACCCCTGATCCCGAGCCTTACCTTATTAGATAAACTACGGAGTGAAAGTTTTCTATATGATGGCAATTCTGGGTCTCCTGGTTCCTGACATTCCTCATATGCACCTTGAAGGTCAGAAAAAGGGATTCGACCGCTTGACCAAGTTCTGCATCTGAGAGGCAATAAAATACTTCATTTCCTGATCTTCCTATAGCAGCACACATGAAGGGGTTAACGACTGTAGCCCAATAGGAGGGGAGCATTGGGTGGAGTGTCCCTTATTTCGGGGTACGAGGCAGTGCTGTAACCTCTCCCACCTGCTGTTCTCGTTGGTGATCGAGTCTTTGGCGATCCGGGTGAGAGCAGATCCACTAATCTGGGGGATCGGGGGAAGTGAGAATCTGATGGTTAAATCTTTGGAGAACTTCTGAAACACTGAAAAACACAGAATCCAACAAAGCTGTTGGTCAAGGTATCATTATGTTTTAATGAACAGTTAAAGGGGTTATCAGAGCTGAACCTGGACACAACCTGATCTGCACTCATTCACCATGAAAGAGTAGAGCATGGGAGCTTTTTACGCTTCAATGTTCCCCCTTGCTCTTCACTGCAGGACCAGGGCTGTTTGTTTACATTTGGACTAGAGTTGTTTCGGTACCAAAATTTTGATTCGGTATCGATACCATAAAAAAGTATTGCGATACTCGATACCACGCAAAAAAAAAAAATGCCCAAAAAAAGCCGCGTGCATTCCTCATTTTATGGAACGTCCGGCCAATAATACAACAGTCCGATCCTATTTTTTGGGGGGACAAGGCGACTAAAATAAAATGGCGAATTGTGCAGTTTTTCTTTTCTTTTTTTTTTTTCTTTTATGGGCGTTCACCGCTTAAGAGGATTTTTTTAATAGTTTGGACTTGAGACGTAGCGATATGTAATATTTTATTTATTGTTTATATATTTTATATGTAAAATTGGGAAAGAGGGTGATTTATAATTAATATTTTGGTGTACTTTAACTTTTTCAACTTTTTTTTTTTTACAGTTTATTTATTAACTATTTTCCCCCTTAGGGGCAGAACCTGGGATCTTCTCATCCTGTTCACCCTGATAGAGCTCTATCAGGGTGAATAGGATCTCACAGTCTCCCTGCTGCCCTGTGCTCTGTGCACACAGCAGCAGGGAGCAGACTATGGCAGCCAGGACTTCAGGAGCGTCCTGGTTACCATGGTAACCGATCGGAGCTGCCACTGCAACCAATGAGGAGGTGGGGAGGGGACCCTGTGGCCACTGCAACGAATGCTTTTAAAACGGGGGGGGGGAATGGGGCGGCGCACTGGCCACCAATGTATTTAATAATGGGGAAAGGGGGGGGACATTGGCCAATGTCTAATACTGGGGAGGGGCGCACTGGCCACCAATGAGGAGTGACTTTTACTATACAGGTGCAGGCAGAAGAAGCTCATTGCCGGCACCTGCCTGTGACCGGGCGCTGCGATCCGCGGCACCTGAGGGGTTAATTGCCGCGGATCGCAGCGCTCGGTCACAGGCAGGTGCCGGCAATGAGCTGCTTCTGCCTGCATCTGTATAGTAAAAGTCACTCCTCATTGGTGGCCAGTGACCCCGCCTCCTCCTCCCGTCTCTCTTCATTGGTGGAAGCAGCACAGGGGGCGGGAGACACTGCCTCCTTCTCCCTGTGCTGCCGAGGAGAACATGGCCGCGCTGAGAGCGGCGCAGCCATGTTCTCTGATACTGGGCTGTGCAGTAGCACAGCCCAGTATCGATAAAATACTAATCCTGGTTTCGAGCTCGATACCAGAGAAAAGTATCGATTGGGTATCGAAAGTTCGATACCCGAAACAACCCTAATTTGGACACTGCTAGGTGGAGGCTTCCACCTAGCAGTGATCCCGGTGACGTCTCTGGCTCTGATGGGTGGTCTTTAGCACTGCTCTAGCCTGTAAAAACAGACTCACTGCTAGGCGGAAGCCTCCACCTAGTCTACCCATGGAGAGCTCGGTACATCACCTTCCCTTGCCCTGCACGATTCAGCGCAGGGAAAGCGGGAGCATCGGAGCGTGAAATGCTCCTATGCTCAACTCATTCATGTTGAATGAGTGCAGATAAGGTTGTATCCGGTTTCAGCTCTGAACCTGGACAACCCCTTTAGAGTGGTTGTCTGGGTTCAGAGCTGACCCCGGACATATCCCCATTTTCACCCAGGCAGCCCCCTTGACTTGAGCATCGGAGCAGTTCATGCTCCGATGCTCAAGGCAGAGGACAGGTCGAGGAGAAGGAGGACAGAGTAATGTTTTTGGGTTTTGGCTGTTAGTAGGTCGTTGGTGACTTTGGTGAGGGCAGTCTCAGTTGAGTGATGGAGTTGGAAGCCCGATTGTAGCCGGTCAAAGAGGGAGCAGGAGGAGAGGTAGGAGGACAATTCAGAACGGACATGTTGCTCAAGTAGCATTGAGGCATATGGAAGAAGGGATATGGGGCGATAACTGGGCAAAGAAGACGGGTAGTGAAGGCTTTTTGAGGATGGGTGTAATGGTAGCATGTTTAAAAGCAGAGGGGAAGAGACCTCGAAAAGAATATGGTTCGAATATGTGAGGCTTAGTTATGTGGCTAACAGAGGGTAAAATCAAAAATAAACCTATGTCCCAGATCTATAAGAAATAGTTATATTCTGGGAGGCAGTACAGGAACTTAAGAGTTACCTGCTCTGGCAGAAGGAGTTGGGCCCAATTTCCGAGTCTCAGTGGACCAGAATATTTAACAACATTGTCTATTCTTCTCCAAATGGCAATCATCTTTTAATTCACTTTTGTACTGTATATTACAGAGGCTCCACTATAATCCTACATTTTTATTTAGGATAAAACGGTGGACAAATAGTAGCTGTCCTAGATGCGAGACGAGTGATGCTGATTTTTTTCACATGGTTTTTGGAACTGTTTGGTAGTTCAGAGTTTCTGGGGTGAGATATTTGAAATGATTTGGGCTATAATGAGATTTAAAATCAGTTTCTCACCACTGGTTGCTATCTCGGGGGATGATTTGAATATTCAGAAGAAACGAGAAATGATTTATTTCAGCCTTCCTCATTATTTTGGCCTTAATTGGAGATAATTCTCAAATCATTGAATGAAAGCAAGAGTTTCTTTCCCAAGTTTTGAGACCACAAAAAGCTACATTTTTATCCCTCAGAATCATAGAGGCGTAAAAAAGACAATTAAATATAACAAGTTTAGCTTCAAAAATCCTAAATTATTACGTTTATGACGCCTCCAGTGAGTGGATGACTAAAAATCTACTTTACAGTCTAGCTCCGGAAATCTTCAAACACTTGAGTTTTCGTCAATGTTATCCAGCAAGGCAATTTTTTTGCAACCATAAATTTCAAGGACGCTTATTTACATATTCCCATTCTTCAAACTCAAAGAAGAGGACGGACATTCCAGTTCACGGTCAGGTTCTTCATCTACAGTTCACTTCCTACCCTTCAGGATAACATCTGCACCTCGGACATTTACCAAAATTCCAGTCATTTTCTCTGCGGCTCTCAGACTTCGGGAAGTGCTGCCGTCTCACCTCAACACTACTCTACAAACTCTCAAAGATCACGGCTTCATCATAAACCTGGAGAAATCCATCTATATGCTATCCAGGCAGAAGAAATATCTGGGGTTTGTGATAGATACACATAGTATAATGCTACTTCTGTCACCAGACAGGATTCAGAAGATCACACAATGAGGTAAACGATTGCTAAACCAACATCAGGCATCAGAATAACTCCCTGGATCAACGACCCCTCTCTAGTAGCTATAGCCTGTAATATTATTACACTCCAGAAATACATCCAGACCCCTCCTGAATTCCTTTATTGTACTCACCATCACCACCTCCTCAGGCAGAGAGTTCCATAGTCTCACTGCTCTTACAGTATAGAGTCCATAGTCTCACTGCTCTTACAGTAAAGAGTCCATAGTCTCACTGCTCTTACAGTAAAGAGTCCATAGTCTCACTGCTCTTACAGTATAGAGTCCATAGTCTCACTGCTCTTACAGTATAGAGTCCATAGTCTCACTGCTCTTACAGTATAGAGTCCATAGTCTCACTGCTCTTATAGTATAGAGTCCATAGTCTTACTGCTCTTACAGTAAAGAGTCCATAGTCTCACTGCTCTTACAGTATAGAGTCCATAGTCTCACTGCTCTTACAGTAAAGAGTCCATAGTCTCACTGCTCTTACAGTATAGAGTCCATAGTCTCACTGCTCTTACAGTAAAGAGTCCATGGTCTCACTTCTCTTACAGTATAGAGTCCATAGTCTCACTGCTCTTACAGTAAAGAGTCCATAGTCTCACTGCTCTTACAGTAAGGAGTCTATAGTCTCACTGCTCTTACCGTAGAGAGTCCATAGTCTCGCTGCTCTTACAGTAAAGAGTCCATAGTCTCGCTGCTCTTACAGTAAAGAGTCCATAGTCTCACTGCTCTTACTGTAAAGAGTCCATAGTCTCACTCTTATAGTATAGAGTCCATAGTCTCACTGCTCTTACCGTAAAGAGTCCATAGTCTCACTGCTCTTACAGTAAAGAGTCCATAGTCTCACTGCTCTAACAGTAAAGAGTCCATAGTCTCACTGCTCTTACAGTAAGGAGTCCATAGTCTCACTGCTCTTACCGTAAAGAGTCCATAGTCTCACTGCTCTTACAGTAAAGAGTCCATAGTCTCACTGCTCTTACAGTAAAGAGTCCATAGTCTCACTGCTGTTACAGTAAAGAGTCCATACTCTCACTGCTCTTACAGTAAAGAGTCCATAGTCTCACTGCTCTTACAGTAAAGAGTCCATAGTCTCACTGCTCTTACAGTATAGAGTCCATAGTCTCACTGCTCTCACAGTACAGAGTCCATGGTCTCACTTCTCTTACAGTATAGAGTCCATAGTCTCACTGCTCTTACAGTAAAGAGTCCATAGTCTCACTGCTCTTACAGTAAGGAGTCTATAGTCTCACTGCTCTTACCGTAGAGAGTCCATAGTCTCGCTGCTCTTACAGTAAAGAGTCCATAGTCTCACTGCTCTTACAGTAAAGAGTCCATAGTCTCACTACTCTTACAGTAAAGAGTCCATTGTCTCGCTGCTCTTACAGTAAAGAGTCCATAGTCTCACTGCTCTTACAGTAAAGAGTTCATAGTCTCACTGCTCTTACAGTAAAGAGTCCATTGTCTCACTGCTCTTACAGTAAAGAGTCCATAGTCTCACTGCTCTTTCAGTAAAGAATCCATAGTCTCACTGCTCTTACAGTAAAGAGTCCATAGTCTCACTGCTCTTACAGTAAAGAGTCCATAGTCTCGCTGCTCTTACAGTAAAGAGCCCATAGTCTCGCTGCTCTTACAGTAAAGAATCCATAGTCTCGCTGCTCTTACAGTAAAGAGTCCATAGTCTCGCTGCTCTTACAGTAAAGAGTCCATAGTCTCACTGCTCTTACAGTAAAGAGTCCATAGTCTCACTGCTCTTACAGTAAAGAGTCCATAGTCTCACTGCTCTTACAGTAAAGAGTCCATAGTCTCACTGCTCTTACAGTAAAGAGTCCATAGTCTCACTGCTCTTACAGTAAGGAGTCTATAGTCTCACTGCTCTTACCGTAGAGAGTCCATAGTCTCGCTGCTCTTACAGTAAAGAGTCCATAGTCTCACTGCTCTAACAGTAAAGAGTCCATAGTCTCACTACTCTAACAGTATAGAGTCCATTGTCTCGCTGCTCTTACAGTAAAGAGTCCATAGTCTCACTGCTCTTACAGTAAAGAGTCCATAGTCTCACTGCTCTTACAGTAAAGAGTCCATTGTCTAACTGCTCTTACAGTAAAGAGTCCATAGTCTCACTGCTCTTACAGTAAAGAATCCATAGTCTCACTGCTCTTACAGTAAAGAGTCCATAGTCTCACTGCTCTTACAGTAAAGAGTCCATAGTCTCGCTGCTCTTACAGTAAAGAGTCCATAGTCTCGCTGCTCTTACAGTAAAGAATCCATAGTCTCGCTGCTCTTACAGTAAAGAGTCCATAGTCTCGCTGCTCTTACAGTAAAGAGTCCATAGTCTCGCTGCTCTTACCGTAAAGAGTCCATAGTCTCACTGCTCTTACAGTAAAGAGTCCATAGTCTCACTGCTCTTACAGTAAAGAGTCCATAGTCTCACTGCTCTTACAGTAAGGAGTCCATAGTCTCACTGCTCTTACCGTAAAAAGTCCATAGTCTCACTGCTCTTACAGTAATGAGTCCATAGTCTCACTGCTCTTACAGTAAAGAGTCCATAGTCTCACTGCTCTTACAGTAAAGAGTCCATAGTCTCACTACTCTTACAGTAAAGAGTCCATAGTCTCACTGCTCTTACAGTAAAGAGTCCATAGTCTCACTGCTCTTACAGTATAGAGTCCATAGTCTCACTGCTCTTACAGTAAAGAGTCCATGGTCTCACTTCTCTTACAGTATAGAGTCCATAGTCTCACTGCTCTTACAGTAAAGAGTCCATAGTCTCACTGCTCTTACAGTAAAGAGTCCATAGTCTCACTGCTCTTACAGTAAAGAGTCCATAGTCTCACTGCTCTTACAGTAAAGAGTCCATGGTCTCACTTCTCTTACAGTATAGAGTCCATAGTCTCACTGCTCTTACAGTAAAGAGTCCATAGTCTCACTGCTCTTACAGTAAGGAGTCTATAGTCTCACTGCTCTTACCGTAGAGAGTCCATAGTCTCGCTGCTCTTACAGTAAAGAGTCCATAGTCTCACTGCTCTTACAGTAAAGAGTCCATAGTCTCACTACTCTAACAGTATAGAGTCCATTGTCTCGCTGCTCTTACAGTAAAGAGTCCATAGTCTCACTGCTCTTACAGTAAAGAGTCCATAGTCTCACTGCTCTTACAGTAAAGAGTCCATTGTCTCACTGCTCTTACAGTAAAGAGTCCATAGTCTCACTGCTCTTACAGTAAAGAATCCATAGTCTCACTGCTCTTACAGTAAAGAGTCCATAGTCTCACTGCTCTTACAGTAAAGAGTCCATAGTCTCGCTGCTCTTACAGTAAAGAGTCCATAGTCTCGCTGCTCTTACAGTAAAGAATCCATAGTCTCGCTGCTCTTACAGTAAAGAGTCCATAGTCTCGCTGCTCTTACAGTAAAGAGTCCATAGTCTCGCTGCTCTTACCGTAAAGAGTCCATAGTCTCACTGCTCTTACAGTAAAGAGTCCATAGTCTCACTGCTCTTACAGTAAGGAGTCCATAGTCTCACTGCTCTTACCGTAAAAAGTCCATAGTCTCACTGCTCTTACAGTAAAGAGTCCATAGTCTCACTGCTCTTACAGTAAAGAGTCCATAGTCTCACTGCTCTTACAGTAAAGAGTCCATAGTCTCACTGCTCTTACAGTAAAGAGTCCATAGTCTCACTGCTCTTACAGTAAAGAGTCCATAGTCTCACTGCTCTTACAGTATAGAGTCCATTGTCTCACTGCTCTTACAGTAAAGAGTCCATGGTCTCACTTCTCTTACAGTATAGAGTCCATAGTCTCACTGCTCTTACAGTAAAGAGTCCATAGTCTCACTGCTCTTACAGTAAGGAGTCTATAGTCTCACTGCTCTTACCGTAGAGAGTCCATAGTCTCGCTGCTCTTACAGTAAAGAGTCCATTGTCTCGCTGCTCTTACAGTAAAGAGTCCATAGTCTCACTGCTCTTACAGTAAAGAGTCCATAGTCTCACTGCTCTTACAGTAAAGAGTCCATAGTCTCACTGCTCTTACAGTAAAGAGTCCATAGTTTTACTGCTCTTACAGTATAGAGTCCAAAGTCTCACTGCTCTTATAGTATAGAGTCCATAGTCTCACTGCTCTTACAGTAAAGAGTCCATAGTCTCACTGCTCTTACAGTAAAGAGTCCATAGTCTCACTGCTCTTACAGTAAGGAGTCCATAGTCTCACTGCTCTTACCGTAAAAAGTCCATAGTCTCACTGCTCTTACAGTAAAGAGTCCATAGTCTCACTGCTCTTACAGTAAAGAGTCCATAGTCTCACTGCTCTTACAGTAAAGAGTCCATAGTCTCACTGCTCTTACAGTAGAGTCCATAGTCTCACCGCTCTTACAGTAAAGATTCCATAGTTTCACTGCTCTTACCGTAAAGAGTCCATAGTTTCACTGCTCTTACAGTAGAGAGTCCATAGTCTCACTGCTCTTACTGTAAAGAGTCCATAGTCTCACTGCTCTTACAGTAAGGAGTCCATAGTCTCACTGCTCTTACCGTAAAGAGTCCATAGTCTCACTGCTCTTACAGTAAAGAGTCCATAGTCTCACTGCTCTTACAGTATAGAGTCCATGGTCTCACTGCTCTTACAGTAAAGAGTCCATAGTCTCACTGCTCTTACAGTAAAGAGTCCATAGTCTCACTGCTCTTACAGTAAAGAGTCCATAGTCTCACTGCTCTTACAGTATAGAGTCCATAGTCTCACTGCTCTGACAGTAAAGAGTCCATGGTCTCACTTCTCTTACAGTATAGAGTCCATAGTCTCACTGCTCTTACAGTAAAGAGTCCATAGTCTCACTGCTCTTACAGTAAGGAGTCTATAGTCTCACTGCTCTTACCGTAGAGAGTCCATAGTCTCGCTGCTCTTACAGTAAAGAGTCCATAGTCTCACTGCTCTTACAGTAAAGAGTCCATAGTCTCACTACTCTTACAGTAAAGAGTCCATTGTCTCGCTGCTCTTACAGTAAAGAGTCCATAGTCTCACTGCTCTTACAGTAAAGAGTCCATAGTCTCACTGCTCTTACAGTAAAGAGTCCATTGTCTCACTGCTCTTACAGTAAAGAGTCCATATTCTCACTGCTCTTACAGTAAAGAATCCATAGTCTCACTGCTCTTACAGTAATGAGTCCATAGTCTCACTGCTCTTACAGTAAAGAGTCCATAGTCTCGCTGCTCTTACAGTAAAGAGTCCATAGTCTAGCTGCTCTTACAGTAAAGAATCCATAGTCTCGCTGCTCTTACAGTAAAGAGTCCATAGTCTCGCTGCTCTTACAGTAAAGAGTCCATAGTCTCGCTGCTCTTTCCGTAAAGAGTCCATAGTCTCACTGCTCTTACAGTAAAGAGTCCATAGTCTCACTGCTCTTACAGTAAAGAGTCCATAGTCTCACTGCTCTTACATTAAGGAGTCCATAGTCTCACTTCTCTTACAGTATAGAGTCCATAGTCTCACTGCTCTTACAGTAAAGAGTCCATAGTCTCACTGCTCTTACAGTAAGGAGTCTATAGTCTCACTGCTCTTACCGTAGAGAGTCCATAGTCTCGCTGCTCTTACAGTAAAGAGTCCATTGTCTCACTGCTCTTACAGTAAAGAGTCCATAGTCTCACTACTCTTACAGTAAAGAGTCCATTGTCTCGCTGCTCTTACAGTAAAGAGTCCATAGTCTCACTGCTCTTACAGTAAAGAGTCCATTGTCTCACTGCTCTTACAGTAAAGAGTCCATTGTCTCACTGCTCTTACAGTAAAGAGTCCATAGTCTCACTGCTCTTACAGTAAAGAATCCATAGTCTCACTGCTCTTACAGTAAAGAGTCCATAGTCTCACTGCTCTTACAGTAAAGAGTCCATAGTCTCGCAGCTCTTACAGTAAAGAGTCCATAGTCTCGCTGCTCTTACAGTAAAGAATCCATAGTCTCGCTGCTCTTACAGTAAAGAGTCCATAGTCTCGCTGCTCTTACAGTAAAGAGTCCATAGTCTCGCTGCTCTTACCGTAAAGAGTCCATAGTCTCACTGCTCTTACAGTAAAGAGTCCATAGTCTCACTGCTCTTACAGTAAAGAGTCCATAGTCTCACTGCTCTTACAGTAAAGAGTCCATAGTCTCACTGCTCTTACAGTAAAGAGTCCATAGTCTCACTGCTCTTACAGTAAAGAGTCCATAGTCTCACTGCTCTTACAGTAAAGAGTCCATAGTCTCACTGCTCTTACAGTAAAGAGTCCATGGTCTCACTTCTCTTACAGTATAGAGTCCATAGTCTCACTGCTCTTACAGTAAAGAGTCCATAGTCTCACTGCTCTTACAGTAAGGAGTCTATAGTCTCACTGCTCTTACCGTAGAGAGTCCATAGTCTCGCTGCTCTTACAGTAAAGAGTCCATAGTCTCACTGCTCTTACAGTAAAGAGTCCATAGTCTCACTACTCTTACAGTAAAGAGTCCATTGTCTCGCTGCTCTTACAGTAAAGAGTCCATAGTCTGACTGCTCTTACAGTAAAGAGTCCATAGTCTCGCTGCTCTTACAGTAAAGAGTCCACAGTCTCACTGCTCTTACAGTAAAGAGTCCATAGTCTCACTACTCTTACAGTAAAGAGTCCATTGTCTCGCTGCTCTTACAGTAAAGAGTCCATAGTCTGACTGCTCTTACAGTAAAGAGTCCATAGTCTCGCTGCTCTTCCAGTAAAGAATCCATAGTCTCGCTGCTCTTACAGTAAAGAGTCCATAGTCTCGCTGCTCTTACAGTAAAGAGTCCATAGTCTCGCTGCTCTTACCGTAAAGAGTCCATAGTCTCACTGCTCTTACAGTAAAGAGTCCATAGTCTCGCTGCTCTTACCGTAAAGAGTCCATAGTCTCACTGCTCTTACAGTAAAGAGTCCATAGTCTCCCTGCTCTTACAGTAAAGAGTCCATAGTCTCACTGCTCTTACAGTATAGAGTCCATAGTCTCACTGCTCTTACAGTAAAGAGTCCAGAGTCTCACTGCTCTTACAGTAAAGAGTCCATAGTCTCGCTGCTCTTACCGTAAAGAGTCCATAGTCTCACTGCTCTTACAGTAAAGAGTCCATAGTCTCCCTGCTCTTACAGTAAAGAGTCCATAGTCTCACTGCTCTTACAGTATAGAGTCCATAGTCTCACTGCTCTTACAGTAAAGAGTCCAGAGTCTCACTGCTCTTACAGTAAAGAGTCCATAGTCTCACTGCTCTTACAGTATAGAGCCCATAGTCTCACTGCTCTTACAGTAAAGAGTCTATAGTCTCACTGCTCTTACAGTAAAGAGTCCATAGTCTTACTGCTCTTACTGTATAGAGTACCATAGTCTCACTGCTCTTACAGTAAAGAGTCCATAGTCTCACTGCTTTTACAGTAAAGAGTCCATAGTCTCGCTGCTCTTACAGTAAATAGTCCATAGTCTCACTGCTCTTACAGTAAAGAGTCCATAGTCTCACTGCTCTTACAGTACAGAGTCCATAGTCTCACTGCTCTTACAGTATAGAGTCCATAGTCTCACTGCTCTTACAGTAAAGAGTCCATAGTCTCACTGCTCTTACAGTATAGAGTCCATAGTCTCACTGCTCTTACAGTAAAGAGTCCATAGTCTCACTGCTCTTACAGTATAGAATCCATAGTCTCACTGCTCTTACAGTAAAGAGTCCATAGTCTCACTGCTCTTACAGTAAAGAGTCCATAGTCTCGCTGCTCTTACAGTAAATAGTCCATAGTCTCACTGCTCTTACAGTAAAGAGTCCATAGTCTCACTGCTCTTACAGTATAGAGTCCATAGTCTCACTGCTCTTACAGTATAGAGTCCATAGTCTCACTGCTCTTACAGTAAAGACTCCATAGTCTCACTGCTCTTACAGTGAAGAATCCTTTTCTATGTTTGTGTAGAAACCTTCTTTCCTCCAGACGCAGAGAATGTCCCCTCGTCACAGTCACAGTCCTGGGGATAAATAGATGATGGGAGTGATCCCTGTACTGACCTCTGATATATTTATACATCGTTATTAGATCTCCCCTCAGTCGTCTTTTTTCCATCTTTCTGCCAGTCTGAAGCACTTTTTCTTTTGCAGTTTTAGGCTGGGTTCAGACCTGAGCGTTTCTGAGAGTTTTTGCGCACGTTTTTGGCAATAGTAAACGCGTGTTTTACGCGCGTCTGTGTGATTGACTGCAGTGTTGGCTTCTCTCCAAACTGTGCCTAGCACCTGGGGTTTGGCCTTTCCAGCATGTTGCAAATTCATTTTCAGTGTCAAAAACGCGCAAAATACAAGCGTTGCGCGTTCCCATTGAAGTCAATGGGCCAAAAGACGCGACAAACGCCCCCCAAAAAAGCTCAAGTACTTGCTTATGCGTCAGGCGTTTTTCAGCGCGTTCAAACGCGCTGTAAAACGCGAAAATGTGAACCAGTCCCATAGGGAAGCATTGGTTTGCATCGGTTATGCGCTTTACAGCGCGTTCGAATGCGCTGTAAAACGCGCAAGTGTGATCTGAGGGTTAAGGTCCTAATAAGGAGAAGAAAGCAAGCAAATCAACACTTTCTCAATGGATAAAAGTCCTAGTCGGGCTATGCTCCGGTTTAGAATGATTGGGTTCTCCCCGACATGTGAAAGCCGATTACACAAGATCTACACCTACTTCCTGTGCAGAGAAAAGCCATGTTCCTCTCGAATAT
Organism: Bufotes viridis; assembly: GCA_033119425.1. Classification (NCBI taxonomy): domain Eukaryota; kingdom Metazoa; phylum Chordata; class Amphibia; order Anura; family Bufonidae; genus Bufotes; species Bufotes viridis. The sequence continues at coordinate 2,123,643 of CM065589.1, read as the reverse complement.
ATTTGCCGTGCAGCAACCTGGTCCTCACTATCCACCTTCACCAATCGGTACAGATTTGCTCTGTTAGCCTTCGAGGGTCCAGCCTTTGGCGGGGCAGCGCTTCAAGCAGCAGTTGGAGTGATCCTCTCTTGATATTGCTTTTGAAATACCCGATGTGGAAAAGGTTTTACCTTACATTTTATTTCACAATAGTTTTTATTAGGTTTTGAAAAAGGAGGCATACATCATAAAGACAGCAAGATACATAAGGGCAAGGATACACTTGTGAATACAGGTTAATACATGAAGTAGCAAATATGAGGCCATGCCAGGACGGGGAAGGAGAGTGGGAAGGGAATAGAGGAATAGAAGGGACATAGGAGAATATAACATTAAAAACATAAGCAAAAGCAAGAACAAGTCGTGGAATAACAACCTACTCTTATGAGCATATTGCTCTGCAGAGCGACATGCAGCATTTACATCACAACACGATATAGGTTCAGAAATAGAAGCAGGGCTGTGGAGTCGGTAGATAAATTGTCCGACTCCGACTCCTCAGATTTTGAAACTTCCGACTCCGACTCCGACTCCGACTCCTCTGTATTTAATATGCAAATACGAAGCTGTTCCACCAAGTTCTTCTAATCTCCTCTAGCACAGAGAGGTAGTTGAGCAGAAGCTGCTGCCTTCTCCTTTGTGTGCTGATCTTCTGCTGAAGATAGAGCAGTGGGAGGATCCAGGAAGGGGCAGGGGAAGGGGCATTTATTTTAAAACATGATTTTCCTAGTAGAATCCCATAGTCGTGTTTAAAATTTAAGCTAACAATCTGAGTTTACATGTTTTATAGCCTTAGCTGAATGATAGCAGTTTGTCAGTCTTGAACTATTGACTCTCCATTCCCTTCACTTATACAAGTGTCTCCAGTCCTTAATCAGTTATCAGTGAGAGGCGAGGATAACCATGGGTTCCCTGTAACAGCAGACCACAAGACAATGGAAAGTGTAAGTATTGCCGCTCCTTAAAGGGACACTGACAGGCTGACAGATATATATATACTGGTATTCATCAGAGAATTAGGAATAAAACTATACTAATGTTACCCCCAGTTAGGCTGTACTTGTGTTTAAAAAACATTTTAATCTGTCTGCAAATTCACTATCTTTGTGCCCAATGGGGCAGCGTCTCCTGCAGCTTTGTGCCCAGCCGCGCCCGAAGTACAGCTTCCAGCGCTGTTCCCCTCGTTATTATTCACTGCACTGGCCTTTTTTTCAGGCTAGCCGAACGCTGAATTCCTGCGCAGGCGCACGTGTAGAGTGCTGGCAGCAGCCTCGTCTGGCTATGCTGAGGCTGTGCCAGCTTCTCTCTTCCTCCTCGCTACCTAGTCCTGTCTAGTGCTGCCAGTACTCTACATGTGCGCCTGCCCCCTTGGGCACAAAGGTAGAGAATTTGCATATTGATTAAAACATTTTTAAACACAAGTAAACCTCAACTGGGGGTAACAGTCGTCTAGTTGTATTCCTGATCCTCTGATGAATACCAGCAGATATATCAGCCTGTCAGTGTCCCTTTAACTGCATAGTGAAGCATATGAAAAGCATGCTTCTTCACCGTCACTTAACGTCTTTGTTTAGCGGTAACGTGACGCACTGCATGCATTGGCCTTTATTCTTACAGTAGAGAAGTAATTAATTATAACTTTATCTGAATTGGGACATTTAAACTTGCTTTTTTTTTATTCCAATTTTTTTTTATTCCAATTTAAATCTAGTAGGAGTCGGAGTCGGTCCATTTTTTGCCGACTCCGACTCCAGGTACCCAAAATTGCCTCCGACTCCGACTCCTCGACTCCGACTCCACAGCCCTGAATAGAAGTAAGGTGGTAAAGGAGGTAGAATAGATCCTTGTAAAGCCCAAGATTAATTACTTATCACCAGCAGGATAACACCAAACCGCAGTGGTGGAGTACAATACAATCTCAGCTTATTTTATAAAGGTTCGCCGCCAAACTGCCCATTTCTTAAGGTGACTGGTATAATGCCCAGAACATGAGGCCATGGTACTTTCCATTTCACAATGGTAGGATACCCTGTTAATTACTTCGTTAATAGAGGGGATTACCGCGGACCTCCACTATTTTGCTAAGAGAATTTAAGCTGTAGTTAATATATGAAAAGTCACTATACGATATTGTACATGGAGCAAATCCAAACCATTGTGAACAAGAAACATATCTGGAGCAAAGGGCACTCCCATCTGGAGGGTAACTGATATTAAATCATAGACCTTTTGCCAAAAAGATTTAATCTTTGGGCACCCCCAGAAGATATGCAGCATATCTCCCACTGCTGAGTTACACCTCCAGCAGGAATTAGAGACATCCGGATAGATTAAAGCTAACCTCTCCGGGGTCATGTACCATCTATATAGTATCTTCCTTGAGGCCTCTAAATGGGTAGCACATTTGGAGTATTTTTGTGGAGCCGAGAAGATAGATTGCCACGATATTTGACCCATAGGGATTGACAAGTCTGAAGACCATTTTTCTAATCCTGAGGGTACGCTCACATTGAAAGCTTCCAACAGGAGTTTATATAGAGGTGCCTTTCACCTGAGGACTATCCCCCAAAAAATATGTAGCAAAGGTAGAAGATATATCATTGTCAGCCTCTGGTAATGAGGACACCAAGGATCGCAGCCTCAAATACTTGAAGAATTCCCTATTGGGGAGCCCATATTTCCCAACAATATCAGAAAAAGGAAGCAAACCATGGTTTCCCCATGTATCCTGCAATGTGGATATACCTCTCTGCAGCCAGGTTTCGAGTGATAAATCAGAGAGCATAAGTTTCAAACCAGTCAGTGGTATCTGACATTTTCGCATTGCGACTAATTTTTTAGTCAATATTACTGATTTCCACACTAGTATACTAGCTTTTATCGGTGAATATTTAGGGACATGTGTAGCATCCCCAAGTCAGAGCAATGTGTGGGACTAACCTGGGGAATGTCAGTGATGGAGAGGCCGGCACGCTGTTCCTCTGGGGCACTCTCTGGGTTCGGAAGGGACACAGCCAGGTGCAAGGCGAGGTGCCCTTGGTGTTGTAGTTTAACGTGCCTATGGCTAAGTCCCTGATGTTTCGTGACGCCAGTGCCAATAAACGGTGGCACACCGTATTTATAGTAGGAATAATAGAGGTGCAGACTTGTAGCTTGAAACAGAATTCCAACTTTACTGAAACAGTGGTAATACAGAAGGCAACCTCTTACAACAGTTCTTGTTGCAGACAATAGACTTTTATACAGTCGCAGTTACAGCAGGCTTATATCCAGCAAGGTAAACAGAGGGTTAAATAACAGGACTTTGAATTGCAGGTGAACCTTACTTTCTTCCTGACTTGTCCTGACTGGCAATTATTCTTCAAGGCCCCAATGCCCTACTTCTGGCTTATATCCTTGAATCTCCAGTTTGCAGTGTACCTCCTCTGACATTACAGTACCTCTTGCTCTAGGGATTGCCTCTGCTTGACTTCTGCTGACTTGCTTAGGCCCGAGACATGTGGCCTTCACAGACTCCAGGGTCTGCACTCCTTCCCAGGCACAGGGCCTGGTGTAGACTTCACAGGCTCATGGCCTGGAGTAGACTGAACTCCCTTTCCTTCCCTGACTGGGCCTTATATAGACTAGGGCTCCCTAGCTCCCTCTAGTGACTAGAGCTGGAAAGACATCCCTAGCCGGCCTGCACATGGCACATTTCACAGTAACAGGGAATTAAATACCATAAATTACATTGCATTTTAAGAATAGGACTGAAGGGTTCTATTACTGAGCTATTTTATATGGGCTTTTTGAGTTACATCTATACATTTGTTTGCTTGGAGCTTGTGTGGAATGAACTGTGGACTGTAATGTAGCTGTAAAATGCTTACATGGCAGTCCAAGGTCTATATACATTAATATATCAGGAACATAGAGGTGAGAGGGTTCTCCAGGAACTGTTTTGCTGACACTCTAAAAGATAAGATAACAAATGTGTAGCTAAGACTCGTGTCTCTCTATCATTGGATAAATTTAAACATCATGTCATTGGACTAAGACTATATATGTTTCATATACCCAATAAACATCAGAGTGGCATTGTATACCAGAATCGTATCATGTGTCAATGCTGCTCTCCTAGCGCTAGAAAAGAATCAAATCAAGCTGAATACCGAAGTCTAGTACCAGGGGTACCAACTACCAATAAGAGGGGAAGAAATGAATATTCCTAACAATCTGGGGGCTCTGTCCGGGATCGAGAAGGTCATCCTCGGGTCTGGTGAGAAGAGACACCAATTTTGTCCTCTGGCCGATCCGAGGGCACTGGCCACGTCTCGGAGTAAGTACAGAGTTTTTGTTGTTTTTTTTTGTATCCGGGATACATAGATAGGTACTCAGGGAGTACCCAGTATTGTGTCAGGGACACATACGATACAACTCAGGGAGTTGTATACAGTTCAGGGAACTGTCAAGTTAGGAATTTAGGGAAGTCCAGTAACAAGGAAAGTGTACTTCAGAGGGCTTGACTTCACAGAAGGTTTCACAGCTTGATTTGATTCTTAATAAGATAATTATAGAAGTTTTGAATGATAAGTTGTTTTGTCTAACATACTTATATAAGGGGAAGTGACCGGCTGGGTGGTAAGTGTACAGCTGTCGTCCCAAGACTAACATTCTGTTTTGCTATTGCTGTTTTGAATTCTGTTTGTAAGAAAATAAGTTTTGATAATGAGTATTCAAAAATCTAAGACAGAATACCCTAAACCAGAACCAGGTGAAACATGTAAACAATATGTTGCCTGAGTCAGTCCTACAAATTATTACCTTGTTAACCCATGGGTAGATAATTTGGCAGGATGGACAGAGGCAATGGAAGCGGTAGACCCCTTTCCCAGGGAAGGAGACAATAGCATATATCACATGGACATGGTCAAGGGTCTATGCTTAGGCGACACTGCCGCCTGGCTGTATTTTGAACCTGACCCTTCATGGGATATGTATTATATGCAGAAAGGAGGAGAACAATGGCTAGAGATAGCTCCTCACTGGTATGACCCCAACATGTGCAAGACAAAAGGTTTAAAAAGATCAAAAGACGATAGAAAACTTCATGAGATACAGACTATGTACATAAAATTGTTCATATGTACATAAAATTAACTGTTTAGCGCTCAGGATTTAATAGCAGCCAGTCACATAATAGCAGGACACACAGTTAATAAACAACCCACACCCTCAACTGTATCAAGATATAATTTAAGGAACAAGGGTTAAGTGGAAAAGGATAGTGAGATAAGGGGACCTGAGACATCCATGACTTTTTTGACGGTTGGTAATCAACTGATGAAAAAGGCTTTGGACATAGATGACCTTAATAAAATTATTAAACACTGCCCCAAGCCTACTGTGGCTCCGTCTGGCACAGTGGCTTATTTAAAGAAAGCCTGTAAAGGGAGAAATATGCGACAGACAGCAGGAAACTTTCATAGATCAAATGATAGAAACCAAGACTTCCAAATCATGAATAACCGCTGTTATAACTGTGGACAGGAGGGACATTGGGCTAGACAGTGCACAACACCCAGGAGAGACACGCAGAATCAGGGAGCACACAGCCAACAACAGCCCATGACACAAAGGGGACAGAATACAGATAGACAGGGTACGCAGACTCAGCCCAGGTTCCCCATTGATTGGAATCATCAACAACCCTACTGACGGGGCCCGGAGGGAGTCACCCCAGCTTTCACACAGGTCACCACCCACTGGAAAGATACACCGATTATTTTGCTTAAAGTTGCAGGAAGGAAGGTAGGATTTATGGTAGACAGCGGCGCCACCTCCAGTGTGTTTAACAAAGACATGTACAAGGGACCTGTTTGTGAAGTTGGACTTGGCAGTGACAGTAAAAATGACGGACTAAGTATTCACTCAGCCACCATGCCCATAGTGACCCCGGCTATATGTACTTTTGTTAGTTTACAGGACCACCCTGAGCTAGGAGACATAAACCCTTCACTATGGTCACAGGGCGACTATGACACGGGCTAGATTGATTGCACACCTTATCAAGCCAATCTTAAACCCGGTGCCACACCAGTGTATCAAAAGCAATACTCACTGTCCAAGGAAAAGATTGAGGGTCTACGGCCAATGATAGAAGAATTTCTGAGAAGAAATCCTCGAGGAGGTGATTTCACCTTACTCTACCCCTATCAATCCTGTGACAAAGGCAGATGGTACTACCCGCTTTGTCCAGGATTTGAGGGCAATCAACAATCTCATTGTGCCCATAGCCTCAGTGGTTCCTGATGTCACAACTCTCCTTTCCTCCATCCCCGCGGAAGCCGTCTGTTTAATAAGAGTACCATTTTGATTTTTCCTTTGAGGGACGTCAACTGACCTGGGGTAGAATGCCACAGGGGTATGCTGATTCACCAGTTGTGTACAGCATTGTCCTCCAAGCCACTTTGAAACCCTGGCACTTCCCAAGGTTCCATCCTGATGCAGTATGTTGATAATCTACTGTTGTGCAGCATGTCAGTGGAGGCAAGTGTAAATGATTGTTGAAATGGTTGTTAGAATGTGGTCATAAAGTGTCGTTAAAGAAACTGCAGTGGTGCAAAAAGCAGGTTGAATACTTGGGCTTTGTCCTCACACAGGGGGAAAGAAGAATCAGTCCCGGAGAATCCAGTCTATTGTGGGTCTGGTCACCCCACACCAAAAAGGAAATGCTGTCCTTTCTTGGTATGATAAACTACTGTAGACAATGGATCCCCGACTGTTCTTATTATAGACAATATTTTGAGGCAAGCCACTCTGGAAGAATCCCCAGAGCTAATAAGATGGTCAAAAGGAATGTTGAATGCTTTCGATACTCTGAAATGTTCATTGATGTGTAGCCCAGGATTGGGCCTCCCTGATTATAACCTACCATTCCACATGTCTGCACAACAAAACTGTAAAACCATGGCGGGGTACTCACTCAAGAACACGGGGAAAGTTGCGTCCTTGTGCCTTTTTCTCAAAGGTAATGCCTGTCCCTGTACAAGGGATGCCGGCATGTCTATGTACTCTTGCGGCCTGTGCGATGATGGTGGAATTAGCCACACCTTTTACACTGGGACACTACACTGTCTTGCATACTATTCATGATGTAGTGGGACTACTCAGAGGTATTCATACGCAGAACATGTCAGCACAAAGATTGTCAGGATATGAAGTCCTTTTACTCAGTGATCCATCATTACAGATTAAATATGCCTCACATACGGCAGGACCAGCACCTATACTGAATGCATTACTAGGACTAAAAGGGACAGAAGACTTTTTACCAGACGAACATGACTGTCTCAAGGTACTCGAATACGAAACCTCCCCCAGACTAGACTTGTCAGTCACCCCCATACCAAACGCACCAGAAGTGTCAGTAGACGGTTCATGTTCACGTCCACTCGACACCGTCTACTGTGCAGCATTTGCAGTAGTGATGCTGCCAGATATTATCCTTGAGTCACGACCCGTTCATGTGCAATCAGCCCAAGCTGCAGAATTAATAGCACTTACAAGGGCATGCCAAATACACAAACCTGTCACAATATACACGGACAGCAGATATGCACACGGGGTTGTGTGGGACCATGGGGTAATCTAGCAACGCAGGGGTTTCACCACAGCTGACGGTAAGAAAATATCTCATTCCCAGCTTATAGATGATCTGTTGGCCGCCCTCCAGCTTCCCTCACAAATAGCTGTTATACATTGCAAAGCACATACTCGAGGAAAAGACTGGGTTTATCCTGTTTTGAAAGAAAAATCCACACACTGGATTGGTCTGCAAAGAGGGGAAACCATGTATACCCCAGCACAGCGCTGCACTTTTCATAGCACATTTTTACGGAGTAGAGCACAACAGCATCAAAAATTTCTTGTAGAATGCATGAATCGAACAGTTAAAGACAAACTTAGGAAAGTACTTTTGAGAAATGGAAACAAACCCTACCTATTATATTGGCAGAAATAAGAATGACTCCTAATAAGAGGTTAGGACTGTCACCCGTTGAAATTATCATATGTAGGCCCTTTCCAACTCCTTGGGCAAATCACCCCCTAGTGGTATAGGAAGGCGACATAGACCAGAATAGGGAAGAATATGTCACAAAACTGAAGAAAAAGTTGCTTGTAAGTTTCCCTCTCTTCCACAGGAACCGACGCACTCGTTCCGAGCTGGAGACACGGTGGTGTTCAGGGTACTACGTAAAGGAAAAGATCCAAAGGAGCTGGCATTCGGACCCCCTACCACGGTGGTAGCAATCACTAGAACGGCGATTCTCACAGAGGAGGCTCCGATCTGGATTCATGCTAGCAGAGTGAAAAGGATCCCTGAGGTTTCTTCTCCGGTGTCCAACGAGGACAAAGAGCGGAGCTCAGAAGAAGCCTTGCCACAGGCTGAAGATGAAGACCCCACAATATTCTGGGAGATTTGTTTGTCTGCTGCTGATTATTAATCTTTGTGTTTTCTTGCCAATCGGACTCATTACCACTTGTATTTATCATCCAGAGGAGATGAGTTTATTATGTGGTGCACCAAATAATCACACAGTCTCTAAAGGAGCTCAGGAGCAAGATCCAGTTGTTCCTGGCCCCTCTTATTCTGAACAGAATAGTATAATCAGGATAGTGAAGGCCCTAAATGCCCTAGATTACAGATTTACAGAGTCCACGAGACCTTATACAAACATGTGTTGTTACTGTATCCAATGTATACCCTCATTAGTTAATACATTTATGAGATGTAGGCGAGTCTCAGATACACCACAAGCTGCATACATTCAGGTACCTCAAGAAAACCCTGGGTCTCCAGAGGATTACCAACAATATTTACAGAAATATTTTGAAAGGAACAAAATGAAAAACCAAAAATGAAATATGTAGATGGTTTTTAAGAGGGGATTGAAGGGTTCTATTACTGAGCTATTTTATATGGGCTTTTTGAGTTACATCTATACATTTGTTTGCTTGGAGCTTGTGTGGAATGAACTGTGGACTGTAATGTAGCTGTAAAATGCTTACATGGCAGTCCAAGGTCTATATACATTAATATATCAGGAACATAGAGGTGAGAGAGTTCTCCAGGAACTGTTTTGCTGACACTCTAAAAGATAAGATAACAAATGTGTAGCTAAGACTCGTGTCTCTCTATCATTGGATAAATTTAAACATCATGTCATTAGACTAAGACTATATATGTTTCATATACCCAATAAACATCAGAGTGGCATTGTATACCAGAATCGTATCATGTGTCAATGCTGCTCTCCTAGCGCTAGAAAAGAATCAAATCAAGCTGAATACCGAAGTCTAGTACCAGGGGTACCAACTACCAATAAGAGGGGAAGAAATGAATATTCCTAACAAGGACCTTTACCAGCCTCCCCATAAATGAGAGGAGCGACAGCAGCCAAGTGACCCTTCCGTAGTGACGGGCAGTACAACTCCCGTACACTACATACCCCGCTGCTTTAAGCTGAGTACGCCCTCGTACTCTAACAGGGTACCGCCCAACTGGAATTTTCACCTGAAAGAGAAAAAGAAAACATGCAGGCATACATACATATCAGTAATCAATTCCATCTGCATTGACAATTATTATCAGGTCCAGCTGGCTGACGGAGAAGTGCGGTGACAAGGGGCGTCGTTCTCTTCCTTCAGGATAAAGAGTGGAACTGGGGCGCTGACCTGGCACAGCGGATGTTAGGGAATACCAGGATAGTCCATGACAATGAATGAGTCCACAATAAAAGCAGCATCTCAGAGGCTCACACATAGGAAGTCCATCTCTGGGCACATAGACTTGGATAAAATTTTTCCTTGAGCAATAAATACGGTCAGCAGCACATACATAAAATGACAATACAGGACTCTGACAATACCAGGGTAACACCTTCCTGGCAAGTCCTACGTATATTTAAAGTGCTGACATATGCCCTTTTCAACCTGAAATGGGGGTTAAAGGGATAAGGTGCAAATAAAAGCACAACTTGGATTTGTTAAAGTACTTGACGCCAAAATGGTAGCAGCAGGCAGGATGTCCCGGAACAGAAAGAGGCAGGCTGGGAGCAGTGGTTCCACAGTGGCAACTTATTTGTCAAACATGCCACCGGCCGTGGGGAACTGGCAGCAAGCTCCACCAGCCTGGCAAACTTAAAGGGGCAGTTCCTGCAACAAAGATGATGTCCCTGTGAGGATGAGCAAAATGGCCTAGCAGGCCTGCTCACAGGTACGTGTCAAAGGATCCCTGTTCATCAGAGGTGGTGCAGCCCTGTGCTGCTGGTAGTCTGGGCCATGCACCAGGGCCACTTGGAGGGGGTGCCCACCAAAGAGAATGGGCTGGAAACATCACAGGTATTGGGCCTACCCACCTCACTGGCCCGCTGGGTTGCGGACACCTAGGAGCTGCTGGTCTCGGGACACGGGCCGGAGCTGGGGTAGGCGCTTCCTCTGGCCGGGACATAACGCTCCCGTCAAGGCGGACTCGGCTCCTAGCATATGTCAATTTATCCGTTTTTACACGGACCTTGGGTGGCTCAGCGTTAGCGGTAGGACCTTGGACTATGGGTTCGGGTGGTACAGGGGTCACAGGTAACTCACCACCGCTGGACTGCTGCGCTGTCTTCTTAGCATCCGCCACTCGCCGCAGGCCATCCAGGTATACTTGTAAGGAAGCGATCCGCTCCTCCAGGGCGGAGATCTCACTGCTGGATTCCGGCACACTTGCAGCAGGCTCAGACGAGGTTCTTTCATGGCGGTTCCTCCGCAGGTCATCCATCGCTTCACTAAACTGGGCCATCCGCGCCCAATCAGCGGCTGTCTTCTCTCGTCGCGGCAGCTCTGGAGAGGGATAAGGACTGGGAGGTTTGTCCAGGATCGTCGGCTGCCAGAAGATGTTCGGGCCGAGAAAGGAACTCTTCTCCTGGTATGTATTCCGGATGGGTCCCGGCGGGTCCTCTGCCTCCACCGGCTCTTCTGTTTCTTCCCAGTCCTCCGGTACCGGTCCTGGACGGGTCACCGCAGTGGCATATGGGCCTCGCAGGCCCTCCGCGGGAGTAAACTCTACTCTCTCTCCGACCGCTAGATTATGCAGTCGCCCTGGGAGATAGCTGCGCTTGACGGACCGGCGATTCACATAATAGTCCCGATTGGTGCCGGTTTCTTGGATGAATCCAAATCCTCTGACCTTGTCAAACTCCAGAACTACTCCAGTGTGGCGTTCGAGCTGGGGCTTGCTGTCCCTGGAATCCTCATATATCCGCTTGGTGACTTCCTCGAAGTACTTCTTCTGAGTGGTAGTTTTTAAAGTTGCCGCCACTCGGATCTCGGCCATCAGGGCCGACCACGCGTGGTTCCGCGGGAGGAAGCCTTCTCTCTGCGGGTGGAAACGGCAGGGTTCGGCTTGTGGCCATGGACAGGTTTGGGCCATGTCGCTGGGAGTATACGCTGGGGGCGCAGGGCGCTCCTTAGTTGCTCCTGGGGTCGCCTCCATTGCTCCAACTACAGCTCCGGATCCCTCTGATTCAGGTAGGAAACCCCGTAGCAGGGTGAGCCACTGTTCCTGCAGGCTCCACCCCGTCGTTTCTTGCACGCCCCCTAGGTATTTCAGTATAGGGTAGGCGGTGTCTATATTATAATCCTCAAAGGAAGGCGTTACCTCCAGGTCGTCTTCTCCTCCCTCTTGGAGGGTTTTGGCGCCAAATTTTCGCGCCACTGAGGTCAGGGATGGCGCAAGAAGAAGTCCAATGGCGCCGGTGGCCATCTTGGGCGCCATGATGCATCAATTCAATGACAGCAAGCCGCGGTAGTAAAACAGCATAAAAGTCCACAAAAATGCACCCTGATGCGGCGATTTTCTTCCTCTTGATAGCGCAACACTGCACAGCGCTTTCTGGAGGTTTTAGGCACACTTTTCTGTACGTTTTAAGTCCGCAAAGTTCACTTCAAATAAACAGGCGTTTTGTCACTTGGCAAACTGGTTAAGGCACAAAGTTCACGTTTTGCTCACAGTCCGTAAAAACGTGCGAATCCTGTTCGTGACGCCAAAATGTAGCATCCCCAAGTCAGGGCAATGTGTGGGACTAACCTGGGGAATGCCAGTGATGGAGAGGCCGGCACGCTGTTCCTCTGGGGCACTCTCTGGGTTCGGAAGGGACACAGCCAGGTGCAAGGCGAGGTGCCCTTGGTGTTGTAGTTTAACGTGCCTATGGCTAAGTCCCTGATGTTTCGTGACGCCAGTGCCAATAAACGGTGGCACACCGTATTTATAGTAGGAATAATAGAGGTGCAGACTTGTAGCTTGAAACAGAATTCCAACTTTACTGAAACAGTGGTAATACAGAAGGCAACCTCTTAAAACAGTTCTTTTGCAGACAATAGGCTTTGGTACAGTCGCAGTTACAGCAGGCTTATATCCAGCAAGGTAAACAGAGGGTTAAATAACAGGACTTTGAATTGCAGGTGAACCTTACTTTCTTCCTGACTTGTCCTGACTGGCAATTATTCTTCAAGGCCCCAATGCCCTACTTCTGGCTTATATCCTTGAATCTCCAGTTTGCAGTGTACCTCCTCTGACATTACAGTACCTCTTGCTCTAGGGATTGCCTCTGCTTGACTTCTGCTGACTTGCTTAGGCCCGAGACATGTGGCCTTCACAGACTCCAGGGTCTGCACTCCTTCCCAGGCACAGGGCCTGGTGTAGACTTCACAGGCTCATGGCCTGGAGTAGACTGAACTCCCTTTCCTTCCCTGACTGGGCCTTATATAGACTAGGGCTCCCTAGCTCCCTCTAGTGACTAGAGCTGGAAAGACATCCCTAGCCGGCCTGCACATGGCACATTTCACAGTAACAGGGAATTAAATACCATAAATTACATTGCATTTTAAGAATAGGACTTTTACCAGCCTCCCCATAAATGAGAGGAACGACAGCATCCAAGTGACCCTTCTGTAGTGACGGGTAGTACAACTCCCGTACACTACACATGCGATAATGGGTCTATAAAAGGGCATTTGAGAATATCCCTGATTCCTTCTCCATACAACGCTCCCATTTCCATTGATACCCACAGAGGGGGATCTCGAGCAGCAAACCACCCTCTCATTTGGTCCAATATGGACGCATAATAGTATAGTAGTAAATGAGGGAAGCTGAGTCCTCCTTTTGATACAGGGTCATACAACGTAGTAGCCGCCACTCTATGTCTGGCGTTTTTCCATACAAAATTAGTGAAGAGTTTTTGAAGCTTATTAAGGTATCTCTTAGACAGAAATAATGGAACATTCCGAAATAAGTACAGCACTTTTGGCAGCAACATCATCTTAGCAACCGCTATCCTGCCCACCCACGAGATCTCATGCACTGAATACAATTTAATATCTTCACTAATCTTATTAAGTAGTGGCAGATAATTCGTTTTAAAGAGATTTCTAGACGGATACGTTAATTTGACTCCCAAATATGGAATCCCATCATCCGCCCATTTAAATGAAAAGGAAGAGGAGATCGAAAACACAGCTTCTTGTGACAGGCCCATGTTTAAAATCACCGATTTACCAACATTAAGCTTATAATATGAAACGTCACTGAACTCTTTGAGCTTCAACATTACGGCCGGGAGTGAAGATATGGGGGTGGATACCGCAATTAACACGTCATCCGCGAACAGGCCGATCTTATGTTCCACATCCCCTAGCATAATACCCGCGATATCAACTGCAGAGCGGATAGCCTCCGCTAGTGGCTCCATGACAAGGGTAAATATCAGAGGGGAGAAGGGACACCCCTGTCGCGTCCCATTTGTAATTGGGAACGGTTGGGACATAAATCCAGTGGACAAAACTCTAGCTGATGGTATCGTATACATTGCCATTATGGCTACCTTCGCCTCACCCACTATACCAAATTTTTCTAAAATTTTATCCAAATATCCCCAATGGACCCTGTCGAACGCCTTCTCCGCATCCAGGGAAAGGAGCAGAGAAGGCGTTTGACGGGACTCTGCTGCTTCTATCAGATTCATAAAGCGCCTAGTACCATCCACAGATTGACGACCTTTCACAAATCCCACTTGATCTTTATGAACCAAATCTGGAAGAATGTCTGCAAGCCTGATAGCGATAGTTTTAGCGTAAATGTTTAAATCTGTTAAGTAGGGAAATCGGTCGGAAGTTCCCCGGTTTGTCTGGAGACTTCCCTGGTTTCGGGAGCGTAACTATGGTAGCTGTTAACATTTCAGCTGGAATTACCCCTGTGGACCTTATCTGAGTAAACAGTCTGGTAAGTGGGGCTACAAGTAAGGTTGCAAATTGTTTATAGTAACTATTTGTTAGCCCATCTGGCCCCGGGGACTTATTAGGTTTCAGACTTTTAATGACCCTAAGGACTTCCTCCTCCGTGATTTCTGCCTGTAAGATTGCAAGTTGGGATTGTGTAACCCTAGGAAGATTGACAGATGCCAAAAATTTGTCAATAATATCTCCCGTAGGCTGAGTGACCGAGGCATCATGTTTGAGATTGTATAATGATGAATAATATGCCGCCATTTCTTCCGCTATCAATTGCGGGTTAAAAATGTTGACCCCCTGACCATTCAATATATAAGGGAGTTTTGATTTACTTTGTTTCGTTTTTAGTTTGGAAGCCAATAAAGCGCCAGCCTTATTGTCATGGCCATAATATTGAGCCTTCAGGCGTCTTAGTGCCAAATCATATTTATATAATTCCAGATCGTGAAGTTTAGTTCGCAAGTTCCCCAACTCATGTTCCCTATAATTACCTTACATTTTATTTCCTGAAGTCCATAGGCAGCACAATAATCTCATACAATCCAGAGTGTGGTTTTCTTGCAGGTCCTTTTATTCAGCAGTTACTTGTTTGGTTGCTTGGTTTAATCCCTGTGTGTGCTGCCTAAGGACTTCAGGAAAGGAAAATTTCAGGTAATACATTTCCACATTTGGAACAGTGGTATGTTCATCTGACTCTCTCTCGCCAAAATAATTTCACTAATAACCCTATAAGAACTTAACACACCAGAATCACATATAAAATATATATAATTTTATTAGGGTAATAAATCACAAAAAGTCACAGGACACAAATTCCTGGGCGGCTGGGGAACAACAATCCCAACCAGCTCATGTATTGCATAGACAGAAGTGTGCATATTTAATGAAATTATCCTCCAAGCCATAACAGCGCAAGACTTCCCAGGGAAGCTCCACTCCAACCTGTCAAACGCCTGGGCGACACTGGGAGACAGAACGGAGCGGGGCCCATCTTGTTTTATAATTTTCTACTTGTATTACTAATGGGGGAAAAAGAAAAAGGAAAGAATGCATTGAGTGCAGTCGTTATTCAGCATGCAGAGTCCAGGTGAGAGGGCGACTGTGAGGAATATGGGGAAACATAATTTGATGCCTGGGGGGATGGGCATCTTGCTTAGGAAACAGGTGGCCCAGCATCAAAGTGATTTCACACCTCCAGCAGCCGAACTGGCAGCAAGCTTCTCTGACAGGACGACCCCTGCTGGGGGCCTGAGCTGGTCAACTGCATCAAAGAAACCCCCCAGGCAGTCTGGAACTGTGAGTTCATAAGGATTTATGAAATGACCATACTTTTTTGCTGTATACCGTTTACATCTTCAAGACCCCAGGAACGAGCCGAACGTTCCCCTGGGCCTCCATCGCTTGTAGGACCCAGGGAAGGGAAGGGATGGAGAACTCATAGTAGAAGCCAAGTAGCAGCGCTGTGTTTGGTCTCCAAATGTACCAGGGACCCGGCTAGATTCGTTGGCACCAGAACCGCCTCGCTATGATCTTCCGGTGAGGAGTTATGATCCATTTAGGGTTTTTGGAGTTTTAGCTACCATACCCAAAGGTAGGGGGAATGGGACTCTCCCAGGGGGTGGGAGGGGCGTGACTGACCAAGCATTAAATTGCCGGTGCGGGGTAGTAGCCAGTGTCTTTCTTCTGAATGGGGAGGTAACGATGGGTATTGTGTTAAAAGAGACCAGAAAACCCAGCTGGCATCACTTCCTCCCATGTGACGGCAGCACCAAGGCCTACACATCTGATTACTACCGCCTCTCTGACCATTGTATATATATCCTGTGTATATAGTGTTGTTGTCTAGTGTACCCTTAAGGCGATGTTAGAAAGGTACATGATGCCATCTGTAGTCAATGTAATCTTCTTACCAGCGTCTGTATTTGTTATACCTTCTTTCTGATCCTCAGCTGTGTCATGTGACCAGCAATCAGACTTTCCAAACAACACAGCGTCTTATGTGTGGACAGGAAGTCTGTTTCTGTAGGTATTACTGTGGAAGAGTCATAGGAAGGAATACAGAAGTAACTGACCTCCTGTCCTGTGTCAGTTGGAGATCAGAGAGTTGGTCACATGACACGGCTGGGGGGGGGGGGATAGCTCACAAATACAGTCACTGATGAGGAGATTACCTTCACTACACCTTTCTAACAGGTCGGAGAATAAACATTTTTGCAGGAGTTTTTCTTTAAGTATACATATTAATTCTGGGTTGTTCCTTTATCTCGATCCACGAATCCACACGTCCGTGTCTCAGTTTAATGTTGCATGCTACCTGGCCCGATATAATCCTGTTAACGGACCAGGAGGCACTGGAACTGGTGGCAGTCTACCGGGCTGGCAGGGCTCTGTTTCACTGTGGCTGTCGCTCTCTCAGCCTGTCAGGGTGGTTAGCGAGTCTTGTGCCACGCCGGAGGTCGCATGGGCCGCCCTCTCTCGCTCTCCATGTGGGCAGGTGGTGTCTGTGTAAAACTGTGCCAGGCTGATCTTATGTACCCCCAGGGGGTGCGGATCTTGGTGAAGGTGAAGAGAAGATACCACGTTTGCGCTTTGTCACAGCGACCTACTGTCCAGTACTTATCTGAGACATACAAGATACTAATAATTCAGCAACATTCATGTTCTACAGGAAATAAAGGAGGAGGCAGAATACATATGAAACATATATGTCACTTGGTCACCGACTTCATGTTGGCAGTATTAAGGTGTTATATTGATGACCTATCCTCAGGATAGAACCCAGCAAAGTAGACGGCAGCATGTCCTTCAAGGTTTCTTCATTCAAATTGGGTAAATAATAAAGACTGGGTCCAATTGGAATAAAGAAACCTTGAAGGACATGCTGCCGTCTACTTCGCTGGATATTGTATATGAAGCGACGGGAGCCTAAAGGGCTGAGGCATTCCTGAGGGAGCCAAGGGAGATTGGTGCTGCTTTCATCAATACTTTTTTCTATCCTCAGGATAGGTCCCGTTATGGACCTCGTTATGGATTCCACTATAGCGGCATATGGAATCCATAAGGGGCGGCTGCCACCAACCCGAACTGTTGAACAGCCGAAGGACCTGGGGCGACGTCACTGTCATGTGATCAGTGCAGGGGGCGTGGCTCAGCACTGGATTTGATCCTGTACTGAGCCACGCCCCCTGCACTGATCACATGACAGTGACGTCACCCCAGGTCCTTCGGCTGTTCAACAGTTCGGGTTCGTGGAAGCCGCCCCTTATGGATTCCATATGCGGCGATAGTCCGCGGTAGTGGAATCCATAACAGGATGCGCGAGTTACCACAACCCGAACGCCGAACTTTTTTTTAAAGTTCGCTCATCTCTAGTCCTGGGCTATCTGGGCACCCCCGCCGATCAGCCTTCTCTTCACCGTTTGTCTGCTCACTGTCACAACAGCAGTGGTGAGCAGGTGTAATTACAACTACATTCACATCAGTAGGAGAAGTAAAAAGATAATGTCTCTTAGTGACAACGGAGAAGCCGTCATAGAGCAAATATAAGGTTTTCTTTTCATCTGTAATCCTTGACTAAATATGAAATATTAATATGCCCTCGCACATTATAAAACAGTTACTTAGAGAGTTCTTATTTTTCCCCATGTCAGTCAGGATTCTCCTGTAGGTGTGTGTGGAAGTATGTTCAAGGCTGATGTAGACAATCCATCATGCTTTTCCTCCATGACTTTTGGTCACAGTTGACCTAACAGCAGTATCATTTGGTCATCTGGTTGATCCAGGCTACTTCCACTTAAAGATAAACACTTATTGGCTGTTTGAAGAGTCGCTGTGCTTTTACACGATTTTATATCATTTAATAAAGAATGCTGTAAACAACAAATTTCTAAACCACTTCATTTAAAAAATAACCACTTTATTTAAAAAATATGCCTGCATCCACCTGAAAAAAGCTGTAAATTAATGGCTACTAGGGGTCTCGCTGACACCTAATTTGTAGTCCACTGCCTGCTGTCAGGTCCATCTCAGGTAACAAAAACACTGAAGACAACAGAGAGGAAATGGGTGTGTGTCAGAGATAGCTTCTACACTGCTCCTGAACATCACAGGAGCATCCTGACTCTCCGTAAGTGTGATATACCCCTTCTTATCTGTTTAGTGAGCCTAAGAGCTGAAAACAAATAAGCATAGTGGGCAGTAAAGGAAAAGACGTCACAGCAGTACAGTGCTGGCAGATTCCATAGAAGGGAGAAGCCCATTGCTTCTGAGAGAAATGCATGCAGCTGTGCGTCAGAAGAGGAGAATTATTAGAATGAAAAATGCATTAGGGAAGCCCAACAATGAAGTATTCCTTTACAGTTAAGATTGTACAAAGAAGCACAGCCATCATGCAAACATCTCTCCTGTGTGAATTTTCTGATGTCTACGAAGGTCTATTTTTTGTGTAAAACATTTCCCACATTCTGAACATAAATACGGCTTCTCTCCTGTGTGAGTTCTTTCGTGTGTAATAAGATTTGATTTCCGCGTAAAACCTTTCCCACATTCCGAACATGAATACAGCTTCTCTCCTGTGTGACGTCTCTCATGTCTAAAAAGATTTGACTTTGCTGTAAAACATTTCCCACATTCTGAACACGAATATAGCTTCTCTCCTGTGTGACTTTTCTCGTGTCTAACAAGATTTGATTTAACTGTAAAACATTTCCCACATTCCGAACATGAATATAACTTCTCCCCTGTGTGATGTCTCTTATGTCTAACAAGATTTGATTTAACGGTAAAACATTTCTCACATTCTGAACATGAATAGAGCTTCTCTCCTGTGCGACTTCCTTCATGTATATCAAGATTTGATTTCTGTGCAAAACATTTCCTACGTTCGGAAGATGAATACAGCTTTTCTCCTGTGTGACTTCTCTCATGCGTAATAAGATTTGTTTTCCGTGTAAAACATTTCCCACATTCTGAGCATGAATATAATTTCTGCCCTTTGTGATGTCTCTCATGTCTAACAAGATTTGATTTAACTGTAAAACATTTCCCGCATTCTGAACATGAATACAGCTTCTCTCCTGTGTGACTTCTCTCATGTGTATCAAGATTTGATTTCTGTGTAAAACATTTCCCACATTCTGAACATGAATAGAGCTTCTCTCCTGTGTGACGTCTCTCATGTCTAACAAGATTTGATTTAACAGTAAAACATTTCCCACATTCTGAACATGAATATGGTTTTTCTCCCGTGTGACGTCTCTCGTGTCTAATAAGATTTGATTTAATTGTAAAACATTTCCCACATTCTAAACATGCATATGGTTTCTCTCCTGTGTGAAATCTATGATGTGTAATAAGATTTGATTTGTGTGTAAAACATTTCCCACATTCTGAACATGAATATGGTTTCTCCCCTGTGTGAATTCTGTCATGTGTTAGAAGGCTTGATTTCTCTGTAAAGCACTTCCCACATTCTGAACAGGAGTATGGCTTTTTTGCTGTGTGAATTCTTCTTTGTGTGGAAAGATCTGAGCTTTTTGTGAACTCTTTACCACAGTGAGACCTTTCACCCTGTTTCTGACCCGTAGTTGTGGTAACAAGGTGTGATTGGTCAGGAGAAGGGTTCTCATCATTAGGGGGATTATTCGATGGATCTGTACTGTGAAGTCCTGGATGTACATTAACGGTAATTCGTTTTTTTCCTGATGAGCGCTGTGTGATATCTTCACCTTCATAAATTAGTGATAACATGACTCTTCCCTCAGAATTCTTAGTGGGATTTTCTGTTAAGATAAAAATTGAAATGCATTTTTTTTTCCTACAGAGTAGACAAACCTATAAAATTCCTGTTACACTGGATCCAGCAGGAGTTAGAATAAAACTCGTTCACTTTGAATTCACTCCTGGTTTTGGCTACAATGCACCAGTCTTATAAAGCTTTCTATAACTTCCTGATTTCCAAGTCTAGCATAAATTAGGCATCACTTTAATACAAGTTCACTTAAAAGGATCTATCACCATATTTCTCAACACAAACTGCATTATTAACTAGATCTTAGACCTGATAACATTAGAGAGGACCTGTCACCAATCTAAAAAGGGGTATTTGTATATTCTAGTTGGCCATGCTTTCCTCAGCATGGCATACTTTCTCTTATGAATATGCATTACCCCTCCCATTCTAGAGTAATGTTCCACAAGATGTTTGGCGGCACATATGTTAATCTGAAGTGACTAGCCACAGAGGTGCTGCTAGTCACTTCTCTTCTTTCTCCCTGCTGTGACTATATCTGTCACACAGCCTACTACTGCTTGAGATCATGAGAACTACACCAAAACTGGCTGTGCTGCTCTCTGGGGTGGTGTCTCATTCAGTTCTAAGTCAGATGCTGTCTCGTCAAAAGCTATGATTCAGCACGGTCTCACAAGAAGTCCCAGTTCTCGTGAGATCACGCTGCAACAGGAAGCTGTGTGACAGATATCAGAGCAGCGAGAAACCCCCTCTAGCAATGGAGAGAAGTGACTAGTCACACCTCTGTGGCTAGTTACTTCAGATTAATATATGTGGTACCAAAAATCTCAGGGTATTTTACTCCAGAACAGTGGTGGTGGGGCGCTGCTTTAACGTGAATGCGACAATTTGAGAATAAGTAGGCTTAACAGGCTAAGTGATAAAAATATTACCTAAGTGTGATCAAATATAAGGTGAAACAGACAAATCACATACAGAATAAATAATCCTTCACATGGTCTGCACAATACAACATAGGGGGCGACTCCTGCCGCCATGTTGTGGCACATGGCCGACACCGTATGGTGATACAAGAGTTAAGGATAGTGACCTTACAACCTCCTACCTGGATGGTGTTCTCAATAGAGTTCCAATTAACTGTCTTTGTGTACAAGGTGTATGTCTTTCTGCCCCTCCTCCTAAGGAAATCCAGTGTGCAGCATGCATGTCTCTGAGATAATCTCTCAGGAATGTGGCCTTCCCAACACAATAAGGGGTTTGTGTATGTCTAACTAACCCTAACTCACTACATTATAAAGAATATAGAAGGTGATATTAAAGGGGACAGAACCAATCACTACTTAAAGAGGACCTTTCACTAAGGTTTAGGTAGTGAAATACTTACACTACCTTCCTGGGTGGCCCCCACTGACATCCAGGCAACATTTTTTTTTCAAAATAACCCCCCGTTCGTGTGCTCCGGTTCCCGTTAGTTTTCACATGCTGGGATTTCTTGTACTAGGTAAAAGGAAGATTACTAACCTGCTTCCCGATGCTGGCTCCTTGCTCCTTCTCCTCCCGGCCTGGGCTCCTTCGCAGTAAACATCCGGTTTGACATCACTGAAGCCAATCACTGACCACAGCGGTGATCGACTGATGGTCACAGGTCGCAAAAAGATCCTGTGTCTGGAACAGCCAGTGATTGGCTGCAGCAATGTCAAACTAGATATTTAAAGTGAGGGAGAAGGAAGCCCAGTGGAGCATCGCAGGCCGAGAGGAGAAGGAGGGAGGAACCAGCGTTGGGAAGCAGGTAAGTAATCCTCTCTTAACAGGTCCGGCCAAGCAGGGTATTACCACACGTTGCCAATTCCTGCACAACCCCTTTAAGGATAAATTATATTTTCAATTAGGAGGAAAGCAATGGGGGCCACTTGTGCCCCTTCACATGCGAATCTCTTTCTTGGATTCTGGAAGTAGGACTCGGTGATGTCATGGATACAATTTATTGGTGACTCCTATTTATTTGGCAAGATCATGGAATGACCATCTGGATATTAATGATCAGGTCGTACAAAGAGTTTGGGTCAGACTGGGCTCCCGATTCCCAAGGTGGGAGGATCTCCGGGTCATTACAAATGAGAACACTCAATTCTGTATTTTCTTTGGCCAATTTCTTTTTCAGATTCTGATTTGAAGGATTTCTTACCATCAAAACCTATGTTTGTGGCCGAATAAAGCAAAAGTCTTGATGATTCGTTGGAGCACAACCATTATTTCCCCCCTAAATTGGAATTTTATTTTTGTTCAGGGGATCCTAGTTGGGGCTCCTTCGCCTGCGCGATGATCCGTACGGATACTTTCCTGAGTCTATGGGAGACGACTAGAATATTGTTCATTTTATTAGTTTAGTTCTTGTGGAGTCATATATGATGCCAGGTGTCCATATTGGAACGATGACTCTGGAACGGAGGATCGGAATCAAGAACATCAAAGAAGCTTCAGGACTGATCCAAACGACAAGAAGAAAATCATCCAAAAGGGATTCGAAAAGGTTCATGTGCCGGATAAGATTTCATTGGAAACCTGATCAAGAGACTGGAACCAGTGGAAAGTTAAACACATCCTCCTTGGATTAAATCCGAAGATTTCCTTTACTTCGCTTCTGTACGAGGGTCCTGGTTGTGGCGTCTTTGCGGTTTGTTACACAGACGCACGCCGCACTCTCATTGCTGCCAATCATGGGGGTCAATTATTAAAGCTTGTCTGGTGTAAAGATCGTTGTAAAGGGCATTTTTGCAAGGATTTAATGCCTGTGCAACAATATTTTATCACACAGACAGATCATCAAGTACGACAGATGGGGCAAAGTGCGTGTCTGTGGGGGGGTTGGCGGTTGTTGCTCCGACCCCAGCAAATCTACTACGTTTTTGTCAAGGGTTGGAATAATTTTACAGACAGGTGCCACTTCAAAAATTAGTTCGGCGTTCGTGTTGGTGTAAACGCCGCATCCCGTTATGGATTCCACTACCGCGGACTATCCCGGCATATGGAATCCATAAGGGGCGGCTTCCACTAACCCGAACTTTGGAAAAGCCGAAGGACCTGGGGTGACGTCACCATCATGTGATCAGTGCAGGGGGCGTGGCTCAGCACTGGATTGGATAAGAGGTGATCCAGTACTGAGCCACGCCCCCTGCACTGATCACATGACGGTGACATCACCCCAGGTCCTTCGGCTTTTCCAAAGTTCGGGTTCGTGGAAGCTACCCATTATGGATTCCATATGCCGGGATAGTCCGCAGTAGTGGAATCCATAACGGGATGCGGCGATTACCCCAACCCGAACGCCAAACTAATTTTTGAAGTTCGCTCATCTCTAGTCGTGACTCCACTAAAGGGTGTATTACACAGCCCAAATCACGCAGACTATTATCAGGGGAGCGTTCCCTCCCAGCAATCACCTGCTCGCTTGCTGAGGAGACTGCAGCTATTACATGCATCGATCTCCTCCTCAGTATGGGGAGATCTTTATGCCATTGCTTGTCCCCATGCTCTACAGTGGTTTTCTGGCAGCAGATCGCTATTAGACAGCACGATCTACTGCAAGATGATCGCTAAGGAGCATTAATACTAACGCTTGTTAGCGGTCATCAGGCAGAAAATCTGCCCGTCTAATGCACGCGTTACACTGCAGGGTTCACAGCATCTGCTGCTATCAGCGTCCACCGAGTTAGGACTGTATTACGCCAACAGATTATCTGACCAATATCTGTCCAATCAGACCAATAGTTGTGTATAACCAAAGATCTGTGTGTGTAACCGGCCATGTCACCAGTGATCGGTCAGATAGTCTGTAGGTGTGATACAGCCCATCGACAGGAAAACAAACAGCTGCAGCCGGGATCAGAGAAGAGTCTGATCAGAGATCTCTGTCACCTGGATAAGGAGAAGACTCCATGATGTGAGGGGGACATCTCCGATCAAAGAGCAGCAGCCGGAGATCAGAGAAGAGTCTGATCAGAGATCACCGTCAGCTGGATAAGAGGAACCCTTCATGATGTAATGGGGACATCTCCGATCAAAGAGCAGCAGCCGGAGATCAGAGAAGAGTCTGATCAGAGATCGCCGTCAGCTGGATAAGAGGAACCCTTCATGATGTGATGGGGACATCTCCGATCAAAGAGCTGCAGCCGGAGATCAGAGAAGAGTCTGATCAGAGATCGCCGTCAGCTGGATAAGAGGAACCCTCCATGATGTGAGGGGGACATCTCCGATCAAAGAGCAGCAGCCGGGATCAGAGAAGAGTCTGATCAGAGATCACCGTCAGCTGGATAAGGGGAACCCTCCATGATGTGATGGGGACATCTCCGATCAGAGAGCAGCAGCTGGGATCAGAGAAGAATCTGATCAGAGATCGCCGTCAGCTGGATAAGGGGAACCCTCCATGATGTGATGGGGACATCTCCGATCAGAGAGCAGCAGCTGGGATCAGAGAAGAATCTGATCAGAGATCACCGTCAGCTGGATAAGAGGAACCCTCCATGATGTGAGGGGGACATCTCCAATCAAAGAGCAGCAGCCGGAGATCAGAGAAGAATCTGATTAGAGATCGCCGTCACCTGGATAAGAGGAACCCTCCATGATGTGAGGGGGACATCTCCGATCAAAGAGCAGCAGCCGGGATCAGAGAAGAGTCTGATCAGAGATCACCGTCAGCTGGATAAGGGGAACCCTCCCTGATGTGATGGGGACATCTCCAATCAAAGAGCAGCAGCCGGGATCAGAGAAGAGTCTGATCAGAGATCGCCGTCAGCTGGATAAGGGGAACCCTCCATGATGTGAGGGGGACATCTCCGATCAGAGAGCAGCAGCTGGGATCAGAGAAGAATCTGATCAGAGATCACTGTCAGCTGGATAAGGGGAACCCTCCATGATGTGACGGGGACATCTCCAATCAAAGAGCAGCAGCCGGAGATCAGAGAAGAGTCTGATCAGAGATCACCGTCAGCTGGATAAGGGGAACCCTCCATGATGTGATGGGGACATCTCCGATCAAAGAGCAGCAGCCGGGATCAGAGAAGAGTCTGATCAGAGATCACCGTCAGCTGGATAAGGGGAACCCTCTATGATGTGATGGGGACATCTCCGATCAAAGAGCAGCAGCTGGGATCAGAGAAGAGTCTGATCAGAGATCACCGTCAGCTGGATAAGGGGAACCCTCTATGATGTGATGGGGACATCTCCAATCAAAGAGCAGCAGCCGGAGATCAGATTCTCCTCCTGCCTTATAGTATAGATTGAGAGATATATATATTCTTTTCTTCTTATTTTTTCCCAAACTTACCTCTGGCCAGCATGTGCCATAGGAAGTGACCTCACTTTTTTTTTCTCTTCTCTTTCCAAACGTACTTACCTCTGGCCAGCATATTCCAAATGAAGTGACCTCTTTTTTTCCCCCCCCAAACTTACGTGCCTCTGACCAGCATGTGCACAGGAAGTGACCTCACAAGTCTAAGCGCACCTCTTCCTAAACAATAGCCTATTTATATGTGAGTTTTCATGTATATGTATGCTTGTATATCTTGCTCCTGAGGAAGGAGACATATTTACTTTCCCAAAACGCGTCAAACTCATTTTAATTGGAATAAAGCAACCGTATGATGCTACATCCTGTGAGGTCCCTGTTTTACCACTCTGGGATAAGGAATCCATTACATCAGCCAAGCGATCTCGGTGAGGGTACGAGTGTGTTGAGTTTATCTCGTACTCCCCTCCCTGCTAAAGTAAGTGGTTAATATAACGTTTCAAAACCAGTATCTACCACTATCTACCTCAATGTAGTATTTATCTTTTATTATATAATTCTTTACTAACTAACACACCTAGGATTGGCATTTCTTTGGCGCCCCCAAACTTCATATGCACTCGGTGTATATTCCTTTTCTAAGTGTTATCTTGCTTGATATTCACAGTTCACGTAGGGCGCAGCCTTCGTGTCTAATTCCACACCACTCCATCGCTTAGAGCTGTGATGGGCAAAGTGCGGCTCTCCAGATGTTGCAGGACTACAACTCCCAGCATGCAAAGGCTATCTACAGCTATCAGCCTACTGCAGGGCATGGTGGGAGTTGTAGTTTTGCAACATCTGGAGAGCCGCACTTTGCCCATCACTGGCTTAGAGTATTCCCCTGGCGCTTTGTAATCCTCTATCCCTCTTATCCCTTCTTCCTACCCGAATTCTGGTTACATTTTACAACTCCTTTTTTCCTTTTTTAAGTTTTATCTTCCCCGGAAGGCACCAAGGACAGAATCTGAAGTCACTTTCCCCATTCCTGATCCCATACCTGTGGTGACATCTCCTGGAACGCCCTCCTCCACCTCACTCTTACACCAGGGATCGCCCATCATCCGCTCTTCTTCATCCTCCACTTTAATATCAGTCAGATCTTCCCCCTGATTTGTCATCTGTAACAATTCAGGACAATACAGCAGACGGGTGGGAAATCTAACAGATCCACAGAAGAGACCCCCACCATCTATGACCCCTCTATGACTGCAGGACCCCCTATATAGATGTGTATAGGGCTCAGCTCCATCTACCTGAGGGTTCTCTGGGGGCTTCTCCTCTGGACAGTCCTGGGAATACAGAGGACGGGGACATCTCTCGGGGGGATTTCTCCTCCTGGATCCATCTGTGGAGACACAAGCAGTGACTGAATACATGGCCTCAATTACATGTCACTGCACACACGTGTATACACTGCACATGACGGCTCTTACCCTGTGATATAAGAGGCTGGTGCTCCTCCATTACATGTCACTGCACACACGTGTATACACTGCACATGACGGCTCTTACCCTGTGATATAAGAGGCTGGTGCTCCCCCATTACATGTCACTGCACACACGTGTACACACTGCACATGACGGCTCTTACCCTGTGATATAAGAGGCTAGTGCTCCTCCATTACATGTCACTGCACACACGTGTATACACTGCACATGACGGGTCTTACCCTGTGATATAAGAGGCTGGTGCTCCTCCATTACATGTCACTGCACACACGTGTATACACTGCACATGACGGGTCTTACCCTGTGATATAAGAGGCTGGTGCTCCTCCATTACATGTCACTGCACACACGTGTATGCACTGCACATGACGGCTCTTACCCTGTGATATAAGAGGCTGGTGCTCCTCCATTATATGTCACTGCACACACGTGTATACACTGCACATGACGGCTCTTACCCTGTGATATAAGAGGCTGGTGCTCCTCCATTACATGTCACTGCACACACGTGTATACACTGCACATGACGGCTCTTACCCTGTGATATAAGAGGCTGGTGCTCCTCCATTACATGTCACTGCACACACGTGTATACACTGCACATGACGGCTCTTACCCTGTGATATAAGAGGCTGGTGCTCCTCCATTACATGTCACTGCACACACGTGTATACACTGCACATGACGGCTCTTACCCTGTGATATAAGAGGCTGGTGCTCCTCCATTACATGTCACTGCACACACGTGTATACACTGCACATGACGGCTCTTACCCTGTGATATAAGAGGCTGGTGCTCCTCCATTACATGTCACTGCACACACGTGTATACACTGCACATGACGGCTCTTACCCTGTGATATAAGAGGCTGGTGCTCCTCCATTACATGTCACTGCACACACGTGTATACACTGCACATGACGGCTCTTACCCTGTGATATAAGAGGCTGGTGCTCCTCCATTACATGTCACTGCACACACGTGTATACACTGCACATGACGGCTCTTACCCTGTGATATAAGAGGCTGGTGCTCCTCCATTACATGTCACTGCACACACGTGTATACACTGCACATGACGGCTCTTACCCTGTGATATAAGAGGCTGGTGCTCCTCCATTACATGTCACTGCACACACGTGTATACACTGCACATGACGGCTCTTACCCTGTGATATAAGAGGCTGGTGCTCCTCCATTACATGTCACTGCACACACGTGTATACACTGCACATGACGGCTCTTACCCTGTGATATAAGAGGCTGGTGCTCCTCCATTACATGTCACTGCACACACGTGTATACACTGCACATGACGGCTCTTACCCTGTGATATAAGAGGCTGGTGCTCCTCCATTACATGTCACTGCACACACGTGTATACACTGCACATGACGGCTCTTACCCTGTGATATAAGAGGCTGGTGCTCCTCCATTACATGTCACTGCACACACGTGTATACACTGCACATGACGGCTCTTACCCTGTGATATAAGAGGCTGGTGCTCCTCCATTACATGTCACTGCACACACGTGTATACACTGCACATGACGGCTCTTACCCTGTGATATAAGAGGCTGGTGCTCCTCCATTACATGTCACTGCACACACGTGTATACACTGCACATGACGGCTCTTACCCTGTGATATAAGAGGCTGGTGCTCCTCCATTACATGTCACTGCACACACGTGTATACACTGCACATGACGGCTCTTACCCTGTGATATAAGAGGCTGGTGCTCCTCCATTACATGTCACTGCACACACGTGTATACACTGCACATGACGGCTCTTACCCTGTGATATAAGAGGCTGGTGCTCCTCCATTACATGTCACTGCACACACGTGTATACACTGCACATGACGGCTCTTACCCTGTGATATAAGAGGCTGGTGCTCCTCCATTACATGTCACTGCACACACGTGTATACACTGCACATGACGGCTCTTACCCTGTGATATAAGAGGCTGGTGCTCCTCCATTACATGTCACTGCACACACGTGTATACACTGCACATGACGGCTCTTACCCTGTGATATAAGAGGCTGGTGCTCCTCCATTACATGTCACTGCACACACGTGTATACACTGCACATGACGGCTCTTACCCTGTGATATAAGAGGCTGGTGCTCCTCCATTACATGTCACTGCACACACGTGTATACACTGCACATGACGGCTCTTACCCTGTGATATAAGAGGCTGGTGCTCCTCCATTACATGTCACTGCACACACGTGTATACACTGCACATGACGGCTCTTACCCTGTGATATAAGAGGCTGGTGCTCCTCCATTACATGTCACTGCACACACGTGTATACACTGCACATGACGGCTCTTACCCTGTGATATAAGAGGCTGGTGCTCCTCCATTACATGTCACTGCACACACGTGTATACACTGCACATGACGGCTCTTACCCTGTGATATAAGAGGCTGGTGCTCCTCCATTACATGTCACTGCACACACGTGTATACACTGCACATGACGGCTCTTACCCTGTGATATAAGAGGCTGGTGCTCCTCCATTACATGTCACTGCACACACGTGTATACACTGCACATGACGGCTCTTACCCTGTGATATAAGAGGCTGGTGCTCCTCCATTACATGTCACTGCACACACGTGTATACACTGCACATGACGGCTCTTACCCTGTGATATAAGAGGCTGGTGCTCCTCCATTACATGTCACTGCACACACGTGTATACACTGCACATGACGGCTCTTACCCTGTGATATAAGAGGCTGGTGCTCCTCCATTACATGTCACTGCACACACGTGTATACACTGCACATGACGGCTCTTACCCTGTGATATAAGAGGCTGGTGCTCCTCCATTACATGTCACTGCACACACGTGTATACACTGCACATGACGGCTCTTACCCTGTGATATAAGAGGCTGGTGCTCCTCCATTACATGTCACTGCACACACGTGTATACACTGCACATGACGGCTCTTACCCTGTGATATAAGAGGCTGGTGCTCCTCCATTACATGTCACTGCACACACGTGTATACACTGCACATGACGGCTCTTACCCTGTGATATAAGAGGCTGGTGCTCCTCCATTACATGTCACTGCACACACGTGTATACACTGCACATGACGGCTCTTACCCTGTGATATAAGAGGCTGGTGCTCCTCCATTACATGTCACTGCACACACGTGTATACACTGCACATGACGGCTCTTACCCTGTGATATAAGAGGCTGGTGCTCCTCCATTACATGTCACTGCACACACGTGTATACACTGCACATGACGGCTCTTACCCTGTGATATAAGAGGCTGGTGCTCCTCCATTACATGTCACTGCACACACGTGTATACACTGCACATGACGGCTCTTACCCTGTGATATAAGAGGCTGGTGCTCCTCCATTACATGTCACTGCACACACGTGTATACACTGCACATGACGGCTCTTACCCTGTGATATAAGAGGCTGGTGCTCCTCCATTACATGTCACTGCACACACGTGTATACACTGCACATGGCGGCTCTTACCCTGTGATATAAGAGGCTGGTGCTCCTCCATTACATGTCACTGCACACACGTGTATACACTGCACATGACGGCTCTTACCCTGTGATATAAGAGGCTGGTGCTCCTCCATTACATGTCACTGCACACACGTGTATACACTGCACATGACGGCTCTTACCCTGTGATATAAGAGGCTGGTGCTCCTCCATTACATGTCACTGCACACACGTGTATACACTGCACATGACGGCTCTTACCCTGTGATATAAGAGGCTGGTGCTCCTCCATCATGGCCTCCTTGTACAGGTCCTTGTGGCCTTCTATATACTCCCACTCCTCCATGGAGAAATAGACAGTGACGTCCTGACACCTTATAGGAACCTGACAACACAATGACACCGTCATCACCCAGACCCTCCAGTGCTGTTACTGGAGAATTTCCCAGCATTCCCAGCAGTGTCACCTCTCCAGTCAGCAGCTCCATCATCTTGTGGGTGAGCTCTAGGATCTTCTGCTCATGTATCAGGGGGTGAGGGGAGGCTCTGTGATGGGGAGGGGTCCGGCTCCGCCCTCCTGACTCCTGGAGATGGATGATGGGAGTCACACAGTCCCCGATGTCTTCTTCACTATTGTGTACTCCTGTGGATGGAGAGAGACACTTAGGGAATAAACCCTTCAGGGGCCATGTGCTCTCCTCCGGCCTCTCCTCCGGGTACAACGTGCCTACTTACCTCCTCATGGCTCCTACATGACTATTGGTCACTGGTCACATGACACATCACTCACCATACTGGGGGCTGATCTTCAGGTTCTCCGTCACTTGGAAGGTCTGGGGGCCGTTCTCCAGGACCCTGGACTCTTCCTATCACTTCCTATGATGGATTCTCCTTCCCGATGTCTGACTTGTTACAGAATACAATACAGAGGAGAGAAATCTAGAGAAGTTTACCTCTCCGCTCAGCAGGGAGATGATCTCCAAGGTGAGGTCTAATATTCTTCTGCTGATCTCCTTCCCGTCCATCCTCGGGGGTCATTCAGGAGAAGAGGAGAGAACTGGAGGAGCTGGAGGCTTCTAGTACTGCAGGCGCCTTTATGGGAAGAGGAGAGGAAATCATCCAGGGGACAAGATGTCACCTCCAGAACCGCACTGCCTGAGCCTGGAGGGGCCCCCACCACATGGATTCCAGGGGCCCCAACATGGAGATCTCTGGTGGCTCCACAGGAGATAAGTGTCTGATAGATGCAGGTCCCACCTCTGGGCTGTGCTCAGCTGTGTCCAGAACTCCTAGAGAAGAGACTGGAGAGAGCTGAGCTCAGGCCGGGCCCCGCTCCATTCATTCTCCTCCTGGAGGCAGGGGCCCCTCACCAGGACAGTCAGGGGCCAGCGAATGATGACAACCCCCACTATCCCCACTACTCCTCCCATCATACTAAGCTGAGGAGAGGAGAAGGATTCCTTGTGTGTAATGGAGGAGAATCTCCAGAGGTGACATGTCTGAGCTCTCCACCACACTGTCTCCTCACAGCTCATCTTACCTGCAGGCTGGAGGAATGGCTGATACCAGAGAGAACAAGAGCCCTGACTACCGACCAGGACCTGCCCAGTATCTGCTGCACTGCCAGAGCTGAAGGACCTGGGGTGACGTCACCGTCATGTGATCAGTGCAGGGGGCGGGGCTCAGGAGAGGAGAAGAGGTGGTGAAGGACCTGCGGTGACATCACTGTCATGTGATCAGTGCTGGGGACGGGGCTCAAAAGTGGAGAGGAGGTGGTGAAGGACCTGAGGTGACATCCCGTCATGTGATCAATGCAGGGGGTGGGGCTCAGGAGATAAGGTGGTGAAACGAGATGTTGAAGGACTTTGGGTGACCTAACCATCATGTGACCAGTGTAGGGGCGGGGCTTAGCAGTGGAGAGGAGAAGAGGTGTGAAGGACCTGTAAAGATATCACTGTCATGTGATTAGTGCAGGGGGCGGAGTTCAGTAGGTGAGGCATTGATCACATGACTATTACATGATCACATGTCCTTAAATGGGTTGTACCAGTTTAAAAAAAAAATTGCACTGTAACTCTGATGTTCAGCAATATATAAATAAATAAAGTAAGTTTTAGGCAAAAAAAAAAAATTCTATTTCCTCATTTCCGTGGTTCTCTTCTGGTCCTTTATTTACCTGCAATAACAGCAATCTCTGAGAAAGGGTTGCTCTGCAAAGGGAGGGAATAAGTCTGCCCTGAGTGACATGTCTGTCTGCTGGGAGACTCAGCAGCATGTTGTATATGTAGGACTACAAGTCCCAGCTGCAAGTCCCAATGACACTGCTGATTAGGGTGGCCACTGGCTTCACCCAGGAAAGCTGGACTTTGCCGACCGCGCCCCTAAATAATAAGCCACTCCCCCACCGCAATAAAGCCATGCCTCAGCCACTGCAAAGCCACGCCCCCCATCATCAGCCAGGGAGGAGAGGGAAGAACTTCCTGCATGGAAGGTGAGCTGGGGGCAGCCGGGGTGTCTCCCCCTCTGTCAGCCATGTCTGCGGCTCTAGTGACTGACTGGGAGTGAGAGAAGCCTCAGTCAGTTGCTGCAGTCCATGCTCACACAGCGCAATTCTGCTCTCTGACCGTGAACTACTGAAAGGGAGGACATCCCTGTGTCCATCCAGGCACTGCGCAGCACGGAGGACAGGGACCCTGAAAATCGGACGTCTGGTCACCCTACTGCTGATACACACAGGATCTTCCCCCTATCTGTTCTTGTGCAATGATTTTCTGTGTGAGCTTTCTGCAGCACCCAAAGACGTTGGATGGTGAGAATGCTCCGCTCCTGTCTCCCTCCTTTAAGGTTAGGTTTGCCCCCTCTGTTCCTCCAGACTCTCTGTTCCCTCCTTCGCCCTTTTTTCCCTTTCGTTTGGCTCCTCCAATGTTTTAGTCCCCGTCTTCTGCTGGGACTAGGCTGTGCCTGTTCCCGGGGCTCAGGAACTATAAGGGCCAAGTTTCCTCCTTTCGTGGCCAACTCTTCTCTCCCTTTCACCACTGATTTGAGACCTTGTTCTTCTGACATCCTGGGGTTCTTGGACCACCGACGGTACCTTGTGTTGGCTTACAGGCTTCTGCGTCCACTGCACCTGGTTCCACCACCTTATTCTTCCTGTGCCTTTGTCTTAGCCCCTTCCATGTCTGGATCAGTACTTGGGAGGGGTCTTGTTCCCTCCCAATCCTCTCCAAGTGCGGGCTTTCCTGTAGGAGAAGTCTTCTCCTGGCCTTCATTCCTGTGTTCTTCTCCTCTGTGATTCTCCACCTCTCCTGCAGCTGCCGGAGCTCCTCTTTTCTGGATGCAGCATCTGGGGATCCGGTAACCGGGCCTCGGCTGACTTACTTTCTTCCTGAGGTTCCTTCCTTGGCCTTCATGTCCTCTTCTAGGGATGACACCCATAGACCCCAGGCTCCTCTGGGGTTTCTCCAGGTATTACGTGTGACCCACTGTAACAAGACATTGCTTTCGGGACAGCCTTACACTATCTGTGCTTTGTGCCTTTCCCCAAAAGCGACTCAGGATGCCTTGGGCCCCTCCCCACCGGAGTCGGTTACCCCCTCTCCCTGGCCATAGGCAACCTTGCCCGGCTAGATTTCAGCCATGTTGGCCCCACCTAATGTTTGCTTGGGTTTTTTTTTTTTTGTAGAAATTGTTACATATATGCAGATTATGTGATTTACATATGTGTGATCACATGACTGCTGATATGCATATTGTAGGGGATTGTGCGCAGTTTCTCATCGGAGTGATGATGTTCAATCATCTCTTTGCTGGGTGAGTAACACTTTTATGTTTTTTTCCCCCCCACATGATAGGCTTAGATACACTGAATAAATAGCACGGCCTGAAATACAGAAACTGCTCACAGGGTATCACACATTGCAGGGCTACTTGTCCAATGTAGCTGAATTATCATCCAGTGAGATACAGTGTCCTGTATGCACTGATCACATGACTATGACATCTTCACAGGTCCTTCACCAGCTCTCCTCCTGACTGCTGAGCCCCGCCCCTACACTGATCACATGATGGTGACATCACCCCAGGTCCTTCACCCCCCTTCTCCTCTCCACTGCTGAGCCCCGCCTCCTGTACTGATCACATGATGGTGACATCACCCCAGGTCCTTCACCCCCACTTCTTGTCTCCACTGCTGAGCCCCGCCCCCTGCACTAATCACATGACGGTGACGTCACCCCAGGTCCTTCAGCTCTGGCAGTGCAGCAGACACTGGGCAGGTCCTGGTCGGTAGTCAGGGCTCTTGTTCTCTCTGGTATCAGCCATTCCTCCAGCCTGCAGGTAAGATGAGCTGTGAGGAGACAGTGTGGTGGAGAGCTCAGACATGTCACCTCTGGAGATTCTCCTCCATTACACACATCCTTCTACGCTCCTCAGCTTAGTATGATGGGGGCAGTAGTGAGGATAGTGGGGGATGTCATCATTCGCTGGCCCCTGACTGTCCTGGTGAGGGGCCCCTGACTCCAGGAGAAGAATGAATGGAGGGGGGCCCGGCCTGAGCTCAGCTCTCTCCAGTCTCTTCTCTAGGAGTTCTGGACACAGCTGAGCACAGCCCAGAGGTGGGACCTGCATCTATCAGACACTTATCTCCTGTGGAGCCACCAGAGATCTCCATGTTGGGGCCCCTGGAATCCATGTGGTGGGGGCCCCTCCAGGCTCAGGAGGTGCGGTTCTGGAGGTGACATCTGGTCTTGTCCCCTGGATGATTTCCTCTCCTCTTCTCATAAAGGCGCCTGCTGCACTAGAAGCCTCCAGCTCCTCCAGTTCTCTCCTCTTCTCCTGAATGACCCCCGAGGATGGACGGGAAGGAGATCAGCAGAAGAATATTAGACCTCACCTTGGAGATCATCTCCCTGCTGAGCGGAGAGGTAAACTTCTCTAGATTTCTCTCCTCTGTATTGTATTCTGTAACAAGTCAGACATCGGGAAGGAGAATCCATCATAGGAAGTGATAGGAAGAGTCCAGGGTCCTGGAGAACGGCCCCCAGACCTTCCAAGTGACGGAGAACCTGAAGATCAGCCCCCAGTATGGTGAGTGATGTGTCATGTGACCAGTGACCAATAGTCATGTAGGAGCCATGAGGAGGTAAGTAGGCACGTTGTACCCGGAGGAGAGGCCGGAGGAGAGCACATGGCCCCTGAAGGGTTTATTCCCTAAGTGTCTCTCTCCATCCACAGGAGTACACAATAGTGAAGAAGACATCGGGGACTGTGTGACTCCCATCATCCATCTCCAGGAGTCAGGAGGGCGGAGCAGGACCCCTCCCCCATCACAGAGCCTCCCCTCACCCCCTGATACATGAGCAGAAGATCCTAGAGCTCACCCACAAGATGATGGAGCTGCTGACTGGAGAGGTGACACTGCTGGGAATGCTGGGAAATTCTCCAGTAACAGCACTGGAGGGTCTGGGTGATGACGGTGTCATTGTGTTGTCAGGTTCCTATAAGGTGTCAGGACGTCACTGTCTATTTCTCCATGGAGGAGTGGGAGTATATAGAAGGACACAAGGATCTGTACAAGGAGGCCATGATGGAGGAGCACCAGCCTCTTATATCACAGGGTAAGAG
Organism: Bufotes viridis; assembly: GCA_033119425.1. NCBI lineage: Eukaryota > Metazoa > Chordata > Amphibia > Anura > Bufonidae > Bufotes > Bufotes viridis. Next base: position 2,087,627 of record CM065589.1, on the reverse strand, counting down.
CCGTCATGTGCAGTGTATACACGTGTGTGCAGTGACATGTAATGGAGGAGCACCAGCCTCTTATATCACAGGGTAAGAGCCGTCATGTGCAGTGTATACACGTGTGTGCAGTGACATGTAATGGAGGAGCACCAGCCTCTTATATCACAGGGTAAGAGCCGTCATGTGCAGTGTATACACGTGTGTGCAGTGACATGTAATGGAGGAGCACCAGCCTCTTATATCACAGGGTAAGAGCCGTCATGTGCAGTGTATACACGTGTGTGCAGTGACATGTAATGGAGGAGCACCAGCCTCTTATATCACAGGGTAAGAGCCGTCATGTGCAGTGTATACACGTGTGTGCAGTGACATGTAATGGAGGAGCACCAGCCTCTTATATCACAGGGTAAGAGCCGTCATGTGCAGTGTATACACGTGTGTGCAGTGACATGTAATGGAGGAGCACCAGCCTCTTATATCACAGGGTAAGAGCCGTCATGTGCAGTGTATACACGTGTGTGCAGTGACATGTAATGGAGGAGCACCAGCCTCTTATATCACAGGGTAAGAGCCGTCATGTGCAGTGTATACACGTGTGTGCAGTGACATGTAATGGAGGAGCACCAGCCTCTTATATCACAAGGGTAAGAGCCGTCATGTGCAGTGTATACACGTGTGTGCAGTGACATGTAATGGAGGAGCACCAGCCTCTTATATCACAGGGTAAGAGCCGTCATGTGCAGTGTATACACGTGTGTGCAGTGACATGTAATGGAGGAGCACCAGCCTCTTATATCACAGGGTAAGAGCCGTCATGTGCAGTGTATACACGTGTGTGCAGTGACATGTAATGGAGGAGCACCAGCCTCTTATATCACAGGGTAAGAGCCGTCATGTGCAGTGTATACACGTGTGTGCAGTGACATGTAATGGAGGAGCACCAGCCTCTTATATCACAGGGTAAGAGCCGTCATGTGCAGTGTATACACGTGTGTGCAGTGACATGTAATGGAGGAGCACCAGCCTCTTATATCACAGGGTAAGAGCCGTCATGTGCAGTGTATACACGTGTGTGCAGTGACATGTAATGGAGGAGCACCAGCCTCTTATATCACAGGGTAAGAGCCGTCATGTGCAGTGTATACACGTGTGTGCAGTGACATGTAATGGAGGAGCACCAGCCTCTTATATCACAGGGTAAGAGCCGTCATGTGCAGTGTATACACGTGTGTGCAGTGACATGTAATGGAGGAGCACCAGCCTCTTATATCACAGGGTAAGAGCCGTCATGTGCAGTGTATACACGTGTGTGCAGTGACATGTAATGGAGGAGCACCAGCCTCTTATATCACAGGGTAAGAGCCGTCATGTGCAGTGTATACACGTGTGTGCAGTGACATGTAATGGAGGAGCACCAGCCTCTTATATCACAGGGTAAGAGCCGTCATGTGCAGTGTATACACGTGTGTGCAGTGACATGTAATGGAGGAGCACCAGCCTCTTATATCACAGGGTAAGAGCCGTCATGTGCAGTGTATACACGTGTGTGCAGTGACATGTAATGGAGGAGCACCAGCCTCTTATATCACAGGGTAAGAGCCGTCATGTGCAGTGTGTACACGTGTGTGCAGTGACATGTAATGGAGGAGCACCAGCCTCTTATATCACAGGGTAAGAGCCGTCATGTGCAGTGTATACACGTGTGTGCAGTGACATGTAATGGAGGAGCACCAGCCTCTTATATCACAGGGTAAGAGCCGTCATGTGCAGTGTATACACGTGTGTGCAGTGACATGTAATGGAGGAGCACCAGCCTCTTATATCACAGGGTAAGAGCCGTCATGTGCAGTGTATACACGTGTGTGCAGTGACATGTAATGGAGGCCATGTATTCAGTCACTGCTTGTGTCTCCACAGATGGATCCAGGAGGAGAAATCCCCCCGAGAGATGTCCCCGTCCTCTGTATTCCCAGGACTGTCCAGAGGAGAAGCCCCCAGAGAACCCTCAGGTAGATGGAGCTGAGCCCTATACACATCTATATAGGGGGTCCTGCAGTCATAGAGGGGTCATAGATTGTGGGGGTCTCCTCTGTGGATCTGTTAGATTTCCCACCCGTCTGCTGTATTGTCCTGAATTGTTACAGATGACAAATCAGGGGGAAGATGTGACTGATATTAAAGTGGAGGATGAAGAAGAGCGGATGATGGGCGATCCCCGTGTAAGAGTGAGGTGGAGGAGGACCTTCCAGGAGATGTCACCACAGGTAAGGAGTAAGAAGCCTCTGACGTCTCTTTCTAGATTCATTATATTCACATCTATGGAGCGGATTCTGAGTCTCGGGGAAGTTCTGTAACATTTCGGGGTGAATTCCCCCTAAATTCCAGGCTGATGGATCAATAGTGACGGCTCATTGTCCTCTCGGAGGTCCCAGGAATTGTAGTAATGTCTGTCAGACCTCAGGTACAATGGACCCCGCAGTGAATGGAGAGGAGGCCGGGCGTGGGTCTCTGTTCACTTCTACAGCTCCTGAACGTCCTCCACCTCCCCATTCACTGCAGCCGCTGGACGGGGAATTAACCATTTAATACTCATACAGGATATTCCACAGTGACCTGTACAGTCAGTGTATTGTGTCAGTGTAACAGAGACGGGCCGCGGGGTCAGAGGTCCTATAACTATAACAGAAGATATATTCACCTCCACCCATCCCCCGATGCTGCTGCCCGTTTCTTCCGGCTCCCGTCCAAACACGCTGGAAATGCCGCGACATGCCGGGTCAGCCAATCACTGTGTCACCACTGTGACCATTGATTGGCTGCGTGTTCATTTCAAGGGATTTCCTGCATGACAGGAGCCGGAAGCAAAGAGCAGTGGGGCCCCGGGCAGCATCAGGTCAGCGGCTGTGGGGTTCACTGAAGGTGAGTAACGCTTCTTTTATGTTTTTAAGACTCTGACTTGCTGTGAAGTTTTGTGGCATGGCTGGAATACCCCTTTAAATGCTAGCCCAGAATAATATGTAAAAAATAAGCCCATCCCACAAAAATACTCATGCAGTCTTGATATAAAAAGCGTCTGACAGAATTCTGGATCCACTTCTGACATTAGACTGTATCAGAAACGACATTTATGCTGGCAGTCTAATAAGAATATTATATATTTGTCTGTTTTGTGGTTTGGAGAAAAAAAAACACTAAAATGATTTGTAATCCAAACAGAAAATCCCTGTAAATATTCTGAGGGAACCATCCTGTTGTCACTAAATTATAAAGCAGATGATGAAGACATCATGCAGCGCTCGTCAGGAGAAAACCTTAATATTCCAGGACTTCACAGCACAGATCTGTCATATAATCCCCCTAACCATGTGGAATCTTCATCTGACCAATCACAGATTGTTACCCCAAATACAGGTCAGAAAGGGGGTGAAAGGTTCCAGTGTGGTAACGAGTCCACAAAAAGCTCAGGTATTTCTACACACAAAAGAAGTCACCTTGGGAAGAAGCCATACTTCTGTTCAGAATGTGGGAAATACTTTAAAGCAAAATCAAGTTTTGCTAGACATGAGAGAAGTCACACAGGAGAGAAGCCATATTCATGTTCGGAATGTTGGAAATCTTTTACACAGAAATCAGATCTTGTTAAACATCAGAGAATTCACACAGGAGAGAAGCCGTATTCATGTTCAGAATGTGGGAAATGTTTTATGCTTAAATCATCTCTTGTTAACCATGGGAGAATTCACACAGGAGAGAAACCATATTCATGTTCCGAATGTGGGAAGTGTTTTACAAACAAATCTCATCTTGTTAACCATCAGAGAATTCACACCGGAGAGAAGCCGTATTCATGTTTACGATGTAGAAGATCCTTTGCAAATAAATCAAGTCTTGTTATGCATGAGAGAAGTCACACAGGAGAGAAACCATATTCATGTTCGGAATGTTGGAAATCTTTTACACAGAAATCAGATCTTGTTAACCATGGGAGAATTCACACAGGAGAGAAGCCGTATTCATGTTCCGAATGTGGGAAATGTTTTACAAACAAATCAAATCTTGTTAACCATCAGAGAATTCACACGGGAGAGAAACCATATTCATGTTTACGATGTAGAAGATCCTTTACAGAGAAATCAAGCCTTATTAGACATAAGAGAGTTCACTCAGGTGAGAAACCATATCCATGTTCAGAGTGTAGTAAATGTTTTATAGATAAATCACATCTTGTTAAACATGAGAGAATTCACACAAGGAAGTAGTGATAGTCCTATTCAGAATGTGAAAAGTGCTTTACAAATAAACCAAAACTTCTTATGAAAAAGAGAATTTACAGTCGAGAAATCATATTTATGTTCACTACTAAATCATTTCTTTACAGATACCTTAAATCATATACATTAGAGATGTCACACAGGAGAGTAGCTCACAAAGCATTTGTGGCCTCAGTGCATTCATTTCTATGAGACTGCCAAAAATAGCTGTTTATATGTATGTATGTACAGTTGCAAGAAAAAGTAAGTGAACCCTTTGGAATGATATGGATTTCTGCACAAATTGGTCATAAAATGTGATCTGATCTTCATCTAAGTCACAACAATAGACAATCAGGGTCTGCTTAATCTAATAACACACAAAGAATTAAATGTTACCATGTTTTTATTGAACACACCATGTAAACATTCACAGTGCAGGAGGATAAAGTATGTGAACCCCTAGACTAATGACATCTCCAAGAGCTAATTGGAGTGAGGTGTCAGCCAACTCGAGTCCAATCAATGAGATGAGATTGGAGATGTCGGTTACGGCTGCCCTGCCCTTTAAAAAACACAGACCAGTTCTGGGTTTGCTTTTCCCAAGAAGCATTGCCTGATGTGAATGATGCCTCGCACAGAAGAGCTCTCAGAAGACCTACGATTAAGAATTGTTGACTTGCATAAAGCTGGAAAGGGTTATAAAAGTATCTCCAAAAGCCTTGCTGTCCATCAGTCCACGGTAAGACAAATTGTCTATGAATGGAGAAAGTTCAGCGCTGCTGCTCCTCTCCCTAGGAGTGGCCGTCCTGTAAAGATGACTGCAAGAGCACAGCGCAGACTGCTCAATGAGGTGAAGAAGAAGCCTAGAGTGTCAGCTAAAGACTTACAAAAGTCTCTGGAATATGCTAACATCGCCGTTAGCGAATCTATGATACGTAAAACACTAAACAAGAATGGATTTCATGGGAGGATACCACGGAAGAAGCCACTACTGTCCAAAAAAAACATTGCTGGACGTTTACAGTTTGCACAGGAGCACCTGGATGTTCCACAGCAGTACTGGCAAAATATTCTGTGGACAGATGAAACCAAAGTTTAATTGTTTGGAAGAAACACACAACACAATGTGTGGAGAAAAAGAGGCACAGCACACCAACATCAAAACCTCATCCCAACTGTGAAGCATGGTGGTGGGGCATCATGGTTTGGGGCTGCTTTGCTGCGTCAGGGCCTGGATGGATTGCTATCATCGAAGGAAAAATGACATTTTGCAGGAGAACTTAAGGCCATCTGTCCACCAGCTGAAGCTCAACAGAAGATGGGTGCTGCAACAGGACAACGACCCAAAGCATAGAAGTAACAACAGAATGCTTAAACAGAAGAAAATGCGCCTTCTGGAGCGGCCCAGTCAGAGTCCTGACCTCAACCCGACTGAGATGCTGTGGCAGGACCTCAAGAACGTGATTCACACCAGACATCCCAAAAATATCGCTGAACTGAAACCGTTCTGTAAAGAGGAATGGCCAAGAATTACTCCTGACCGCTGTGCTCGTCTGATCTGCAACTACAGGAAACGTTTGGTTGAAGTTATTGCTGCCAAAGGAGGTTCAACCAGTTATT